>PYHX02000413.1:19632399-20015844 GCA_004302925.2 Cochliomyia hominivorax | reverse complement strand
ACTTTTGAAACCTAAAATTGGCTTTAGTTCCTCAAAATAAGCCTCCAATCAAGAAAATAAAACTCAATTTTGTAATCATTTTGAAAATTTTCATTTTCAAAAACCTAAAATGGCTCTAGTTCCTTAAATAAGCCTCCAATCAATAAAAATAAGCTTAATTTGTAATCATTTTGAAAATTTCACTTTTAAAACCTAAAATTGGCTCTACTTCCTTAAATAAGCCTCCAATCAAGAAAATAAGCTCAATTTGGAATCATTTTTGAAAATTTCACATTTAAAACATAAAATTGGCTCTAATTTCTTAAAGAAGACTCCATTTTAAGAAAATGAGCTCGGTTTGAGATTATTTTTAAAATGGCTGATGTTCTTAGGACTCACCTTTACCAGTCTAAATAAAGTTATCGTATATAATAACCTCCATCTCTGTGATGAAATATTGCCGATCATGTCCGTTACCATCTCGTAGAAGTGCCACTAAAAACTGTTTAATATGTGATATGTGAGGACAAAATGGATCCTTATAACAACTTCTTAACATGGGCAAAATACAACCACAGAATGTTGACTCAAAACCCGAACGTATATAAACTTCGGTCGCTTGTTTTATAATCTTAATTTTTACAAAAAATCGCCATTTAAATTTTATTTTCATTCATTTCCAAAGTCCAATTTACCTTTAAAGCAGCACTTTCTTCACTATTCGGATTCTGAGCGATAGATTTTTTTTGCAGCTTTTTGAAATTCATGCATATAAAAATATCATTAACCTCTTTCATACGTTTCGAGGTACCGCGAATACGATTATGATGCCAGATATTTATATGACCGATTATTTCTCCAAAATTTCGGTCGGTAGATCACACAATATTTTAAAGGTTTTTCGTTAACCTTTTTAGACTTGTTCAAGTTTTGTTTTCTTTCAGCGACAGCTGCTTGAGAACTTAATCGTAGACTTTTACGAACCGGCTCTACGGTGGATTCGTTTTGATTTTTAGATCTTTTCATGGTTTTTGAAGATTTTTTGTTCGTAAAAAAATTTGTTCGTTAATTTGAAAAAAAAAATTTGAAATTCTTTTGGATAAAAAACATAGAATTAATTTGAATTTGAATAATTTCTTGAGTTTTGACAATTGAAAATATTTCAAATATTTAACAGAGTTCGAAATTTTCCTGATAAACCCAACGTCACCCGGCAATCAGAGTGTAAATTATCCAACCGAAGTAATCAAAAAACCTAATGAACAGTAAAAGAAAGTTTGCCTGTTTACAGGGTTTAACATATTAACAAAGTTGTTAAAAAATGCGTTAGCCTAGCGAACAATCCGCTAGAGCTTGTATATAACAAACAGTCTACTTAGACCGCTATGTAAGATAATCAACCAAATCTCCTGTCCAGTCCAATATGACAGAGTAAATCCTGTTATTCAGAGGACACTGGTTCTATTGCTAACGCACTGTGCAACTTCGAAAGTTGTTACCTCCGTTACCTGGCTGTTGTGTATGCAATGACGAAGCATTTAGCGTGAGTACCGGTTTTCATAGACCCAAATTCATGGTACTACTCGCACCGGGTGAGTATAATGCGTCTACCAACGCTCCAACCTGAGTACTAAATCGAAGACTTGATTGGATTAGAGCCTATATAAATCCCTACTGATCTTTGAGTTACGGCACCCCAGTTGAAAAATACAACTCTACACCCAGCATAAGGATATAGACTCTTCCCGTGATTCGGGTTACAGTCACCACATTGTACCCAAAGAAATCAAAGTACCAGGAGTACTAGTCTGCAGTTGTACATGGGTTAAATCTCCGGTCAAACTTCTTAATTAACTCGACTACTGCCAGTTGAACTGCAAACAGTTGAGGACCGATTCACATACCAACACACATTTTCGAGAAAATAATACACTAAAATTGAACAGCGCCTTCATGCCATTTATTGATTGCGAAGCAATTTAACGGACGTATTCGGTGGCATCTTTTGAGAAAATCTGATGATATAACGAAGCAATCTGCCTAATTGGCATAGTGACAAGATTTTAGCTGAAATTATCAGGTTTTGAGTATCATTTTCCCCCTGATCCACTGGTACCTATAATGAGTTAGATTCTTCAAATAATTTTCTTTTTAAGAAGTTGACAATTCAGTCCAAATTTATCTATTACTTATTTATTTATCTATCTATCTATCTATCTATCTATCTATCTATCTATCTATCTATCTATCTATCCATCTATCTATCTATCTATCTATCTATCTATCTATCTATCTATCTATCTATCTATCTATCTATCTATCTATCTATCTATCTATCTATCTTTCTATCTATATATCTATCTATCTATCTATCTATCTATCTATCTATCTATCTATCTATCTATCTATCTAATTATCTATATAAAATAGGAAGTGTGTATGGATGTATGTATATATATGTATAGACTCCAAAACGGATGGGACAATTTTGATGAAATTTTCACAGAATGATAAAAATAATATAGAATATAAAAATTCCGATTGAACCAGGGGATGGGTACTCCCCCCATACAAGACTATAACAGCGAGAGTTCTCAAATTTGGGCCCAACTACTTCATCAATGAACTTCGAATATGTTAGACATCAACACTGAAAAATTATAGAACTTAAAGGATCAACCACGACCTAAAAATTTGTTGTGGCAAAACGAAGTTTGCTGAGTCTGTTAATAAATTATAAAATCGATCGACTTTTTAAAATTTTTATAATCTAAAAATCCAATTCAAAATTAAAATAAAATTTTGACCATTTTTTAAGAACAATTTTGAAAAAACAAGCTTTATTAAGTCCAATTGTTATTATTATTATCTTTTGGTTATAATTTGGTGTCTTTTAACAATTTTTTTTCTAAAAATTTTATTTTAAATTTAAATTTTTTACAAGATTTTTATTTTCAATATTCAAATATTTAATATTAAATAAAACTGGAAGTATTTCTGATGAGTTTATAAGATAAATATTTATTTAAATTATTTATTATTTAAATTATTATTGATGTATAAATATAATTATTTTATTTACATTTATAAATATTTTAAAGATTCTTTTTTTATAAAAATGTTTAACTAGATTCAGGTGCAAATGCGGGTTTCTGTAAAGTGCTCTTTGTTTTCTTTTTAGAATATTTCAGTTTTTAAAACGTAAATTAAAAAAAAATAATAATAAAACTTAAATTGATTTAGATTAAATAAATTTAAATAATTTTACACTATTAAAGCGTAATTTTACTTTATTTAACATAAAAACTAAAAATTAACTTTTAAGTTCAAAGTTTATTGTAAAAAGTTTTTATAGATTTTCAACTAAAAATTAATATTAATTGTTCCCGGTTTTTTAAACATTTAGAGTATTTTTTTGGCTTTTAGAATATAAATAGTTTTGAATTGGTGATTTGGTTTTAATTTTAGAATTTATAGGTTCTGTGATTTTATTTAAAGTATTTTATTGTTTAAATTGACATTTTAAAGTAACATTATTTTTCATTTTCAAAATTATTATTGTTAAACTACTTTTATTCCCTACACCAGATCGGAGACTTAATAAAGGAATTTAGGGTTTGAAAGGGAAAATTTCACAAAATGTGCTTATTTTGTTATTTGCAGGTTATTTAAGGAGCTAGAGCCAATATAAATTTTTAAATGAAATTATTTTCCTAATCGGAGCCTTATTTAAAGAAATAGAGACCATTTTAGGCTTTTCAAATAAAATTTAAGCTTATTTTCTTAACTGGAGGCTTTTTTGAGGAATTTAAGAAATTTTCAAGCTGCTTTTCTTAATCAGAGGCTTTTGGAAGAAAATAGATGCAATTGAATGGTTATGGTTATTTTCTTAATTTAAGGCTTATTTCGGGAACTGAAGGCAGTATTAGAGTTTGTTATGTGAAAATTTTCAAAAAATATTACAAATAAAGCTTATTTTCTCAATTGGAGACTTAATTAAGGAACTTAAACGAATTTTGTATTGTTTAAAAATAATTTTTTAAAATGATCCCGAATTAAGGTTATTTCCTTGATTTGTTTTTTTTTAAAAGCTAAAGTTAATTTTAATAATAAATGAAATTTTCAAAATGATTATAAATTGAGCTTAATTTCTTAATTAGAGTCTTATTTAAAGAACTAGATTCAATTTTAGGTTATTTTAATGAAATTTTCAAAAATATTACAAATTAAGCTAATTTTCTCAATTGGAGGATTAATAAAGGAACTGACATAAAATTTGTATTATTAAAAATATTTTTTAAATGATCCCAAATTAAGGGTTTTTCTTTGATTTGATTTATTTTAAGGAGCTAAGGTGAATTTTAATAAATGAAATTTTAAAAGATTTTCAAATTAAGGTTATTTTCTCCATTAGAGTCTTTTTTAAGCAACTAAATCAATTTAGGGGATTTTAAATAAATTTTTTAAAATGTTCAAATTGAGCTTATTTTTGTAATTGGAGGCTTATTTGAGAAATTTTAACAAATTTAAGAAAAAATGAAAATTTCAAAGTGATCACAAATTAACCTTATTTTCTTTAATTTGGATATTTATAAGAACTAGAGGCAATTTTAAGTTTTTAATGTAATTTTTTTTTAATGATTAGAAATTAAGCTGTTTCTTAATGAATTAGGAACCAACGACAGTAAAATTTTTGCAAAATGGTCACAAATTTAACTCCTTTTTTATTAATTGGGATTTAATTTAAGGAACAGTTTTAGGTTTTGATTACAAATTAAGACTTTATTATAAAAGAAAGGATTATTTAAGAAACTTGAGACAATTTTAGATGTTTCAAAAGAAATATTCCAAGTGATCGCAAATTTAACTTATTTTCTTAATTGAAATGTTATCAGAAGAACTAAACCTTATTTTAGGTTTTAATATGAAATTTTCCAAATAAGTTTATTTTCCTAATTGAAAGATTATTTAAGGATTTAGAGCTAATTTCAGGTTTTCAATCTGAAATTATCAAAATGATCTCAAATTAGGCACATTTTTTAAATTGAAGTTTAGTTTAAGGAAATAGGCCTTTTTAAGGAACAGGAGCTAATTTTATGCTTAAAATATGAAAGTGAGTTTATTTTCTTATTTATGTTTCAAAAGGAAAAGAGTCACAGATCTTCTAGAAATATTAATGATCAATTTTCATGTGAATGGTTAAAAGCCCTTTTTATTATTCTGGTGTAGAGTTATCTTTGTTCGTCCATTAAAGTAAATATTCTGCATTCCTTATTTATGTTATTGTTGTGATATTATAATTATTATTTTTATTCTAAATTCTAAACCCTTTTCGAGTTACACTAATATTTTTTTTAATTTTGTTGTAAATTGGTTTTTTATGGAGTTTAAAAAACTGCGATTTTTATTCAAACAATTTCAATATTTTAACTTAAAACTCTTTTTAACTGACATACAGATGGCAGCACTATTAATTAAATTCTTTGCATTAAATAAAAACTATTTTTCTTCTTCTCAAACTCAATGGAACTCTGTATCCGTTATTAAAGATCCTTTTCTAGATTTCTATTTTTTCTCATGGAACTCTGTATCCGTTATTAAGATCCTTTCTAGCTTCTATCCTTTTTCTCTTTCACTCGATTTTTTTCTACCAAAACTTTTTGGAATTCAAAAATTGTTGTTTTTTTTCTAATTTTAATTATTTTGAAAATTTATTAATTTTTTGTTTATGATTGAACACTCATTAATTAATTAATTAATTTAAATATAAAATGAAAAGGATAATTATATGTTTCATTTTAATGAAATTATTGTTAACAGATATTTATTTAGTGACAATTATAAATATTTAGTTTAGTTATTTAGGTCCCAAGAGGTTGGAAGTTGTTATTATTGTTTTTTTTTTTTAATTTTTAATTCTTTTTTGCAATAAAGTACATTTTAATTGATTTGATTAATATTAAAACTAAAAAAAGGCACATTTAGAAATTATTGAAAAAAAAAAGAATTAACAAAAGATGTTATGAAATTGATTTAATTGAAATTAATTAAAATTTTAATTAAACTAATTAATTAAATTATTTAGTCTTTATACTATTTAGAACATTATTTAATTAGCACGATTTTATGCGGTTGTGATTGTCGAATTCTTTAAAAAACAGAAACGGAGACCAAATAAAAATATTCCTAGAGCTACTTTTTAATCTAGTCAAATGGTATATTAAAACTTGACCCGTTTTAAAGGAAACACCAAACCAGAATATTTTCAATGATATAACATAATTGAAATGAACCAATTTTAGCCCACAAACCGAAATCTTAAAATTTTTTAAATCTTTTCTTTCATTAGAATCATTTAATGAAATGCAGAGATATGAAATCTATAGACGTCCAGATAATGAAAAATTTTTATCTTTTTGAAAGCTTATTTTGCCACTGCACAGTGTTTCAAATAAAAATGGATATGGAAATAAATCTGTAATATCCGAACTAAGTAAAAATCGGATTAGCAGTTTTTAAAATTTTTTGTTTATAAAATTTTGTCTTATGACGGCTTTTTATAGTCTTCACTAGAAGAATCCACTTATATAATAACCATTGAAATCGGTTCAGAAATAAGGAATATAGATCGTTTTAAATATTTTTATGAAACGAGGTGACCAATTTTGGGAACCTGTGGACGCATTCCCGTTAGGTCTAAAAACTCTAAACTTAAATTCGCCTTTACTTCTACTATCACTATATGAAATTTTAACTTCGGATTATCCGTTCGGAAGTAACAGATTTATTTCCATTTCATTTTTCATTAGAAACACTGTGAACTGTAAAATGTCCTTTTGAGGTCTTAAAACCACAATTTTGTTTTCAAAATCTGACTTTGATATTTTAGATTTTAAATTAAAAATTTTTATTTAAATCGGTTCAAACTCGAGAAGGTCTGGACATGACCCTGTAGGTCTTTTCAATAATAATAAAAGTTTATAATTCTAATGCAAATACTCAACTTATAAGAGATAAATAGCACATGTAAACATAATTTTAAAGGCCTCAACAAGGACTATAAGGCAGCACGCATTTTTTTTAAAACAATTTGAATGAAAACAATTGTCACGCTTCTAAAGAACTTTAATGTCCGATGTACATCTAATTGGGCTCCTATTAATCAGCCCACGAAGGTCTAATAGAGTTAAAACTACCAGAGTTGTAACTCTACACTCCTCTGCTACCATTATAATAATTTTCATGCAAATTCATCAAGCCGATCAAAAGTTACTGATTTATTTTCAAAAAATCGATTTTGGTCCACTGACCGGGTCTCTGGAATAAATATCGTATGACTTTTTAATGTTAAAAACTTTGTAACATGAAAAAATCATACGATTTTTATACCTGCTGAGGTATGAAAGGATTGACATAATCGATTAATCAATTACCAGTGTTAAAACCTAAAATCTTCATAATCTTGTTTACGGACTGATTACGGCGTCTTATAGCTTTCAGCTATTTTTTATTATCCCAGAGACCTTTAAACTTTATCAAGAATAAAACGACATAATTTTATTGGACTTATGAATGACCAACCGTTCCTTTTTTTGTAAGTTCAGATAACAAAATTAATAGGGGTCAACTTGCACAATTGTTTGGTATCTACAAAAATGTTAGACCCTGAAGAATCATAATTTTTAAAGAAAAAGTATATGGAAAGTAATTTGATATCAGAAATTTATGAAAAACGAATTCGAATTTTAGCTGTTTTTTGGAACAAAAAAAAAATATTATTTAAATTTTAATAATAATGAATCGAATAACGTTATTTATTTGAAATTTCAGTAAAATGAAGAAGAACTTGTCTTTGGATTGAGAATCTCAAAAAAATTCCCATTTTTCCATAAGGAAATACCCAAAATCCCTATACGTATAGATCATTTAAAAAAATATACTTTATTCAATGAAATGATCACCCTGACATTACAAGGGCCGTCGGGCAGAAAATACATTTTAATAATCTTTGTAGAGGATCTGGCTCATATTTAAAAAAAATCAAGGTTCTATGTTAAGCCCAATAAAACAAAAAAAGACAATGGAAAAATTGGCTCAAACATTTTTTAATATTGAATATTTGACGAATTTTTAAAAAATCAACACACCACAGGTGGTCAACTTAGATGGGCCACCGACTAAGCATCCGATAAGATACAGATCTGTTGATAAGATAACTTTATTTCTTTAAAAGTTAAGAGAATGATTCAAAAATTTAAACAGCCGAGGTTGCCAAATTTAGAGGGTCACCAACTAACCATCTACCCCGATAAGAGCCTGTACACACTCAAGTGAACTCGAAAACACCTTTGCTCCTAACATGTGAAATTTTATTAAATAAATCTTTAATGGTTCAAAAGTTACTGAATTATTTCCTAAAAAAAAGACTTAGAGAATTCTAAAAGACTCAACTCAGCCGAGATGGTCAAATTGAAGGATCACTGATTACGTATTTGATCAGATAGGAATCTGTACTCTATCGTATAATTTTGACAACACCTCAGCTCTAAACAAATGCCATTTAATGGAGATAACTTTAAGGGTTTAAAAGTTAAAGAATTATTTCCCAAAAATCGATATATCGCAATAATAAAATGTAAAATTTTTGAAATTATAAGATTTAACTAATTCCTATGACAAGTTTTTTTGTAGGTCTTCACATGCAGAATTCATTCAACTTTAAAATCGGTTCAGTTACAAATGATTAAAATTTTTTGAAGAGGCCTAATAGGAGTCAATTTGTTATCATTATTTAACTTAAATGCAATTCAATTCTCCATATTTCAAAATTAAATAATACATTTAGACTCATGTGATTTTGTTGTTTTAATTAAAAAAATTAATTAAAATTTAATAACGACATAAATTGTAGATTTTAATTAAGCAATAATAAAGGGGATTTTTTTAATATTAACTATTATTGTATTTTTTATATTATTATTAATTTATTAATTTATTTATTTTATATTTAACAATATTTAGAATTGCATAAAGAATTATTTAAATTTAAATTGTTTACAATAAGAAAAATTAAAAAAAAAATAAAATAATTAAAATGCTAAATAATTTATGAAAACAATAATTTACATTTCATGGAATTTATTTAAAAATTATAATTATTTTAAACAAAATAGGAAAATTTATAGCAAAATTAATAAAGATTGTGAATAAAATTAAACATTAACAAAAAAAATTGTTATAAACAAAATACCTGAAATTAAATGTAACTAAAAAAAACAGAAGTGACAAAGAATTAATTCGTTTTTTTTTTGAAGGGGCAGGTGTTGGATAAATAAGTTTAAAATATAATACTAAATTTAAATACCTTTTGAAATAATGATTTAAATATTTTATTATTTTTATAATCTCAACCACAAATGTAGGGTATGTTAAATTTGTCATTCCGTGTATAACGTTAAGAAGGAATCATCTAATACCTAGTTTTTCATCAAATCAAAATCTGAGTCGATTTAGCTATGTCCGTCTGTCTGCTATTGGCCCGCTCACATCCGTAACAATTGACAGAACTTAGTGAATTTGGCCTGACAATTTATTATTGTCCTGTGAAGTTTGTTATTAAAAATCGGCAAAATCTGTTTAGTATGTTAAGAGATTTAGATTGATATCTGAGACAACCTCTAAATTAATGAATTAAAGAAATGTCTACCTCATTATCATTCCAAAAATTATCAGAATCGGTTCAGTACAAAAAAGTTACAGCCAAAAATATTATCAATTTTATGATTCATTAATGATTTTTGTTATAAGAAATACTTTGCGAGTGTATATGTGAATGTGTATGTACGTATATAGTCATTTGTAGTGGAGGGTATTAAAGATTCGGCATAGCCGAATAAAGCTCTTTTTTTTGAAAAACGAATTAATACCTTTTCATCTCTGTTTGTATTTAATAATGATCATGAGATAATTATAAAATTCGTACTTAATAATTAAGTACTGAAGTTTAAATTTTAGTTATTTTATTTTTAATTTTATTGTTTTTTTTTTTATAAAGAATTAGTCAATTTTTTATATGAAACTACTATTGTTGTTGTTGTTTCTCATTTTAGTTTGGTTTTAGTTAAATTACATTAATTATGGTTTCTTTTCTTTTTTTATTGAATAAAATGCCACTTAGAAATTTTACTTAAAAACTAATCAAAAAAATGTTTTCCTTCACTTTTTCTATTAAATATTTTATATATAGAAAAAAAAATTATTTATTTAAAATTTTAACAATTAAAAATTAATTGCTTTAATTTTTCACATTAAATTTAGGCTGCAGTGTTGCAATTTCACTCCAACTTCTTCTTCTTCATTCTCCTTCTCCTCCTCCTCCTCCTCTCATTACTACTGGCTCTGGTTCCATTTCTTTATGTATCCTTGCCAAAACCAGGAAAATCTGATGCTTCCGATTCTTCATCTCTTTCTACACCTATACAATGAATACCATTACGTAACATGGGTGTTCCTTTACCTTTACCCAATACCCGGGCAGCAATCATTAGTTTAAGCACTTCTTTATCATTATTCGAATTAACAATATGCAGCGTTTCCCTTAAAAGTTTTTCTTTATAAGCGAAAAATTCTATTTTCATTTCATAGAAATCATGTTCATCATGTTTGACACCGGAAAATTCGGTTATACGACAATGTAAATTAGGAACTGTTGAGACATCCGCTTTAAATTGACTCAAAGAGCTTCCCAAATCACTGAAGAGATTACTGGGCAGTTTAAGATCAATCATATATCTGTGATTGATTTGTAAAAAGCCCAGACTTACGACTATTGTATCGCCTG
Organism: Cochliomyia hominivorax; assembly: GCA_004302925.2. Classification (NCBI taxonomy): domain Eukaryota; kingdom Metazoa; phylum Arthropoda; class Insecta; order Diptera; family Calliphoridae; genus Cochliomyia; species Cochliomyia hominivorax. The sequence goes on along the minus strand of PYHX02000413.1, from coordinate 20,005,025 downwards.
AACGTTGATATGTAACACAACTGTCCGATTCAAAATCATCTTTTATGGTTGCGGCATCAAAGTGTACATGATGATCTGAAAGAACAGGGAGAGAAAAGAGGGAATAAATTAAGTGAATTTTTTCATTAAACATTAAAAAAGGAATAAAGGAGGAATTGTTTAAAGGATGGTCCAACCTTAATTTACGGTCTTATTAGGACAAAGTCTTTTGACACTTCTTAGGTCCAAAATAGGGTAAATACAATATTTAGGAACTGAACTAGAATTTCAACTGGATTAGAAATTCAAGTAGAATTTAAACTAGGAACTGAAATTGGAACGGAACTAGAAGTTGAATTGAAATCTGCAGAAGAAAATGGGTTCAAACCTGAATCAGATGAAGAATTTAAGTTGGATTCTTAACTAGAATTTGAATTAGAACTGAACTATAACTGAACCAGAACTTAGAACTGAATTTGAACTGAAATGAACTTGAACTAAACTGAACTGAACTAGAACTGAACAAGAACTGAACAAGAGCTGGACTAAAACTGAACTAGAATTGAACTATAACTGAACTATAACCGAACGTAAACTGATGAACTGAACTTGAACTAAACTTGAAATGAACTAGAACTGAACTTGAGCAGAACTTGAACTGAACTTGAAATGAACTTAAAATGAGCTTGAAATGAACTTGAACTGAACTTGAAATGAACCAGAACTAAACTAGCACTAAACTAGAACTGAACTTGAGCAGAACTTGAACTAAACTTGAAATGAACTTGAACTGAACTTGAAATAAACCAGAACTAAACTAGAACTGAACTGGAACTGATCAGTAACTAAATACAAACAAAATTAGAAAGTATTAGATCTTGACTTGTAAATGATTTAAAACTTATATAGAAAATCTGAACAATTATTTTCATGTTTATGTTATCAAGTTTTCACTGTATTTCTTATGTGCGATTTAAATTCAAATTAAAATTTCGTCTGCATGACAAAAAATCAACGTCATCAAATTCCCATAAATTTGTTAATTGAATAAAAATTGAATTGACATGATATGATTCTTGTTAGATTATTTATGCAAATTTAAAGTTTGTTTTCTTAATTGGCATTAATAAAAGATGTTAAGCAGACAAAAGAGAAAAATACAAAAATTCAAATTCATGAGATTTCTCCCAAAAAAGCAGATGTTCTATCTAAGAAACAGTTTAGGAATTTAAAGTCTATAATCACAGATTTTACTTATTTTATTAATTGGTAGATTATTTAGGATCTAAGGCCAATTTTAGGTTTCGTTTGAAGATTTTATCTCCACTTTCTTTAATTAATTTTGCTTAAATATCAAATATTTTTGGTGTTTTTCACTAAACATGATGGTGAGAGGAAAATAACTTAAATTGTTCACTTTTTATAAACAAAACAAGATTTAAGTTGTATAAAATCACGTTCTAATTAAAAATAATAAAATTAATGGATTTTCAAATTTATGGCCAGAATATTAATTATTAATTTAGTTATCAATTAAATACAAGAAGATAAAGAAAACAAATTAATTATTTATTTTGTTCATTGATTGAACTCATTTACAAGCTAAACAATTTGAAAAATGTGTGAAATAATTTACATGAATTTTAATTTATATTGAAATGCTGGCAACATTTTGTGGAATTAATGTTTATTTAATTGAAGAGCGTAAAGAATTTATGTTTTCAATGTAAAATTTGATTGTTTAAATAATTTTTTGTTATTATTTATGTGATTTATTGTTAAAATCACTATAATTTGATGAACAATTCAGATATCAATTTTTTCGGTTTTAGAAATTTTTGCTTCATAAATGTGACAACAACAATAATTTTCATCATTTTAAAATCCGTAAAAGATCTTTAAATGAAAAAGTCTATTATTTCACATCCCACAGCGTAACCAAAACATTTTTGGGGAAATAATTCTATAATATTTTTAACGTAAGAGATATCTTAATCAAATTTCATATGTTTTGAGCTGAGGGTTTTTTAGAGTTGTACAGACCAGGCGCAGTAGGTGACCCCTTAAAGTTGGCCAGATCAGTAGAATTATATGGCAAATAGTTAAGTTTTACTACAGCAAGTCTAGTTAAGATGGAATTTTCAGTCCAAATATAAAATTCTTACACAAGTATTTGGTATCTAGGAAATGGCTAGAATTTGAAGTTTCATGATTTTTAAAAGAAAAGTATGTAGAATGTGATTTGATGTCAAAAATTGTTGAAGAACTTAGAACATTGAATTTGTGTCATTTTTGAAAAATAAAATTAATATTTTAACTTTCAAAAAATTTGAACAAATAACAGAATTTATTTGAAATTATGATCTAATATGAAAAAATTTAAAGATTCCCATTTTCTTATCCCAAAATACCCAAAATCTCCATATGCTTAAATGATGTTTTTTTCACTGAAATGATCACTATGCCCTTATAGGAGTTATCCGGCAGAAAATTCTGTGTAGCTATATATTAAGCATAATTTAAAGATGATGCCAGATTTGTGATTTGAGAACTTAACAAAAGAAATTAATTTAAAAGGCTTATGGGCACATGCTTGCTCCAAGTTGGTCAAAAGTTTATTTAAACTCATTTCCTTTTCAAGACTAAAAAAGATTAGTTTTATCAGTGAATAACTGTTGCCACCTTATTAAAAAAAGTCTTTTTTAAATTCTGATTCTAGATTTATATAACTTTTTAACGGATCCATATATTTAAAAAGTATTTAAATGCATTTATTTATTCTTTAGAATTTTATAGAGATTTGGCTCATATTTAAACAAATAGGATCATTATTACTCCCAGTAACTTAAATAAACAAAAATTTAAAAGCGTAAAAATGGATTAAAATTGTGTTTCAAACTTGAATATCTGTAAAACTATAAGAGATAACTGGCACTTGTAGAGATTTTCCAGGAATATCTTTAGTGTAATTTAAAAAATTCATTTGCCTCAATTCATAAATGAAATTTTTGGTGAATTTAAAATAGTAACATTCTCAACTACTTCCCCTGACAAAATAGGTGTGTGTACTCATCCAAATTAACACGAAAACTCTTGAAATCTAAATATGTGTAACTTCATTAAGATATAATTAATTGATCAAAAGTTACAGAATAAAAAAAATCGTTTAGGCATTTTTTTAATCAACACAGCGGAGGTGGCCAAATTTGAAGAGACATCCCTGTTCCCCTACAAATAAAATCAAAAATACTTGAACTCTAAATAAGTGTAATTTTGTTAAGACATCTTCAATAGTTCAAAAAATATAGAAATATTTCTAAAAAAATCGTTTAGGCGATTTTTTAAAAAAACATTGAATTGGCGGAGGTGGCCAAATTTGGAGGGTCACTGACAACGCATCTAGCTAGATAGGGGTCTGTTTCCCTCCAAATAAACTCGAAAACACTTGAACTCTAAATATGTGTAATTTTGTTACGATATCTAATATTTAAAAAAGTTATAAATTATTTGGTAAAAAATAGTTTTAGAATTATTTTAAAAAAATATAATCGTGGAGGTGGCCACCTTTGGAGGGTCACTCAACCATCTACTAGATAGGGGTCTGTTTCCTCCAAATAAACTCGAAAACACTTGAGCTCTAAACATGAAATTTTGGAATCTTTAATTTAGTTATAGAATTAAAAAAAAATCGTCGATTAAAAAATCAATACAGAGATTTGAGACTACGTATCTAATTATATAGCTGTTCCCCTCCAACTCGAAAATTGAACTGTGTAAACGATATCTTTAATTTTAAAAGTTATAGAATTATTTCTAAAAAAATCGTTTTAGAAATTTTAAAAAATTAATATAATCGAGGTGGCCACCTTTGGAGTCTCACCTACTACGTATCTGCCTGGAGAGGAATCTGTACATCTCTAAAAAATTTGAGAACAATTAGCTCTAAGCATGTGAAAATTCATTAAAATATTTTTAATTATTCAAAAGTTATAGAATTATTTCCCATAACTAACGATGTGGCAAATTAAAGATAAAAAACAGCAAGATGGCCAACTTTCGAGGGTCTGTACACATCCAAATGAACTTGAAAAAACTTAATCTTTAAGCATGAGCAATTTCATGAAGATGCTTTTCATGGTTCCAAAGTTATAGAATTATTTCCCAAAAAAATCGGTTACGGCACAATATGTGCCGTTTTACTCTGATATTGTGTTATATATAGTTATCGTTAGAAAAATATAGTATTAAATTTCTTATTAATTTAAATTTTGAAATTTAATTCTAAAACAATGTCGAAATGTTTCTCCAAAAAAATCCTCAAAAACCGCAATAATTATTACAACAATTTAGTTTATTTACATAATTTTATATATTTTAGTTAGTTATTATTTCCCTTTTTATTTATCGTTATTTTATTTAGACATTAATTACTTTTCTAGGTAACAGTCAAGTATTTTTTATATTTTTTATGTCTGACTAAAAAAAAACCTTGAAATAGTTCCATTTTAATGAGTCACAGTTTTGCAGTGTATGAAATAATTCTTAAGGTGAAATACTTCAATTTAAGATTTAGTTAAAGAAAATGTCCGCTAATTAAAGATTTTTTTCAAAGAAATCAATTATTTAAAGTCTAAATAATAATTTCACAAACTTTGCCATTAACAGCCTTTTTTATAATTTCCTAATTTTTCCTTATTATAAAACATTTTAAAGACATTTAATTCAAGTACTTTTCTTTCAATTTCCATTATTTTCTATTATTTTCACTTTTTTCTTAAATTTTTGCCATTTTATGTTTTTTAAATTGTTAAGTTTTATTTTTAACCCTCCACCAGCACAAGTAGTGAGGAGGGTATATTAACCTTGTCATTCGGTGTGTATCGCTAAGAAGGAATCATCTAAAATCAAATCAGAATCTGGATCGATTAAGCTATGTCCACACAAATTTACAAAGCTCAACGAAATTTTCCCTAAGTATTTGTTATCGTCATGAGAAGTTTCCTATTAAAAACTAGTAAAATCGCTTCAGTATATTGAGAGATATAGACTGATATCAGAGGCCACCTCTTAATTCAAGCGAAAAACTTTCATAAAATTGTCAATTATAAATCGAAAATTTTGGAATAAAATTTTGCCATATTATTAGATTATATATACTTCACCATCATTCCAAAAATTATCAAAATCGGTTCAGTAATGGAAAAAGTTATAGATAAAAATATAAATAATTTTATTACTCATTAAGTGTTCCTGTGTTGTATTTAAGAAAAACAGGTAACAGATAAGTCGATGATGCCCGACAACAGCACAACGTTGGTTATAAATAGTAATTACGAAAAACTAATGAATGACTCTCGTATAATTTGCTTTTCTGATTTATTTTTAACTGTGCAGGACATTTATGTGCAATTTATGCGTTTTAAGATGATTTTTGCTGGAGGGTTATAAGAAAGCTAGAAGAAATTATATTTATCTTAATTTGACCAGTTATTATTACAATAGCGACGTATATGTGAGATTTATGCTCTTAAAAATGATAATGGACCGACCATCGCATATTTCGACACAATTGCTTTGGAACATTATAAGACTTACTTGTGCCAAATTCCGTTTAAATCGCTTTATATTTATAGAACTTTTATGGCCTTAAAACTCTATTCCAGGAGGAACATTTGTATGGGAGATACCTGAAATATTGGACCGAACATAAGTAATTTTAATAGGCTTCGTCATTAGGTCAAAATAATATGTATCGAATATCAAAGAGATATCTAAAAAATTTCGACCTGTAAACTGTTCAGAACGTTTACATGGACAGCCAGACAGACAGAAGGGAGGATGGACGGACATCGGTTAATGGGCTCAGAAAAAGATTCTGATGTCAGCTTAATCCCCAACCACCTACGTTGGTGTAGGATACATCTATAATAAATAGTACGCGTCTGTGAGTGTATATGTACGTAACATAGCGTATTTACTTCACACACCTTTGTGATGGAGGGTATTGAAGATTCGGCATAGCCGAATATAACATTCTCACTTGATTTCTTTACACTTTTTTATTAAAATTCCATTTATGCAAATTGTAGAAAAGACGAATATTACAAAAACAAAGAATGAAAACAAATCAAAATGAATAAATGTTATTAATTTAACAATAATAACAATAATTGTTGCATTGTGATTTCAATTGAAATCATTAATGGACTTTTTTTGTCTAACTTTAAGCTGAAATCTGTTAAATGAATCTTAATGAAAGAGAATTGTACACAACTAACAAATGGTGAGAGTTAAGTGGAAAATAACAATTAATAAATCATGATCGATTGTGAGTCATTTATATTAATAAGAAACAAACTGTAATTGATGTTATTTCACCATTTATAGTTGAAATATGACATGTTTACAACAATTTTCCTATAAAGAGATTTAAAAAAAATTGGTTTCAATTCTTCAAATTGATATTTATTTAGGGTAATAACCAAAATCTGTGATCACATATGCTTAAACTAAAATAAACTCCAATTAAGAAAATTTTTTAAAATTTTCCAAAATTTATATAAAAAATATAAAATTGGTCTCGTTCCAAAAATAGATTTTCATTTCTGCTCATTTTGCAAAATTCATTGGAGAATCTTAAAATTGGCTCTTTTTACTTAAATAAGTCTCCAATTAAGAAAATAAGCTTAAATTTTAATCATTTGGAAATTTTTAGATTTATTTTTTTTATTTCTAAATTTTATAAAAAAATCATAAAATTGTCAAAAATGCCTTAAATAAGTCTTCGATTATGAAAATAATCTTAATTTGTGATCATTTTTAAAAGTTTACATTTAAATCTAAAATTAAGCTTAGTTACTTAATTAAGCTCTAATTTAAAGAACAAGCTTGATTTATGATCATTCTAAAATGTTTTTATTTAAAAATCTAAAATTAACTTTAATTCTCTATTAAGACTTCATTTCAGAAAATAAGTTTGATTTAAAAATTACATAAGGAAACCTCAAATTGTTGTTGTATCTTAAGTAGGGTAGGTTGAGTAGAAGAGATTCTATAAATCTCATGCATGAAGGCATACCGAGACCTAGACCTAGACCTAGACCGCTGTTATAGGCTTGTTGTGAGCTCATCGAATCGAATTTATTTTCCAATCAATGTCCCTGGGGTATAATATGTTTGTTAAAGTGTCTCTAATGAAAGTTTGGGATCCCTTGGGTTGCAAAAGTTGGGCAATGACGTAGTTAATGTTCCACCGTTTCGGCATATTCCCTACATGCACTGCATTCGAAGTCTTCGGCGACACATTGAATGATTAAGATACTGTCGTTGATTAGAGTGTCTGAGAAAAACGCCCACCATCACACTTTCACAGGTTTAAAATATTCATGGTCTTCTTCTCCTCTGGGTCGCCCCATAGTATTCTTGTAGTTTTCCCAACCGTGTGAGTGTTCCACAAAGTTCTATGTTACTCTATCGCCCACTCTTATAGCCTGATCTTCAATGTCGTGAATGGCATTGGATTTTCCAAACTCACAGTCAGAAAAATCTTGTCTTGTTTGCTTGTTTATCTGCCTCACTCCTTCAAGGCCATTTGCCGGGAAATAGGTTATAGTCTACTTACAATCTGAGACAGTTTGTGAAATTTTGTACCTTAATTTTTTTTTAAACCCGAAAGTGACCTTAGTGCCTTAAATAGGCGTGTAATTTTAGATCATTTTGAAAATTTCATAGATTTAGTTGCTTGAATAAGCATACAATTAAGAGAAATGGCTAATTTTGTGATACTTTTAAAATCCTTAAATATGACCCTAATTAATAATGTAAACTTAATTTCTGATTCTATAAAAAGCCTTTCGATGGAGATCAATTTTGAAATTTTATATTAAAAATCTCAATTTTTATTTATTAACTTAAAAATGACTTTAATTAGGGAAATAAATATTACTTTTCAACATTCAATATAAAAATTTCAAATTGGCTAAAAATTCTTAAATAAGACTTTAATTAAGAAAAAAATCTTAATTTGTTTTAACTTAATTTTAGGTTCTTAAATAGGACTCTAATTCAAAAAGTAAACATAATTTGCGATTATTTTTTTGTTTTAATTTCATATGAAAAATGTAAAAAGAGCTTAATTTGTGATCATTTTAACAGAAATTAGTTCAAAATTTTTAAAAAAGTCTTTAATTAAAAAATGAGCTTAATTTGTGTCAATTTTAAAAAATAAAAAACTGATATTAAAACAAGATCCACTAGAAAAGCCTCCATTTAAAATATAAACTAAATAATTGTTCTTTTCAAATAAAAATTAAACTAAAGTAGTTAACTAAAAGAAGTTACAATTTCTTAAATAAGTCTATAATTAAGAAAATAACCTTAATTTGTGATCACTTTTAAAATTTCATAATGAAAAACTAAAAATAGTTTCAATTTCTAAGAAAATAACTTTAATTTGTGATCACTTTTAAAATTTCATAATTTCTTAAATAAGTCTCCAGTTAAGAAAATAACCTTAACTTGTGATCACTTTTAAAATTTCATAATAAAAAATTAAAAATAGTTCAGATTACTTAAATAAGTCTCCAGTTAAGAAAATAACCTTAATTTGTGATCACTTTTATAATTTCATAATTTCTTAAAGAATTCTACAATTACAAAAAATAACCTTAATTTGTGATCACTTTTATAATTTCATAATAAAAATCTAAAATTAACGTCATTTCCCTAATATTTAAATATTAATTTAAATTTTTCCTCATTTTTAAAGAAAACCCTCGTATATTCATTTCACACTTCAATAAGATTTTCTAAATAATTTAATCAGTTGTATTTCCTTTTAAATAACACTAATTTCAGTTGTTTTTTTCTTAAATACATAAATTTTTATTTTTAAAAACTTCCGATTTGTATTTTGTGTGAATTTAAATAAAAAAGGTCGATTTAATAAATTAAGCGTTTTATTAGAATTTATGTTAATGTTCTAAAAACATGCCACAATTAACACTTTTTTCTGTTATTTTTATCTTAATTATAATACAAATTTTTTTAGTTAAGATTATTTTCCTCCAAAAGAAAGAAAGAAATAATTTAATTAAAAGTCAAGTGTTTTGCTGTTTTTTTCCCTTTTTTTGTTTAATTAGAGGTTAAGTTGAATTAAAATTGTATTAAAATTGTACTGCATAAATTTCCTGCTTTTCTGATGTTTTTTTCTAAGTAAATAAAACCGAAACCGAAAAAAAACATCCTCATTAAAAGTCTATTAAAGAAATTATAAAACTAAAATTGTCTTACATGCAATTTAATTCTCTAAAGGGGAGGGGAGTTGGTGGGAACTGAGTGGTGAGAGGGGGATTAATTAAACAAACTAACAATTATCATATTGTAAAACAAAAAACCACTTTATTTAAGACATCACAAACACTTTGTAACAAAACGTCATCGAATGTGTGATAACAAATTAATGTTATAAAGTTGGTGAGAAAATAACCCAGCGAACAATTAATATTGCGTGTTCTCTTGTATTCGACATTTGAGCAGAATCGATTTATTTAGAAAAAAATCTACAATTTTTGATCGGCTGGAAGGATTTGTTAGAAATCTAACGTAATAATGTCGAGAACGTGGATCGCATAGGTGCTCCAGGTTAGGTAGCTCGGATAGAAAATGTTTGTTTCTCATTTATCTCAAACTAATTTTACCAACGTATAGCCCTTGACGAGACCCTAGAAAACATTATTATATATTTTTATTCACCTTTTCTAGTATTCGAGTTATTTGGATTTGAATTTAAAACTTTCAAAATTTTTCAAGATCTTGATTCTGTTATTTTGAAATATATTTCTATATTTAACTAAAAAGCATTTCTTTTTTGGAAAAACAAATATTTCTCGAAAAGGCTTCTTTAAATAGAAAATTAAGATCTAAATTTTACATCCATAAACCCTTTAGGCTTATGCCCGGACGCCCTCGAATTTAACCCTTTTTTGGATCAAAATTTTGAGTTTAAAACACATAATTAAGCCAGAATTTGAAACCAGAAACCCCTAATAAAAAATTACACTAGAGCCATGACTTTTGTCGTCCCGATTTGCGTCACTTTTTAAGAACTAAACAAATCTATTTGTGTCATTGTAATCTCATGTTGCGTCGGTCCGATTTTATTTGTTTTAAACCCGATTTGCGTTTGGATTTCGATTTGCGTCACTAAAAACGATTAAATTTTTTATTGCAGCATTGTGGATTACCATTTTCAGCATCATTGATAACACTGATCTTCAGTGGAAATTCCCCTTGCGTGGAATAAGGGGAATTCCCTTTTCTTATTATATAAATGGTGCTAAGAAGTGTCTGGTTGCGGTAAAAATGTACTGTGTAATTCGGCAAAGTTTGAAAAGTTAAAATTAAAAATAGGATCAATAAAACTTTTTTAAATCGGGAAAAAAGGTTGTTAATATAAGAAGAGCTTTTGGACTAGCAACATTAAGAACAATATACAACAGAGACGGTGATAAAATAAATCAGTTACCTTAAATTGTCACACCACTCCAATCTGAACAAGATACTGTAGCAAGAAATCCCTTAATTTTTTGGTCTTATTTTGATTACTTTCACACAATAAATTAAATTTCAGTGCATTTATATAGAATAAGACGCAAGTCGTGGCTCTAGAGTACATGGTAAAATTTTTTTCCAGAACTCCCATAAATATGAACTCTATAGCCAATTCTATGCAATACATAATTTAATGTCCGAGACCCCTAATTTTTCACCCCTATAACTCTGCTTATGGAGATCCTCGGCTTAAAACTGCAAAATTTATAATAATAAGTTTTTATATCTCTGCTATCAATATGGTAGATTTCAATTAAACTCATACAGAGTTACAGATCTATTTCATAAAAAAATCGAATCTGCCCCAATGTGTAGTATTGTGTTCTCACTGGGATTTACTGTGTGATAACTTCCTTATTATATTAATAATGTTAATGAGTCTCAAATTATTATTAAAAATGTCTCATGGGGTTTTGGGAAAATATTGTGGCACATAAAGAGGGTCTGGTGTGTTTTAGTTTCTGGAATTTAGTGATATTCAAATATCGAATAATACCAATTTGAGACTGTACATTAATGAGATATAGAGTAGATATATAGAATGTAATAAAAAATTAATTATTAAGTTACTTTAATTTTAAAGTTTCATAATGTTGAATCAATATTTTACGAAGTTGATTTCCTATAGAACAAGATGAAATAACTTCATTTTCTTTTAAATTTAATTTAATTTAATTTTACGTCAAAATAATATTTAACACACAAAATATGGAAATTGAATACAACATTAATTTAAGAACATTCCTACAACCAAAAAAATCCCATTACAAAAATCGAGTATCTGATAAATTATAAATCCAAATAACGGTACTTTTTGAAAATTCTTTTTTCAATAAAAATAGACTCTTCTGTTCATTTTTAATAAAGAAAAATACATACAATTTAATTTCATTGTGTATAAATGTTAAAATTCCTTTGAATCAATAATTTAACATTGTTTGAAATCAACAATTTGCAATTTTAATTTCATAATAATTTTTTTATAATTTTTATTTCACCCAACATTTTAATTTTCTTACTGATAATGAATTAATTATTAATATTTATTTTTTAAACATGTAAATCTAAAAAAATTAAAATCACCTGATCAAATTACAAAGAAATTCGGTTAAAATTATCGAGTTACTACTAACGAATTATTGCGGTTATAAAATTGATTAACTAAATTATCTGATAAATAATTAAATCACAATAATTCGTTTTAAAAGTTTTTAATTTTTATTATTAATAAAATTTTAAATAAAATAAATTCTTCTGCAAAAAATCTTCCCGAGATACACGATAATTTAGAAAGAAATTCCAGAGTCATTGAAATCGTAGTGTATACAACGATTGCTTATTGGAGACACTTGAAATAATCCGTAGGCTTTGGAACTAAGGACACTTAAGTTTTGTAAGAGTTGCCATACTGTCATAGAGTTAAATGCACAAGAATTTGAACGTATATTTTTCGTAAAGACGTTAACACTGAAACACAAATTAAGCCGTAACAAGGACCATAGGGAGAGGTACCCCAATACCTTAATTGATAATTATTTATAGATTTAATGCGTGTGATTTTTAAATGATCCAATAACTTTTCTATTAAACTTCTTAACTGTAGAAGAGTGAATTAATTAAAATTAATTAAAATTATTTCAAAATTTAGTTCGAATCACTTTTTTTACTAAAACACAATACGGAGATAATGTAGGACCATGGAGGGAAATGCGCTAAAGATATTCGACAAATAATAATTATCGAATGTCTATATGATTTCCAAGCGAAAATTTTAAAACTTTGCAATTTCCTTGGGGAATAGGGCCAGTGGAAGACTATTCCCTGACAATCTCCCACCGCTTGTTAGAGGATACACTCTTCCATGCCTTATTACGTCATCAATTTTTTTTGGAATACAATATTTTCAATCATTAATAAATCAAATTTTCCATATACTATCGCTTTATTCAGATGGAAAATTCCACAAAATTTCCTGTTTCAGTGTCACAGATATGTGATATTAAGAAATTGCGTTTGTCAGGGGAATGTATCCCATCCAAAATTTTGTTTAGTCTTTAATATTTTGTTAATAAGACTTGCAATATCTCAGGTAGAAACTGAGGTATTGCAAAAATTAGTTGTTGAAGTTTTAGAGATATGTGACATTAAAGATTTCGTCACTCCCCTTTCAATGCAGATTTTTTAAAAGTCTCGAAAAATTACTCAGATACAAGTATACAACATTTTTTTTCAACTGGTTTTAAATAGGAAACTTTTTGGGAAAAACACTTAAGCCAAATTTCATAGAGCTGTATCGGTTATTGTGAATACACAGTGCTTTTTAAATAAATTGGAAATAAATCTCTAATTAGCGACTAATAAATTCAGCTGGTTTTTAGTTTAGAGTTTGCTGTGTTATGAAAAATATGGGTCGAATTTGAAAAACTTTGATTCAAAAACAAAAAAAAAACTAAGTTTTTGAAAATCGAGATTTTTATCAAAATTCACTTAAAAGATTTATATATAAATTTGATTTCATTAGGAATTTTTCTTCACAAAATTTTGTAATTCGTTCTTAATATTAATGGACCCGCTATAAATATAGAAATTTCGACAAGATCGGACAAAAAAAAAAAAACTAAACTTTTGCAACTAAATATCTCTTAAAATATAAGAGATAACCCTAAGCTCTAAATTGCTATGCTCTTCACTATAAAACCCTTATTCACCACTTGTGTTGGTGTAGGGTATGAAAGATTTCATAACATGTAAAAAAATACACATTTCCAAAATTTTGGTGAAATTACGACAAGATCGGACAAAAAAAACTAAACTTTTGCAACTAAATATCTCTTAAACTACAAGAGATAAATTACTAATTAAGAAAGCACTAAATCGCTATGCCGTTCATTATCTTGTTGTTGTTTTGGTGTAGGGTACACATTTCCCAAATTTTAGAAAAATACACAAAATTCTTAGAATTTTTATTCGTCAATAAATTTCTTAAAAACCTTAAGATTAATTAAAAGTTTTTAATTAAAAAAAATCACAAACAAAATTCTAACATTTTTTATTTTAATTATTAAAAAAAATCACCCAAAATCCATAAACTATAATTTTCTTAGACAATTTTTATTACTTTTTATTTTTGTATATAAAAATCGAATTCTAAATAATAAATTTAGACCTGAAGTTGATTTCAGAATCTATAGATCGATTTTAGTCACACAAATTTCAGAAAGAATCCATTCATAATTTTAATTTTTATCTTTCAAAACAATTTTTTATTTGCCAACAACAAAAAAAAAATCCCAAAAACTAACAAAATTTATCAAGAATTAAAAAAGAGCGAAAATATACATAATGAAATCTAATCGCAGACAAAACACCATTCAAATATACAACATTTTGGCGCTTGATGACATTAAACTTTTTATATATATATTTTATTCTTTTTTTTGGGGGGAGGGGGAGTGGTTGGTGATGTACAAAAATAGAGAAAACTTTTTGAAACCTCCTCAATTATAATTTTTTTCTAAATAAACTTTTCTTTTGATATTGAAAGTCACCGTTTAAATAAATTGCTGAGGAAAAAAGTCTTCTGTTTTGTTTTTTGCTTTTCAGTTTCGTGTCTTGATTTTAGATTTTATTTTATTTGTGATCAACAGACCAGACCGGCCACCTGTTATTCCCAGTTCTTTTCATTTCCACTTTTGATTTTATTAAAAAGGTGCCAAAAAGGAATCTTTAATTGTTTCAAATAAATTTAAAATGATTTAAGTTGGTCATGGTGAAATAAGTGACACATATAGTTAAGGGGGGAGGGGGAAGGAATCTAGCTTTTCAAATTACAATTAAGGCAAAAATTATTTTTTCAAAAAACATTTTCATGATCTTGTAAAGGAACTCCCAGATCAACAATAAGACTTATTAGGTATGATCAGGATGTTATATTTAATAAAAATTCGTTAAATACTTTTTAATATTGTGTAGGGTATTTTTAAGGAATTTTTATAGCATAAATTTAGCAATATTTAGCAGCACATGCAGATTCTCTAACAAACGTCACACAAACAAAAAGTAAAAAATAGAAAATCACGAGTATAAGACAATGAAAATATTTGTATATCTCTGTGTGTAGATCTCTTAATGTGTTTATGATGTTAAACCAATTTCATTTACAGTCACACATACATTGGCACTTAAGTAATGACAAACAGACATTTAGATAAAGATTTAATAACAGTTGTACAATGAAAAAAACCATAACCCAGCAAACATTTAGATAAGATGAGAAAAATAAAGAAGAAGAAAAAAAAAACACTAGTCCAGTTCTAATTCAGTTCTAATTAAGTTCTGGTTCAGTTCTAATTCAGTTCTAGTTAAGTTTTGGTTCAGTTCTAATTCAGTTCCATTTCAGTTCTAATTCAGTTTTGGTTCAGTTATAGTTCCGTTCTAGTTCAGTTCTGGTCCAGTTCAGGTTCAGTTCTTATTCAGTTCCAATGCAGTTCCATTTCAGTTCTAGTTCAGTTTTGGTTCAGCTATAGTTCCGTTCTAGTTCAGTTATGGTCCAGTTCAGATTTGGTCCTAATTCAGTTCCATTTCAGTTCTAATTCAGCTCTAGTTCAGTTTTGGTTCAGTTATAGTTCAGTTCTGGTCCAGTTCTAGTTCAGTTCTAATTAAGTTCTGGTTCAGTTCTAATTCAGTTCTAGTTCAGTTCTGGTCCAGTTCAGGTTCAGTTCTAATTCAGTTCTAATTCAGTTCTAATTCAGTTCTAATTCAGTTCCATTTCAGTTCTAATTCAGCTCTAGTTCAGTTTTGGTTCAGTTATAGTTCCGTTCTAGTTCAGTTCTGGTCCAGTTCAGGTTCAGTTCTAATTCAGTTCCATTTCAGTTCTAATTCAGCTCTAGTTCAGTTTTGGTTCAGTTAAAGCTCCGTTCTAGTTCAGTTCAGGTTCAGTTCTAATTCAGTTTCATTTTAGTTCTAACTCAGCTCTAGTTCAATTTTGGTTCAGTTCAGGTTCAGTTCTAATTCAGTTCTAATGCAGTTCCATTTCAGTTCTAATTCAGTTTTGGTTCAGTTCTAGTTCACTTTAGTTCAGTTCTAGCTCAGTTTTGGTTCAGTCCTAGTCAAGGTCTAGTTCAGTTCTAATTTAGATTTAGTGCAGTTCTAGTTCCATTCTAGTTCAGTATAGATCAGTTCTACTTCAGTTGTAGATCAGTTCTAGTTCAGAATCTAGTTCCTATTTTTTTTTTCAAATTCTAGTAAAGATTTTATTTCAGATTTTTATAAAAATTTTAATTTGGATTCATATTCAGATTAAATTTCAGATTTTAGTTTAATTTAGTTTAATCAATTCAATTGTAGTTCAGATTACAGTTTTGAACATAATTCATGCTCTGGTTCAAATTCTTATTCAGATTCTAGTTCAGATTCTAGTTCTGTTTAGATTACAGTTCAGATTATAGTTATGTTTATAGATTAGATCAATATTCAGATTCAATTTCGAATTACCATACAGCCCATAGCTATATGGCTCAGATTTTAGTTAAGATTTTGGTTATGTTTATAGTCTACATTCCAGTTCAGATTATAGTACAGATTTTAGTTTAGATTCTGGTTGTGATTTAAGTTCAGATTCAAGATAAAATTCTATTTCAGATTTCAGTTTAGATTCTATATAATTTCAGATGCTTATTTGGGTTCTAGCACCTGTTACATCTCAGATTCTAATTGAGTTTATAGTGCAGATTGTAGTTCAAATAATTCTCAGGTTGTAATTCATATTCTTTGTTTAGGTTACAATTCAGATTCAGATCAAATTCTAATTCAAGTTATAGTTCAGTTGTAGTTCCAGTTCAAATTCAGTTAAAGTTCTAATTCATATTCTCACTCAGATTCTAACTCAGAGTCTAGTTTATATTCTAATTAATATTATAGTTAAGCGTTCAGTTCAGTTCAGGTTCTTGTTTAAATTCTAGTTAAGATTAAGACTCCTGTTCAGTTTATACTTTAATTCATACCCTTTGGATTCTAATTCAGATTATAAAATCCAAACATTTGTTGGTTTATTTTTTAATGTAAAAATCCCAAACGTTTTTTTTTTCTTTCTTTCAATTTCCTATTTCTAATTAACACGTGTGTGTGTTTTTTCTTTCAAAATTTTGTAAATGTTTAAAATACGTTCAAATACAATTAAAGTGCTAAAATGGAAACTTTACATTTAAAAACAAATATAATTTCATGGAAATAAAATCATTGAACTAAAAAAAAATTCGCTAATTTTTCTCTTCCATATAAACAATTTTTACAAAAAAAATCATAAAGCGGAACCGATAAAATTCAATTTTCATATGGAATTTTATATAGAAAATATCGCATAATTATTTGTTTAACAATTTATCAAAGTCCTAAGATTCATTAGAAATGAAAAGGAACTCGATTTGATTCAATTAATTTGATGATAATTTGATTAATGCTAATTTTCTGCTGCTGCTGCTGTTGCTTTTGCTATTTTTCAGTTCTTATTATTCTTATTTTTTCCTTTTCGACTTAATTAAATTGTGGTTATCGATTCAAAAATACTCTTAACTAAATAATTTCATAATAATTTTATTATTATTGTTATTCGTCAGAGTTCAGCAAAATTATAATCGTTGTTAAATGAGCAACAGTCAAGTCAAGTGTTTCAATTGTTACCCTACACCACCGTAGGTGTTTGGGGTATTATGCTTTTGTGCTGATGTTTGTAACATACAGAAAAAATGATGTTACAGCCCTTAAAAGTACTGTTCGACTCCGAATAAATACCTGAGTCGATGTTCGTCCATATGTCCGTCTGTCTGTTTATGTAAACGTTGCAAATTTTTTTGACCTCTTAAACGAAAATTTATAGCAAATTTTCTCTTAAACAAAAATTTATAGCCAAAATTCTCCTCAATAAAAATATACCATCCAATTTCTCATAAAGAAAAATTTATCTGAAATTTAACCTGAAATTTATCTCAAATTTTTTTCTTAAACAAAAATTTCACGTAAATTTATCTTTAACGAAATTTTATATTTTTCTCTTAAACGAAAATTTTTAAAAAAGTAATCTTATTTGGTGATTTATAGCAAATTTTCTCTTAAATACAATATATCATAAATTTTGTCCTAAACGAAAATTTTCGTAAATTTTCTCTTAATTGAAAATTTTTACTAAATTTTCTCTTAAATAAAAATTTATATAAATTTTCTCTTAATCAAAATTATAGTAAATTTCTTAATCAAAGTTTATTAATTTATTGAATTGGTCCTATACAAATGTATGCTATACTTAATTTTACGAGGGTCAGTCCATTATTTTTCGTAGGTTTTATAAAAGTGAATTAAAGGGCATAAATCTCCTCTACATAGGTTGGTTTCGTAATAAGAATTGATTACATTGATATAGATATAAGCATAAATTGATGTGCGAAATTATATGCAAATCGGTCCATAATTTCCCATGTCACGTCAACCCCTTACCCCCAGAAAATAAATTTAAACACGCATCAATTTCACAAAAATATTACTGTCACAACTGCAGCTGTACACTTAAGAATAAATTAGATAATCAAATTATACGAGGATCGTTCACTAGTTTTTTCCCAAGAACCATTTATAATTAACATTATGTTTTAGGTTATTTTATAGTCGGTCTTGATTGACTTTAACATTCTTAATTGTTTAGTAGGTGTTTGGTTGAATGGCTGAGTACTTTTCTGACTAACGTTTTTGGGGGTTTCAAAATTATTTGTCATTATAAATAAAATTTATTAGTTTTTTTTTGTGTTTAACTTATTTAACCTCTGTAGTTTTTTTTCTTAAATGTGGGAAATAAAACTTAATTATTTAAGACCTTGTTAAGCAGGGTCAATGAAAACTAATTTTTGGTCCTACGAACTGGATATTATCTCACTCAGTTATAATATTTTATTATTCTTTAATGTCATTATAAAATAACACAACAAATCATATCATATTTTAGATCATAACATAACCTTAAACATTTTGATTTTTTCGTAAATAAATTTTTCCTTCACTGAACTTTACATAAATCAAAGTTTTTGTGTCTTTTTCTTGGTCATCACCCTTTTAGTCCAATTTATTGATTGATGATTTTAAATAATTTGACA
Source organism: Cochliomyia hominivorax (assembly GCA_004302925.2). Taxonomy (NCBI): domain Eukaryota; kingdom Metazoa; phylum Arthropoda; class Insecta; order Diptera; family Calliphoridae; genus Cochliomyia; species Cochliomyia hominivorax. The sequence continues at coordinate 19,986,297 of PYHX02000413.1, read as the reverse complement.
TTTAAAATAAAATATTTTCTCTCAACTCAATGTCGCCATTAATGGCGGTTCCCAAGGCATTTAAAATGTGAAAAAAGGAAAACACGTGTACAGCGATGCCAGAGTGATGATCGTATTATCATATTTTTAATGATTTTTTGAGATGAATGATGATGATGTTTTTACCAAAAAAATGATTTTTATTTATAAGAAAAGGACGTTTCGATTTTTCTCTAAAATCGCTTTTTTTGTAACGCTGTTAATCATCTTTCAACGAGAAATGCATTATTTTGAAAATTCCTCACAATTTCTCTGGCAACGCTAAATTGCATATTTATTTTTAAATAAACATTTGGCATGTCAAATGTGTGACATGACACTGACAGCTAAATCAAGTGTGAAATAAGGAAATCAGTTTGTTTTGTTTTGCTAAGAGCGAAAATAATGAAACGGAATATTGATTAGAAATGTGAGAAACGTTAAAATTTTAAAAAAAGGATAATTTAGCGGATTTTTTAAAGAGAAAAAGTCTCAAAGACAGACATTTTATCTAAAAGAGAGTTTGAAGAAAATGTCGTCTCTTAAAATTGAAACTAACAGAAATTTAATAAAAATACTTTCTATAAAAAATAAATAAATAAATAAATAAAAGTTTATTGTAATTTTCTCTCAAACAGTTATTAATTTTCTCTTAAATGAAACTTTTTCGTAAATTTTCTCTTAAAATCAATGTATCGTGATTTTTTTCTTAAATCAAAATTTTTTTGTGTTTTGCCTTGTAAAGTTTCTCTTAAACAAATTTTATCATCAGCGAAAATTTCTCGTTAAGAAAAAACAATTTCTATACAAAAAAAATCAAGAACACAATATTTTCTAACACAAATATTTTTTTTAAATTAAAGAAAATTTTTTCTAAAGAATTTTTAGAAGATTTCTTTTATAAAGAGACTTTAATGAAAAATTTTGTATTAAATTTTCGTGTAAATAAAATTTTATTAAATTAAAATTGATTGTTTAATGTCTTAAATCGAATACGACAACTCATTGAAAATGCTCAAACTTAAATCAAACTTAAATTTTCTCACAAACATAAATAAATAATTTCTCTTAAGAGAATTTTCATTGTAAATTTCCTCTTAAATCAAAATTTATTGTCACATTTTTCTCAAACGAATGTGTATGGAAAATTTCCTTTTATAAGAAAATTTATCGCAAAAATTCTCTTAAACAAAAAATTTCCCTAAATTTTATCATTAAAGAAATTTTATATTTTTCTCTTAAACGAAAATTTATTGAAAACTTACTCTTATTCGGTGATTTATTACAAATTTTCTATTAAATAAAATATATCGTAAATTTCCTCTAAATTGAAAATTTGTACTAAATTTTCTCTTAAATAAAAAGTACAGTAAATTTCTCTTAATCAAAAGTTTATTGTAATTTTCTCTTAAACTAAAATTAATTAACAATTTTCTCTTAAATGAAATTTTTTTCGAAAATTTTCTTTTAAACGCAAATGTATCGTGAATTTTTCTTAAATCAAAATTTATTGTTTTTTTTTTTTTTTTTTGTAAAATTTCTCTTAAAGAACAATTTTTTGTAAATTTTATATTCAACGAAAAGTTCTCGTAAATATTCTTTAATACAATTTTGTTGTGGAAAATTTTCTAAAATTTAAATTTTTCTCTCTAACAAAAAATATTCTCTAAAGCAAAAATTTATAGTACATTTTCTCTTAAAGGAAAAAATTATCATAAAGTAAAAGAAAATTTATCGTCAATTTTCTCTTAAACGGATAATGATAACAAAAAATTCGATGCGATGAAAATTGAAAAAGAAAAATTTTAATTACTTTTCCTCTAAATATTATCTTAAATGGAAATTTATCGTAAATTTCCACTAAAATGAAAATCATAGTAAATATTTTCCCTGACGAAACTTGATCAAAAGTTTTTCTCTTAAGCGTAAATTTTTCGTAAAATAAAAGAAAACTTTTTGTCAATTTTGATTATGAATTTTATATTGAACGAGAATTTATTTCTTTTATAATGAAAATTGATTCTATATTTTCTCTTTAATCGAAATTTTGTCGTAAATTTTCTTTTAAGTAAAAATTGATCGTAAATTTTCTCTTAAGTAAAAATTGATCATAAATTTTCTCTTAAATAAAAATTGTAATTTTCTTTTCTCTTAAATAAAAATTGTAAACTTTCTCTTTAGCGAAAATTGATTGTCAACTTTCTCTTAATCAAAATGTTCGTTCATATTTATCAAAAATGAATCGTAAATTTTATCCGAATCAAAAATCTTTAAATACAAAAATGTTTTCTTAAATATTTTTTAATAAAAATATCTTAATTTAAAAAATTTAATAATATTAAAACATTTTATAGTCGATTTTATCTATTTTCACTTGTTCATATGATTCAAATAAAATTTTTTATTTGAATTTATTTATTTGTTTGCATTTCACTTGGAGACTGAAATATAAAAAAAATTATGTTTTGACGGTTGATGATGTCAAATAATAATTTAAATTTAGTTCAAGTGTTTGCGTATAATATTGACTAAAATTCTATAGAAATTTGAAATTTTTCTCTGAGTGTTGAAAGTGACCTCTATTGAAAGTAAAATTTAAATTTTTTTTTAATTTGTGATTTCGTTTTTAAGGTTGAACGATTTTTAAGTACCTGATAAAATGCACGTAAAAAAAATACTAGAAAATTAAGAATAAATTAGTTTAATTTTAATTAATTTAAATTAATATTATTTTCAATCAAATGACCTTTTTGTTCTTCAAATAAGCGTTTTTATACCCTACATCACCATAATTGGTGGAGGTATTATGAGTTTATGTAGATGTTTGTAATGGACAGAAAAGCTAATTCTACCACCACTTTAAAGTGTACCGCTCGACTCAGATTAACTTCCTAAGTCGATTTAACCATGTCCATCCGTCCGGCAGGCTGTCCATGTTAAGCTTGTTCGCCAAGTACCGGTAGCAGTTTTGAAGATATCCTAATGAAAGTTGGCTAGTACTATAATTTTAGTCCAAGAACGAGGCCTATTAAAATTGGTTATGATCGGTAAATTTTTTTATATAGGCCCCATACAAATGACCTCCCGGAATGAAGTTTTTAGTATATAAAATTCTTAAATATAAAACGATTTTATCCAAATTTTGTGAAAATAAGCCTTAATACATTCTAAAACGATGTGCACTTTTCACGAGGATCGATCCATTACTTCTCATAGGTCCCAGACAACCAACCTTCTAAATATCACTTTGAAACTCATAAAGTGCACATATACATGGGAATTGCAAAAATATTTTGTCAAATTAACATAAATAATAGCCGTGCGAAATTTTACGAGGGTCGGTCCATTAATTTTTCCAAATCCCATATAAATCTCTAGATAAAAATCCTTTTAAAACGTGAAAATTTCACATGACTATTAGAATCATTATCATCTATTGCACACATAAGCATAAATAAGAAAAGTAAATTATACGAGGGCCGTTCAAAAAAATTTTTCTAGCAATCTTTTACAACCCACAATGTGACTATAACATTATAATATATATAATAAATCTTCTCATAAATTAACATTTAATTGTGGATTAAAATTTCATTATTTTAATTTTATTTCAAAACTAAAAAAAAAAACGAAATACAAAAATATCGAAATTTAATTTATTTTATTTAAATATAAATATTTTCAGTTTTTTTTTCGTTATTTTAATTTGTATTATTTAAACAATAGAAATGTCATTGGCATGATGCCCAAAATATTATTTTATTTAATAATAAACATTTCAACAATTTTATTGTTTAAAATTATGAAGATTTTTCGTATAAAATGTTTTGCACAATTTCGTAATTCAAAAAAAAGTAAAAATTTTGAATGAATATTATTTTCAAGATCAATCTTATACAGGAATATTGAACTCTTATACTATTAATTATATTATGTATAAGAGATCAAAGTATGAAATTAACTTTTCATATTCTTAATATTTTATTAAATATAAAATTAAAACTCTTATACTAACATTTGAGACTTATACAATTCGTCTTATACCAAATATATTTTATCAGAAACCCTTAATAGGTATAAGTTAATTAATAAAATCATCTGTAGGAAGCAAAATTCAAAAAATTATACAGTAAAATTAAATTGAAATCTGCTTAAGCCATTAGCTTTTTTATTGTCCCCAAAACTTTATATACTCTTATAAACAGTTAACGAATATTTTAAATTCTATAAAAACAAAACTCTTATACTACAATTAAGGATGTTTAACAAAACTATGCAACATTATTTTCAATTAAATTTAATAAAATTTAAAACCTAAGAATCAAACAAATACTATTTCTGTCGGAACAAGCTTTTCCCATTTACACACTTTTTTTATTTGCAACTCGTGTTTGGTTTCAAGTACATTCCATGTCCTGGCATAAATTGTAAAAACCTGTAACTGACAGATAATGTTGCCAAATGTATACCACTAATTTAATAACAACAAAAACATACTACACAAAATCACAGTTGAAAGGTCAAAGTGCATTTAACAGTTATGACAGTAATAACTATTAGTTTTTGTTTAAATTATAACTATAATTAAAATATTATTTTACAATTGACATAAAAGAAAGTATAATTATCTTGAAATTAAAGTTCTTTTTTAGTATTTTAGCATTTTAAAGTTTCTTGTTATCTGGTAACTTTGTAAATAAGAACAGAGTTGTATTTTAGGGTTCATAAACAGAGTTGTATTTTGACAAAGTTTCGTTTTAATTATTTTAGTAGTTTTTTAACAAATTTATCACATTCATGGAAAAATATGCTTTTTTTAATTGTTATAGTTCTATTTAATTAGAAATTCCGTAAATTAGGGATCACTAAAATCTTGCCAAAATGATATATTTAACATATCTTATAGTTTTCACCCTTTTAAATACAATTCAATTCTCTTTTTAACATATATTCAAAATTACTTTAGCTTCATTAGTTTCAATTTAGTTATAGTTCAGTTCTGTTCATTCAGATCAGTTCTAGTTCACTTCTAGATCAGTTCCAGTTCATGTCTAGTTCTGTTCTAGTTCAATTCAAGTTCATTCTAGATCAGTTCCAGTTCAGTTTTAATTCAGTCCTAGTTCAGTTCTATTTCGAGTCTAGTCCAGTTCTAGTTAAGTTTTAGTTCAGTTCTAGTGCAGTCCTCGTTCACCTTTAATTCAGTTCTAGATTACTTAGGGATCAGTTCTAGTTTCAGTTTTCATTCAGTTCTAATTCAGTTCCAGTCAGTTTTCATTCAGTCTAATACATTCTAGTTCAGTTTTTCATTCAGTTCTAATTCAGTTCTAGTTCAGTTTTCATTCAGTTCTAATTCAGTTCTAGTTCAGTTTTCATTCAGTTCTAATTCAGTTCTAGTTCGGTTTAAGATCAGTTTTCATTTAGTTCTAATTCAATTCTAGTTCAGTTTTCATTCAGTTCTAATTCAGTTCTAGTTCAGTTTTCATTCAGTTCTAATTCAGTTCTAGTTCAGTTTTCATTCAGTTCTAATTCAGTTCTAGTTCGGTTTAAGATCAGTTTTCATTCAGTTTTAGTTCAGTTTTCATTCAGTTCTAATTCAGTTCTAATTCAGTTTTCATTCAGTTCTAATTCAGTTCTAGTTCAGTTTTCATTCAGTTCTAATTCAGTTCTAGTTCAGTTTTCATTCAGTTCTAATTCAGTTCTAGTTCAGTTTTCATTCAGTTCTAATTCAGTTCTAGTTCAGTTTTCATTCAGTTCTAGTTCAGTTATTGTACACTTCTAGCTCAATGTGATATTAAATTTCACCTTAACCTCTCTTTATTTGTTAATAAAAAATATTGAAAAGCGACGTGATTTTTCTAAAGTTTGTAATCTTATAACTTTATAATTTTTGCAACAAAGATCCTATTAAAGAAGTAAGAAGTGAACTTAGACCTCGTATTTCAAAATCTAAGTATTTTTTTCAAAGTAATAAATTGTTGTTAAAATATTCAAAGAACCTGTCATTGTGATCGTATCGTTATCAAAATTATACTGTAAATTTTCCTCCTTAAATAAAATATAAATAAATATTTCAGTAGAAAAACTCAAAAACTAAAAAACAGTGGGAATTTTCTCCCACTGTCTGGCTGTCTATCATTCAGTCTGTCCGTCTGTCTATCTATTTATAAATGAATAGAAAATAAATAATGTTTTTTTTAAGAAATACAAAAGAAAAAAAAGAGAAAATATTATAAAAATACAAAAAGTAAAACATGTAAAAAATGTAATGTATATATGTATAAGTATCTATGTATATTATATCCTTATGTAAATATTGTAATACAAAAGAATAATATTGTCTATTTAAATATTACAAATAACATGAAAATGTATGTAATAAAGTATTGTAACTACTTGTGACAACCGTAAGTATCTGTTTATACCCTCCACCACCATCAGAGGTCTTAAAACTTTGTCATTCTGTGTGTAACACTAAGAAGGAATCATCTCAGACCCCATAATGTATATGTATATTTTCAATCAAAATCTGAGTCGATTTAGCTATGTCTGTCTGTCTGTTGTTCGTACGCTAATTGACAGAACTCAATGAAATTTGATTTGAGTATTTTTTATAGTCCTGAAAATTTTTGATTTAAAATCAACAAAATCGTTTCAACATATTGAAAGATATAGATCGATATATGAGGCAAGCGATGAACTTTGTTAAAGTACATCAAAATCGTTTCAGTTGAAAAAAAGTTTATAGTAAAATGTAACTATAACTCTGTATTTATACATTTGTGACCGTATGTGTGATTGTGTATATACGAAACATAACACATTCAGTTCACATGCCTTTGTGGCGGAGGGTATTGAAAATTCTATACGGACGAATGTAGCATTCTTACTTGTTTATATTTCAAAATAGACAGATATACAGGCTGACTGACAGACAGACAGATACTTTTGTATTTCTACTTAAATTCCTCAACCTTCATTTAATTCCAAACACAAGTACTCAATATTTCTATTCCTCAATACAACTTGTCAATATCTTTTATTTTTTTTTTACTCATTTTCTCAATTATTTATTATTTGTTTATAAATATTTTCTGCAAAAAAGAGAAAAAGAACATGTGGGAATGTTTTATTCAGCTACGCCGAATCTTCAATACCCTTCACCACAAGTGTCTATGAAGTCAGAAACGTATTTATTTTATAAAAGTCTTTCTTAAATATAATACAGACACACTTACTTGAGTTATAAAATGAGTTATATTTTTTGCTATATTTTTATCTTCTACTGAACCGATTTTGATAATCTTTGGAATGGTAAAAAGTATATGTAACTCAATATTATAAAAAAATTTCTTTCTTAGTCGATATATAATTGACAACTTTAATTGAACTTAACTCTTTGCTTGAACTAAGAAGTTACCTCAGATATCGGTCTATATATTTTAAAGTACTGAATCGATTTTCCTGGTTTTAAATAGGAAACTTTTCAGGACTATAAAAAATACTTATTGTCAATTATGTCGATGTGAAAGTGCCAACAACAGACAGACAGTCGGAGAGATAGACGGACAGACAGACGGACATAGGAAAATCGACTCAGATTTGGATTTGATGCAATATATACATTATGTGATCTGATATATTTCCTTCTTAGCGTTACATATGGAATGACAAAGTTAAAAACCCTCCTGACCACTTGTGGAGGATATAAAAACAACAGAAAACAAATGACGGAAACAAATGTGTGAGTGAATGAATGAAAGAATGAGTGAAAGAATTAGTGAATATATGAATGAATGAATGAGTGAAAGAATGAATGAATATATGAATGAATGATGATTTACGTGAATGATAGAAATAAAATCAATATTATCACGTTATACCCTTATTTAAGGATTTATTTTCTATTGTAACCACGATAATTTATATTTGATTATAATTGAATATTAAAATCTTAAGATTTCGCAACACCAGATGTTTTATAATTTTATAATGCAAATTAATAATTTAAATATTTAAACTGAAACAAAAATCTTATTTAAAATTAAAAGAAAAAATTCTTATCTATAACTTCTTTTAAGGGTCAATAACTTTTTTAATTTTATTTTTAAAAACAAAAAAAAATTATTTCCTTAATTTTTATCGTTTTTATTTTCTTAAAAAAAGTTTTAAATTAAAATTTATTTTGTTTATCATAATTCAAGAGTCATTAAATCAAATGAAAAAATAAATAAAAAATTTAATAAAATAACAAGTCCATTTTTCTATATTAAATTGTTTTGTTCAATTTCATGGTTGCACATCTTCATATTTTTTATATTAAATTCAATTTATTTCTTTATTTTTTATATATTTTTTTAAAAAGAAGGAGGTTATCACACACTTTTTTTCATTATTTTTAAGAATTTCAACAATGCAATTTTATTGTGCAAAAATGCACGTACATGTTGTCTGAGAGGTGTGATAAATGTCAGGGATGACAAATTTGATAGACTTTGGATTGTACAAAACGGTTAATTGCATCATATAAGAATAAGACTTATTTAACGATCGTACATATATAAGATCCCCATTGAATAGGAATATAAAGCTGATCTAAAACTCAACTTGAACTGAACTAGAATCTGTATTAGAATCTTAACAGGAATTTAAATTTAGAACCAGAGCAATAAACTTAATTACAATCTGAATTGGAATCTGATATAGAAAATTAACTAGAATGTAAGAATCTGAAATAAAGTAGAATTTAACTAAAATACGACCTTGTTTTGCTTTAAAAACTGAAGTATAATTTCAACTAAAATATGAACTCAAATCGGAACTAGAATCTGAACTAAGATTTGAACTTGTATCTGTACTAAAATCTGAATTTGAAACGAAACTATAATCTGTAATAAATTATGAACTATAATTAGAACTTAACTAGAACTGAACTAAAACTGAGCTAGAACTGAACTTGATCAGAACTAGAACTGATCTAGAACTGAACTAGAATTCAATTAGAACTCAACTAAAAACATGAACTGCATCTAGAATCGGAAATAAAATCTAAATTAGAAACTGAACTATAATCAGAACCCATTCTAAATTCTTGTCTATAATATAAATAGAATCTAAACTCGAAACTGGTTTAGAATCTGAACTAGAATGTAAATTCGAATCGGAATTAGAATCAGAACTAGAATTTCAATTACAATCTAAATTAAAATCTGAACTAGAATTTGAAATTAGAATCCGTATTTAAATATGATCTTGATTCTGAACTTAAATCTGAAATAGATTCTTAAAATAGAATCTAAACTAAATTTTGTTTTCGAATATGATCTTCATTAGAATCTAAACTAAAATCTAGACTTGAATTTGATCTTGAATCTGAACTAGAACCTGCACTTGAATCTGATTTAGAATCGAAACTTGAGTGTAATCTGGTCTAGAAATTAGAACCTTAACATGAATTTCAAGTAGCATCCAAACAGAGTCAGTCCGCTTCAGTCTTTAATTCCACTATTCAGGTAAGTTTTTCACTAAATAATAAATTTGTTTAAAACTTTATTTCGTCCCTTTTTCGTTGGTCTAGAAAATGGTGCATTTAAAATGAAAAAGACTTTATTTAATTGAATTATTTCACAACCCTGTCGTCAAACTTCATTAATTTTATTCCCTTTGGATATTATTTTCCGCTGTTTACTTCATTTCCATAATTTAATAGTTTAACAAACAAAAAACGCTTTAAAGGTATAAACTGAAAATGTTAAAAATAAAATTGAAATTTAAAGAAAATTATTTCAATTTGAATTAAAGTTGAAAAAAAAAGTTTGATATTTATGGAGACTTTTATTAAAAAAAAAACTTAAATTAAGATCCCAGATTATAAGTTGATAAATATTTTATTTAAATTATCATTCACTAAAGTAAATATTCACTAAGGAAACCAGAGTCTATGAAAAAAGCCATAGACCCATTTTTTTCATATTTTCCTCGTAACATTTTGAACTGTGAGATACAAGAAAACCAAAAAAATCTTCTTCTATAAAACGAAAATTCCTTACACCGCTCCCTAGTAAAATCGGTTATTTGATAAACTGATTGCTACACAATTGTCTCAATTATAGTTCATAACTGCGAATATCGATTTTCTTAAATTCAAATTTTGGCTTTTAAACAAGTTTTATGAAATTTCTGTTAATTTACATTCTTTTTTATCCGTAACACCCTTTTATGCAAAAGTTTACTGAACTTTTTCTTTCTTAAAAAGCTTTCAAGTTGTTCACTAAGACTATAAAGTTTATCACATTAGGAATCCTTTGTTCCAGTTGTAATTGCACTTGGATTATTTTTCTTTTTTGGATTTTTCTTTAACAAAAACAAAGTTTCTAAGTTTCTTGAGTAATAAAAATTTTCGTAAAAATCTAAATGTATTTTTTTGTGCATTTAAAGAGAAGAGGAAAAAGCAACACAAGTAAGAATGCTTTATTGGGCTATGACGAATTTTCAAAACCTTACACCACAAATGCGTGTGAAGTAAATACGTTACGTTCACTTATACACTAACAAAAGCATACAAAATATGAAACTTTTTCTTAAATATATTTAAATTTTCGCTATAGCTTTTTTCATACTGAACCGATAATGACGGCAGAATTTCACTAATGATATTTTTTTTAATTTTAAGGCTGCCTCAGATATCGTTCTATAGCTTTTAATAGACTAAACCGATTCTACTGGTTTTAAATAGGAAACTTCTCAGGACTATAGAAAATATCCAGACCACATTTCAACAACAGACAGACGGGCAGACGGACAGATAGACAGACGGACACATCTGACTAGACTCAGATTTTGGTTAGATGCAAAAATATATATACATTATGTGGTCTCAAATCATTCCTTTTTAGCATTACACACGATATGATAAATTTAATATACCCTCTTCACCACTTGTGTTGGTGCAGAGTATAAAAAGACTGTAACGTCAATTATGGAAAAAGTTTTCTTTTTTTTTGTAAAATTTTTTTTAATACTTGAAACTTAAGGAAAGTGTGTACACGATATGATTTGTAGGAAAATTTAACAATATATAATATATCAATTAGGAAATGACAAATGAAAGATTTCCTTAATTAAATCTCTTTTTAAAAATATAAAAATTTAATTTCTTTAATTTTTTAATTTAATACAAAAGAAAATGGAAAACAATAATTTCGTTAACATGAAAATGTTTGCATAAAATATTAAGTTTTTCCGGAAATAAAAATAATGAACACATACATGCTCATGCTTATACATATTTGATGTAGATACATTATGAAATATGTGTGTGTAGTCAGGTATTTTGTTTCTGGATTTAACATTTTATTATGTTTATGTTCTTGCAAAAGGACTTTATTTACTTGACCTCCAACATTATTGTTTACTCATGCAATCACTATGTGTTTATGTAAGAATATGTATGTGTGTGTGTGTGTTTATATCAAAGTGACTCTTAAACAAATTTTGGAATAAGACTTTTGCTATTAACGAGAGTTGAATCTGAATTTGAACTTGATTTCGTAATAGAAACTGAAATAGAATCTGATCTAAAACTTAAACTGGAATTTTAATTAGTTTTGGAATTTAAAATAGAATTGGAACTGGAATAGAACTAGAACTGAACTAGAATTTTAAATTAAATTTAATTTGAATCTGAACTAAAACCTAAATATGAACAAGATTTCGCATCAGAATCTGACCTAAAATCTGATCTAAAACATGAACTAAAATCTGAAATGGAACCTTAGTCTGATTAAGACTCTGAATTAGAACCTGAACTAACATCTTAACTAGAATTTGAAATAGAATTAAACAAGAACTTGAACAAGAATCAGAAATAGAATGAAAATTTGCATCTGAAGTAAAATCTAAACTAAAATCTTTTTTAACATTCGAACTAGAATATGAAAAGGAATCTGATCCGGAACTTGAAGTAGAATTTGAAATACCAGCTGAATCAGAATCTCTCTGATTTAAAATCCAATTTAGAATCTAAACTAGAATCTGAACTAGAACTAGAATCAGGAATAAAGCTTGAACTAGCATTTGAACAAAAATCTAACTTAGAATCTGATTTAGAATCTTAAATAGAACCTGAACTGAAATTAGACAAAAGAATCTTAACTAGAACTAGAATCTGGAATAGAAGTTGAACTAATATATGAACTAGAATCTGATTAGAATTTCAACTAAAATCTGATATAAAATTTTAAATGGAATTTGAACTACCACCTTAATTAGAATCTGAATTAAAATCAGATTTAGAGTCTGAAAGAAAACTTGAACTGTGACCTTAATTGACATCTGAATTTAAATCTGAAGCTAAACTAGATCTTAAACGTCCACCTAAACCAAAATTTGATTTAGAATCTAAAAGTAGAATTTGAAATAAAAAAAATCTAAACAAGAATTAGGACTGGAACTGAAATAGATTAAGACCAGAGCGGTTCAGATTTTTATAGATCCAAGTACATAATACTGTTTAAGATCTTGGAAAATTTTACAGTGAAAATAAATAAATTATCTTGATTTTTTTTATTTATTTCCCGAAATGTTTGGTATTACTGCTATAACTATCGCCTCCAGTTTTCCAGCACTGTTTGTTACTTATTCAACTAATTGCAACTTGTGTAGATTTCAAGTACATTCCATGTCCTGGCATAACTTGTGTGTAAATAACTGTATCAAAAGCAATATTGCAACTGACGGGAGATGATGGTGAAGAGAAAATATTTTTTTTTTTTGCAAAAATAATAACAAACATAAAATCTTTAAAGGTCAAAGTGCATATAACTTTTATAGCAGTAATAACTATAATTTAAGTAACTAGTTAAATTATAGAAACAATTATTTTATAAAACTTATAATATTGAGTGACATAAATTAATAAGAAAAAATTATTAGAAAAATTATGAAATAAAAACTCATTTAAAAGAGAAAACAAAATAAATGAAAATATTTGTAGTAAATTGATAGAGTCTGGTAACTCTGTGATTATGCAGTGTTGTATTTTACAAAGTTTAATTTGAGTTTTTTTTATTAATATTAATTTAAAAATATTCTTTTATTGCAATTTTTCCTAAATGTTACTCTTTCTAATTTTTACTATATTTTTGTTCTTAAACTCTGCCCTACCACAAGGGGTTAACGGGGCATATTAACTTTGTTAATTCGTGTATAACGCTAAGAAAGAATCATATCAGAGCCGATTCTGTCTATAAAAAACATGCATCAAATCGAAATCTGAGCTGATTCAGCTCATGGCTCATTAAGTGGTCTTATGTTATATTTAGGAAAAATTTTATATATTTTATACGTTTACAGTGCATGTGTAATTGTAGATTTAAAAAACATAACGTATTTACTTCACACACATTTGTGGTGGAGGTTATTTAAGAGTCGCATTGGCCGATTAAAGCATTCTCACTTGTTAATTTTAACAATTGAATACATTTTTCCATAATTTTTATACAAAAATTCATTTAATTCATTCTTCCATTTAAAGTCTTTTCGCAAAAAAATACTGTAAATATCATAAATTTCAATTTAAATTTACAAGTAAATTAATTTTTATTATTTTACACAAAATTGAGTAAAACAAATTTTTACAAAACAACTAAAAATACGGTCAAGTGAGTAAATTTGAATATGACATTTTATTGTGACAAAATACAACAACAATAACAATAACAACAAATATAAATAAAATATAAACAATAATAAAAATTTCAAAAAGAAATCACAATAATTTGAAAAAGGAGGGGACAAATATTTTATCCCTTTTTTTCTGCATAAAATAAACAAAAACAAAAACAAATCAAATAAAAAAAATTTGCATCAGAAAACATTAATTCGATGCAATTTATACACGTCACACACGACGTGATAAAAAATTGTTTTCATTTTTGTTTACATTTTTATTTTATTCATTCAACTCAATAAATATTTAAATAATTTCAATTTCAAACATTAAAATTATTATCATTATTTTGTTTAAATATTTTGTGACACTGACATTTAACTGTGAAAAGTATAAAAAACAAATGAAATTAAGGGAGGAGGGGGAGCTAAAAATATATATCGAAAAATGGAATCTGTACTATAATATGAAATAGAATCAAAATTTAAACAAGAATCAGAGTTGTAATCTTAAACAAAATTTTTACAAGAACTCAGTTAGAGTCAGAACATAAATCTGAACTAGATTCTAAACTTGGACCAGCTACTGAATCTAAACCTAAATCTGAACTAGAATATAAACGAAAATCTGAATAAATAATTGAACAAGAATCTGAACTACAGTTAGAATTAAAATCTTAATTAGAGTCTGAACTAAAATCTAAACTAGAATCAGAAGATAAATCTGAACAAGAGTCTGAACTTAAATATCACTTAGATTAAAAATTGAATTTTAGCTATGAACTGAACTAGAACTTAAACTATTAACTTCACTAGGAATTGAACTAAAATCTGAACTAGAATATTATCTGTAGTCTAAACTAAAATTTTAACTATTATCGGAATTAGGAACATAACGGGAATATGAATCAAAATCAGAGTTTGAATCTAAAAATTTAGATTTTAGTTATTTAGAACTAAACTAGAACTAGAACTAGAACTGAATTAGAACTGAACTAAAACTGAACTAGAACTGTACTAGAACTGAACTAAAACTGAATTAGAACTGTACTAGAACTGAAGTAGAACTAAAATAGAACTGAATTAGAATTGAACTAGAACTGAACTAAAACTGAATTAGAACTGAACTAGAACTCAACTAGAACTGAACTAGAACTCAACTAAAACTGAATTAGAACTAAACTAGAACTGAACTAGAACTGAATTAGAACTGAACTAAACTTGAACTAAAACTTAACTAGAACTGAATTAGAATTGAACTAGAACTGAACTAGAACTGAATTAGAATTGAACTAGAACTGAACTAGAACTGAATTCGAATTGAACTAGAACTGAACTTGAACTGAATTAGAACTGACTAGAACTGAATTAGAATTGAACTAGAACTGAACTAAACTGAACTAGAATTGAACTAGAACTGAATTAGAATTGAACTAGAACTGAACTAAAACTGAACTAAAACTGAATTAGAACTGAACTAGAACTCGACAAGAACTGAACTAGAACTCAACTAAAACTTAATTAGAACTGAACTAGAACTGAATTAGAATTGAACTAGAACTGAACTTGAACTGAATTAGAACTGAACTAGAACTGAATTAGAATTGAACTAGAACTGAACTAAAACTGAACTAGAATTGAACTAGAACTGAATTAGAATTGAACTAGAACTGAACTTGAACAGAACTGGAGCTAAATTAGAGCTTTCAAAACTCTCTGTATCTGTGAACAGCCCAAATATTAAGAAGGCAATAAATTTTTGGTGTAAAATAGGCAAAATTAATTGTTTTATTATTTGAGAAACTTTAATTTGTCTTTTTTATTATAAACATTGCGTGGAATCTAAACTGGATATGAATTAGAATCTCAACTAATATCTGGACTATAATCAAAACTATAATCTGATCTAAAATAGAATTTTAATAGAACTAGAACAGGAACTAGAACTGAACGTGTACAAGAATTGAAGTAGAACTTTCAATACTATTTGCGTTTGAAAGCCTTATTTCTCTCTCTCTCTCTCTCTCTCTCTCTCTCTCTCTCTCTCTCTCTCCCTCTCACTCTCTGTATCTGTGAACAGCCCAAATATTTAAAAGGCAATAATTCTTTGGCGTAAAAAATATACAAAAAATATTTGTTCTTTTATGTTTTTGTTTTTGTTTTATTATTTGGTAAACTTTTATTTGCCTTTTTTATTATAAACATTGCGTGGTTTTCTTCTATATTTAGTTTTATGCTTCTTATTCATAGATAATTTTATAGATCAACTAGTGAAAGACAAGTTCATATAAATTTAGAAATTATTTTATCTTTATCTTTACAAACATGAAAACCACATAAATATACCCTATAAAGGGAAATAAAGGAATTATCGACAATTTCAGGGGATTTGTAACATGATTGAGGGAATCATATTCTAAATGGAATATTTATAACCGATTTGAATTAAAATCTTTTAGTTTGATTTAAAAGACAATTTTCTGAAATAACAAACATTTTTAGTTATATGTTCAGAACTAAACATTTTTAAGAATATTAGTAGAGGGTATTTTAAAGGCTTTAATAAACCCGATTAAAAATATCATTTCAATTTGTATAAAAATTCAATTGAATCATTTTTTAATAAAAATTAAATAAAATAAATCCATACAGACGTGATAAAAAATGTTATAACAAATTTATCACCCCCTTTCTTTACCTAAATAACACGTGTATTAATGCCAAACAAACAAAAAAATTATGATAAGAAGTAGGAATGTTATATTTGGCTATGCCGAATCTTCAGTACCCTCCACAACAAATGCGTGTGTAGTAATTGCTCGATTTAAAATAGAAAATTTTACGAAAGATTTTCGCTTGAATTTAGTGGTTGTCTCTGTTATCGGTCTATATCTTTTAATATACTGAAACGATTTTACAGAAACTTCTCAAGATTATAACAAATACTTAGGCCAAGTTCTATTGAGCTCTGTCAATTATTGTGGATGTGAGGATTCCAACAACAGGCAGACGAACAGACAGACAGACTGACATAGCTTAATCGACTCAGATTTTAATTTGATTCAAAAATATATAACTACATTATGGCTTATTCTAAGTGTTACCAGTGTGGCCAAATTGCAGATTTTTTCCGATAAATCTGGCTATTTTTCAAGTGTCTTTGGCGGGAAAAAAATTAGTTTTGGAGATAAACGGAAATTCTAGTGATTTGTGAAACTCTTTAGGCGATGAAAATTTTGATCAAATAAATATTAGAATACCAAAACAAAAGACAACATCCTTGTCTGCAACATGTTGCATGGATGGTTGAAATCATTCCAAATTTGAGGAGTGTAGCTTTTATAACTTTAAAAGTGTATCGGGAAGGTGAAACATTTTTTTTCGATTGGATAACAAACACACAAATTTTGAATTATGATATTTACAATTCATAAAGCTGCACTCCTTTTTCGGATGCTAAAAGTCGCTAAATTGACGATAATCGCAAACAAAAAATTGGCAACACTGAACATTACACACGATATGAAAAATGTATATACCCTCTTCACCATTTGTGGTGAAGGAGGTTATAATAATTGATTATAGGAATCTAGATTTCATATGTTTACTGTTATTTGTTGTTGTTTTTGTTTTTTATTGATAATTTATAGATAAAGTCGATTTATTATAACCTCCACCAACACATGTGGTGAAGAGGGTATACTAACTTTGTCATGCCATGTGTAATGCAAAGAAGGAATCATCTGAGATCTAATAATGTGTATATATATATTTTTGCATCAAATCAAAATCTAAGTCGAGAGATAGCTATCTCTCTCTCTGTCTTTCTGTCTGCCAGTCAGTCCAGAATTATTAACAGAGCTCAATGAAATTTAGCCTGAGTATTTCTTAAAATCCAGAGAAGTTTCCTTTTTAAAACCAGCAAAATTGATTCAGTATATGAAAAGATATAGACCAATATCTGAGGCAAACTCTAAGTTCAAGCGAATAACTTTCGTAAAATTTTCAATTATAAATCGACAAATAAGAATGAAATTTTGCCAGTAGAAAAAAGAGTTATAGCCAAAAATATAACTTATTTTATGACTCATTAAGGGTGTTCCAGTGTTACATTTAAGAAAAACTATACGTTTTTAAGTGAATGTGTGAGTGTATTTATTTTACACGCATTTGTGTTGAAGGGTATTGAAGATTCGGCATACCCGATTAAAGCTTGTTTTTCTTTAACATTTAATCAAAATTGTTTAATTTAATAAAGAAAAAAGAAACTGTTAACAAGTGAATGGAATGATTTTCTGACATTATGGTTATAATAGAAATGTGTTAGCGATAAAAAAGCATAAGAATTAATTTCTATTTTTTTCCAATTTTTGTTTTTTTTTTTTAGTAAAAACGACAATAAATTTGCTTTTGAATAAAAAGACACAAGAACATGAATTATAAAAGGGCAGATATAAAGAAATTGTCATTATTGTGTCTGTCTCTCTGTTTGTTTGTTTGTTTCGAGTTTATTATTTGAAATTAAACTTGATTTTGTGAGACACGATTTAACGATAAAAATATTGAATATCAATTAAAAACAAATTGGAATTATTTCTGCTTCTGAGGTGAAGAGATAAAAAGCTCCTAAAAAAATTAAATAAACGTGAAAATAACTTCAGGCTGCTAAAGCAAACATACGGGAGTTTGCCAATATTGGTCGAACAAAGGGAATAATTTTTCTTTCTCCATTATAATAATAACAATATTGGATCTTTATAAATAATATTTATGGCAATTTGGACTTAAATTTTTTTCTCGTTGGTTCTTTTAATCAGATTTTTGACTTTGGAAAAGCATTTTATCTCAACCTATCGGAGACCCTGATTCTAATTGTGCTCTGGTTATAGATTTTAGATATTTAGTAATTAATATTTTCTCTATATGTGGAATGCTTCTCCCCCTGACGCTATATAACATTCGGATATATTTGTATCATTCTATTAAAATTTCGACAAATCGCTTCAATTGTTTAAGAAATTTTTTTTGCTTAAATTTCGAGATATCGGTCTATATCTTTTAATATACTGAACCGATATTGCTGGTTTAAAAGTTTTTGCCGATTTGGTCTTAAAGTTTTAAATTTAATTTAATTTAATTTAAGAATTTAATAGGATCCCCTGATCCTATATTTTGTCCTGTAAAACAATTTCTTATGATAATTATTGAGATAATGATAGTTCTTAAGATAATTAGTAATTAATATATTCTTTATATGTGGGGTATCTCCTCCCCCCTCTCGGTTCTAACCAAATTTGTTATGCTATGTAATCTTCAGATTTATTTTTTATATATAAGAGATATAGAAAGTTTGATTCATAATTTACAAAATTTCGCCTTATTCTTTTCTGATTTATGACAGATTTAATTATAACCAAAAATATATATTAATAACATTTTTGATCACAAATTAAAACTTTTGGGCAATTTTTCACTATTAATTGATTATTTCACCTGAAATTAAATTTTCACTAAGAATTTCGTTTTACAGAGCAAATTAATTTGATTAAGTATTTTTTTCTTTTTACCTCAAATTTCATTTTTCATCATTAATTAAATTTTCAGCGCAAAATCTACAAACACGATTTTTCAACAAAAAGTTAATTTTAACCCACAAAATTAATTTTACTCAATCTACAATATCACCACAATTTTCATTATTTAGTTCAATTTAATTTGCAATCACTAATTTAATTTTCCATCACGAGAAAATTTGAAAAATTTATCGTAATCTGTCTCTTTCATTGAAAATTACCTTAATTTTTCTCTTCAAATGAAAATTTATATAAATGAAAAAATTTGACAAAAATGTGTGCAGATTTATAATCAAGTTTATCTTCAATGAAAATTTCTGGTAAATTTTCTCTTCAATAAATTTTTTTCTCTTTAAATGAAAATTCAAAGTAAATTTTCTTTTCAATGAAAATTTCTCCGTACATTTTCTCTTCAATGAAAATTTCTCATAAATTTTCTCTTCAATGAAATTTCTCTAAATTTTCTCTTCAATGAAAATTTGCCGTTAATTTTCTCTTCAATGAAAATTTGCCGTTAATTTTCTATTCAATGAAAATTTGCCGTTTATTTTCTCTTTAATAAAAATTTATAGTTAATTTTCTCTTTATTGTAAATGTATCTTAATGTTTCTCTTCAATGAAAATATATCGTAAAATTATATCTTTAACGAAAATTTACTGTAATTTTTTTTACTCAATAAAAATTAACAGTTAATTATTCTTCAATGAAAATTTGCGTTAGGTTTCTCTTCAATGAAATTTATAGTAAATTTTCTCTTCAATGAAAATTTTTCTTAATTTTTTCTCTTCAATAAAAATTTATAGTAAATTTTCTCTTCAATGAAAATTTGCCGTAATTTTCTCTTCAATGAAAATTTCTCGTAAATTTTCCCTTCAATGAACATATGTATCATATATTTTCTCTATTTTTAATTTTTGTGATGAATATAATGAAATTTAGTTTATTATAATAAATAAGGAGTGAGATCGAAAAGTTCTTAACATACATATATGTTAATGAAAACGAAACCACTAAACTTTCACTTTTATCTTTTTACTTTATTGAAATTATTATTCAAACTTACAAAGTTTTTCGGAAATATTTCCATTAAAGTTTTTATAGTGCTTTCTAGTACTTTGCTCAAACAGGTAGTCCATCTCCATTTAAAATTTACCACACTTTTGGACACTTTTTTGTGCTCTTCAATCCCCTTAAACAAGGACCCAATGTCTTTTAACTAGTCTTAACTTCGGGCAGTTTTTAAGATTTTCCTCTCAAGGTACAAATACCACATTGGACCTCTCAAGAACTTGTTTATCGCAGTGACAGGATGCCATGTTGGTTCAAAATAAAATGAAATCTTACGAATGAAAGTACCTTTTTTGTAAATATTCCTTGATGTAAATTTCGGTATCTATAGAGCCCAAATGATTCAATTCTTTTTCCGTAACTGCATATTGTTTGTGACTTCTCTTGGGTCCTTAACCTTTCTTAAACATTTCCTCGAGCATCACCAACATCAAATTTTTGACCAGGAAATTCTGCTAAAACATACGTTTCGTCATCCATTAAGCACCAAATTTTTATAACAGCGTACCTGTCAAGAACTTTTTAAGTCCTGTATATTTTTAAACCTGCAGCTTTAACTTTTCGTAAGAAATAGTGCGAGACAAGTCCTCCCGGTACTTTTTAATAAAATTTGAAATAGTTTGAAAAATATCAAATAATATTTGGAATAAAAGTTTTAAGCAAAAAAAGTGTGTTAAGAATTTGATCTCAGTCCTTATATATTGTCGTTTTAAATTATATATTTCAATTCATTCATTCTTTAAATTTATAGTTCCACAATGATTTTTTATTTATTCGAACATTTAACATTCAAGAACGATAGAAATTTCCTCATTTTCTGTTAAAACGTATTAACATCATTTATTTATTTTCTTCTTTAAACGTTTATGGTGGTAATTTTACAGGTAATAATCTCTACTTAAAGAAGCTCTAAACTAAATCTAAATATAACACAACTGAACAGAACAAATAGACATTTTAAAAACCCCTCCCCTTTCCCCTTCTATACCCAACACACATAATCAACGATATCATGTTTCCCCTTTTAAATGCAACAACATCAGTAGCAACAACAATAAAAATCCCATTATGTTTTTAAGTAAAAAATCTTATTTACACATAAGTGTGTGTAAATTTACATTATCATGTAACGAATTTTTATTTTATTTTATTGTAATTTACAGCAGAAAGTAGGAATCGCGTGTTAATAAAGTGTTTAAACGTAAAAAAGACAAGAATAAAAGAATGAAATTGTTTAATAAACGAATTAACGTCGTCAATAATAATGACAAGTTGTCGTAACGAGACGTCGAATGTTAAATGGAGGGACAAATAAATGAAGAGAAAAATACATATCTTTCGATATTTATCAGACCTGGACTCATAAGCGTGTTTTGCTGTTTTCTTTTTTTGTTGTTGTTTTAAAAGCATTAAATAATTTTTAATAGTTTTACGGTTATTTTGCTGACTTGTGAACTGTGAAAAAACAGTTAAAAATTTTCTTTTTATTATGTAATTTAAATCCCCATAGTGCATATTGAATAAGGGATTATTTGGTGACAAAATTACAGAAAAGCAAACGAAGAAGAAGAAAAAGTGAAATAATGTGAAAATAAATAAAATTCATTTATAGTTGAAGCAAAAAACAAGAGGAAGAGAATGCAACAGGGTTGTTATTATAGATGATGTATATAACAGTAAAATATATAAAGATATTTCAACGAGGGTGGTATAAGAATTTATGAAAAAGAAATCAAAAAAAAATTCTCATGTATTTTCGTTCAAAGAAATTATTTCATAATTTTTCTTTAAAAGAAATTATTTCATAATTTTTCTCTTTAATGAAAGTTGTTTGGCAAATTTTCTCTTTAATGAAATTCAAGAGAAAATTTAGTGTAAAAATTTATTGTAAATTTTTTCTTGAATGAAAATTTATAGTAAATTTTCTCTTGAATGAAAATTTATAGTAAATTTTCTCTTGAATGAAAATTTATAGTAAATTTTCTCTTGAATGAAAATTTATAGTAAATTTCTCTTGAATGAAAATTTATAGTAAATTTTCTCTTGAATGAAAATTTATAGTAAATTTTCTCTTGAATGAAAATTTATAGTAAATTTTCTCTTGAATGAAAATTTATAGTAAATTTTCTCTTTAATGAAAATTTATAGTAAATTTTCTCTTGAATGAAAATTTATAGTAAATTTTCTCTTGAATGAAAATTTATAGTAAATTTTCTCTTGAATGAAAATTTATAGTAAATTTTCTCTTTAATGAAAATTTATAGTAAATTTTCTCTTGAATGAAAATTTATAGTAAATTTTCTCTTTAATGAAAATTTATAGTAAATTTTCTCTTTAATGAAAATTTATAGTAAATTTTCTCTTTGAATGAAAATTTATAGTAAATTTTCTCTTTTAATGAAAATTTTAGTAAATTTTCTCTTGAATGAAAATTTATAGTAAATTTTCTTTTCAATGAAAATTTATAGTAAATTTTCTTTTCAATGAAAATTTATAGTAAATTTTCTTTTCAATGAAAATTTATAGTGAATTTTCTTTTAATGAAAATTTATAGTAAATTTTCTTTTCAATGAAAATTTATAGTAAATTTTCTCTTTAATGAAAATTTATAGAAAAATTTTCTCTTTAATAAAATTTATTGAAAATTTTCTCTTTAATGAAAATTTATAAAATTTAAATTTATTTTCTCTTTAATGAAAATTTATAGTAAATTTCTCTTAACAAAAAATGTTCGTAAATTTTTCTTAAAAGAAAAATTTTTCGTAAAATTTCTCTTTAATGAAAATCGATTGTAAATTTAATCTTCAATGAAAATTTATCTTAAGTTATTGTTTTGGAAGTTTTTTTTATTGTTTGTCTTTTCGAACTGACCCCTAAATTGAAACCCATTTAAACTATAGAAAATAAAAAAATGAGGTTTTAACACTGATGTTGACCTTTAAACGGATTCCTCTTTGACATACGTTTGTTTCTTTTTTTAATATCTGTTTTAACACTTTTTTTGTATAAATAAAAATATCAGATTACATATACATAAACAAGGAATACCTATACATACACACATACATACATGTATACATGTAAATATCAATAATTCTATGAGAAAATAAAAATGACCTTCATTGAAAATGCAATAATGTATTTTTGTACCCTACGCCACCTCAAACGAATATTAAATATAAAAGACCAAAGAAGAGTCATTGAAAAGTCTGTGAAGTATTTTATTGGATTTACATCGGTCTGTCCTGTTGTCTGGATAATTACTTCGAATGTTTTGAAATTTAAGAATTCTGTTCGGGTTTATCGCTGTTCTATTGTTATGTAAAACAATTAAAAATTTTTTAGTAGAAATTATGTTATAGATCGATATCTGAATCAATTCGAAATTGTATAAATCGAATATTTCTAGAGCGATTCTAATGAGAAAATCCAAAATCTGCAGGCATCGCAATCCATTTTTACGACTTTTTGTAAATATTAGTGAGTAGGGGATTTAAGATACGTTATAGCCGAAAATATACATCGTTTTTTGCACTTGACCACGACAAAGTATTAACAATGAAATTTTTGTATTCATACTTTCACAAAATAATCTCCTCAGTCCTGGATCTCAAAAGAAATTGCGAAGTCACGACGTGTGTTGAAAAATATTCATGCAACGGGGATTTTGCCTAGTCCCCCTGAACTTGTTCATTCTGAAATTTTCCAAGAAAACCGTTTCATAGGAAAGTGGTTTCTCTAGGTGAAATAGTTCCTAAGATAATTAATAAGTCGTACATATAGTGATGGCTCTACTATTTTTCGTATGACCATATCTACCATCCAGTTTTTTACGTAGAACTGTTTCATAGGAATGGGCTCTACCTTTAATATTTCTTAAAATATTTGATAAATAAAATTTGCTTTGTATAGTGGCTACCTCGCCCTCGGATCCTACATTTTGTTTAGTAAAACAGATCCAAGAGAAATAACAATAATTAAGATAAAATCTTAATACTCTCACTTCAATAGTTCGATAATAAATATCTGCATGGGTGACACTCCTTCCCATGGTCCTATCCATTCTATGTTTTCTTTATTAAAGAAATTAAGAAGGGCTTGGGACCAAATTTGCAAATTCTCGCTTTAAAATTCGTTAGATATTCAAAAATATATATTTCCTTTGTATGGGGGATACCCCCTCCCCCTGTTCCTATCGAAATTTTTTGTGAAAATATCAGCCAAATCCGTCTAATAGTTTAGCTGTCTATAAGTCTCAAACAAACAGTGATCAATTTTATTTGAATTGTCCAGTTCTTCCTGTCTGGAGACTGTGATGAGTGCGATAGGTCATGAGCCAAATACGCATATCATGGTCTGAATGTTTTGGATCGTTATCTTGTTGGAATGTGAAATTTATTTGTGCATTTGTAAAAAACAAACTGTTTTATACATAATGCCATCTATGAAAAACAACCCACGACACCTAAAGATGACATGCAGCCCCATACAATATTTAACAGTAAGAGAAAGATTTTGTTTTTTTTTATATTCTGTAATCTGGGCTTTCTCCTCAGGGTAATTCGGCCATAATTACGAAATATATTAAATTTGCTTTGCTCCTGATTCCAAAATGTAATAGATTTCCTTTCAACTCTTGCGCATACTCTAAACTCTGAATTTGGTTTATTAAAGACATTTAAAGGTTTAGATCAAGTAACTCTAGTATTATAACCAATTTCATGCAGTAATCTACGATAAGTAATGGTTAATTAAAAATTTAGGGCGTCCGGTTCTATTCGAACTTTGGAAACTTTGAAATCTTTCAATACGCTTCTAAAAGTGAAACGACTTCGTCGCATAATTTAACCCATCTGGGCATATGAGTTGCTGTGGTTATGCAGGTGCAGTATTAGTTTTCGCTCAAATTCGTTAGTTTCTCTGCGTTTGAGCTCATTTTCAGTTTACTAAAAATGAAACTAAAAATGATTAGAATCGATTTATAATGATTTATTTTCTACAAAAATATTATACTTTCTTTCATGTTTCCAAAATTTCTGAAATTTCCAAAATAAATGAACATTCCCGACTGAGTGTACCAATACTTTTGTTCCGCAAATTAATGCCGCTGATTTAACAAATTATTATATTTAAAGTATGTTTTGTGTATTTAGCAAAATAAGTGCTTGTATTAGTCAAACCACTGATGGTGGTATTTAGTATTAATGAATTTTTCTTCTATTATTTTTGTTTCAATGGCAGAAAAGCGTTAAAATGTTTGCTGTGCCAATAATTTTGTTCGGAACTGTCGATACAAATCTATATACATAAAATAAGATGTGTGTATGTATGTGTATTTGTATGTAACGCATAGATTCCAAAACAGCTGGTTCAATTTTGATGAATTTTTTCACCCGTAGTAACATAGAAAAAATATCGATAGGAACAGGGGGATGGATACCTCCCCCTTACAAAGAAAATATTGATTATCGATTATCTTAAAATCTATAACAGAGAGAGTTTCAAATTTGGTCCCAACTACTTTCTCAAAGAACTGTTAACTGTACAAGACGTAGAGCGGATAAGACCAGGGGAAGGGATACCCCATTCCCTGGAGAATATCTAAAGAATTATACATGCGAAAGTTCTGAAATTTGGTCTCAATCACTTTCTCAAAGATCTGTTTTACTGGGCAAAATTTAGGACGGATAGCGCCAAGGGTCAAGGCTTTCCCCCATACAAAACCAACATTGATTATCGAAAATCTGAAGAACTATAACTACAAGAATTAATACACATCATGATTTATGAAGTTTCTTTCGAGATCTAGGAAAGAAGAGAATTTTGTGTAGCAAAGTGCACCGGGTAAAATGAAGTTATTTATTTAAATAGAATAAAAAATAATCTCTTTAAGAGATTATTATTTTTTTATTTCTCTTCCAAAAATTCTATTAGAAAAATTTCGATTTCATCGCAAAACTGCATTATTTTCTTAATTTGT
The DNA here is from genome assembly GCA_004302925.2 of Cochliomyia hominivorax. Taxonomy (NCBI): domain Eukaryota; kingdom Metazoa; phylum Arthropoda; class Insecta; order Diptera; family Calliphoridae; genus Cochliomyia; species Cochliomyia hominivorax. The sequence goes on along the minus strand of PYHX02000413.1, from coordinate 19,959,992 downwards.
TTCCTCCAACTTTTACATTCAGAAAAAGAAGTCTGTTCTTTTAAAAATTTATTTTTAGATAAAATTTTCAGGAATTTATAAAACAATTTAAATGGAAAAATTTTATTTTTGGTTTCCATGCCAAAAACAACAAAAAAAACAGTCATTTAATTTTACTTGTCAACAAAGAAATAAAACAACAAAAAACAGAAGCAAATAATATTTCCAATTTCTTAACAAATTTCACTAAAACGATTATAATATTAAAGGAGAAACAGCAAAAACAATAAACAAAAGTACGTGAATAAAAGGCAAAATAATTTTTTACTAGAACAGGAGTAAAAAATCCTTTTCATTTTGATCCATTAAGGCCACTAAAGGGTGATCAAGAAGAAAGAACACAAATTTGTGATTTGAATGGCAAAAGTGGTAAAAAGTTAACACCTCAATTAATTTAATTTTTTTAATTATTAATATTTTCTCATTTTAGTTACAAAAAATCTTGTCAATTCTTCTTAAAAACTTAAAAGACGAAATTAAGAAATTAATCCCGATATTTTTTTCTTAAAAGAAAAGTTTTTTTTTGAATCAAAAGTTAACTCGAAATAAAAATATTAATGGAAAACGAAAATTCTTTTCTAAATAACGGATTTAGCGAAAAATTTTTTAAATAACGGATTTAGCGAAAATTTTTTTCTAAATAACGGATTTAGCGAAAATTTTCTCTAAAAAACGGATTTAGCGAAAATGTTCTCTTAATAACGGATTTAGCGAAAATGTTCTCTAAATAACGGATTTAGCGAAAATGTTCTCTAAATAACGGATTTAGCGAAAATGTTCTCTAAATAACGGATTTAGCGAAAATGTTCTCTAAATAACGGATTTAGCGAAAATGTTCTGTAAATAACAGATTTAGCGAAAATGTTCTGTAAATAACGGATTTAGCGAAAATGTTCTGTAAATAACGGATTTAGCGAAATTTTAAACGGATTTAGCGAAAATTTTTTCTAAATAACGGATTTAGCGAAAATTTTCTCTAAATAACGGATTTGGCGAAAATTTTCTCTAAATAACGGATTTAGCGAAAATTTTCTCTAAATAACGGATTTAGCGAAAATTTTCTCTAAATAACGGATTTAGCGAAAATGTTCTCTAAATAACGGATTTAGCGAAAATGTTCTCTAAATAACGGATTTAGCGAAAATGTTCTCTAAATAACGGATTTAGCGAAAATGTTCTCTAAATAACGGATTTAGCGAAAATGTTCTCTAAATAACGGATTTAGCGAAAATGTTCTCTAAATAACGGATTTAGCGAAAATGTTCTCTTAATAACGGATTTAGCGAAAATGTTCTCTAAATAACGGATTTAGCGAAAATTTTCTCTAAATAACGGTTTTAGCGAAAATTTTCTCTAAATAACGGTTTTAGCGAAAATTTTCTCTAAATAACGGTTTTAGCGAAAATTTTCTCTAAATAACGGATTTAGCGAAAATTTTCTTTAAATAACGGAATAAGCGAAAATTTTTTCTCTAAATAACGGAATAAGCGAAATTTTTTTCTCTAAATTAAAAATATATTAAATTTTCTCTTAATTAGGGATGTATCGAAAATTTGATGTTATTAACGGACTCAATAGCGGATTTATCAAAATTTTTTAAAATAACGATTTTTTTCTAAATAAAATGGAATGTTTCTCTTATGAAAATTTATCGTAATTTTTCCTTCTATGAAAATTTATCGTAAATTTTTTCTTCGATGAAAATTGATCGTAAATTTTCTCTTCGATGAGAATTTATCGTAATATTTCTCTGCTATGAAAATTTATCGTAAATTTTCTCTGCTATGAAAATTTATCGTAGATTTTCTCTGCTATGAAAATTTATCGTAGATTTTCTCTGCTATGAAAATTTTACGTAAATTTTCTCTTCGATGAGAATTTATCGTAATATTTCTCTGCTATGAAAATTTATCGTAAATTTTCTCTTCGATGAAAATTTATCGTAAATTTTCCCTTTGATGAAAATTGATCGTAAATTTTCTCTTCGATGAAAATTTATCGTAAATTTTCCCTTTGATGAAAATTTATCGTAAATTTTCCCTTTGATGAAAATTTATCGTAAATTTTCCCTTTGATGAAAATTTATCGTAAATTTTCTCTTCGATGAAAATTTATCGCAAATTTTCTCTTCGATGAAAATTTATCGTAAATTTTCTCTTCGATGAAAATTTATCGTAAATTTTCCCTTTGATGAAAATTTATCGTAAATTTTCTCTTCAATGAAAATTTATCGTAAATTTTCTCTGGTATGAAAATTTATCGTAAATTTTCTCTAGAATGAAAATTTATGGTAAATTTTTTCTATAAAAATTATAAATTTTCTCTTTTGTAAAAATTCTTCGCAAAACTTTTTTCTATAAAAAAATATCGTAAATTTTCTCCTTATTAAAAATTTGTTACTTTTATTTTCAAAAAAAAAATGTTATGAATTTTTTTCTAAAAAATATTTTCATTTAAAATTTTTTTCTCTTAATTTTATTATTTTCTTAATTTTTAGAAATTTTCTTCATATAAAAATTTTATTTCAAAATAAAATTTCTGACAAGAACGACTAAAATTTAATTTCCTAAATTGTTTATCTTGAGAAAAAGTTGGTTGATTTTTTTCGCATTAACATTTTTTTATTTTATTTTAAAGATTAAATATTAAAGATTAAAAGAAAAACATCAAAACAAAAATAAAAATGTCAAATAAACAAGTTTCCCTTAAAAATCAAACTTGACATCTCCTTTTTTGGGGCAGAAGATGTTTGAATTGGGCTTTTAACGCAGCAACAGCAGCAACAACAACATTTATAGTGATGTCAGAAATAATTAGAAATATTAGATAAGAGGAAGAATAATACAATACTAGAAAGAGAATGTGCTTGTGTTGGTATTCTTCTCCCCTCAATAAAAAAAGAGAGTCTTATACCGTTATTTTTGGCAACAAAAAGTAATTATTTGCATAAATGACATAAGAGAAAAATTTATTATTTTGTGTGTGTGTTTTTTATGGACTGTTGTTTTTTATACCCTCCACCACATATCGAATTGGTCATTCCGCGTGTAACACTAAGAAGGAATCATCTCAGACTCAAAATCTATGTCCTTCTGTCTGTCTGTTGTTAGTACACTCACATCCAAAATGATTGAAAGGGCTCAATGAAATTCGGCCTAAATAATTGTTATAGTCCTGAGAAGTTTCCCATTTAAAATCAACAAAATCGGTTCAATATATCAAAATATTCGGACCGATATCTGAGGGAACCTCTAAGTTCAAGAAAAATATTTCCTAAATTTGTCAGTTATAAATCGACAAATTAGAACGAAAAATCGGTTCAGTAGAAAAAAAGTTTTAGCCAAAATCACATTTGTGGTGGAGGTTATTCAAAATTCGGCACAGCCAAATACAGCATTCTTACTCATTTTATTATTTTGATTAAAGAAAATAAATGTTCCATTTAACTTACCACCTCCGGCTTGATCAATTGTTGCTCCTTGTGACATGTTTTTTTATTTATTTCTTGTTGTTGTTAGATTCCTAAAGGAAATTTTAATTCCCCCAAAAAGTTACTAATAAATGTAGACAAGATGTGTTTTGGTTTCTTTTTTTTGTTTTGTTTATTTAATTATTTTATTAAATAATTGAATATTAAATTAATTTTTTGTTGATTTTTTTTTGGTTTGTTGTTGTTATTTAATGTCTTTAGGGATTTGGCGGAACACGGGTTTTGTTGTTGTTGTTTTTTTATATCGTTAATTAAATTAAATTTGAACGAAAGTGTGCAATAAAAATAGTTTATTAATGACAATTATTTACTTTTCTTTTATTATTTTTTGCAGGCGCCAGTTGTTTCTTCTTTTATTCACTAATTAAAGTATTTTTGTTGTGTCAATTGAGAATAAAACAGAATTTACAGAAATAGAAAACAACAAAAAACAGCATGAAGTTTTCTTGTAATAAAAATTAATAAAAACAAAATTTCTAGCTGTTTTGCCGTAAATTGTTGTTATTAAATTATTATTATTGTTGTAGCAAAAACAACAACAATGTGTGTTTTTTTTAACAACTTGAGCAAATAATCTTTCAGGTGTTTCTTTGCGAAATTTTTTCCTTAAAGTTTATTTTAGCACTTTTATAAATTTTCTATTATAAATTCAATGTTTTAGTTCTTTATTAGAAAAAACCGCTTGCTAAGCTTTTTCTCCTTTTTTGGCCAAAAATAACCAAAGCCGCTCAGTTCAAGGTCGTTGCACTCGAGGTTAATTCTTCCGCAACTTTTTTTTCAATAAAAAAATTTGTATATTAAAAGCTTAATTTTTTTAGATTTTAAATAATTTCTTTTTGTTTTCACCAATTTTTTATTTACACAAAAATATTTATTATATTCTTTTTTAATTAAATTCTCTTCACTCTCAAACTAAACAAAACATCTATAAAGATTGAAATCCAATAAGAAACTAAATTGGGATGGATACTTTAAAGTTGTCAACATTTTGTCATAATTAATGTTCTAAATGTCATCGTGTAAAATAAATGGAAAACTAAAACTGGCAACAATGCCTAGAAGAAAAGTGCAGCCAAGTTTTATTTTAAGAAAAATATTCATAACAAAACAAATACTCTCTCTCTCTCCAAAATAAGGTGAATAACTGTTTTCTAATCATAATGTTATCTTTCAAAGAGGGTAGAATTGTTTAAAAGTATTTTTTTATGTTTTCTCACAGGGTGTTTTAAAAAAAGTGTTGGAGAGTGAAGGAAAAGTAAATAACATTCTTTAGAACGTTAAATTTAAAAATAACACTTTTTTATTAAACACATTAAGGAATTAGACTTATTACAACTTAAATACAAGACAATTTAGATTTTTGTATACTAGAATTATTTATATTTTGTTCAAGCTAATTTATTGATAAAAAAGTAATGAAATTAAAAAAAAAACAAGTATGCTATATTCGACTATGAGTAAGTACGCACAAAATGTGTCTGCACCCACAGACTTAATATAACACGGAAAACTTAATATGTCATATATTTTTGGCTATAACTTTTTTACTAAACCGATTTTTATGACTCTTGAAATGGTAGTGAAGTACATAAAGCCTAATATTATGGCAAAATTTCATTCAAATTTTTCGATTTATAATTGTCGATTTTACGAGAGTTTTTGTTTGAACTTAGAGATTGCCTCAGATATTGGTCTGAATTTTATATATAATGAACCGTCAACAACAGACAGACTGACGCACATAGACAAATCGAGTCAGATAATGATATAAACATAAAGGGGTTGAGATATTTCCTTCTTACCGCTACACACGGTAATGACAGAATAATATACCCTCTTCCACCATTTTTGGTGTTTGACAGTTTTAACTGTTTTATCACATATAATATGTGTTTATTAATCTGCCATATCAGCATAAAATAAATTTTTCAATTATTTAACACAATTTTATTTAAATTAAAAAAAATATTTGTGAAAAGAATTCAGAATACAATGTATTTTTTATTTTGTTGCTTTATTTCAATTAGTTAATTTATATTTACTTATTTAAGTAACATCGAAAATATATATAAAGAAGTTGCTACTTTATCTACTCTAATTGATACAATAGTGAGTCCTGCATTATCAAACATACAACATTATCTTCACTTTACCGATTACACATACAGAGTTGCATCTGTTGGCAACAAGGTAGCAAAAAGATAATACGAATTTTAGCAACAATGGTCGCTAATGGCTAGCCAAATACAAAATGGTTGCCAGTTCGTGCGCGAAGGAAAAAAATTGTTAGCTCTTTGTTTGGGAAGAAAAAATTAGCAATAAATTATTAAAAAAAATTCTAATAATTAACTTAAAACATTAACTAAGACAAGTGCCAAGTGTTGAAATAGTTTTATAATAAAAAAACATAAATTTAAAATCAAAAATTTACAATTGAAAAAGTAACAAACGAAATACACACACATAATTTCAAGAGAAGCTGAAAAAAGTCATTAAAAAAGAATGAGTGATTGTGTATGAGCAAAGAAGAAAAAAAGGAAAGAAAAAATATTGTATATGCAAAAAATATAAAAAAGTAAAAAAAAATGAAGTGAAGTGAAAAGTTTGAAAGAAATTAAATATTCAGTAGAAAAGAATGAAAGAAAAAATGTGTAATAAATTACTAAATAAAAAATAAAAAATGGATCTAATAGATTTTATTTAGTTTTTAAGAGGTGAGAAGAAATTTTGTACATTAAGTCAAAAAACTTAAGAGGCGCTTAAAAATTAAAACATACAAACACACTCATACAGAGACACATGGATAATTTTTTTATATGATTTTTATATAGACAATTTAAATTTATATATAAATGGATAGATGGATATATAAACGGACGTATGTGAATATGTTTATATAAATAGGAATATTTGGTAAAGGGAGAGTAGTGTATAAATGAGTATGGAGAAAAGGAATAACGTTTAAGTGCTTAAACCATAAACCTACAACAATAATAATAAAAAATGGAAAACGATATGATGATGAAGAAAGAATTTTATTTTTTTATTGTTGTTGTATAGAGTGTTTTGTATATTTCGTCTGTCGTTTGTTAAGTCCTCGTTTTGTTGTAACTGAAAAATCCGGAAAAAGACACAACTTCGTTTTACAACAACAACGTTAATATCTTCTATACAAAAAAAAAGAGTAACAAAAAAGGAAGACGAAATCATCTTTGTTGTTGGTTTCTTTTGTACAAATATTAAGAAGACTGAGAATCATCATTAAGCAGCAACAACAACAATAATAGTAGTAGAGAAGTAGTAGTGTAGAGATTGTGGAAGTAAAAATAACTGGCTAAAGCTTATTTTTTTTCTTCTACACTCTTGCCGATGATGTTTGTGTTGTTGTTGTATTTGCTGTATTATTTTCTTCATCTTCATTTACTACTACTACAACTAGAGAGTGAGTGAGGCTTTCCGATTTTCTGTGTTTTTCTTTTTTTTAAGTGTAACAACTATTTCTGCTGCTGTCTCTTTGTGCCATGTTTAAAATAAAATATATAGAAAAGAAAATAATAAAACAATGTCTTTATTTTAGCAAAAAGAGAGTGTATTAAAAAAATAATTTAGCACGAGAACAAAAGCAAAACAATTTAGGTTTGTTTTTTCTCTTTTTTTTGTTTTAATAAAAAAAACCTAGAGAAACATAAAAAATTGTTGTAAAATTGTATACAAAGAAATCCTGATTTTTTGTTGGATGTGCACCACTGAATAATAATGAATGCATCCATCAACATCTTTTTTTCTGTTTGCCTATTGTCGTCATTTTTTTCTTTTTTTAATTTTTTCGGTACTCAAACCAAAATTAACCACCCTCTTTGTTGCTTTATGATTGTTGTTATTTTTCATTTTTAGTACAACAAATTGTTTAGTTGTTGTTCTTGTTGTTGGATGGTGGTGGTAGTATAAAGTAGTTTGTAGTAAGGTACATGCATATATATTCCATATAAAGGTAGCTAACGATCAAAACGACCATCATTTTTGTGTGATATTTTGTATATGTTCTTGTTGTTTTAAGACATATCATACATACGTCACAACGTTCGTTTCGTCTAACAACAGCAGTTATACACTCGGGATGTTTGGTTGTTTGGTCGTTCCAACCAAATGGTCGGTCGTTTAAACTGTTTTTTTCTTAATTTTTCTTTTCTTATTTTTTTACTCTTAAAAATAGCAACTACAACAAAAACAACAACTACCATATTAATCTATGAAACGCTAATGATTATGATGTGTTGTTGTTGATGTTTTTTGCTTGTCAGATGAATGAAATGGCACAAAATCTCATTCTCAACTCATATTAATTTGTTAAACAAGACATTTTATTGTTTTTTTCTTTCTTTTCTCGAAATTTTTGTTTGAATTTTCATCGCATTTTCTGTCTGTTTTTTTGGCAGCGGGTTAGCTACACAGTGAGAAAATGGGAGGGAGGAAGGTAACCAAAAAATGAACATTTATTTTAAAATGATTTAGTATTTTTGTGGGAAATTTTATATAAATTTTTTTGTAAAAAAATGTCTTAATATGGCAAATTATTCAAGTATTTAGTCGTTAATGACAGTTTGATTTATTTAATCATTTTAAAAATCTATTAAATGTTAAAGTATTTAAAAAATTTCACAAATTAATATTTATGATCTCTTGCTTCTTTTTTATAAAATTTAATAATTTGTCAATAATTTTTAATCTGTCATTTAAGTTTTTTTATATATAAAATTTTTATCAATATTTCGCAAGAAAAAAATATATTTTTTACTTCTGCTCAAAACTAATATTATATAACATTTTTTTGGTACCTTTTTTCCAAAAAGTATTAATTCAAAACCCCGCAATTTTCGGTTTTAAATAAGTCCATATCAGATTCGTACACTGTAAATTACTGCTGATCTCTCATTAATGCGAACAGATTGAGCAATATTTGAATATAATTTTTTTTACAGCATCACTTACGCAGTGTTCTTTTTTGGAAAAGAAAACATTCTCTTGTTACAGCTGTCGCTGTATGGACAATCTTAGGGTCATTTGGTAATGAAAATTGAATTGAGATCCAATATTAAATATATCACATAAATTTACGCAGAGTTAACGGTTGCATAAAAAACTTTAAGCATTTGGTTGGTTAGCATCTCCGGTCTAGATCTCTTCATTGTCGATGTTTTAACTTGCATAGGATTTCAGATTTAAATTTAATATTGTACTATTTTAAATGACTGATACTTTTTTTGAATTTCTATGTTTTTCCCTGTAAGAAGTTTAAGTTCCTTTACTAATGAAATTGGTACTCTGGTTTAGACATCTGCTGCATCTGGAGCGTTTGTAGGAACATTGATTTACTGTATACGAAGAACATTGTGAGGTAGGGTCTAAAAAGAAAGCTACACACGTTCAATACTTCGACGTTGTTTCCTTTGAAAATTTTAATTGTTTTAATCGTTTTGCACATCATTTCTACTTTCTGCTAATATCCATATTGTCCAAAAACGACATATATCAAAATATCTAAACCCTTTATCTATAGCTCAGTTCTTGGACTGGTTGATAAAAAATTTAATGTTAATGCGGGTTTAAAAAGTTCCTGACAGAAACGTTGCTAAAAATTTTGAGGCCAAAAATAGAGCATGTAAATTTAGTCAAGTTTCAAGAATTTTGGAACTCAAAAGCAGTCAATATGATGTTGCGGCAAATAAAGACAATTTTTTGTTACAGCAGGATATTAAAGTCAAGGTTTCTTTTTTATATTCTAAAACAGTGATCGGTCCATTATTTTTCTAGGTTCCATACAGCCAACCTTTCTAATATCACTTCTAAACGCATAACTCTCACATATATGTGAATATTGTAAAAATATTTAGTAAAATTAAAATAAATTTAAGCCAAAAAAGTGCGAATTTATACGACAGTCGGTCCATAATTCTGCCTTACACCATATAATTCTCCGGAAAAAAATTCACATAACTATTAGTATCATAAAAAAGCAAATTATACGAGTGCCGTTCATCTTTTTTTAGTAGCAGGCATTTACAGCCAACAATGTGGTGTAGGGTATATAGTCCGGCTTGACCGACTATAAAATTTTTAATTGTTTTTTTTTTTATTATTTTTTAATAATAAATAATTACAAAGTAAAGAGATTTTTAGAGACAAAATTCCGAATTTGAAAAACAAGAATATATTTTGGCCCACATTAGAAAATCTAATAATATAGAATTCTTGTCCCATTTCAAATGTCCTTTACCAAAATAAATTTCTCACGTAATTTGTTTTAAAAGCCTTTTTAAATAATAATGAACTAAAAAGAACTACAAATAAACTTATAGACGAATATATTTTTTTATTATGCCCCCAGTAATATTCGATATTATTGGATGAAAGCCAAAAAATGTTTAAACTGGAATCATTATTATACAACTGGAATAAATAAACATATGTTTTTTTTTCTATAATAATTCTTTAAATGGGCGTTGAGAAATAAAAATAGATGAATAAAAAAATGAAAACAATTTCTGATTGACAAGTTTTTTTTATTTCATTTTAGTATTTTGATGAATTTTTTTTGTTTATTTTAAAATAAATTTGTTTAAATGAAATTTATGAGATTTTAAATAATAAATACAATAATTTATTGTTTTTTAAATAAAACAAGTAAAATAAACATATTAATAAATTATTTTAAATTAAGGAAAAGTGTTAATAGGAAATTAAATAAATTGTTTTTTGTTTATTTTTATACCCTACACTATCACAAGTGGTGAAGGGGAGGGTATATTATATATAATTTTATTATTGTATATGTTTGAGAGCGTACGAGTGAGTCTGTATGTACCAAACATAATGTATTTACTTCACACGCATTTATGGTGGAGGACATTGAAGCACCTGTTTAACTTTAATTTTATTTATTAATTAATAATAATTAATATTGTTTTTGTTTATTTTTAGGTTAAATAATATCATTTTGTATGAAACAAAGGAATAATTATCATCATGGCGAAATTAAAAGGAATTTAATAAATAACCAACAATTACTCTCTTTCACTATATTTTACTCAACTCCCAACGAGTCTTTTATAAAGATATTTTCCTCAATATTGTGTTTTGCGTCTTAAGACGTCAATACCAATATTATTGAGGTCATCACCAATAAATATTCAATCTTAAATAATCATCATTTTAACAATTTAACAACTTTTATTTTTTGGGAATTGAGTGTTTAAAAGAGAAAAATAAATAAACAAAAGAAAAAGACGCCAACAAATCAAATTAAAATTATATTTCTTCCCCAAAAAAAAGGAGTTCCATAACCAACAGACAACAAAACAAAAATTTTCCCCCCAACTCTGTTTCTTTTGCTACAGAATCTATATGACACAAGAGTTTTTAACTAAAACTTTTTCAAATTAGTTTAAATTCTTTAAGAAAAATTCTTACAATTAAAAGAAAACATTATTAATAAAACTTCGGAATAAAATAAATTTAATTTTTGGTTGTCTATTGAGTAAAAAAAGTCATCATCAATATCGACAACAAATCCATCGTGTTAAAAAATATTTTTAACTTCTTCTATTTGTATGGTAAGTCAATTATTAACTTAATTAATTTTTTAATTCCATACTTTTTATACCCTACACTCACCACTACAGGTGGTTGTGATATTATCAGAATTACTTCCTGAATCGATTGAATCATATTCTTTCGTCCATATAAAGCATGTTCACAAAGTTCAGGTCACAGTTTTGATGATATTTTAATGAAATTTGGAATTGGAAAGTGAAAAATATACATATTTTCCAATATTTTGGTGTATAATTTATCTAACTTTACTTTTTCATATGTCATGAATAATGATCGAAATATTACAGTTCTGAAAAAATCTAATGGATTTCATTAAAATCAGACTTGCCGTTCGTAAGTTACAGATTAACTTCCATTTCATTTTTCTTATGAAACATTGTGCGTAGTATTATTTTGGCTTAAGGATGATGCCTATTATTTCATATAGGCCCCATACAAATGGCGTTTTTGGCCCATAAATATAAAACGATTTTAACCAAATTCTTCAACAATAAATCCTATGATATTCTAACAACATTGTGGTGTAGGGTATTATATTGTTGGCTTGACCGGCTTTTATATTTTTACTTGTTTTATTATTATTTTTTCATACTTAATAAAACTTTTTTTGTTATAACGAAAAATCTTTATTTTCTTCTCGTTATTCCTCCCCCCGATTCCTTTTTTCTTATTCGTTTTATATTTTGTATAATGAAAATTGTTGTTTTATTTTTATATATACATTCATACATATCGTTTGTATGTTTATTTGTGTGTTTGTGTGTGTTGTATACACTTTATAAGCGTTTTAAGTGATTACATAGTTATTAATTTTGTCTTTTCATATTTATTCTTTATAATATTTTAATTAGCAGATTAAGAGCAAAACTTATTTTTTTTTCTTTCTTCCATTCTTTATTTATATATTTTTTTATTATTATGTACTTAATGTTATTTTATTTAATAATATTAGGTTTTATAAAAAGTTATGAACTATAATTTTGTTGATTGGAAAATCAATTTATTATTAAATAAAATTTTAATATAAATTTATTTTTTTTAAGATTTTTAATACACTGTTACATAATTCTATAAACGCAGATAACACTTTTTTAAAAGAATTAGACAAAATAAACAAGAAAATATATAATAAGCAAATAATATTTTTATTTATATTTTATTAAAAAAAATATTGTTAACTAAATTCTTTATTTGTATATAAGGAGTGAGATAAAAAAATGCTTAACATACATATATCTAATAATAAAAACGAAACCACTTAATTTAAAGTTTTAATTTTTTTATTGAAATTATTAATATAAAAAAACATTTTTTATAATTTTAATCACTGATGATGAACTTTTTTTGGAAACTTTTCGATTTATCTCATTTTGCTCGAACGGATAGTCCTTCTACGTTTAAAATCTATCAGACTTTTTGAAACCTTTTGAGTGTTCTTCAATGCTTTTTTAACAAGAGTCCAATATCTCTAAACTGTCCTTAGTACAAATACCACATTTTTGTTTTTCTGCCACTCAAGTGCTTGTTTATTAAAGTGACAAATTGTCAGATCAAACCAAATATAATTGGATACATTATAAAGTCTTATGACTGCATGCAGCTATTTTTGTTAGCATTCCTTTATGTAATTTTCGGTATTTTTAGAGTCCGTTATAACAAAATGATTTTGCCTCTACTTCCAATTGCAGCTTTTTTTGGGAAATTTTTACTGCTTTTGAGTCTTAAAATTTTCTTCAACTTTCCTTTAGCATCAGCAATTTAAAATTTGTAATCAGGAAGTTGAGAAAATTCTGCCAGAACATTCGTTTCATCGTCTATTATGAAGTAAGAATGTTTTTAGAGAACTTGAATTTAATATCTGTACTCTATTTTTGTCCTCTTAATTTATAGCAGCGTTTCTGTCAGGAACTTTTTGAGCCGTGTATTAGATTTAACTTTTCGCAAGAAATAGTCTGGGCACTTAGCTAACTTGGCTGCTTTCCTAATGGATGTGCTGGTAGTTCTATTTTAACAAACATCATATGGACCATTCCTTTTAGCTGAAACAGGTTTTCAATCAACCGTCTAGTCCTACCTTTAAATGCTTCTCCAACTTTTTAGGACCAAATTGTTTCTTATATAAAATATTGAAAAATTTTAGTACGCAATTTTTTCTTGTCATTAATTTAAATTTGATTAGTACTTTGGTTAAAATTTTAAATGAACTCTTTTACCTCAGTCTTTAATCGAAAAAGTATGATTTTCTTTAGAAAATTAAATTTTTGAAAATTTTCCTCTAAAAAGTAAAATTTTTTAAAAATTTCCTCTAAAAATTAAATTATTTTTTTTACTTCTTCATATTTCTATAATGTGATTAAATATTTACTTAAGTTTTTAAAATATATTTCTAATAAATTTTATTAATGAAAATCTATTTTAAGTGATTAATTTTAAATTGTCATACATCATAAATAATATTTTGATAAGATTTATTAGAGTCGTTTTTTCTTTATGATATAAATGTTGCCGCCTCTAAAAATATTAAAGATTAAAATTACACATTATTTAATAATAAACAATTTCAAAAAAAGCACAAGTTAAGAAAAGTTTATAAAAATTAATCACAATTTTTATTAAATTTGATAAGATATCAAAAAAATAAGAAAGCAAAAAAAAATATTAAAATAAATTAGCAGACAGCAACAACAACAAAAAAAAAGAGAACCGGAAAAAATAACAATTTATTTAAGAAACAAAAACTGAAAACAAATTTGAAAAAAATGTTGTTTAGATTTTATATTTCCTAAATATTTTATTATAAAATTTAAAATATTTTTATTTCTATTTTTTTTTAAAGAAAACTTGTTTTTTGCTTTATTTAAATCTTCCATATTTAGTTAATTTTTTTAATAATCATTAATAAAAAATAATATTTATTGTTATTAAAATAACTTAATTTTCAAAAAAATTTTATTTTTTTATAAAAAATATAATTTAAAAAATATAAAAAAATAAAATTTATTAATTCGAGTAGTTTGCTACTTGAATTTAATTTCTAACTAAATATTTGACAACTTGAAAAGATTTCATATCAAAAACAACAATAACAACTGATATTTATTTTTATTTCATATTTGTTGTCGGAGATAATAAAGAAATTTAATTAAATAAATATTTTATTTTGAGAATTTTTTTATTTTATTTGTAATTTATTATAAATCTTAAACAAATTAAATTATTAACATTTTTTTGGTTCAAGTGTTTAAATGGAAATTAAAATTCTTATCAACAAAATACAGTCACGGGCAGAAGTTAAACCTTAAAAGAAACTTGACATAAAATATAAAGTTTTAAGTTTAGGAAAATTCAAGAGAACTTTCCGGTTTGAACAAGAAAAGATCGAAATTAAATATTTTCATGGTCAGGGATGTTCCAATAGTGTGGGTCTCAATATTTTTTAAGATAAGAAGAATTATTATAAGACTTTATAATGTGTTTACTTATTTTTAATCCGATATGGCATCCTGTCACTATGGTTAATAAGCCTTTGAGTGGTAGAAAAACAATAATGTGGTTTTTGTAACAAGAGTGGCAAATCTTCCATTGAATTGAAGAGCACTAAAAGAGAACTGTAGATCACAAAAGTGTTATAGATTTGAAACAGAGATTGATTACCTGTTTGAGCAAAATGACTGTCATTAGAATAGTTTCCGAAACTTTTTTTTGTAAATTTTAATCAATTTTTTAAATAAAGAATTATCACAGTAACTTTAGTGATTTCGTTTTTATTAACATATATGTATGTTAAGAATATTTTCAATCTCACTCCTTATGCTAATTTCATCTCATTTCAATAAATTTTACATAATTTATTTTTTTAATTAAATTTTAATTTTTTATTTACTTATATTTGATATAAAAATCTCTTCCCTTTCTATCTTCTAACAATTAAAAATAATCGCTTTTTTCATTTACTTTGTGTAAACAAAACCATTTTACACTTGATTTAATTTTCGAAAACTTGAAAAAATAAATAATACAGTTTTTTAATGTAAATGATAATTATAAAAAAATATGTATAAAATTACAAAACCATTAAATCTCTATTTAAACTTAAAATTACAAACTAATTTTAATAATAAATTTCTCTAATAAGTAACTTTGATTTGTGTTTAATTTTAATTTTATTTTTTCTCTCTGCATATTTTTCATTTGATTTTCCATTTTTTTATGTAAAACTAAAACTGACTTAATTAATTTTTGCGGTTTACATTTTTTATTATTCCTAATTCATAGTAAAATTCAATATCTAAAAAAGCAAAATTACACAAAAACATTAAAAAAATAGTACTCTAAATCTAAAAAGTAAACACAAATAGAACATATATAATTTATGTAGGGGGAGGGTGCAGAATGAGTGGAACTGATAGCTTTTTATTGGTTTTAAAGAAAAATAAAAGAATTAATTCTTTGGTTTTAAATTTATTACATAAATTCACTTTTATGAGTAAATTTTATGTAAATTTACTATTTAGAGTAAATTTCATGTAAATTTACTTTTTATAGTAAATTTCCTATAAATTTACTATTTGTAGTAAATTTCATGTAAATTTACTATTTAGAGTAAATTTCATGTAAATTTACTATTTAGAGTAAATTTACTATTTAGAGTAAATTCATGTTAAATTTACTATTTAGAGTAAAATTTCATGTAAATCTTACTATTTTGTAGTAAATATCATGTAAATTACATTTAGAGTTAAATTTCATGAAAATTTACTATTTAGATAAATTTCATGTAATTTACTATTTATAGTAAATTTCCATGGTAAATTTATATTTAGAGTAAATTTCATGGTAAATTTGCTATTTAGAGTAAAATTTCAATGTAAATATTGCTATAGAGTAAATTTCATGTAAATATACTATTTATAGTAAATTTTCATGTTTAAAATTACTATTTAAGAGTATAATTTCATGTTAAATTTACTATTTAGAGTAAATTTCATTGCTAAATTTTGCTATTTAGAGTAAATTTCATGTAAATTTACTATTTAGAGTAAATTTCATTGTAAATTTACTATTTAGAGTAAATTTCATGTAAATTTACTATTTAGAGTAAATTTCATGTAAAATTTACTATTTAGAGTAAATTCATGTAAATTACTATTTAGAGTAAATTTCATGTAAATTTAGCTATTAGAGTAAATTTCATGTAAATTTACTATTTAGAGTAAATTTCATGTAAATTTACTATTTAGAGTAAATTTCATGTAAATTTACTATTTATAGTAAATTTCATGTAAATTTACTATATAGAGTAAATTTCGTGTAAATTTACTATATAGAGTATATTTTGTGTAAATTTACTATATAGAGTAAATTTAGAGTAAATTTCATGTAAATTTACTATATAGAGTAAATTTCGTGTAAATTTACTATAAAGAGTAAATTTCGTGTAAATTTACTATATAGAGTAAATTTCGTGTAAATTTACTATATAGAGTAAATTTCGTGTAAATTTACTATATAGAGTAAATTTCGTGTAAATTTACTATATAGAGTAAATTTCATGTAAATTTACTATATAGAGTAAATTTCATGTAAATTTTCTATTTAGAGTAAATTTCATGTAAATTTACTATTTAAAGTAAATTTCATGTAAATTTAGTATTTAGAGTAAATTTCATGTAAATTTACTATTTAGAGTAAATTTCATGTAAATTTACTATTTAGAGTAAATTTCATGTAAATTTACTATTTAGAGTAAATTTCATGTAAATTTACTATTTAGAGTAAATTTCATGTAAATTTACTATTTAGAGTAAATTTCATGTAAATTTACTATTTAGAGTAAATTTCATGTAAATTTACTATTTAGAGTAAATTTCATGTAAATTTACTATTTAGAGTAAATTTCATGTAAATTTACTATATAGAGTAAATTTCATGTAAATTTACTATATAGAGTAAATTTCATGTAAATTTACTATATAGAGTAAATTTAGAGTAAATTTCATGTAAATTTACTATATAGAGTAAATTTCATGTAAATTTACTATATAGAGTAAATTTCGTGTAAATTTACTATATAGAGTAAATTTCGTGTAAATTTACTATATAGAGTAAATTTCGTGTAAATTTACTATATAGAGTAAATTTCGTGTAAATTTACTATATAGAGTAAATTTCATGTAAATTTACTATATAGAGTAAATTTCATGTAAATTTAAACTTTCCTTTTATAGTAAGTTTTCCATAACTTTCTTTTATAGCAAAATTTACACAAAAATTCTGAAAAATATTTCCTTTTTTAAAAAAATTTTCAAAGAAAAAAATCCATTTTTTTCTTTTTAAAATGTAATGTCATTCTTTTAAATATATTTCGCATTCGTTCATGTGTGTGTATTTATAGGGAATAGAGAAGTAACACAGGAAAAAACAGAACTAAATAATAACATACAACAACTATTAGTGAATTATTATATCAATAGCTTGTAGCTACAACTACTCAAGCAATAACAGCAGCAACAACAACAATCATCATAATAATCATAATAATAATAACAACAACAACAAAAAACAAATAGCAAATTAAGTCAATTTATTAATTACAAGGTATTTAAAGTCATTTTATAGAATTATAATTATTTTATTGTTTTTAAGCATTAAACAATTATAATGAACTTCTGTGTTATTATTTCTGTTATTATTATTTTTTTTGTTTTGTTTTTGTTATTATTTTATACTTAAATTGAAGTTAAAAAAATATTATGAGTGTTTGTGTGAATGTTGTATGAAAATGATAATAATCTGGGTAAATTTTACTTATTAAAAAAATTATTGAATTGCCGTGAGGAGAAAAATAAAAAAAAATCTGATAAAAGTAATTCAATTTTAATAAATTAATAAAAAATATTTTAAACTTCTATGTTACCCGTTGTGCTTTGCAGCAAATAAAAATTCTCTTCAGTCACAGATTTCGAAAGAAATTTCTCAAATCACGACCACTTACGGTCTTTTCATCTAAAATTTGGATATAATGGCGAACAAATTAAGATAAAACATAAAATGCTGCTATGCCAAGAGTTTTGTTCGTGACACTGTATACAGATTATATTCAAAAAGTTAAAAATTGTAATATATTTTTAGTCATATGGTAACCCTGTGGCAAATTTCATTGTAGCGCAACAAAAAAATCAAATAAAATACATTAAATACAAATTGCACAATTATAATGCGATTAACAACAGCAACGTTTTTTACTACAAAAAGAAAGAAATAACAATAAAAAATAAATTATTGAAAAAAATAAACAATATTTATTTGTAATTTAATATAAATTGTTATTTTGGTTTCTTGTCATTTGGTATTTCAATTTTCATTAATATCTTTCATTAATCTCTTTTTTTAAATTAATTTTAAATAAAAAATGAATAATTTTTTTTATTTTCTTCAAATCTCCTTGTAATAAACAGAAAAAGAAAGAAACGTCAAATAAAAATTCTATAAAATAATAAATTAAATCATAATAAATTTAATAACCGGTTTTAATATTGTCTAAAGCAGTTCAATACAATTTTATTCTTGTCTTTTCATCGTTGAGGCGATGAGATATCAATTGTGTTAAAATTAATAAATTGAGACAAATTGATTGAAATTTTTTTTCATTCGTTTTATTTATTTGTTAATAACTAAAGAGGCTTTTAAATTATAAATATAACACAACAACAATAAAAGCAAAAATATCTAAACGTTAGGTGAACATATTAATTAAGAAGAAGCAAAACAACAACAACAAAATACACCACCAACGTTGTTTTTATTTTTTTATACGCAACACATTGCTACTGTTTATTTTTGTTGTTTTAATTTGTCATAATAACTGTCAGACGGTTGTGAACTAAAATTGAAATATAGAGTAGGAGTAAATCATAATAAACAGAGTTGTATAAAGAGAGGAGTATATATGGATTTTTTTTAAAGGAGATTTTTTTATTTTATGGTTGTTTTTGTTAATATATACAGTTAAGTGTATTTAAAAATAAAATATGTATCTTAGGGTTGTATAATAAAAGTAGTATTTTATTGAAATGAAGATAAAATTTGCCTCTTAGGAATAAACACGCCATAGATTTTTTAACCTTTTTTCATGTTTTAATTAACATAAACTTTTTTTACGTTTCGACATATCGATTTTTCGCATCTGATAGTTAACTTATATCACCAATATGGGTATTCCGGTGGAAGATCTCGAATTTACATTACTTTTCCAATAAACAAAGTAAATACATGAAATGGGTAAAGGAGCGAATAAAATAGATTTTCTCTAACAAAAAACAAAAATAATAAGGACGGTTCTGACTCATACTTTGAGAACAAACGATGGTTTGGGCAGTATTTGCTGCAGGTGGCAAATCTCAAATTTGTCTTATTACAACATAAATCAATAGCTGGAAGAGGCTCCTTTCCCTTCTGATGAAAATTGCATATTCCAGCGAGATAAAACTGCGGTACATGAAATGGGCAGAGGAGCGAAAAGAAGATTTTCTCTGACAAAAAACAAAAATAATAAGGACGGTTCTGAATAATGGTTTAACGAACACGACATACCTTTTTTGGACTGATCGAATGCAGTCCATTGTTTAACCAATGAAAAACTTGTGGGGATACATGGATCGTTAAGTTTATACAAAACGCACATAATGAGTTTAACAGAGCTAAAACTAAAAATAATACTATAGAGACAAATTTAAAAGCCCTTAAAGGCAGAATGATCCTTTTTTGCGCATTACCTCAAAAATATCGTCTGGTTCCCTCATTCATTAACAAATTCTAGTATATCATATGAAATTAAAAAATATCGTCCTTCGTTTTTATTTCATTAAAGATTAAATATTAATTTCAGTTTTCTAAATTCGATCCGCTTACCTTTTCTTTGAAAGTTATGACTCTTCAACTTCTATAATTTTCACAGAAATCTAACACTGAAAATTCGACTCTAGTCTCTAGTCTAATTTATTGTGGTTACGAATTCTTGCAGTCACGATCCCTTCTTAAAAATTATTTTCGCTACCTCTCTGCTGTTGCTCATAAAGCATTAAATATTTAACAACAGATTGTTTTTATTTTGATTTAAAATTTTAATATTAGTATTTAAATCAAATTAACTCTTTATCATTATAAAATTATTATAAATCCAGATAATCATGCTCGTATATTAATTTTTATTTCATTTTATTTGTTTAAAATACATGCAACCATTAACAATGACAAACTGCTGCAGCTGCTTCATCTAAACTAATAAAAACAAAAACAACACAAATTATAAAAACAATATGATATAAATTGAAATAATTTAAAAATAAAATGGGAGAATGCAAGAAAAAAACAAAAATAATTATAATGAATTTACTAAATTTAAATTGAATTATAAATATTAACAAAAAAAGATAATCGCTGCAGTAGTTTATTATTGTAACAAATCGTAAATTAAATCAAAATTTATTATCATGACATAAACACTCTCTTCAATGAAACGAAAACACACATACACATACACTAGTATTTATTATAACAGTTCAGTTGTTATTGTTTTTGCTTTAGATTTTGAAGCAAAAACAAAAATCAAAACATGAAAAAATTCAAAAACTACTCATTGGCAAATTACTTGTAATTTACTCTCTCACACTCAGAGAATGGCAGACATATTGTCATGTCCCTTCAAATATGCCAACAAAAAACAGAGCTACCAGATGTAAGAAAAATTAAATGACAAAGGAATTTTTGCGCATAAAATAGAAAATGGAGAGAAAATAAAAATTAATAAACATTGAATAATTTTCAGAATATTAAACAAATATGTTAACAAAAAAATACTTATACCTTATTTGGTCCTATTTACCATAAATTTTATTTGAAAGAACCCAACCTTGCAAAAACCAGAGAAATTTTTCTAACCGCAATCGAAATAACACACAGTGTGTCGAAATCGATTTTTTTTTAATTCAGCTACATTTAAACCCTTTGAGATATCTTATTGAAGTGTCACATATTCAAAGCTGAGTTGGTTTTGAGTTGATTTGAAGAAATACAGTTCCGAGATATTCAAGTCGAAATTCATTTATAAATATGTAATAGTTGAAGTGGTCAAGTTTGGCTGGTCACTGACTACACTCCTGACGATGTAGCGACTTGTATTCCTCCAAATCAATTAATTTTATTAAGATGACTTTAACAGTTCAAGTTACAAAATTATTTTAAAAGTATCATTTTGGACACACTGTGCAGCACTTAATATTGATGTTTGTTTGTGTTTTATATATACAGTCCTGAATAAAACTATTAGCCCAACAAGTGTTTTCTTGTTTATTCTTAATTTTTAACCGTGTAGGTTAGTTAATAACGCAAAAAGGGTTTTTAACTTCATCCAAACGCATTGGCATTGAATGGATTAATATTTTTGTCACCTCATCTCCGATTTTTATCCATTTTTTACGTCCTTTGAAATTGTTCGCTTCTAGAAACTGTGGTGAATGAGGTAGGATATCAGCCACATATAACCACATGCGCATATCATGGGCCGAATGCTTTAAACCGTTGTCTTGTTGGAATGTCCAACTTCTTCGTAAATTTAAGTTCTTCGTATATTTTCTTTTAAAATATTTAAATCAACTCTCGCATCCATATGTTGTCCGTGAAAGCTAGCTCACTAACACCCGCTAATGAAATACAACCCTACCTCATTACCTTTGCCATATGTAACAATAGTAGAAAGGTTATGTTTTTCATGTTTCTGTACTGGGATTTCTCCACACAGTAATTCGGGCATCATTAGGAAATATATTTAATTTGCTTTCATCGGAGAAAACCATCTGATTCTTTAATGTACTAAGTTTACTTTTAAACTCGTGCGCATGCTCCAAACGCTTAATTTGGTTTATTGAAGAGATTAGTGGGTTACGTCTAACAACATGAGCCTCATGCAGAAATCTACGAACCAGTAATGGAGTGAATATTTTTGTTATATTCTTATTAAACTTTAGCAGCCATTTGGTTAAAGCTTTCTAGAACTGTGTTTAGTTTTTTTGACAACTTTAAAACTTAACTATCCCTTAAAGCGATTCTCTACGCTTCTAAAAGTGAAACGAGTTCGTTCTATAATTGAATCTATCTGGGCATATAACTTGCCTTAGTTATACAGGTGAAGTATTATTTTTAGCTCAGATTTGCTACTTTGATTTTGCGTTGGCCTAATTTTTGGTCTCACAGAGCTTCTTTTATATATTAAACTTTCTTTCATGGTTGCTAGATTTATGAAAATTCAAAATGAGTGAACATGCCCGACTGAGTGTACCAATCATAAAATGCTGTGCTAATACTTTTGTTAAGGACTGTATTTATATATAATTTTGTACAAAACCACAAATGATTTTTAGCTTGATGTTTTTATTGTTGTTTACTTGTAAGTAAAAATGTTCATTTATATTTATTGTACAATAAATAAATATATTTTGGTTAACGAATTGTTGCTGTACAAAACTTGTATTCTCCCATACACACATACAGTCAACGAGTCCGAGTCAAAATGTATTTGTGTTAATAAAGTGTAGACGATTTTGTTAAAACTCCTCCTAGACAATATTTTGTAATGATGACTGGTTAAATAAATGACTTTATAAATAACAGATTTGTCAGTCATACAAACTGACGGACTGTTTGACTGTATTAATAACTGACTACTGAATAAATAAATCAGTAACTGAGCGATTGAGTGAGTGTCTGCCTATTTGTAATTTTTTTTATAAACATTCATTTTAACAATAAAAAATACGTGGGCTAATCTGAAAATAATTCAATTAATTTTAATGATAATGATTTAAATTTGCATATACAAGATTGTTGATTTGAAATTTATAACAATTTTATTGTCGGGCTTCTATTTATTGTTATATATCACGAGTTTGATGGAGTTAACAACATTGATTTTTAATTTTTAAAATTTTATGATAAAAGTGTGCAGATGAAATAAAAGGTTAAAGAGAAGACTAGATAGAATATAAATAAGAATATAAAATATGTTTAAGAATTGAATTTAGAAAGGGGCATAATAAACTTTCCGTAGAAATACTGGCTTTAGCTCCGGTTGAATTTTGGCAACTCTGATGATCTGACTTCGACACTAAAAATTTCTGTAGTTCAAAGTTTCTGTAGTGCCAAATCTACTCCTTTTGCTGGTTTTAAAAAGGAAACTTCTCAGGACTTTAAGAAATACTCAGAAGAAATTTCATTGAGTTGTGTGGATGTCAGACTGACATAGCTAAATCGACACAATTTTGATTTGATACAAGAATATATTTATATATACATTATGAGGTTTGCGACACACATTTGAAAAACGTCCTTCATTAAATAAAATATATTTTTCGTAATTATTTTAATTAATAATAAAAAATACGTGTCACACATAATTATTAATTTTCTTACCTCGAGGGGAATATATATATTTTCAATGTACTTAAGAATACGACCACGTAAAAACAATTTATCACAAATGAAAATCCTTAAAATACTTGATAAAATTACATAAAACTAATCATACGAAAAATGATGATGATGAAGGTATCTATACCGACAATCTGTTTAACAACTTTATGAGCAAATCCAACACAAATCGGATGCCAGTGGCATTTATGTAAGTACTTTAATGCTTCTTTTTTTCTTCTGTTGTTGTTGTTGTTGTTGCAGTTGTTCTTGTATACTCTGTTTCTGTTTTTGTTTTATATTATTTGGCTTCTTCTCACTTACAGTATATATACACATACACATCTATATGCACGATATATTATTTAGTCACTGTTTTTGTTGTTGTTTTTGATTTTAGTTCATTGTATTTTGTTGTTGATTTTTTTTTTTGGGATATTTCGTGTATATTCCATCGTCGTCATCGTTCAGGTCGTCGTTGTCGTTGTTATGTAGTCGTCGACAACATCGTCATCGTTGTGACTCTGTGTTGTGTTGAGCTCTCGGTAACATAAAAGTACTCTACTCTACTCCATTTATAAAAATCTTTTTTACATATAGATTTTGAGTTTATTTTGTTTGTTAACAGAAAACAAACAACATAAAATCACTACATTTCTCTCTTCAAGTAATGAAATGGAAATAAGAAAAAGTGGAAAAAAGAAAGCTTTGAAAAATAAGAAGAAATAATAAACTTTCATCATAAATTCTATTTAGTTGTTTTTTTCTTCAGTTGTTTTCTTCTTATTTTTATGTGTTTTGTTCTTGTTCTTAGCAATTTTATACTCAGTTTATATTTGCGCCATATTTTTTTCACAGCTCTTTTACTCCTCTACTTCCTTTTGGGTTTTGTTGCTGTTGTTGGTTTCTTTAACTATTTTTGGTTTATATTGTAGTTGTTGTAGATTTTGTTCTTTGTGTTGTTGTTTTTGTTTTTTTATGATATTATTACACAAAGCCACTTTAAAACACTCTTCTCATAATATATAAACTCCCCACACAGCCTCCGTTTTTTTGACAGCCATTTGTAGCATATAAAGTGGTTTTGTTGTTGTTGTTGATGTTTTTGGATTTCTTATAACAGGATTGCCAAATAATTGTTGAATTCTTTTAGTTTTAAAAGAAAATTAAAATATTGCAAAATATTTGAAATGATAAATGAAATGGAAATATATCTGTAACTTCCATACTGTTAGAACGATTTCAATGAAATTTCAAAGAGCGATAGTAGAATAGTAATCGAATTTGATTTAATAAGATTGGTCTTTGTGGTCGTAACGAGGGTCGGTCCACAGGGTCCAAAAATTTGTCACCTCCAATCAAAAAATTATTTCAAACGAGATATGAATATAATCTGCTAGTGAAGTCCTATGAAAAACTCGTATTGTTAGGTTATCTCTTATAGTTTAAGAGGTATTTTGTTACAAAATTTAAAAATATTAGTTTTTGACTGATATTGGCCAAGTTTTTATGCTATGACGGATCCAGATTTTATCCATTATTTTTCCAAATATTTTTTTATTTTATTAAGAACTGATGACAAAGTTTTTGAAAATATTTCACAGAATTAAAAATTTTAATTTGAATTTTCAAAAAATTTTATATTTTTTATTATTATTTTTTTCTTTTAAAGTTTTGTTTTAATTTTTTTCTTTACCATTTTTTCCTTTCTTATATAATTTTTCTTAACACATTTCCTCTTTGATGTTTGAAAAATAATAATTTCACAGTAGATTTAATGAATGTTAATTAATATTTTTGAAATCTCATTTAACCTCTATAACAATTATAATGACTCTCAATTAATAAAGTTGCTGCCTTGATATATATTTCCCCATTTTTTTATTTTCAACGAAAAATAGCTTTTAAAAATAATAAAAAAAAACATCCCCTTAGATTTTTTCCTTCTTCTGTAACTAATTGAAAATTATCTTTCAAAACATTAAAAGAAATTGTGGAAACAAAAAGCATGAATAATCTTTTACAACACTAAAGCAACAACACTAACGAGAACTATAAAATTTTATACACTTAATTATTTTTAATTTTGTAAAACATAAACGCACACAGAAAGAAAAAAGAAAGCAAAGAGAAACAGCTGTAATTAAGTAAAAAATTTAATATTTTTAACATACCAGATGAAAAGAAATTGATTAATTTAAATTATATTAATTTTATTAATAAAATAATTATTTTTTTTTTGTAAAACTAACATACGTTTCTAGACATTTGTTTTTTATTAACAACATTGTTGATTTTCTTTATAAATACAACTTTGTTTGATTTGTTTACTTTTTTTCATACATTTAGTAACGGTAAACTAGAATTGTAAAAAATGTCTTCTCTCTCTGTTTATATTTGAGAGAATATTCTTCATAAATTTAAGAGTCTTAACTTTGTTTACTTTTTTGCAATATGACTGATATTGATGATAATAGAACAGATTATAAGAGAATAATTTATATTAAATTTAGTTATTAATTATAAAGGAAAATATATATTAATTAGATAATTAATGAATTTTCAAAAAGATATTTTTTATATTATATTAACAACAGTTCTCTCCCTATAAATATAACACTGCTTCGTTTGTTACATTTATTCGATTCTGTAATAACGGAAAATTAAATCTTTCTATCTCTCTCTCTCTGTTTATATTTGAGAGAATTTTTTTATTAATTAAATACTGTTTTTTCTCTTTACTTTTTGCAATACGGCCGATATTTGTGAGTGTAAATATTTCTCTAAATTTTTTTAAAAAAATGGAAACATCACAGTTGTAAATAAAATTAATTTGATAATTTTTAAATAAAAATATATTTTAATCATAAATAATAATGTTCTAATCTTAATATTAAAATGTCTTTACAAATACAAGACTGTTTTCTTTATTAATTTTTTATGAGAAAATTGTTATAACAGTTCCTGCTTTATTATTGTTTTTACTACTTCGTTCGTGCAAAATTTAAAAGTACTATTTTTGTTGATTATTATGAAAAATCTTAATAGTACCAAAAAGAACCACTTAATATACACTTAAATTAAATTTAAAGAATTTAAAAAGTACCAATTTTCATTTAGCCTGGAAAAAAATACATTTTACTTGAATTTTCAAAATATTATGCATATTTATATGTCCATACATTACTGATTTGGTGACCACCTCACAAAAACTCATTATTTATAAATATAATTATAAATTTAAATAAATTAATTTGAAAATTTGTAAATTTTCGAATATAATAAGAATTTTTTCACTGTATATTTATTAGAAATATTCATAGGGGTGTCAAAAAGTACCAATTATACTTTTACCTTTTCCCTAAAAAAAGTACCAAACACCTATCGTCTATTTTTTTAAAGAAAACTATTGATTATTTTTATTTACACCAAACAAGTACCAAATTTTAGTTTTTACCCTTATTTTCCCTAAATAGTACGAATTTCATAAAAGTACCAAATACCTATCAGTTTTTTTATTAAAAAATTATAACTTTTGATTTTTAATAACTATTTCTATTTAAGAGGTATAAATTTACCTATTTTACCCATTTTTTAAGTTTTTTGTCCCTTAAACTCTGCATTTTCAAAAATTCCGATTTAGTTTAGATCTAAATTAAATTACATGTTTCTACCAGTAGTCATTTCACTAAAGCATAGTGATGATCAGTCAGCTGGTAACCTAAATATTTAAGATATATAAAGATAAACAGTGCTCTCAATAAAGGCCTTTTAGCGATTTTTATCAGGACTGTATTATCATTCGTATAAATGTTTGAAAAAAAATTTCATTAATTTTTTATGTTATCCTTTATGCTAGATATTGTGGGAAACTATACCAAATGATTAGGAGCTTAAGAAAATAATTATGGAACTTCAATGTAGTTTTGTATTTGGCGCCAGTTTCCTGAAATCTCTTTATTAAATATTTAATACGAATAAAATTTTCATAATAAAACTCTTAAATAGATTTTCAAGAGAATTAACAATAAAATTCTTTAAACAAGATTAAAAATTTATTTAGAAAACCATAAAAAAATCAGCTTTAAAAATTTTTGGTTTCCCCTTTATTTTTTATTTTTTATAGAATTTTATGTTTTTATTTGTTTATCTTTCTATTGGTCTCCCTTGAGTATATTTTTCTATTAAAACAATATTGTTTGAATTTTAAACACTCAAACATCATAAAATACAATAAACCGTATTGCTGTACGTACAGCCGCACAGTTTTTATTTTGAATGGCATCACATAAAAATCACAGGGATGGAAAATGGCAATAACTATTTCTATTAAAAGAAAATTGAGAAAACTTTTACCTTTAATAAGAAAAATGTGTACATTTCCAAGTTGAATTAGTGTTATAACATTTTTCCATCTCTGCCCGTAGTCACCCTCCTCTTCGCGTCAAACGCTTGTTGCAAACGTTTTCATTTTATGTTTGCACTTACGTCTTGTGTATTTTAATTGTTTGATGAGTTACTTAAATATTTATTTAACTGTCAATTATATTTGTTTTCAAAATTTCAATTTTTTTCTGTTTTTTTTATTTTATTATTCTTCCATTTTACTGCTGCTACACGGCAGAGTTCAATCCAAAAAGAAAGAAAAGAAAAAGAAACCCCTAAAAATCGTTTAAAAAGTTTTTCATGTTTACAATTTTGTTGTTTTCTCCATCCATCCCCCCCTTAATACCTCTTTTAACCCTGACGCCATCGCCCTCTTAAAATATCATAAAATTCTCAAATAAAAATATTAAATCTTAAGAATTTTATTTATTTTTGTTCTTTTGTTGTTATTTTATTATTCATTTATTGGCTTCCAATTCATTTCAATTTATTTATTTATTTTTCAAATCAAATAATTTTTCATGGTTTATTTTTCGGTTGTTAAAATTAAAAAAAATTAATATATTTTTTTTCACCACAAGTGGTGAATAAAGGGGGCGATTTATTAAATTTATTATATCATGAGAAACGTTAAGGGAATTATTGAATAAAATCAACATGGACCTAGACCAAAACTGGAAATATAGACGCAGTGATGCCCTAAACATACATTTTTCGAACCGAGAGGTTTAATTACAAATTTTGCTTACTTCACTCGTATGGTGTAAAACTCATCTGCTACCATTTCAATTTGAACAGAACCCATGTTTTCCACTAAAAGTTTTTTCCTAATCTGTGATGTCAAATGGAGGGAAATTTCCCTTTGGAGAGAAATTTTAACGAAAATCTCATTCAGTGGGAAAAAGTGAATATGTTTTCACCAAAGAGGGGTTTTTCCTGTAAATTATTTTTTATACCCTCGACCACCATAAGTAGTAGGGGTAGTATAGTGGTTCCTTTTTATTAACATATTGGCTGTTAACCGTTATTCTTTGCTGTACAAATTTCTTCTCAGTCCAACATTTCGAAAAAAAATTCACAAATCACTATGAGACAAAATATGGACTCTCTTAGTGAAGTAGTTTTTCAGTTATACGATAAATTTGGTCGAATATGGTTCTACATTTTATTAAGAATTTTTTAAAAAATGTGATTGGATCTATAATAATTCCACAGATAATAGATTTGCATTGCATGTGGATTACCTCCTCCTTTGATCTTAAACGTCCTACATTTTGCCTAGTTAAACTTTTTCCTGGAGAAAGTAATTGATATTCGATAACTAATATATCTTTTTTGTCTGAGCTTAATCCAACCCCCCCCCCCCCTCCTGATCTTAATCGTTCTATATTTTTTGTCCAGTAAATTTCTTTCTTGGGAAAGTAATTGGATTGATTTCTTAGCATCCTCATATTAATATATCTTTAGATATTCGATAATGAAAAATTGTTTTTTTATGAGGGCGTCCTCTCCCCCTGTTCTAAGCCGTACTACACTTTGTTTTAATACTCTTCAGTTCCTTGAAGAAGTGATTAAAACCAAATTAAATAAATGCTCGATGTAGTAGTTCTTTCGATATTTGTACAAGGGCTAACCTGATCCCATTTGTCTTACATATTGATGAAAATTTTCGCTGTTTTTAATAAGGAGGGCAACCTTCCCCTTATCTCTATACGCCCTACATTTTGTTTAGTAAAATAATACCATGAGGCCAAATTTGAAAATTCACGCTTGAGAAGTTCTTTAAATATTTGATAATAAAATTTTACTTTGTATGGAGGTGCCCCTCCCACTCGACATTTTATAGCCCATATTACTTGCGGGTATATTGGAATCATTCTCTGCCGTCTATAAGTCCCAAAAACACAATAAACCAACTGAAACATACACATTTTTATATATTCGATGTCATTATTTTGTTGAAAAGAGTGTTTTAAATTCGTCTTAAACTAAAAAAATGAAAAAAAAAAAAAAAAAAAAAAAAAAAAAAGAAAATAAAAAAAAAAATAAAAAAAAAAAAACAATTTAAAGAATTTTATTCAAAAATTTTCAAAAGAATTTTTGAACATTAAACGTGAAAGTATTTCACGCTTTTCATCATCATCATCATCATTCAGTCGATTTTAATTCTTGTATTTTCTATTTAAAATAAAATAAATTATTTTAACGCTTTTTGTTTTATACCCTACACCAGCATAGGTGTTGGGGGTATTATGCGTTTGTGCAGTTGTTTGTAACGGGCTGAAAAAAATAGTCCTACCACCACTTTTAACTGTATCCTTCGACTCAGAATCTCTTCCAGATTTGATTTTAGAAAGTCTGAAAAGTTTGTTCGCAAAATAAAGGACGCAGTTTAGAAGATATCTTAATGGATGAAGCCTATTGAAATTGATTTTGATAGGTCTAACATTTATTATAGGTCCCATACAAATGTCCTCCGGGAATGGGGTTATTAGTCCATAAAATTCCTAACTATAAAAAGTTTTTAACAAAATTTTGCAAAAATAAGTCTTATTATATACTACAGCAATGTGCCAAATTATACGATGATCGGTCCATTATTTCTCATAGGTCCCATACAACCACCCTTCCAAATATCATTTTGAAACTCATAACCGCACAGATACATGGGTGTCGTTATAATATTTTGTAAAACTAAGATATAAACTATACCTCTATGCGAAATTGTACGAGGGTCGCTCTATAAAAAAAATCCCTTTTAAACGAGTAAATTTCACATAAATGTTTGTATCATAATAATCTGTTACACACATAAGCATAAATAAGAAAATCGTATTAAACGAGGGCCGTTCAAAAATTTTTCGTAACTATCATTTACTATCAACAATATGGCGTAGGGCATTACATAGTCGATCTTGAACGACTATAACATTTTTACTTTTTTTATTTTCATTTCGTTTAGAAATCAAATTTTTGAATGATTTTCAAGAAATTTAAATTATTTTTGTTGTTTTCTTTTTCTTCGTTTTTATTTCAAAATCAATTTAAATATTTAATGAATCTCTTTTGTTTAAATAAAATTTATTATCAGCTATAATTTTTGTTTTAGTTTCTATTTTATGGATTTTTAATCAAACAAATAAAGTTATTTATTGAATAATTTGCGGAAGTACGTCAAAAAAATGGTTTTGAAAAAAAAAAAAAAAAAACAATAATTTTGTTGTATTTAAAATAATAAAAAAACTAAACAACACTTTTACCATAATGAAATTAATTTATTCCACACAATTAAATAATTTTTTTTCTCAAAAATAATCTATAAAAAAGATTTCAAAAAAAGATTCATTGATAAAATTTTTGAAGAAAATTTTGAGGTTAGAATTTTAAAAAATTTAAATTATTGAAAAAATAAAGTCTAATTATTAATTATAAAGCTAAGAAGAAATCATCTCAGACCTCACAATTTATATATAGTATATCATCAAATCAAAATCTGAGTCGATTTAGCTGTGTCTAGTATGTCTATTGTAGGCACTCTCACATCCACAATAATTACCAAAGCTTTATGAAATATCACCTGAGTATTTCTTACAGTCCCGAGAAGGTTTCTTTTAAAAACAGCAAAATCGGTTTAATATATTTAAAGATATAGACCGAAATCTGCGACAAACCTATAAATTCAAACAAAGAACTTTCATAAAATTGTCAATTATATATCGATAAATTTTGCCATAATAAGTTGTGTGTACTTCATTACCATTTCAAAAATTATAAAATCGGTTCAGTAAAAAAAGTTACTGCCAAAAATATAACTGATTTATAACTGAAATTATAACCACTTTGTTTCAGGCGTTGTTGTTGTAACAGCTGGAAATAAATTGTAGATTTATCAATTAATTTTGGTTCATGTTGTTGCTCAACTCCAGGCCTAAGAATCTGGCAACCTCGACTGGTTGTGTCCAAAGATCTTCAGGACAAAGGGAGGTTGGATTGGACTGGCAGTTGAATAGATGTTTCAGGCGTAGTTCTCCTTTCTGAAGTATTCCTATATCTGCCTGGTTTCACTTTTATATATATTTTACATATTTTTCAAATATTTTTGATACTTTGAAGTACTTTCGATATAATAAGGACCAATATCGGCTAAATCAATTAGTAAAGAAATCATTATTTAAATTTTCGTTAAATTAAACTGACCCACATTGCTATCGAATATCATATGTATTCAAATGGATGCTTTTTATTTCTGTACAGTTTCAATTTGAGAGAGTCCTAATTGGAGAAATTAACGGAATACCAGAGTTAAATTGTTTATATTTTAGTTAATTTTACATAAATTTTTTTCTGTGTGTACTGTATTCATATATGGAATTCTTTTTACAAAGAAATTATTCGATCCGATATCTTTTGGTTAATATATATTTTGAAATTGAATAAAAGAACTTTGTCAAGAAAAAATTATAGGTCGATGAAAGAATTATTTAATTTAATTAAATAATTTTAAATATTTTTTCCCTTTAAAAAATATTCTATTCAGACCAAGAATCTAGAATTCCTAAATACACTTAGATTTTTCTAATAAGTATCAGAGTTTGAGAAGTTATATTTCATCACAGATGAAGTTCCAAAAAAATTGAGGGCAGGGTATTTCAAATTCGTTATTGACCCAATTGTATTTAAAATCTTCATTATTAATATCAAATAAAGAAATTCTTTAAAAATAATAATAAAAATATTTTTCAATTTAAACAAACATTAAAATAAATTTTTCTATAATAAATTTTTCATAAAATTAATGAAATTCATTTGTTGAACATCAGAGAGGGAGAAAATCGGAAAAACGGCAAAACGGAACAAATTGAAAATTAATTTTATCATCAGCAAATAATCTTTTGAACACAACAATTCGTTGCCACATTAAGCAAATTTATAATAATTTTATTTTTATTTTTTAATATTTTTTTCATTTAGCTGCCATCACATAATCAACGTCATCATCATCATCATCATTAAATACTCCTCACATTCTTATTATCATTATCATTATTATTTTTATATTAAAACATTTTAATAATAACAATGATCATGATGTTGATGATAATGATGATGGTGATAATAACAATAATAATGTTTATTTTTATTATAATTGTAATTGTAATGGTAATGAATTAAAATAATAGTTTTTCTGACTCGTTGATTCCCCGCCTGCCTTGCCAACAAATCAACCAGCCTACTTGCTACCCTGCTGTTTTTTTTTCTATAAAATTATTTTAGCACCAGCGAAATGAAACAGCCTGCCTGATTGTCAGCCAGCCTGCCTGACTGTCATATTAAATTAATATATCTACACGAAAAATAAAAATAATATACAAATTATATTGCCCCCAGTGTTTTTCCCAATATTATCCTCCAATTACACGCACCCCTTCCTTCTCTTCTTCTCTATTTTTTTTGTTTTCTGTTTTAAAATACAAACAGCTGTCACATTTAATATATATGTATGTATGTATGTATGTATGATATGTATTTATTATGTATGTTTAGTTTAAATGTTTATTATCGTACCATATGTAGTTTTTCTTATTCTCATTTCTCCTTTTCCTTTTACACTCACTCTCACTTAGTTCAGTTTTGGGTTTTATGAGAAGAACTGAGTTGCCAAATGTTTTATAAGAAAACAGGAATTTTTTTCAATATCCTTCAAGCAAATTTGACAAAGAGGATGATATTACGCTTTGAGTTGGTCATCGAAGTAAAATAAAAACCTTGAATTATAAAGAAATCGAAAATTTGCCTACCTAATGTTTAAGTATTGATTCGAATAGCGAAGCCTGTTATTAGAAGGAGGTTGTCTTAATTTAGTTTTGGTTATTTTGGAAGTGTAGCAGATTTTATAAAAATAAAAATTAATATTTAATATATATTATATTAACAATTTCTATATTATAATATACGAATCCTCTAATGAATCGAAGAATTATCAAAAATTTCCCCGCATTCCAGCGGAAATACTCAAATCCCAATCAATATAAATTATGTTTTAAAATTTTACAAAAAGTTATAACTTAAATGATCTAAAATGATCGCCCTGTTGCTAAGAGGGCCATGTGGCAGAAAACACTTTTTGTGTATTTACTTTACATAGAAATCTAAAGATAATTTAAAGATCATTCCAGATTTCTAAATTGAGAACTTAAAAGAGTTCATTTTTTTACCAACTTTGGATAGGGCCGGTGGGCATATCATTGTCCCAAATTAGGTTGTTTTCTTTTAAAAGAATAAAATTAAGAAACCATAAAATTGTTTTATCACAGAATTTATGAAAAAAAATCCAAAAAGAAAATCATTTTCTCTAAGTTCAGGTTAATATAACTTTTTAAAGGATTCATATGTTTATTTGGTTCTTTCAACAATATTTTTAAAGAATTTTTAGGGTATCGGGAACATATTAAAAAATTAAAGTTCATTAACATTAAACAATAAAAAAAGGGTAAAAATTAGTCAAAAAATTAATTGGACTTCAATATCTCTGAACGATTACATATATTTTTTGCAAGATGGCTTAATTTGGAGGGTTACCCTTAACACCATAACCTCTAAGAGGTCAGCACTCCTTCAGATGAACTCAAAAACTGATTTAAACATGTGAAATTCCATTAAGATATCTAACGGTTCAAAAGTAACAGAATTAATTCCCCCCAAAAAAATCCAATTGGACGCACTGTACGTCTGTAAATATTTAAATGAAAGTCTGATTATTCAGACCGTCCATCGTACAACTGTTTCTTAAGTTATAAAACAGTATCTGGGGAATCGAAAAATAAAAAGGGACCATATGATGTTGACAAGTTCAAGAAAATTTTAATTATATTGAAACAAGTTTTAAGTACTTTTAAGCTAGAAAAAGTACCTTGTTGAATTATCTTTTCAAAAGTCTAAATTTAAGGGTCCAAGTGAAAAAAATTTTCATTTCAAGAGTAGAAATTTAAAACAAAATTCATATAAACGAAAATTCATATTATCGAAAATCAATTACCCGAATCGGATTTTTGAATATATCAAGTCAATATAATGTTAATTATCGGAGAAATGTTTATAGCCCAACTTTTAGGTTTTAAATTACCCAAATTATTACAAAATATTTACAGTTAAAGAAACAAGGGTGGAGGGGTTACATAAATTTATTTAATATTGAAATCACTTTGTGAAAATATTAAGAAAAGTTCATCAACAAAATGGGATTAAAAAAATCGCATCAAATCAGTGACAATTTATGTGGTCTATATTTTATTACTTAAGGAGATATTGGCGTATCACTCTGTGAAAATATTGGGTCAAATAAATTAAAAAAAAAAAAAATAAAATTTTCAAAAAAGTGCTTAACGATTAGATTAAATTATTTAAAAAAAAATGCAAAACGACAACCCTGTTTGAAATTATTCGTTCACAATTTTCAGAAAATTTTCAAAAAAAATATATTTAAAAGAAAAACACTCAAAATTGTTCCACCAACTAATTGAATGATATAAATTTTTTTCTTTACTTTTTGTAGTCGTTTTGAATTTCTGTTGAAAGCTTTGCATTATTGGCGTTAAAATAAATATTTTACAAAAAAAATGAAAAAACACACACATGTCTTTTGAAATGTATAATAAACACACCACACATCTCCATCCCTGCTGTCCCTCTTCCACTCTTTAGATTTAGATTTTATACAGAGATGTTGCTTTTTACTCTCTCTGTGTGATTTAAACTATAAAAAAATGTAATAAAAATAATATAAACAAAATGAAATAAAATTAAATTAAATAAAAATAAAAAAATTTAATATTGAAAAGAAAAAAATATCATCACGAAAATCTGACAAAAATTACAAAGAAAAAAATAATAATAATAAAATAAATTAACAGCAAAATGTTTTGTCTTCAGTTTTTTTATTTTTTTGCATAAAATTGTTTATAAAAATAGCAAAAGCAACAACAACAACAATAATAGTTAATTTTAAATAAAATGTTTATTTTTTTTATTTTTTGCTATTTTTTTATTATTTTTAGTACTTTTTTCTTATTATTTTATTTTAATAAAGACAACAACAACAACTACACTAC
The DNA here is from genome assembly GCA_004302925.2 of Cochliomyia hominivorax. Taxonomy (NCBI): domain Eukaryota; kingdom Metazoa; phylum Arthropoda; class Insecta; order Diptera; family Calliphoridae; genus Cochliomyia; species Cochliomyia hominivorax. Next base: position 19,923,896 of record PYHX02000413.1, on the reverse strand, counting down.
AAATTTATATTTAAAATGTAAATTAACTTGAGAATACAATAAAAGTGTCAAGGTTGAAATTTAAATGTAATTGATTACGACGTTTTATAAGAGCAACAACAATGACAACAACAATTTAGCAAAAGAGAGATTAAAAACAGAAATTAATAATAATTCTTCAAGTACTTAAAGTTTTTATTTGTTTATTTATTGAACAAACAAGAAAGAAAAACACAAAAAAGTATTTTGTCATCAAAACAATTTAAAGTTAAAATCCAAATTGATTTATGATTTTAAAAGTTTTTTTTCTCTCATTTTTGCAACAAAGAAAATTTTGAATAAAATTTATAGATTTTTTATTAACAAATTTTTTTGTAAATTTTTAGTTCGGATATATAAAATTCTCTTCTTTTTTCTCTCTTTTGAACTTTCTTATATTTCCAATTTTGTGAGAATTTTATTGAGATCGAAAAAATCTGAACATGTATAGAATTAATATATAAAATTATTTTAAGTTTCTTTTCTAACCGATAATATGGAGGACCTATTTTTAAACTTATTTTGATAGTTAATTCAGTAACATTTTATAACAAGTTTCCATCCAATAGAGATGAATGATATCGTGATTTTTGAATAACGTCGTTCCCAGTGAAAGTGATTTTTAAATCACTGTTCCTTTTAACACTGACTGGGATCGCAGTATTTCAAAGGAAATCTAGAATGTTTTCTATGTTAATTGAAAAGGGTTCAGAAGAAAACGACAGATTTTATTGTTTTCTTTGAATATGGAGGCCTCCATAAGAGTTCACATGGTTCACACTAGCAAACGGATAATTTTCATTTAAGATGAATCGCGAATTTATGCTCAACATCACCATTAAGTAATTTTTCTGGTTCAATATGAAAACAAATACATTTGAATATGCAACAAATAAATAAGAACGATTAACTTCCACCACTACAGTTATCAGTGATCTAGCAATCACAGTGATTAAATCACAGTCCTGAAAATGTCGTTCATCTTTAGCTTTCAATCTTAAATTTGTGACATTATGAGACAACACTTTTGTCATCTTCAACTCACTTTTCTCGAGATTCTTACAACATTTCGGGATACCTGCTGGTTCCCTACAATTTCAAGTATTGAACTCAATGTTTCTAACAATATTGTCCATAGTTGGAAGCATATTTCTTAAATTCTTTTCTGCTAAAGTAGCACATAATTCCACAAATGGAGTTCAGCATTAGATCTGAAGTAAATTTTCCCATCCATTTTTAACAATTAGTTTTTGATCGGTCTTGCTTTCTTGTAGATCCATTGAAGTAGATTATTCTTTTTCAACGAATCAATTACGATAAAGTTTCCCATTGACCATCTGATCCAGGGTATTTTTTGTAGATATGGCAACACTGTTACAATGTAATCATCATTTCCTACATACAAAATCGCTTTTGAGAGTCTCTTAGCTTTAATTGATGTGGATATCGATTTCTTTTATCTGTGATTTATCTTCCCTGATCATCCGATTAGATTTCAACATTATATAATGTAAAATTTCATTCGAATTCCTCCAAATATAAAATATTACTTTGGTTGTTGTGTGACTGCCAAAGGTAATACAAGCTCTTCTTGTGATTGACAACAACCATCGACTTGTCTTGCTATTGTTTAGGGACTTTTTTTTCGAAAACTAGGCCTTTCCATCATCATTCTATGTCGAAATTATTTTAAGCCTCTACCATGGTAAATAGTTCTTATAGGATGGTTGTAATAGCTCAGCTGATTATTTTTGTTTTGTTCTCTTTTTTCGCTAACAAAATGTCAAAGTTTGTTTACACAGAATATTTACAATTTTGTCCTTTATTTTCTATCAAAATCGACATTATTAACTTGTATCACTCACAGCATTTTTATTATAAACTCTTAAATTCGGCCGTGTCAAATTTGCTATAACTTTCACCTTTGCTTATATGGATTTTTTTAAAGCAACGGACTTAACATTTAGCGTTAAGTCCCTGTTATTAATAGGCTTTCACTTCACTTGTAGAAGAAGGAGAAAATGACAGTCATTTCTAAAGTCTTTATATGAGTCAACATTGATTCTCTAGAGCACTCAATATACATGCAAAATTTTATTCAGATCACGAGTAGTTTCCACATTCACTAAAGCAGTTCTAGTGTAAATAAAAAAGAGTAAATAATAACTCGGCTGTTTATGGACCGATTTCAAAAATTTAAAAATCCAAAATTCAGAAAAAAAGTTAGATTTTTTTTGCATTAAAATTTTCTCCCATGGGAGCTTAAAATATCGGAAAGTGGCTTTTTGCCAATAACTCAGAAACTAAGAGACCGATTTCTGTGATATTTTCAATTCGAAAATTTTTCCTAATTATTTCCGATCTGGTAGTACAAAAGTTATTTATTTAGCTTAAATTGAATGATCAAAATGTTGAATTCAAAATAATGGATTTTGAATTATATTGTTTTCAATACCAAATCCAACAACAACAACCACAAGGAAAATATGAACCGATTTAAAAATTTTAAAAATTCGGGGAAAAAATTACTAATCAATCAGTGTTATAATCAAATCCAAAGGTTTCATAGGGGAGTTCAAAATAACGGAAAATGTGTTTTTTGCCTATAACTCTGGAAATCAGGGTCCGATTCATTTCATGTCTTTAGCTCATAAATCCACTTAATTAATTAAAATATGTCTATAAAAAGATTACTCTTGAAAATTCTTTAGAAAATAAAAAAAAGCTCTGAAAAAAGTTTGAGTTACCTGAGCCATTTATAAACCAATTCTCGAAAGCATTTCCAATCGTTTGATATACATATCATATATGTTAACTATAGATCAGCTTCATAAACTTGATTTCAACCGACACACGGACGGATCAATTTCTTTTTTCATACCGATCCAGAATGTATGTATACTTATGGTGGGTATAAGTCGAATATTGTGGAAATTACAAACAGTATGATAAACTTATATTATACCCTTCAGGTGAAGGGATACGAAAAATTATTTTATCTGTCATAATAAAATACTCTTTCTGTCATATTTTCGCCAAGACTGTATCAATTTACTTCAATTAAATAACATAATTTATTTATATAATTATTTCTAATTAATAATATCCATATCATCATAATAATTATATTAGAATAAGTTTCATTTTATCCTTCCATTATCCTTTCTTCCATTGTTTTTTGTTTTCTTTTTTTTTTCGGTTTCATTACAATTATTAGGAAATTACTCTTGTAATATTTAAACTAAACACTCTCTCTATGAAAATTATGGGGTTAATTTCAATACATAAACATAATTAATGACTTAATTCGGAAACATTCATTTATACGTTATAACAATTACAATACAAAGATATTTATTCATTGAGTGTGTTTGTGTGTTAATTTATTTACTCCCTCTAGAATATTTATCTCTAGGTTTTCCTCCTCCCCCTTCTCCACCTCTCCTCTCTACATTACATCTCTTTTAACTTTAGGATATTTTCATTTATTTTTCTGTTTGCCTGTTACAGAATCTCTGTTTGAGTTTTTTTCTCTCTCTCTCTCTCTCTCTCTCTCTCTCATTATAATTGTTGTAAGAGTGTATTAAGTTCAAATAAAAAGGGTTCTAAATAAGGAGAGTATCAAATTATATGTTCTAAACTGGCCTGACATGACCATATTCATGTTCATGTTAATGTAAAACATTTTAATGTTTATAATGGAGTGAAGGAGTCTCTTTGAATTAATTTAAGGTAAACAAACAGCTCAAGGAGAATTCTTAAAGGCCTTTTCAACAATAGTTTCAGGAGATAGAATCTCTCATTCAAAAGAAACTTTAATAGAGTGTAATGTGTCATCATTTGTGCTGTAAGAAATTATTTTTCATTATATAAAAGGCCTTAACTGTTAAAAGCGTCACTTAATTAACCCGTTTGGAATGGCATCCCATGTATCCATATCTGTACATTTTTAATTTTAACAAAGTTAATGTTATTAAATCCTTCCTTGTTTATTATTTTCAATATTGATTGTAATGAATGAGTTGGTCGTTCAGTCGTTCTTTTAGGGGGTTTTGTGTATATATTTTTTATTTAAGTGTATTTTGGATTAAAACGTTAATACAGTTATGGAAATTAGTGATATAAACTAAAGACAGAAAATTCCAAATTGAGAGCATAACTGAATGTCATTTTTAACATGATCAAGTCCATCGCACAAACGTTAAATAGAAAATATGTGTTCACATTTTAAGAACCGTATAAGGAGGTTATATTAAAAGTTACGGTTTATAGATTGGACTTATTAAAAGGGGAATATACTTAGTATATAGAAATGACTATAGTGGTTCCTACAGAACCCCCTGTACAGTTTAACATATAGTGCTTTCTGAAAATCGCATTATCGTTTCATTTTGAAAATACTTCGACACGTATTTGGGATATTACAGCTTTTTGGGCAATAATAGATCCTGCAAATTAAAAATTCTCTTTGTGGACGGATAACAAACTTAAATCCGTTCAAAATCACTTCATGATAACCAGATGTATCGTAGAGAGACAGTAAATAATGTGTGAAATACACACGAGAAAAACCTTAACGCCACTAAGTATATCGTAAGGGGACAGTGAAGATTTTGTGTCCACTACGATCACAAAGTTTTATGCTCCACGACAATTGGATTTCCGCACCAGAACGACCTGATTTTAATTTCCGATCAATTGGATGTTTTTTTTTTTTTTCAGGAAAAAACAACTGAACTGTTACCGCGAAACAGGTAGTAATGTGATAGGACGCAAGGCGTTTAACCACTCATACGCCACAAGGTGTTGTTAAGAGACTAAAAAAGAGACAACTCCTGATGGATGACTAATAATAGACAGATTCAGATCACTCTATTTCTTATGATGAAGGGGATATTGAAATTGGATTTTTATTTTTCTTAAAAAATTTAACTCTTTTAATTTTCTGTTGAAGTGACTAACTGTGTATATCCGTCCGTCCGTCCAGCCGACCGTCTGTTCTGCTTTTGAACAAATTGTCTTGATATTACAGTTTTGTTGGGTATTTTTCCATTTTATTTCCTATATTTTTTGCTTCTTCTTTTTAAACTTTTTTTAGATTTTATTTAACATTTCGGTGGTGGTTGGTAACTTATTCTTTCGCTTTGCTTCTCGCTCTCTCTCTCTCTCTCTCTTTCTCTTTCGCTCTAGATTTTTAAGTTATTCATTGTGGGTATTTTGTCGATTTTATTATTTTCTTTTCTTTTCTTTTCTTTCAATTTCCAGGTTTGGGTTTTGTAACAGCAGGGAATAATGTTGTTTTGTTATAGTTGTTGTTGTAGTTGTTGCTTGTATTTTTATTTTTTGCTACTTCTTGTAATACAAAACGTTATCATGGATTTTAGTACATATTTTGTGGCAATAATTTGATGTGTTTTGTGTTGTAAATTTTTTTCTCTTGTTCCTTTCGTTAATATTTCCTCATTTTTCTACATATATTTTCCTGTCTTTTTTTGCTTTTTCTTCGAATTATTTGTTACGCTTTATTTTCTGCCTCTTTGAATTGGAATTTCGTGCTTTAGAAATAATAAGGATCAAGTTTTTTTATTTTATTCAAATAAATATTGTAAAATGTTTTGGAAATTTTTTTTAAAACGATTTTTCAAAGTTTTTCTTTTTGGTACTTCTCTTACTCTCTCTTTTTCTTTCTCTTTTGATATTTAATTTTCAAATAAATTAGAGTTTTAAATGTTTTATATTTTATTTTCTTTAAAAAATGATTTATTTAGAGGCAATAAAAAATTATTATTAAATTTTTTTATGGCGCACAGTGGTCCCAAAAGGGTTTTTTGGTCAATTAAATATTTTTTAGTGAAATGGACGCATATGGGTGTTCTTGAGGTGTTTTCTAATTGATTTGTAGAAAGACATGTTTCTTTTAGCGTCGTGGGGTCGGGAAGTGAATCTCCAAATTGGTCACCTCGGGTATGATTATTTTTTAGAAAAATCGCCAAAATTTTATATATGATTTGATTGAAAAAAATATGTTTCATTCATATAACCCGTATGACTCTCTACAAAAATACGCTTAAATATTTGGAATGTCACTAAAAATTTAAGAGATATTTAGACCAAAGTAAAATTTTTGACCCATTTTTTTACGTTTTTTTCTATATTTTTAATTTGGAGGACTCTATTTGATTCCATGAAAAATTCTAAAATATGGTCTGAATTCTATATAAAATTCGGAATAATTTTTGCGCCTTAACCATGTACTTATATGCATTCAATAAAAAGATATATTATTTTGAAATAGATATTTAGAAAAAAAGTTTTTTTCAAAAAAGGTGGTAACATTTTTTCACTTTAAAATCAACTGTTCCCTTCTGGACTAAAAATTTTTCTCAATTTTGAAAGAATTTCTTTCTAACTTAAATACATATAAAGCAAATCCGAAGACATTAAAGTAAAAAATTTCCTTGATAGACCTATCGGAATTGGCTTATTTTTTTTTTTTTTTTTTTTTTTTTTTTTTGGGACAAAAGTTTCAGGGCTTAAATCGTCTAAAAAGTACCTTGATGTTAGAGCTACATTATAAGTCAAGAAATCTGTAAAGCCCAATTCTCTTTAAAAGGTAGAATGAGCAATTTACTGAAAAAGGGGAATTTTTAAAAAAAGTTTTCCCTTGATTGATATTCTGGAACAAAAATTAGGGAATACTTTTGTAGTCCTCCATTAAGAATAACTATGTCCAAATTATATTTAAATTTCATAATAAAATCTTAATTTTTATTTTTTTTGCACCCTTTTCCCAATGTAAAGATGAAATAATTGAATAGAAATTTACATAACATATTTTAGTGAAATTTTCTACAGACATTTCTGAGGTTTTGGAGTACTGGCGATTTGGATCGCATCCGAGATCTCGGAGAAAGTTGCCCTCCCCCAGTCACGAGAATTCACTGTATTATTTCCCAAAAAAAATCAGCTTGGAACCACTGTGGGGCTTTTAAACTTATTTTATTACCCTCGAAAAAAAGTCGATAATTTCTTGAATTTTGTTTTTTATTTCTTAATCACTTTTTTGCGATTTAACTTTCTTTTTTGCAATAAAAACGATGAATCAATTTCTAAAAATATATTTTTTTATTTATTTGTATTTTTTGTATTTAATTTTTAAAATAATAAAAAATAAATAAATAAATTTTTATTTTGAAATCTGAAATCACTTCAGTTTGAATTATGTAAATTTATTTTGCACCTCATTTGTTTTTCGATTTGATGTGCGAAGATAATTATTTGGAATTTAATTTTGTTAATTAATTCTTTTTTTTTTTTTTTTTTTTTTTATTGACGAAATAAATTATTTGAAAGAATTAATGATTTAAAAAATATATATATTTGTCGAAATGAATGGTAACAGGTTTTCAAAATTTTATTTTATTTTTTACTGCAGTTTTTGGTGACTCTCTCGAAATAGTCAGCTGACAGTCCTAAGCTCCCATTTAGTCTTTTTTAAACGAGCTTTTTCGTAAAGGTAACCTATTGTCTCTTTTGTAGTCTCTTTACGATTTACAATTTTGACACTTACGAGCGCATAACGTCTCCCTACGATATACCTTGTGGTTGCACTCCATGTTTGCTATAATATTTATGAACCCACGTGAGGTGTCTGCTGGACACTGCCCTCGGAACTTACTACCTTGCAATCGTATTGACGATTGCTTGCGTTCACAAAGTCTTCAGTGGACCGGTCGAAAATTGTCATTAAGATTTAATTGTGTCCAATTTAATTAATTTAATCCAAAATTTACAATGAGTTTAATGAGCTTAAAACACACATTTCAGGTGAACATTAGTTGGGGAACTTCTTGAGATGTGGTCCTGAAAAACCCTGAATTCTAGATTTCTGTCGCAAGTAAAAGACCTAAAAGGCCTTAGCTACTTGTTAGCATAAGATCCACACATTTGTCAAGAAAAAGGTACTACTACTCGGAATCCTCATTAGTTTTAAAACCCAATAATATTTTCAAAGTTTTTCGACATTTAACCGAATCTTAAGTCGGATTTAAAAGCTTATTGCGAATATATAGGTCAGTAATACTAAAAACAGATATCTTAATACCAGGTTTCTATAATAACCAAACCAACGACCTCAAGTTCATAATAATGAACACAGGTAGAAATTCCGATTTAACATTGTCTTAATATAAATCCCCTCCCCCTTGCTTAATGTTTCCTGTCACAATTTTGGTAATTTCTTGTGCTACCACACTCAACTCAACAAAAGGAGCAATTAGTCTTAAAGATCTGTTACAGAGGCCTCTTGTTATTTCTCGTATCATTATTGTTCAAGGAGTGACTTAAGAGGGACCAGGAAGGAGCTTAATTATTTTCTGAAATTTCTATTTTGGTCGACTAATTTTTGTTGTATATTGAAGAAATTAATCTTTTAATTATCATTATTCTGTATTTTAAGGATTTTATTCCTTCAATTCACTGATCGTGGTGTTTTGTTTTTTATTCGACGTTTTTTAATTCCATAATACCGATATACACACTTATAAACTCCTTAAATATGACGCGTATTCCACAATTTTAAACTTTATTTCTTGTATTATTTTTTTGCGAAAAAAAAAACACAAGTTTTGACTGACTGCTGCCGTCGCTTTTTTTATTGTTGTAGTTGTTGTGTTGTTGTTATTATTGTGGCTGTGCGGTGTTAAGCGCCCACTTTGTACTTAATGCTGTCGTATTTATTATTTTCTCCGATATATATTTTCCCATTTGTACTCTTTGTATAGCATTTCTTGTTGTTGCTGTTGCTGTTATTGCCGCCGCTGTTAAAATTTATGCAGTGTGAAGTGTTGTAAATCACATTTTTTCACTGCTTTTCAACATTTATATTATAAACGTTTTTGTTGTTGCTGATTTTTTTCTCTTCAATTATTATTTTTTTTGCCCAATAAATGCTAAACGCAAATGGAACGAAACAACGACGAAATGGTTTGTTCACAAAAGGGAAGAGAGGGATGGGAGGGGAGATGAGAAGTAAAATATTTTAAGTGAAATAGACAGACTTAATAAACGACAAAATGACAGTATAACAAAGTTTTTACTAGTAGTGTAGATTAATAATTTTTGGGTAAAATCTCTTTACCTCTCTCTCTCTCCGTATCTCTTTGCTAATACTGTTTTTTTGTAGTTGATTTGTAAATAATAGTGTTATTTAATGGTGGTGGATGTTTGGCTGCTGGCTAACAGTGAGGTGTATGTATGTATGTTGGTTTATTAAAAAAAAGATGATGGTAATATGGTTGTTGTTGTTAAATGAGGTGGTGGTGGGAATGACTGTGTTATAATAGAGAAGATTGGAAAGGGGAGAAGAGTATGAAAATCTTGTTATGTTATGCTTTTTATCAAACACACGCACACAAATTTTACTGTTAATTTAAAAGTGCGCTCGCTCAATTAATTTAAATTAATTTATTCATAATTTGTTTTCTCCCCTGTTTAGTTTTTTTCTTCGTTGCTTCGTCTGGTTGTTGTTGTTGTTAGATCTCTTCCTATATTTTATACAGAGTTTGTGTCTGTTTGTGTGCCTCTACGCGAAGAATTTATACGAAGTGTTTTTATTATAATTTTTTCAATTTATTAACGTTGTTGTTGCTGTTATTGCTGCTGCCTATTTTGTGCAAATGTAAATTTGTTTTGTGTGTGTTTGTATTGTTGGATTTATTTTGTTTATTTAATTATAAAATATGGCCATTTAGTGTCACACATAATTTTAATGATTTTTTTCCACACTTCAAAAATTGTTGTTGTTGCCGTGTTGCTGTTGTTAGTGTGTTTTGGCTTATTGATTTATTAAGTAATTTTTGGTGTCTTCAAAGAAATAAAACGAAAAAAAAATAATAATAAAAAAAAATAATAAAAAACAAAGTCATCACACTTGTGTGTCCGATGCCGTCAAGTCCATGTGACGTTTGGGGTTTTTTTTAGTTGAAATATTAATATTTATTTTTTAAACAAAAAATTACTTTGTGGGATTTGTTTTTTTAAATATTTTTATGATGTTCATTTAATACTTAAAACTAATAGCGCTAATTATAGAGTGTTAAAATATTTAAATAAAGGAATTTAAATAATAAAATATAAATAAATTAAAAATTATTGAAAATAAAATAAAAAAATGTTTCTATTATAAATCAATAAACGAATATTTTGGCAAGATTTTTGAATTTACGAAATTATGTTCAGATTTTTGAAAATAAAACTAAATTGTTAAAATTAAATTTTTAATATAATTAAAAATTTTAATTTTTAAATTTTTTAAAATTTGTTCTAATAAATTTATAAATTCAAAAATTAAAAAAAAATCTATTCTCAAATATAATGTTTTAAAATAACATTTTTTAATTTTAATTTCGAAATTATGCCCGAATTTTCGAACATAGATTAAAAACTGGAGAAATCATTTTCTTACTTATGAAATATTATTTTTGATGCTAAATGTTAACATGAATCAAAATTTATGGAAATTATTTTTTAAGTTAATTTTCATGTAAGAATTTCCAAAATACAACATTAATTTTAAATTTCAAAAAAAAAAATTTATTAATTTTTGTATAAATATTCTATGTTTGAAAATCTAAATACCTAGGAATATATTAGATTTTTTACAAAAAATTTTTGGTTTATGTATTACATATCCATAAAGTAGCAATGATTTTTAGAATTACAAAATAAAGTTCGAATTTTTGAACTTAGGTTATTAGCTAGCAAATATATCAATAAATTTATATTTTGTAGTGTTTTGTAAAAATGTAAAATGTAAAAAATTATTATTTTTTTAACTTTTATGTTAAATTTCTATGTTCGAAAGTCAAAAAACTTAGAAAAACTTTAGATTTCAATAAAAAATGTCTGGTTTTTATACTGTATATTAATTAAATAACAATTTGTGACGATTTTTAAAAGTTCGAAAATAAGTTCGAATTTTCGAATATAAGTTTTTATTTAGAAAATGAATATTTAGAAATGGGGGCACTTATTTTATGATGAAATATTAATTCATTTCATTTATTATAGAGTTTTTCATAAAACATGTATGTTCGAAAATCAAATAATCTTGAAATATAATAGATTGTTATTTATGTTTTATAACAGAATTACATTACTAGAATTACATAATAGTTTTATGGATTTTTTTAAATTTCGAAATTTCGAACATGGCCTGAATTTTTATAAAAATCACTTTTTTCCTGTTAAAATAACTTTGAAGCAATAAAATATCTTTATCTGTTTCATATCTCTGGGGTCGTTTACAAATCTCTCTCTGGGGGAATTAATTTAATGATTTTTTTTCTCTTTTGTATTTTATTATTTATTTATCATGAAATAATGAACTACAAATATCCACCTTTTACTTTACAGCGTAGCAGTTTGTTATAGATTGCAATTCCCTTTTAATCTATCTGTCACTCAATCAATCAGTCAGTTATTCCGACCGTTAAACTACATCAAGTTTGATTAACAAAAATATTTTCATGCTTTTGTTGAATTTTTTCTTAATGTGTGATTTTTATACCCTCCACCACTACAGGTGGTGAAGAGGGTATATTTACTTTGTCGTGCCGTGTGTAACACTAAGAAGGAATCATTTCAGACCCAGTAATGTAAATGATATATCAAATCAAAATCTGAATCGATTTAGCTATGTCCGTTTCTTGGTCTTGTTGTTGGCACGCTCACATCCATAATAATTAAGAGAGGTTAATAATATTTGATCTGAGTATTTGTTATATGTTTGAAAAGCTTCCTATTTAAAACCAGCAAACTCGGTTCGGTATATTAAAAGATATAGAACGATATCTGAGGCAACTAATGTTATCACTTATTCAGTGTTCCGAGTTATATTTTAGAAAAACTTTTGTGAATGTGTATGTACGAAACATAATGTATTTACTTTACACACATTTGTGGTGTAGGGTATTGATGATTCGGCATAGCCGATTATAGCATTCTTTTTCTTGTTATACATTTTTATTGTTATTGTTGTTTATTATGATTTCATTAAATTGTTGATTTGAGTATATTTCTCGCCTTTATTTTGATATGTTTTTATATGGATGTGTGTATGTGTATATACATATATGAATATAAATATATATATTTTCTGTGTGTGAAGAGTTTTTTTTTCTATTTAATACCATTAAGAATTGGTTACACTTGAGTACTTAAGTGTATTTCATTTTGTTTGACAAATTTTTATATTTTTTTCTAATAAAAACCGAAAAATAACTACAACAACAAAAACTATAACAAGAAGAATAATAAAATTTAACATTCACACAACATGCCGCCACACACTGAGTTTATTTAATTTTTTCTATACATTTTTTTTACAAATATATTTATCATATTTGTAAAACAGGGGTTGTACAACATAAAAGGGATAAAATTTTTTTCTTTGATTTTTTTTCTGAGATTGAAAAAAAAGATTAGTATTGGGTTTACAAATTAATTAAATGCATTTCTATATATAAACTGATCTTCCCATAGACTACAGGACTAGAAACTAAAAACATGAAATTTGTGTTGGGGGATTTTTTTGGTGGTTCGGGAGAGAGGTGTAAAAGGGTTAAAAATAGTTAAAATTAATAACTTTATACCTCTTTTCCTTTAATCCTTTTCATTTCTTAAAATTAGCTGATAGATGTTTGGTACTTTTTGAAATTTGGGCTACTTAGGGGGTAAAAACTGTAATTTGATACTTTTATCTGATATTTACTGCATATTTATAACCATAAAACATGGAAATTTTATTCTTATTTACCATCGAAAATTGAAAAAAATGGACTTATAAATTTGGTACTTTTTGGGCATTTAAATATTTTGGGGGTAAAAAGAAGTAAATGTATTTGGAATATCTTGAGCAGCTATTTATATATATTTATAAACAAAATTCAATATAACTTTACATTTAGTTTGGCTTGTTTAGATAAAAAAGGGGGAAAACTATAATTTGGTACTTTTTTGGCATCCAAAGATTTGTATTGTATATTATATATCTATAGCATGGACGTATAAATATGAAGAGAATTCAAATCAAAGGGTACTTTCTCCAAGATAAAAACAAAAATTATTACTTTGGTACTTTTTGAATTCTTTGTAATGAATAATTTAAATAGTGAAATAAGGTATTTATGGATATAAAATTATATTTTTTAGTAATTTTCAAGTCTTCTAAAAGGTGTATCGTGTACATATTGTACAATTTTCTCAATGGTACTTTTTGAATTCTTTGTCATAAATAACCAAGACACATTAAATAAAGTATCCATACAGTCATACAGTTAAAAAGTAATCTGAACCAATTGTGTGGTACTTTTTGAAACTTCTGAAGGTACTATATGTTTGAATCATAAAAATTAACAAAAATGGTACTTTTTTAAATTTATTTATTGTGAAAACATTGGTCTTGTATTAAAGATAGCTAAATTTATTAAGAGCTGGCTCAGTTGAGATGGATTTTTTAGCGAAATTATAAAGTGTTTGTACAAGTATTTGGTATTTAAAAAAATCATCGAGATCTATAGATTCATAATTTGGAAAGACAAAGTTTATCAAATTCTAAATGAATGCAAAATTTCTAAAAGAACTTTGAAGGGTCAACGACTATGTCCCTGAGCAAATAGTGGTCTGTCCTCTTTCAAATTAACTCGAAAGAATTACAACTCTAATCGTGAGAAATTTCATTAAGTAAATAAATTTAAATGTTTTTTGAGTTTAGTTATATTTTCCAAAAATTTTATTTTTCTTAAACTTTTTTGTTTTTTCTTCTAATTTAAAAGTCTAAAAAGCATGGGGTAAACATGGGTTATTTTATTTGGAATTACTAAACTATATTATAAGCTACATATCTAAGCATATAAGATGTAATATTTCATCAATTCATAAATCATTTTTGGCGAATTATAAAAAAAGGTGGTCAAATTTTGAAGACCACCGATTACGCCTCTGACCGGATAGTGAACTGTACTCCTTCAAATTAACTCGAGCACTCCTCAACTCTAGCCATATGCAATTTTATGAAAATATTTCTAACGGTTCAAAAGTTATGGAATTATATGCCAAAAAACATCAATTTGGATTATTAATTTTTAAGTATTTTGGCCACCACCTGTAAAATACTTTAAGGTGTTATATTATGTTTTGAACATAGACATTAGACGTTTGCCCTTTTTTTAAATATATTTAATTCTTTTTTTTAATGTTTTTTTCCTCAATGGTATTATGTTTGTTTTTGTTATTATTGTTGTTAAAAGAAAAAGAAATCTTTAAATCGGATTTGTAATGTTTATGTGTATTTAAGTACAAAAATGGTATTAAAATTTTCCAAATACTTTTAACTTATGTTTTTATTCTTCTTCTTCTTTTCCATATTTAGCAATATTGGATTTCAATTGTATTTATTGAACTAAAACAACAACAACAATAACAATAAAATAAATACAAAAATAACAAGAAATTAATTTTATTCTCATCAATTGACTTTTGAAAATAAATATATATTTTTTTATTTTTTGCATATATCATGACATTTGGGGGCACAGGAAATCAATAAAGATTACAAGCTTTTTAACACCAGGGAAATGAATGTTAAAATATAATTTTTATAACCTCCACCACCACCACCACCTCCACTTGTGTTGTCATTCTGTGTGTAATGCAAAGAAGAAATCATCTCAGACCCCATTATGTATATATATTCTTGTAACTTATCAAAATCTGAATTGATTTAACTATATTCTTCTCTCTGTCTGAGGTGGTGACACTCTCCATCCACAATAATTGACAGAGCTTAATAAAATTTGGCTTGAGTCCTGAGACGTTTCCTATTTAAAACCATCAAAATCGTTTCAGTATTTTATAAGATATAGAACAATATTTGAAGCAACCTCTACCAATACAAGGAAAGAACTTTCATCAATCAATTATAAATCGACAAATTAAAAAATGAAATTTTGGCATAACATTAAGCCGTAACATTAATCTATAAAAATTATCAAAATCGGTTCAGTTGAAAGAAAGTTATAACCAAAAATATGACTAATTTTATGACATCGTACTTTTTATTTAAGAAAAACTTTTAGATAATTGTAAACTTCTATGAATGTGTATGTACGAAACATTAAGTATTTACTTCACACGTATTTGTGGTGAAGGGTATTGAAGATTCTGCATAGTAGAATATTGTATTCTTACTTATTTTATAAGGATTTGTTTCTTTGATTTTTTTCTAAAGAATTTTAGATATTTTTGTCCTTATTTTCTTGTCAACACCCTGTCAATTTCCTTCTCTTTTCCTGTTTATTTTTATATTTATTTATTTTTTGTGGCTTTAGGTGAAACAATTGTTGTCAAAGTCAATTTACCTTGTGTTTTCGACAAATAATTGTTATTCATATATAACGTTTATTTATAATAATAATGATAATGATAATTCCTTTAAGGCTTTTTTCTGCACGACTCATTTGAAACCATAAATTATTTTTGCAGATGTCATCTCAAGTAGATTTTTAAATAATAAAAATTATAAAAATTTATTATTGACAGATATTTAAACAAATTAATTCACTCTTAAGCAAATTTGACATTTAATTTGTGAAATAAAGAAAATAATAATAAATATTTATTTAAATTATTTGTTAAACAAATGAATTAATTGAATCTATAAATAATCATTATTAAAACAATTGAAAAATAATTAAAAAAATTTACATTTTCAAAAAGTCGCCTCAAACTTTGACTTCGTAGAGATGTGTAAAAGAGTTTAAATATCAATTTTAAAAAGAATTCAGATTCGTTATATCTTAACGATATCGAAATGTTGAAAATAAAATAAAATAAAATTTTAAATACTTTTATAATTCAAGATGTTCAACTTTGAGTGAATGTGGACCGGCTCCCTCTAGTTCCATAAAATTCAAACTCAAAATCTTAACTGGCCCACACCTCTACTATCAATGTGAATGAATTCACTGAAATCGGACCAGATTTTTGGCAGTTATAGATTAATTTCGTTTTTTAATTTGAATTCATTAAACAGTTTAAAAATTAGTGAAGACAGATACAAACTTAGTGGCAAATCTTTTATGCAACAATAATTTTCTAAAGAATAAGTGTAAGTAGGGTTGCCAGATGTAATTTTTTAGAAAAAAAATCTGTCAAGTTAAAACAGTTTCAGAAATCAACAGAATATATAGAAAATTATAAAAAAACACATATAATTAAATGTAAATTGATCGCATACCGCTTACTGGCTACAAGAAATTTTGAAGTCGAAAAATATTTGTTTTGGAAATAGAATTTCTATTCAGAGCATGCAGACATCTGGTAAGGCTAACCTGATTAATTAAAAGATTTTCAAAAATCAACAACATATATAACATATTAATTGATTAGATATCACTCACTGCCAGCAAGAAAGTCTTAACTCAAAAAAGATTTTTTTCGAAAATACAATTTTCGATCGGAATATGAAGGTTTGCAAGATGGCTTTAAAGTAAAAGTTAGAAGAGCTTCATATAACTAAAAAATATAATTAAAAACAAATGATCGCATATCGCTCGCAGCCTGCAACAAAGTAATAATTGATTTTTTTTCTTTCGAAAACAAAAATGTTTAGTTTTTTTTACATCGTAAATAACGACATAGAGCCCCAGAATAACTTTCCAGATCGGTTAAACAATGTCTGTCCAAATAAACTTTGTGAACACCCGGCAGGTTAAGATTAAAATATATCTTGATGGAATTTAGTGCATATTTTTATGTTGAGTCAAAAATGAAGTCTATTGAAATTGGCCATGTTTGATACAATATTTCAAATAGCTCCCATTCATATATCCACCTTGAATAAGGATTTTATTTAAAAAAAACTCACGTATGTGAACTTTTTTAATAAAATTTGGAAAAAAAATTTATTACACCAAATCCAAATGCCCAATTTAAAGAAGATGGGTCCAAAAAAGCGCCAAGCTCCCATAGAGACCCACTTCCGAAAATCACTTTAAAATGGATTTAAGATAAAATTTTGTGAGATTAAAATTCATACAACCTGATTAGACGTTACAAAATTTTGTGAGAATCGGTTCATACTTTCCAATAACCCTCATAAAATCCCCACTTACGAAAATCACATAAAGTAGCAACCATCTATGATATATTGTCTTATTTAAATACAAATCCTTAAATCTAGTTCTGCGAGGTTTGGTGCGTTATTGTTCATATCTGTGTCATGGTCGATATAAAAAGAAACTGAAATTACTGTATTTATTTGTGATTATCAATTTTTCTACGTGTAAAAATTCCTTTAAATTCCTTAACCTCCTTCTCCTGCCTGTATAATAAAGTATTTCCTTAATCCTCGTTAATTACCTTTACAAACCACTGTCTCTTTGAAACTGCAATATCACAGACCCCAAAACTCTTCATTATAATTTGTTAATTTTTGTGGTAAACATTTTAACTCTTCAAATAATTATTTACAAAGAGATTCATTCTCTCGCTCTCTTTCACTTTCAACTCCCCTCATCATCTTTGTTAACATTGTTGGAATTGTAATTGAGTATCATACAGACAGACAGACAGACAGTCAGTTAAAAAAAGGAATAAATAAAATTCCATACACACACAATCATTGTGTCATTTTATTTATTATTAGTCAGTATTAATTATTCAATATTGATTTATACGATTTAACAAATCACTACCATTTATTATATCTCTATAAAGCTTTTGTCTGTTTCTATCTTTGTATGTGTGTGAATATATATGTGAGTGTGTGTGTATGATACATTATTTTAAACCCCCTTATGAAAGTCAACCCTTTCATTAGTTTTATTTATTAGTGTGTGTATAAGAGTGTGTTTTTATTATTGTCAGTTCCACCTTTAGGCTATTTTGTTGTTGTTTTTTCTTCTCTCCACTTAATATTTAATCATGTTTACTTGTCAATTGCAGCTATCAGGCACATACAACAAAACATAATATAATATACATAAAGGCAAACATATATTTACCACCACCACCGCCACAACTGTCACCACTACCACCTCTATTTTTTACAACAAATAAAACCTAACAAAACAACAATCGAACGGACGAACGAACGAACGAATAAACCACTTAATAAAATGTAATTGTGCATGTACAACTATTGAACTTTTAAATAAGACAAGAACAAAAACATGCAGAAAATAAATAAGAAAAAATAAAGAAAAGAAATAAAAGAATTAAATAAGAATGATGTAGAATGAAGGTCTATGAAGAAATTTTGAATACCCTACACTAAAAAGTTTTTTTTATGAAAATTATTTCATAACTTTTGAACTGTTGGAAATATGGTGATTAAAGATCCCCAACTGGTCAGGGATTGGTGGGTGGTCTCCCAAAGCCGGTCATAGTGGTAGCGATGATTTTTGAAAATTTTCAAAAAAATTATATGAAACATAAGAATTTTTGTATTTTTTCGGAGAAACGAAAAAAAAAAGAAATTAAGAATTAAATAAAAATAAGGGATTTTTAGGTCTAAGAAGAAATTTTGAATACCCTACACTACACAGTGGTTTCAACAAGATTTTTTTATAGAAATAAATCTGTAACTTTGGAACCATTGGAAATAATTTAAGAGAATATAACATGGTTAAAATTAAGGTGAAGTCGAATAAATTTATAGGATTATTGTCCCCTACCTGGTTACAGTATTAGTGGGTGTTGGTCTGCCAAAGTTGACCATCTTGGTTGTATGGACCCAACAAATTAGTTATGAAACGATCTAAAATTTATTTATGAAATAAGACAAAATAAATTTTTTATATATATACATATTTGGGCTAAGTCTCATAGTTTCAGAGGTATTAAAATCCAAAGAACTTACATCATATATTTTAAATTCTTTGGATTTTGTGGTTATAGCACAAATGGTGCTATAACCACTTTTGAGTAAACTAATCGACTCGGAATCATTGCATCATTTTAACAATTTCAGTCTGTCTATTCACCTGAATGTCATGTTACAAATGTGAATACAAATGTTCACGAACGTCCCCATATTTCTGATAGCTCAAAATCACTGAATGTATTAAACGATATCCATCCGTCTGCCTTTCTACCTTGCCGTACATGTTAAAAATGTGAACCGTCTACAGGTCACAATTTTAGAGATATGTTGAAGAAATTTAGTGCATATTATGACTATTACATGTGATCATGTTCGGTCTAATATTTTAGATAGCTCGCAATCACTGAATCGATTTAGAGAGGTTCGCTTGTCTGTCTGTTGGTCTGGCTGGCTGCCCATGTAAAGGATGTGAATACACTACAGGTCGTAATTTCACAGATATCTTGAAGAAATTTGGTGTGTATTATGACTGTAATAAATGGTCATATTCGTTTCAATATCTCAGGCAATTTAGAATCACTGAATTGATAAACGCTGTCAATCCGTCTGTCAGTGGTTCTGGGTGTCCATGTTAATGTTGTGAATACACTACAGATTGTAATTTTTCAGGTTTTTTTGGAAGATATATACATTATTTTTCTCTACGCCAAGGATGAAGTTCTTTAAAATTGATTATGTTCGGTTAAATCACATCCAGGCAGTTTTCATGCAATGTCCTCTCGGAGTGGGATTTTAAGCTCATAAAACTGGCAGATGTAATAAAATTTGTAATTAATTTGTCACATTTAAATTTTGTCAAATAAAATTTTAGGAAAGTCTGTCTACAAGTAACTGTAGCTCCCATACAGATCCACTTCCGAAAATGGCTAGAATTTATTAATCTCTCGTGAAAATATTTCTTATATTTTTAATTTATACCGCCAACGAATGCCGTGCCGAATTTTTCGAAGTTCGGTTCATAATATCCTATAGCCCTCATTAACCTAAATTTCCGAAAATCTGCATGTAAGTAAATGCTTTATTTGTATATGTATATGTTTTATATCTGTTCATATCATAAAGTCAATTTCTACGACGATCGATCCATAATTTTTCATGGGGATTTTGGATATATTTTAAGTTCTTTTTTGTTGATTTTTGACATCAAAGAAGTTATTATTTAGTCTAAATTCAATCTAAACTTCAAGCCAGATTAAGTTTTTTTTTTTGAAAGGCCAACAACTTCATCAACTCCTTAGCAGCTGGTCTATTTTCCTTTTAATCAACTTGAAAACACTTCAGTTGTAACCAGGTTCAATTTTGCTAAGATATCTTTAACGGTTCAAGAGATACAAAATCTTTTTATTGATTAAATTTTTTTCCCAAAATCAATTATTTTGAATTCATATTTATTCCAAAAAAAATTCAAATATTTTCTCAAAAAAATAAATTTAATTAATCGTTATTTCTAATTTTTCTTCTCTCTTTCTCTCTCTCATTTCAGAAAATATATTTCATTTATTATTAATTGAATTTCATAATAAATTATAATTTCACAACGGGGGCAATAGAAAGGCTTAACACTGGACCGTAAAAGTGTTGTGGAAGGGTAATGGCGGCCTCCACTCAAGGAGAAATTCGAGTGGGTCCCGGCCACCAGGTAAACGATGTCTATGTACGTACCATAATTCACAAATTTCACGGTAACAATTCTCTACTTGTAACTTTTTTAATTTTGATTATTTTTGTTTTATTTGTTTATCCAAATATTTATTGTATTTTTTTTTCGTTAAATATAAATTATTTAATCAAAATTGAAACAAAATTAAACCCTCCTTCCCCCTCTAACGAATTTTTATTAATATTTTATTTGTATTTGTATGTTTATTAATATTTACTAATTGTTATCATTAAAACGTGTAATATTAATTAGTTGTTGTTTTAGTTAATTAAAATGAAAATAATTTCAAAAATGTGATTAGTGATTTGAATATTTTCAAATAAGTTTTAAGATTTTTTTTAAAAGGCCCCGAAAAATAGGGAAACTGAAGTTCGAAATACCTCCCGTCCATCACTTTCTATGATTTCAAAAATTTCAATTTAGACTTTCAATTTAGAGCAAATTCTAGAGAAGTTGAGAAAAAAGTATATCAAAAATCGCTTTATGAATTTTAAAATTGAAAATAACAGTTTTCAGTTCCTAAGGTACATTTTTAGAATTCAGAACCTTATCTATTTTCAAAGAAATGAATAAAATTAATTATTTTAATAATTTTGGAACAAATACATGAGTTCCTTGCTCTCTGGAGTATAGAGAAATGGGACCGATTCGATACAATACAAGAAGGTGAAGCGGTCCACAATTGTAACCATTCAAACTTTAAATGTTTGTTATTTTGTATGAAGGTTGTGGTAATATGCACAGTGGGCCACTTTTGTTGGCACTGTGGGATAAGCCAAACTTAATGTTACGGTGCCCAAATTAACAATAAACTTTTTGTAATAGTTTTCCGATTTTTTATGTAACAAAAGTTAAAAAAAATTGTAGTTCTATATTTTACTCAAAAAGTATATCAAATCAAATGTCAAATCGGTCAATATAATACCAGTCGTTTCCGTTTACTTCTGAGTGAAATTTATTTGTGAAATGGGAAAGAATATTAAAAAGAGGAGAAACTAAAAAGAGGAGAAAAAAAATAAAATTTTTTGTAAAATTTTAATTTTTGTGAAATAATGTTTTTTGGGGAAAAATTTAGTCAAAGCTGAAATGTCCTTACATTTCCCAAAGAGTAACCAAAACCTAAATATTATCTAATACATTTCTGAGCGGATCAGAACCACTTCCTGAATCGTTAAATCATTCTAAGTCGATTTAAAGCTTGTGATTAAAATATAAATTTATGAAAAGCTATTGTATTAGGTTATGATCGTTCCAATATTTCATATAGACCCCAGGTGTCCATACGAAATAGGATTTTTTTATATAAAATCTCCATATACACAAATACGTTCACCAATTTTTATTACTCCTAAACAATGTGCCACATTTAAGGAAATCGGTCCAGAATTTTCCTTAGCTCCCATTTAGCAACCACTTTCGATCACTTTTATATTGCCTTCGATATTGTCATACAAGTTGGAACTCCCTAACACTTCCTAAAAAATAACCAAACCCTTTATTCTTATTTAATGCATTTCTTATCGGGTCAGAATCACTTTCTGATGCGATTTAAAGCTTGTAAACAAAATACCAGTTGAAATTTAGAAATTAATGAAATTCATGTGTTGTTTTATTACCCTAAGGAGAAAGCCTATTGTATTTGGTTATGATCCATCCATGAATTCATATAAACCTTATGTGTCCCTCCGAGATGAGATTTAAGTATATAAAGTCTCCAAATATACGTTCATGATGTTTGTAACACATACAATTTTATATCTCCTAAACAATGAGTCGAAATTTACAGAAAACGGCCTATTGAGGACCCTCTTTCGATCATCATTTTAAAGTGTTTAATTCTGACAATAAACATAGTTATTGTCATAATATTGGATTCAATTAAAGAAGAATTCAATTCTCCTAATTTTACAAAAGTCGACCTATAATTTCTTATGTTAAGGTTAAGATTGACCTGAACTGAAAAAAATATTGGTTTCTAATGTTCTCTACTTAAGATGAAAAAGACTTTTAAATTAATCGAGTTTTAATAATTGAATTTTGAAAATATTAAAATTCTTTTTTCGATCTCCTTCCATACTACAAACTGTATCCCCAAATTATATTATTTACGTCATTTTAGTGTATTAATTCTAATACGTTACAGTGTATTCTTGCAGTTGTTACATCATCATCATTATTTATTTTATCTATTTGTCTATTAATTTATTTTATTTTATTTAAACAAAAATCAATATATTTTTTTTCTATTCCATAATAAAAAAAATAGTTAAACTTTTGTTGTTGTTTTACATTCTTTATTCATTAGAGTTGAGAAAAAAATGAAATATTCATATTATATCTAGATTCCTAAATAAATTTATATCTCAAAAGTCGTGTAGAAATGATTGTTAAACACAAGTGCAATCAATATAATAACAACCACAACAACAACGACATAACGACAATGTATTTGTTGTTTTCCCCAAGTTTATAAAATATTGAAAATTAAAATTGAAATTAAAATACAATTTAATAATATAGATGATATCTGTCATTAATATAGACATACCTATATACATGCATACATACAGCTACAGTCAAAATAATAGCACCACTTACATGTCACATCTTTGCGTTTTTGTTCATGAATAATTTTATCCACAAATTTGTAGTTCCGTTATTCAAAATATATTATCTGAAAAAATATGAATGTATTTCCTTTAAATAAACATGAGTATTCCAATCGAGATTGGGACCTCTCAAAATAATATCACTATATCCATTATAGAAGAGCATAACCTACAAATTAAAATTAGGGTGTCGTGAACGAAAATTATGACGACATCTTAAATGTTTTGTCGTTTATTATGTGACATAAAGAAGTCGACATTTATCTCATGATTATGGTGATAGATATTTAAGTTATCTGAAGAAATGCCACGGATTTGGGTCATGCAACAAGACAACGACCTGAAATATACCAGCAAAATATCTAAAAAATGGTTTTAGAATTATCTAGTCTTGTGTACATACGTATAGAAAAAGGGTTCGATAATTAAAGAGACATATAACAGTGTGCTTTGAATCACTATAGAGTTGACAAGGAACTCTATTATCCTGGGAAGACGAAGAATTACAATTAAGCTAAGTTCGATAAAAGTCTAAAAAAAGACTAAAAATTAATAAAATAATTATTTTGGCTTTTTTATTAGTTGAAACCGGATGACGTAGCCCTACCACTAATTTTTAAGTATATCGCTTGATTCAGAATCACTTTAACCAGATTGCAAAGTACATGCCGCAGTTTCGAAAATATCTTAATGGAATTTGGCACGTACTATACTATTGTTTCGGCCTAAGGACGTTGCCTATTAAATTGGTTATGATTAGTCCATTATTTCCTTACAAATGTCCCCCGGAATGGGGTTTTTAGTCCATAAAATTTTTAGTTATAAAACAATTTTAACCAAATTTTGCGAAAATAAGTCGTAATATATTCTAAAACGATGTGTTTAATTATATGAAAATAGGTCCACTATTTCTAATAGGTCCAATACAAAACACCCTTCTAAATATCAATTTAAAACTTATTATACGTGAGTATTGTAAAAATATTTTGTTAAATTAAGACTAATATAAGTCAAAAGCGCGGCGCAAAATTATACGAGGGTCGGTTCATAAATTTTTGAACTCCCATATAACTTTCCAGAAAAAACTATTTTTTAAACGTATAAATTCCCATAAATGTTTGTATCATAATAATCTATTGCAGACAAAAGCAGCCGTCATTTAAAACCAAGAAGGTGGTGTAGGGTATTACATAGTCGGGCTTCACAAACTATAACATTTTTACTTATTCTTATTAAATCATAATATAGGAACAACTTTTCTATCAAATGGCTTGTATGACTTATTAAAGATGACGTTTTTTGTATGTGGTGGTGCTATTATTTTGAACGCAGCTGTATATTGTATAGTACATATATTAATATTATTAGCAGTAGTCTAGTCTAGTGGTAGCTGATGATAATGAAGATATTTTATTTGTTTTAATTAATTGTACTAATTGTTTAAAATGTTTACTAGATTTGTTTATATTTATTGTTTATATATACATACAGATGTATGTATATGTCTACATATATATATAAACAATATTTTATTGTTTTTAAATGTTTTTTATTGTTTTTATTATTAAAATATTTTTTTAATAACAATAATAATTATAACAACAACAAATCAATAAATATGCAATTAACCTCAAACCATTAGCTTTTCTTGTGTGTTGTAATAATAATAACAACAATAACAACAGCAAAACCTCACTTTATTCTCCCTTCTATGTTTAAATGTTTGTATATTATTGATATATATTTAAATATACATACATTCTAATAATAAATAATAATAATAATAATTGGCTATTTTTATTTACAATTGGCTTAATAAATAATAATTATCGTAATAGAATTATAATGTTAATATTTATTAAAGTTTCGACAATACAGAAAGAAAGAGAAGAAAAGACAAGACATATTTGGAAATATATGAAACTGTTATAATACTATTTAGGTGTGAGATGGAAAAAATCTTAACGAACATATATATAATTTAAATCATTAAATTTACAGTTTTAATTTATTTTATTTGATTGAAATTTACATAATTTACAAAAAACTGTAGTTTAAAGTTTAAATCACTTGTTATAAAATGTTGTACCTTTTTCGGAAACCCTTCCTTTAACGTTCTTATAGTGCTTTCCAACACTTTGCTCGAGCAGGTAGACCAACTACGTTTAAAGTCTACCACACTTTTGGACATCTTTTTTTGCGCTCTTCAATTCTCTTTTAACCAGAGCTGCCTGTGTCCTTAGCCCCGGACTCAATAGCTTGTTTACCATTATGACATTATGCCAAGTCAGGGTAGCATTTTTTCTAAACATTCCTTCAGATAAATTTCAGTATTTAAAGACCCCCTTGTTACAAATGATTGGCTTCTTTTGCCGCATCGGCATATTGCTATCCATATCAAGAACTTTTTGGGAAATCTTGACATCTTTAGGGTTTTTAACATTCCCTCACGCTTCAGTAAGGGAATGTTTAACAGAAAGTTACGAAAAGATTGCCAGATCATACGTTTCGTCATCCATTTTGCAACAGCTATTTTCTTTGTTTTAGAAATTTTTTGCAGCGTTCCTGTCAGGAGCTTTTAGGAGCCTTCTATGTTTGTAAACCTCCATTAGCTTTAACTTTTCATACCAAATAGTCCGAGCAATGAGCTAACCAGACTGTTTTCTTACCAAATGTGTAGAAAGATATTTTGAAAATGCTTACATTCCATTCACCGGAATCAGGTTTTCTATCAAGAAAAAATTTTTATAGTATTGGAAACACTTTGAAGGACGTACTTTGAATACTTGGCCAAATTTTTGAAGGACCAAATTTATTTTTATATATTGTTAATCATTTGTTTTGTATTGAACATAATAACTGACATGTTTTACAAAGGTAACTTTGATAAAAAAAATCAAATAATCAAAATCAAATGTGTTAAGATTTTTTTAATCTCACTCCTCAATATTTTAATAAAATTTATATGAAAGTGTTACAGTTATTACAAGTTGGAATGTATATGACTTTATTATATAATTAATATGATTATTTAATCATCTTTTGAAAGAGAACTTAGTTTTTTGTTCAACAATTAATTTGTGTTTTTATTATTCATTAAATACATAAAGTTGTTAAAAAAAATTATGGCAAAACTTCTTCTTTAGAGGAGTGAAAATAACAAAGCAGTTATTTGGGCTCGACATCATATTCCACAGTCACCTTATAATTTTTAACGTAGATGTATGTCAAAGACATAAGTATAGACCACTTTAAACACTTCGTTGCATACTGAAGTCAATTGATACCATCAAATATGTTTCCTATAATCCAGAATATTAATTAGAACATTTAGTTTTATTAAAAAAATAAAAGAAAAATCATGCAATAAAGGGTGAATAATACGGTTTGACTCAAACTCACGCTCAGAGTTGATTTAGCATCCTACTGGTTGACAAATTAAATGTTGTGAACACCCTACATGTCGCTGTTTTTTATGATACTTCGATGAATTTTTGTAAATAATATTCAGCCGATAATAAAGCCTCTTGAAGTTGGTAATAACCGGTCTAATATTACAGAAATAACGCATAAAAATGTCCTCGGAAATATCTTTAAAACTCAAAAATCTTAAAAATGTTAAAATAATTGAATAATTTTACGTTGATTGTTGACTATATTCGTCTTGAAGTTGGTAATAACCGGTCTAATATTTCAGAAATATCGCATAAAAATGTCCTCGGAAATATCTTTAAAACTCAAAAATCTTAAAAATGTTAAAATAATTGAATAATTTTACGTTGATTGTTGACTATATTCGTCTTATGTCACAACTACAAAGAAGCTGAATTATCGTCCTTCTCCTGGAATTCCAGTCAATCTTAATATTTTTATTATTACATCTCCAATAACAATATGATGCAGTAAAACATTCTTCTTGTAGTGCTCAAGCATTTTTGGACTTGAAACTTCGTTTGTTATGTCATGTATGCCAATACTAGAAGTATGTAAATTACTTCCTATGTAAATATTAATGCGAGTCCAATAGGAATTTAGCGTATTGATCCATCCAAATCTTATAGAGAGCGGCAGACTATGTTAATTATAATATTCAAGAATGAAGATTTTCAATTATACCAATTAAGTACCAGGTATGATTTACGTCTTCTTGTGAAATATGATCCACACAGAGGATAGAGTTTTTTTAACCCGTAAACTCTACCAACAACCGTTCAACAAATGTATCATGTGAGCTTGTCCACATGCGGTTAATAGGTTTGAAATGGCACATTCAATACAAGAGCGTATTACAACATCCCATTTTCAGACTTTGTTAAAGATTATTGGGATCGATGGGTGAATTAAAAGTGATACTTTCGATGTCTTTCAAGAAAGCATCATTTCACTATGATTTATTCGATTCACAATATAACTTTCAATTAAGAAGCTTGGCAGGCATAATGTTCGCCTGGTTGAATCGTGGTGTTTTCGACACAAAACACAGATATTTTTTATTCTAGAAGCTTTTTCTTCTCAATTATTCATGAAGTTTTCGTGAAATATTTTGAGTCTTTATTTCATTTATCTGATTTTAAGAAATCACATTAATCTAAAATATCTTTGGCTTCTTAAGCTTTTAACTGTTATACGATCTTGTTGATCTGTGCAGTTTTTTGACAACTGTAATAACTAATCAAATAAATTATATTTCTAATTAAATATGTACTAAATTTAAAAACTTATTACAACTTTTATATTAAAATTTCTTCTCTCTCTCCTAAAAAAAGAAAAGAAAACTTTAATAAATTTTTTCATCGGTTTTAAGTACTCCTTCAAATCCTTTATTATCCTTCCTTCTCCCTATAATCCACTCATTACTACATTTCAGCTCATTTCATAATCGTAATCATTCATCTTTCATTTTTCATTAGTTTGTAAAGTTGTTTATTTAATAAAAATTATATAAATTTATTTTATTTTTATTTTCATTATTTAAAATCGTAGTGTGTGTTTTTATGTCTTATTTATATATATATATATTTTTATTTATATTCTTTACATATATAAAATATAAATAAATAACACATAAAACAACAAAAAATATTAATTTATTTCAATAGTAAAAAAAAACAGTAGTGACTTTTTTTATTGAAACAAAATTATCATTTAAAACAATTAACATAATAATGAATTTGTTTATTTAGAAAAAATATATATAAATTTTTTCATTATTTTCCTTTTTCCACCCACAACATAAAAAATATACTTTATGATTTGTTTTCACTAATTAACATTTATTTTTATACCTTCCATATCCAAATCAACCAAACAACCAATCAACCAACCTATCACCACCACCAAAAAAAAAAAACACCTCAACTATCAAATCAATCAATCAACCAATACATCACTACCAAAAAACTACTACTACTACTACTATTATTCCTACTCTGCTCTACTATTATAATAACTACTACCACTACTACTATTGTATTATTCTACTACTACTACTACAACTACTATAACTCCATATGCACATACTCATATACACCTCAACACACACACACAAAAGGCAAAACTGCCCGATTATAATCCAATTTCAAGCTTCCCCGTTGATAAGGAAAACGACGAACGTGAATTAGAAATACCAAGATGGAGTCCCGGTGCTATGGCAGATGGCGATCTTTTGATGTTCTTGCGTGCAGCTCGTTCAATGGCTGCATTTCAAGGTAAATATCCACCGGAAGAAATACTAAAAAGTAATGACACACAAACATTTTACCAACGAACAGAATTTGAATTTTATTAATCTATTTTTTTATTTCTCTCTTTTGGCCTTGCAGGAATGTGTGATGGTGGTCTAGAAGAAGGTATTGTGGCAGCAACACGTGATGACACAACTATAAATGCACATGACGTTGTAAGTATTACAAAAACAATAAATACAAACAAAAACATACTCCGAATATCCTCTTAAATATTACAAGAGAACTCCTTCCACTCTCTCTTCCTCTCTCTCTCTCTTACACACAAAGAGCAATTAAAGAAGAAAATACAAATATTTTTTTCGTAACTAATAACAATTACTAAACCTAAAATACAGAAAAATAATATCGCTTTTAATGGATAAACAAAAACCCTTCTAAATTATATATCTCAATCTGTTTTTTTTTTAGTTTCTTCCATTAAACACTAAATAAAAGTAAATTAATTAAATTTTATTTTCATATAAAAACAAAAAAATATATATTTCAGTTACATGATAACGGTTACGATCCTGGTAAAGCACTTCAAGCACTTGTAAAAGCACCTCTAACAAAAAGTATTGAAAAAAAGTGGTGCGAAGACGAAATTAAAAAATTTATTAAAGGCCTGAGACAATTTGGCAAAAACTTTTTTAGAATCCAAAAGGATTTATTACCACACAAAGAGACACCCGAATTAGTTGAATTCTACTATTTGTGGAAGAAGACACCGAGCGCTAATAGTAATCGCCCGCATCGTCGACGCCGCCAGAGTGCATTGCGTCGCAATCGTGTTACACGGGCAAGTAATACACCTCCCAAAAAGGAGGATACACCAGAACCACAATCTGCTGCATCAGCCGCAACAACGACGGCGACGACGACGGCGTCGACGGCGAGTGCAGACAAAGGTCGCGCTTCGCCAGTTGTCAATAAGGAGGAGACAAGTTCTCTGACTGAAGACGACGTAAGCGAGTGCGACAGCGATTCAAGTTTGACCCACAAAAGGGATGAGTCACCGTCTAGAATGAGGACGAGAAACAAACAACAGAATACAACAGGAAGCGGCGGCACAACGGCGAAGTGCGATCAGACACAGGTAACTCAGCCACAGCCGACGGCCAATGGCAAAAGACCTAAGCGTGGTGCAGAAACACCAGACAATGTTGCTGCAGCCGCTGTCGCCGCAACAGCTGGTGGGGCCTCAGTAACCGGTGAAAGTCCTAAAACACCAACAAAACCTGTGGCTGAAAGTGCGGCGAACAAACGTAAAACTGGTCGTCAAGAGACACCCAGTAAAAAGAAACGTAGTGACACCGAAGGTTCAGTGGGTTCTGCAGTTAGTGCCACAGACACACCCGATGAGGGTGATAACAATAGCGGTACAACTGCAATTTCTACCGGTCCTAAAGATAAACGCAAACGTGCTGAAAGTCCGGTGGAAAGCACAAACTCCGACAGTCGTTCCGATTCTGCCATGGATGATGGCGAATCGAACAATACTGATTCAGGTGAGCATCAGTCTAAGGACAGCAAAGAGAGTTCGTCCAGTAAGGAAGATAATAGCAGTAGTGGTAATAGTGAAATTGAATCATCCACCAAAAGTGATAAGAATCTTATACCGAAAACCGAATCAAAAGTTTCCGAAATCGATGTTAAGGATAAAATCAAAAATGTTGATGAGGAAACCAATATTCAGGCACCTAGTATGGTTACTGATATCAGTCTCAAAGACAAGGAACCCAAAGAAGATCCTTTAGCTATTACTACCAACCCAAAACCACCAGCACCAACACCTCCAGTTGTTGTAAGTACTCCGTTACCGTTAACGCCTTTAAAGGTTCCAACTGTGGAGGCCCTCAATGCCTCTGTCGATCGCAAAGAAGCGGCTAAAACGGAAATGATGGATACGACGGGTGATATGCCGAAAGATATGCTGAAAAAGTTGGCAAATATGAAACAGGAAATTTCAACTCCACCACAAATAACACCCCAGCCTCCATTACCACCTCCGCAACCGCAGAGCATTATACCTGAGGTTGTATACTTTAAGAAAGAACCTAAGGACTTGGATGCTGCCTGTAATCAAAATAGTAATGAACCTCAAGATCTCAAAGTTAAAATTGAGGTTAAGAGCGAAGATATCAAACCGCCTCTTATGGGACTACCGCCATCAATAGGTCCTCCAGGCAGTCAAGCACCAATGTCTTTAACTACAAAGCGGGATGGTGTTCAAGAGCCACCATCTCCATTACCATTAAATCAACATCAGCAACCTCCACCACATCTTCAACATCCTCATGCGCCTGGACCTCCACCAGGATACATAGTGGAAGGTGGTCAGCTGAAGTTTGCTCCACCTTCACAGCAGTCGCAGTCATCACAGCAAGGTGCTCCCACATCTATGCCTAATGACAGTTCAATGCCACCAGTTAGCGGTCCTCCTTCAGGACCAGCTGCTCCACAACCCAAGTATGCTAATGAAATGGATCATAAATTCCCAGATGGCATAAAATACGAACCTGGAAAATTTGTTCCTCAAGACCTTAAATATACACCAGGTCAATTGGATACTCTAAAATATAGCCAGGAAATGCAAGCAGCAGCTGCTGCAGCGGCGGCTGCTGCTGGTAAATTTGATATGAAATTCATGATAGAACAACAAGGTGGCAAATTTCCAGGAGATTTGTCTGCACATGCACAATTACCAACGGGCAAACCTCCATATGGTAGTGCGGGAGATATTTCAATGAAACATTCGGATCTTAAAGGTGGTTACCCTCCTTCAAGTCTGGGACCACCTCCTGTAAGTAGTGCTTCTGGAGCAAGTGACAATGCACCTCCATCTCACAAATATATGGGAGGCCACCAAGACCAACAACCTCCGCCATCACATGGACAACCGCCAGGCGCAACGCCTCCGCCAGGCATAGCAATGCCAAAGCCACATTATGAACATCAAGTCCAACATCCATTGGCCAGACCACCATTTGAGTCGGCGGCAGGTTTAATGATGAAATATGGTGATCCAATGGTGGGTAAATATGGTCCCCAGGATTTGAAATACCCTCCACCTCAAGGACCACCCACGGATATGAGTACGGGTGGCATGAAACCTTCTCCGTATGGGGAAAACCTTATTAAAGCATCACCTTATGGTAGTGGTCCACCAGAATCTGCACTTAAATATCCTCCACCGGAAAGCCCAATTGATGCTTCTTCACGCTCTACACCCGGTCAGGATAGTCAGAGTAGTAATAGCAGTTCACAGCCATCTTCGCAGTTGCAGTTCCAGTCACCACATCCATCACCTCACATGCCATCGCCAGCTGGTGGAGGTCTTCCTCCAGGAATGCATCCGCAAAATTTGGTTTCGCCACATGGTGGTCCATTGCAACCGCCACCACCGACTCACCAAAGTCAAATACCCGGTATGCCTCCAGGCTCGACAAGCGGTGGTCCACCACCTCAAGGTGGCTCACTTCATCATCCTACTCCAACTCCTGTTACATCTAGTAGTGGATTACATCATCCCGGACAATCTGCTGCAAGTTCAATGCCACCTTCTTCGGGTGCAGGTGGTCCCCCGCACAGTATAACTTCGATGGCACCATCTGCTGGTATGCATCCTCAACATATGCCTCCAAGCCATTTGCCTCAGTTACACAGACCACATGCGGAATTGCCACCTGGAGCTGGCAGTATGCATCCTCTTGCTCCTATTCCGTTATCATTGCAAAATCATGATCCGCGCAGTGGTCCGCTTTCACACTTACAGGGTCATGGTTTACCTCCTCACGGCCAACCGCCTCAGCAATCGTCGTCATCGAATGTACGAACTCCTTCACCTGCACAGCCGCCACGAGGGGGGCTACACGACGAGAGACCTGGTCAAGGAGGTCCACCGCCATCTCAGTTACGAGAACCTCCTACATCGCAATCATCTTCATCAGGTCCGCCTCAGCAATCTCCGCATGCACATCGTACATCACCTTTGCCCGGTCTGTCAAGTAATGCACCTCCAGGACTTATTGGTCATCCATTGCCCATCCATCCTCATTTGGCCCATTTGCCACCTGGCCATCCGGCTCATGCAGGTCATCATATGCTTCCACACACTCTTGCTGGTCTAGGACCCGGTGCAGGTCCCTTGGCTTTGTTAGCTGGACCACCATCTCTTAGTAGTATGCCTGAGTCAGGCCTAAGTAGAAGAAGTCCACCGCCTTCACATTTGCAATCATCCGGACATACCGCTGTCTCTTCAGCAAGTGGTCCGATACCATCTCATCCTTCGAATCCACCAGTGTCGTCATCTAGCTCATTGTCGTCCACCAGTACGGTTCCATCGTCGGCATTTAGTCGGGCTAGTCCTAGCGTTCAAAACAACAACAACAACAACTCAGGTCCCGGTGGTCCTGGCAGTTCACTGAATGGCCCTCCTGGTAGCAACAATGTGGGTACTCCTAGTGGTTTGAATACATCGTCGGGTGCTGGTCATCGTTCCTCCTCTCCGGCGTCAAGCGTAAGCAGTCTTAGCAGACAGAGTCCTTTACATCCTGTGCCACAATCACCGCTTAGCCATCATCCATCATCGTCAGCTCTCTCGGCGGCAGCAGCTGCGGTTGCAGAACGAGATCGTCATGCATTACTACGCCAGCAATCACCACACATGACACCACCGCCAGTTTCAAGTGCTTCCGCGCTTATGGCGAGTCCTTTGAGCAAAATGTATGGTCCACAGTCGGGTCAGCGAGGTTTAGGAGCATCGCCGCCGCCACATTTGCGACCTGGCGCATCTCCACCGGTTATACGTCATCCGCAAATGCCACTGCCATTGCCTCTAATACCTGCTGGTGCTGGAATGCCTCCAATAGGAGTACATCCTGGGCAATCACCTTATCCCCACCCGCTTCTACATCCATCAATGTTCTACTCACCGCATCACCATAATCCATTTAATTCGCCATATGGTTATGGGCCATATGGTCCAGGTTTCCCAGCATACATGAAGCCACCCGGAGGTCCAGGAGGTCCCTTGGATCCTGCTGCGGTAATGGCAGCTGCACATCATCAAGGCTTGCCGGGGCCACCACCAACAAGACCAGATGATCCAGCATTACTGGCTGCCCAAGAGAAACAAAAACAACAACAACAGCAGCAACAACAACAGCAACAACAACAACAGCAGCAACAACAACAACAACAGCAACAACACCAACAGCAAATCCAGCAACAACAACAACAGCAGCAGCAACAACAACAACAGCAACATCAACAACAAATGCAACAACAGCATCAGCAACATCAACAACAACAGCAGCAGCAGCAACAACAACAACAGCAAATGCAACAACAGCATCAACAAAATAAACCGCCAACACCAAAGACACCACAGGGCAATAACAGCAATATGAATAGTGGGGGACCGAATGGGCCACCACCAGGCAGCCAACAGTCTACGCCCACCGGACTTCCACCAGCTGGTTATCCGGGCTCACATATACCAGGTTATCCCCCACCACCACACTCCTCACCATTTCAAGAAATTGGCAAAACACACATACTACAGCCCACATCTCACATGGACGCATTACGTGCCCATGCTCACTCTGCAAGTTCTGGTCTAGGAGGACCACCACCACCCCATCACCATCCCACAGAACCTCGTAAGTTTTTTAAGGAATTACAAATTTAAATGTTGTTTTCAATTATTTATATATTTTTTGTTATTTCTAGTGCCAATTGAAATTGAACCAGATCCCGAGCCGGAAATACCTAGTCCAACACACAATATACCACGTGGTCCTAGTCCCGAAGCCAAACCCGATGATACCGAATGTCATCGTTCTCAATCGGCGATGTACGTTTAATTATTTTCATCATTTTGAAAATATTTTATTATTTATTTTTCTATATATTTTAGCTTTGTACGTCATATCGATCGTGGCGACTATAATTCATGCACAAGAACTGATTTAATATTTAAACCAGTAGCCGATTCAAAATTGGCACGTAAACGTGAAGAACGTGATCGTAAATTAGCCGAAAAGGAAAGAGAACGGAGACAGGTTTGAATTTTCAAAAATTAATTTAATAATGATTATTTTGTTTATTAAATAATTTATTTTTGATAAATATTTTAGCAACAACAAATGCAACAGCAGCAACAACAACAACAAGCTGCTGCTGCACAACAGGCAGCACAACAAGCCAAACTCAAAGCTGAACTAAAACCACCCTATACCGATACACCAGCATTACGACAACTTTCCGAATACGCAAGACCACATGTTGGTTTCAGGTATGTTTAATTTTTCAGAAAAAATATATACATTTTTTTCGGATCCTGATATTGTATACGATTTTGGAAAATGAAAAATAGTAGCAAAGTTAGGAAAATGTTTCAAGTTAGGAAAATAACAAATGTCAAAAATTGTTTTTAGAAAAGTTTTAGTGTATTGATTAATGATTGAGTTAATAGACTGAAATCTAGTCTAATTTCTAAAGTGTTATTTTTATACTGTTAATTTAATATTCGATAGTCTAATGACAGAACTGACATTTTAGCTATTGACGATTTTGTCTATTAACTGTCCTAAAGCCTCTCATCTATTGACTATTAAAAAGCTCTAGTCCATTTATTATTGACAAATATTAAGTCTATTCTAATGTCATTTATTAAGTCTAATATATTGAATACTCCAAACTTCAATCTATTGACTAATATCAATTCACTATTTTACTATTTGGTATTAAGGAGTGAGATCGAAAAATTTTTAACACATGTTTTTTCATTAAAACTTTTAACCAAAATATTATTTGACATTTTTGGATCATGTTACCTTTGTAAAACATGTCAGTTATTATGTTAAATGCCAAACAAATGAATATAAATTGTTATTCGGATTGAAATGAGGGGCCAGAAAAAAGTGCGTACTAAAATTATTAACTGTTTTCAACATAACCAAACTTGGTTCTACAAAAAGTTGTAGGTCTTCGGTCAATCTGTTTCCAATGCTGTTAAGCAGCAGTAGGATAACTTGTCCCACTTGATAGAAAACATGGTTAAGGTAGAAGAAGTGATCTAAAATATGTCAAGTTTCCTAAAACCTAAATATTCTTGCATACCAAGAAGTCCATCTGTTTGTTATAACGGGCTCTATAAATACCGAAATTAACATCATGAAATGTTTATGAAAAAGTCTTTCCATTCATAAGACTCTATAATGTGTCCACTTATTGGACTGACTTGGCATTATGTCACTATGGTTAACAAGCCTTTGAGTGGTACAAGAACAATAATGTGGTATCCTCCAAACTGCTTGAAACTAAGGCCAGTAGATAGATATTGGACTCCTGTTAAAAGAGAATTAAAGAGCACAAATAAGGTTTCCAAAAATTTTACGAGCAAAGCGACAGAAAGCGATATAAAAATAGTAATGGAAAGGTTTCCGATAAAGTGATGAAATTTTAACATCACTAGTGATTAAAACTATAAAAATATTTTTCTTTTTTAAATTGCAATAAAAATTTCAACTTAATAAAAAAAAAAAATAAAACTGTATGTTAAGTGGTTTCGTCACACTCCTTATAATTGAATTTTTCTAACATTTTTCTCAATGACTATTTAAATTCTAATCTATTTTCTCTTCGGAGTCTAATCTATTAACTTTTTCAAAGTCTCAAATCTAACATTTTAAATCTTTGTCATATGTAGGAGTTCAATACAATAACTATGGACAAATATATATTTCTTTTCAAATTCTTGATATATTTAGATATGATTAGACGGAATATAATTCCTATTTATTATAATGTTGTTCAATGGAAATAATTAAAATAAAAAAATAATAATATTTTCCAAAAAATTTAATTATTTCAGTCCTGTTGAACAGATGGTACCATATCATCATCCAATGGGGCCCATGTATAGTAGAGAAAGGTATTAATTAAAAATAAACTATTAAAAAAATTACCATAAATCATATAAAACACATATAACTGCATCCCTTCCAAACATACATAAATACGCTTATAAAACTCCAAACTCTGCTTTTTTATTTTAATTTTTATTTAATGCCAAAATTTCTTCTTAATGCTTAATGCTGCATGTAATAAACAATTAATCACCCAACATTCAAACATAAATATGAATATCATTATTTGAATTAAAATTTCAAAATAATTCACAAATAATTATGTTAAACATTTTTAGAGAATTGGAGGAACTTAAAAACGCACAAGCTGCTGCAGCGGGTCAATCACGTTTAGATCCTCATTGGATGGAATACTATCGAAGGTGAGTTGTAAAGAATTTAAAGTAATTTTTTGTTTGTTAAATAATAATTTAATTTTGTTTGTTTTTGCAGGGGCTTACATCCTTCACAATTTCCTATGTATGCAAATCCAGCGGCCATATCTCAAATGGAAAGAGAACGTTTGGGTATGCCACCACCTCATCATGTGGGCTTAGATCCCAATGAACATATGGTAAGTTTTGTTTATTTTCAAAAAAATATATATCATTCATTTAATTAAAGAAAATAATAACGATTTTATTATAAATTATTGAAAATAAAGCAACACTGTTATTTTTAATTTA
Source organism: Cochliomyia hominivorax (assembly GCA_004302925.2). Classification (NCBI taxonomy): domain Eukaryota; kingdom Metazoa; phylum Arthropoda; class Insecta; order Diptera; family Calliphoridae; genus Cochliomyia; species Cochliomyia hominivorax. The sequence goes on along the minus strand of PYHX02000413.1, from coordinate 19,886,338 downwards.
TATTAATTAGTATTATTTATGTATATGTTATATATAACTTGTATACATTTATAAAATCAAAATATTTTATAAATCAAATCAATCATTCAATCACTCAATCGTATTTGGATTTTTGAAATTTTTATATAAGTTTTTTTTTTCTTGCGAATTAACCACCAAATCACCAACCAATAAAAACAAATTGTTTTTTTTTTTTTTTTAAGAAACCTTGACAAAACAAAAAAACTCTTTTTTTTAAGAGTACGTTGTGTGTGTGTTTTATTCCTATCCCGCCAAAATTTATAAAAGAAAATTGTATATGTTACTTTTCCATAATGTTTTTGTCACTTCATCCCTTTAGAGAATTATAAAATAATATACAATTTAATTAATTAACAAAAAATTAAAAACAAAATACTCATTTTATTAATAAATGCATTTTACTATTGTCTTGTTAAAAAGCAAACTCATTTAATAATTAACCCATTTAATATGTTCACATTGTTTTTTTTTTTTTTTCATTGCATTTCTAATCTCACATTTCCAAATTAAAATCATGTTTGTGCAATTAACAAATTAAAAAAAAAATTCCATAAAAATTTGAATAACAAGTTTAGAAAAAAAGCTTTACGTTAACACGGCTTAAAAAATCGAAAACTCCTTTGTTTCATAATGTTTCTTATGTCCCATAATTTTCCCTGATATTTTCATGAATTTAAGGGAAAATTGTTTTGTATTTTTCTTTACATTTCTGTAAATGAAATAATGAAATTTTCAAAACACAACACTAAATTTTGGAAATTCGCCACGACTTGTTTTTTTAACTATAAATTTTCAGATACGATTGACGAGAGAATATCATGCACATGCGCATTCTCATACTCATTTACATTTGCCTTTGCCCCCACAGCAGCAACCACCGGAGGCCGGATTTCAACTACCACGTGAGTTTGTGTAAAATTTTATAAGAAGAAAAAAATGATAAATTTTAAGAATAAATACTTAAGAAAACGTGTTACGCGATTTAAGGATAAACAAAATTGAATTTTAAAGGAATTTCTCTACAGCTTAAAGTCTTGTCGGTAGGCAATTCTGAAATATTTGAAAATCTATTTTCTTTACTATTGTAAAGTTTAGTCTATAATACATTCTAATGTTTAATCTATTGACTATTCTAAAATCTAGTCTAAAGTTTAGCTCATCATTCTATCGTCTAATTTATTGACTAAAATATAGTGTAATGAATGTTATTTTGAAATGTAGTTTATTGACTGTTCTGGGCTAAAGTCAAATGGATATTCTTAATGAAATTGAACCTTTTCGGAAACCCTTCCATTAACGTTTTAATAATGGATTTTGTCACTTTGCTCTATCAAAAATCTAATTTCTCATGCTTTAGCTCCCGGCAGTTTAGAGGTGCCTTGTTCTTGCAGTACTCAAGGCTTGTTACCAAAGTGATAGAATGACAATTCAGGCCAAAAATTGGTGGACACATTATGAAGTCTTATGAGTTGAAGAAACCTTTTTGTTAACATTCCTTAATGTAAATTTCGGTATTTATAGAGCAATCGCATATTGCTGATCATACGAAGAACGTTTTGGGAAATTTTGGATGTTTTGGGTCCTAAAATTTTCTTTAATATTCCCTCCACCATTAGCAACATAAAATTTTTCACAAGGAAGTTGCGAAAAATCTGTCATAACATTCGTTTCCTCATTCATTTCTCAATTTCTGCTCTCTATTTTTACCCTCTAAATTTTGAGCAGTTTTTCCGTTGGGAATTGTTTGCAGCTCTTTTGAAAAAGCTTCCAATTTTTTTTACTTTTGAAACATTCTTCCTGATCCAAGTTTTCGATCAACGGAAAAATACGTTGGAAACAGTTTTAAGGCAGACCTTTAATTGCTTGGTCAACTGTTTGTAGGATAAAATTGGGTTACGATGGAAATATTTAATACTTTTAGTATGCACTTTTTATGGTCATTAATTTCTCATGTTTTACAGAGTTAACTTGATATAAAATATCAAATAATTCTTGGATTAAAAGTTTTAATGAAAAACTTGTGTTAGAAATTTTCGATTTCCTTAATACCAAAGTCAAATCTATTGACGTTTCTCAAATGTGACTATGTGTGACTGCAATACAAAATATTTTTTCAAAATGCTTAGTTCTAATAACAATCATTTTGTGTGGACTATTATTTCAAAATTTTGAGCATTTAATAAGATCATATAATTTCCATATCGAAGTAAAACTATTTCGATTTTGTTCATATAGATAAATTATATTTTTCTCTTTTGTATTTATTCTTAAAATTATCTTAAATGTGTATATTTATTTATAAGGAATCTATTGACAAAAAAATATTTATTTTCTTTTTTTTTTTCTTTTCAATTCTCTTTAATTTCATTTCGTTTTGTAAATTTGCTGTCATCATCAATACAAATACTATATCTATATGTGTGTGTATGTCAATGTGTGTAAAAACATTCATCCAATTCAAACAAATAAATCTTCATAAATCGACTTAAAACACTTGCAACTCCATTATAATACTCCACCTATACAAAAACAAACTAAATCTATGTTAATTCTATTTATGTGTTTGTCTGCATTTGTTTTCTAATCAACAACAACCAAACAAACAAACAAACGAATAAAATAAATTCAATATAATAAAATAATTAGCGAATGTTGGTCAATTTCCACGTCCAAATATGCTTATGCCTAGAGAGCCGCACTCAGATGTTTTGCTGCGTATGTCTTATGCTGATCAACTTCAGGTTTTCCATTACCCTCGATAATTTATTTTACTCATTAATTACATATATACAGTATTTACAGGCCGCTGAATTCCAGCGTCAATCATTGCATGATCAATATTTCCGGTAAGTACTAAATAAAACCTACAACAAAAACTGATGATGCTTCTGTTGTCTGTCTATTGCCTCTTCTGTGACTCTATATATATATATCTATCTCTCTGTGTATGAACTGTGAATGTGGCTCCTACAAAAAAAATGAATCTACCAACACCCTCTCGTACAAAAATTAAGATGAAAGTTATAAAAAGTATAAATTAAAATAAATAATTAAACAATTGGAAATTATTTGTAAAGTAATTAAAAAAAACAAGAACAATAATTTGGAAAACCAAAAGTTTATAAATAAAAAAACAACATTCATTTAGAAAATTATTTGCTAAATGTGTGTCTGTGTGTGCGTGAGTGTTTGTCATTGGATTTAAATGTGGAAGAAGAGTAACGTAACGTAAAGAAGAACAAAACATTATTTTCCTGTCTCAGGAAATTTTGTTTTTTAAAATTTTTCCCCTCATTTGTTTTTTGTAAAATTTTTCTTATAAAATTTATTTATTTATTTATTTGTTTTTATTTTCATTTGTATTTCAACAGACAAAGGCCCCGGTAAATGGACCCCTAAAAATAAAATGTTTTATTTTGTTGCTATATTATCATCAACATTCATCACCATTCATCATACACTACTTACAACAAAAACATATTTTTTGTATTGATCTTCACATCACCTTCATCTTCATCATCATCAATCCCATTTTTTCAACGCTTTCGTCTGTTTATATTGTTTACATTGTTTGTTTGTTAATAATCATTTGCAAAAAAAAACTCAATATGGAAATAAGAAAATAATTAAATTCGTTATTTATTGTGTAAAAAGCTAAAAAAAAGAAACCGAACAAAAATGATATTTATTTCATAAAACAAACATAAATATTAACAATCGACAAGCACCCACCACAAGACCATCAATTATCAAAACAATCAAACAAACAACAACACAATTCACTATTTGCTTCATCATCATAAATCTGACCAAACCTCAAATGAAGGAAAATATAAATTAATTAAAAGTGACAAAATATTAATTAAAAACAATTAAAAAAAAGAAAAACAAAAGTAATCAAAAGCTCCATCATTATGTTGCTCCATCATTCTCATCAAGCAGAAGTATTTATCAGTATTTACAATTATAACGCACAACAATTTCTATAATAAAAGTTAGTACTATTTTATTATATTAAAAATTAAATAATAATATTTAAAATATTTAAAATTTAAATATAAATTTTTTCGATTTTTAAGTTGAAAAAAAAATTTGTTAAAAAATAGTTTTTATGGAAAAAGAAAATTTTTGTGTAAACAAGAAGAAGATATGTTTGGAAAACTGGAACTTCACTGAACAAACCGTTAAAGATATCAGAATTAATGTTTCATGAATTCAGATATGTAGGGAAAATAGCTTAATTTGGCCAGAGGAAGCATAGTTTAGATTAAGTTCTAAGCAAATTTATAAGATTTTACACAAGTATTAGATATTTTTGAAAACGTTAAAATAAATAAACATTAATAATAAAAATAAATAAATTTTGACAATTTGTAGTGTAAATGGTGAACTTTTAAATACTTGCCGACTATTTGAAGTTGAAATATATTGAGAATAAGCTTGTACTTAAGTCAGGGAATTAAAAAATTGCCACTTTATCACTCGGAAATGCGCAAAATCCAGATCCGTATAAAACGTGTTTAAAATTTGATTTATTTTCATTCAAATGATTATCTCGTTATAAGGTTCATGGGGTTGAAATGATTTGGTTTAGGTAGGTTATCAGGCTGCTACAAATAAGAATGTGCAAGGTGAGGCTCACTTGGATTTTGAAGGTCCCTTCATGTCTCCTTGAAAGAGAATGACTAATAATAAAAAAGAAAAACTAAAGATGACGAGAAGATAAATTTATGCAATAGAAGAATATCGAAGGTGGAATGTTGAATGAATGACCAGAAAAGTGCATACTAAAATCATTAAGTATTTTCAACAAAACCCAACTTGGTCATGAATAGTTAAAGCTAATACAAGCTTAAACACATACAATGCTTAAAGAGTTCTTGACAGAAACCCTGCTGAGAAACAGTGTTAGAAAATTGAAGTCAAGTTTGTCATATATATGTTTGTTAAATTGTTGTCGATCTCAGTTCTTCTAGGCGTTTGCATTCTCTTTACAAGCTTTTAGGAAATCTGACCCAAAATAAATAAACTAAATGAGCAATTTTTAACGGTAAAGTTTCCAATTTCTTTTTATCGATTTTTCCGGTTGTTTAATAAGCGAAAGGAAAACTATTTTTTAACAAATTTTTACAAAAAATTATTATTTTTTTTTTTTAATTTTTAATTTCAGTTATTATTTGTATAACGGAATTTTTATTATGAATTTAAAATTTTCTTTATATTTGCAGAAATCAATTGCGTTGAACAATTATATACTAAACAATATGATGTTCTATGGTGGCTACATGAATTATGGAGGTTATCCTCATCCCCATCAACAACATCGTGGTGATTTAAATTGATGATTGATAACTGAAGAGAATAAAAACAAGGTTTTTCAAAAAAATTTTAATAATTTTATTATTATTTAATTTATGTTTTGTTTATTAATAATGTTTTTATTATTTTGTTTGTTTCAATTAAAATAATTTAGAACATAGAAAACAACTGTAATATACTCTTTTAATCCGTTTACCAAATGCCTCCTTCTCTCCCTTTAGACACTATATCCTTTACTTAATATATATGTATATAAAGTTTAGAAATGATAAAAAAACATAACACATAAGGTATATATACATAAAACACTATTATATATATAGACATAGACATACAAACAAACTTACATACATACACAGTTTATATTAACAAAATAATAATAATTATAAAAGAAAACATTAAGTATACATATGTATTTTTTTAAAATATTAAAAAACTGTTTAATAACAAGAATAAGAATAAAGTAAACAAACAGAAAGAATGAAAATATGAGATATAAAATAAAAATTTAAATAAGAAATGGACAAAGTTAGAAAAATCAAAAATCTTAAAAGAATAAGTATAAGATATAATATAAAATACTTGGCTGGCACTTGTCTTATTCTTTAAAGAAACTGAATTTAAACATTTTAAAAATTATGAAAATAAAATTTAAAACAAAAGAGCTAAAAAAATGAAAAAAAAAAAAAAAAAAAACAAATTTTGCATATAAAAATAATGATGACGTATTTAGTTTAATAAAAATTAAAAAAAGAAAAATACTTAAATTAATAAAAACAGGAAAAAATTAGTTTATAAATATTAAAAAAGAAAAGATTTTTAAAACTACAAAAAAATGAACAACAACAACAACACACAATTTTATTAATATAAGTTTCATATATTAAAAACAAACAAAAAACTACATTGAATCTAAAACTAACAATATTTAAGAAAAAATAATCTAATTTTATTTTTGTTAATAAGCTAAACTTAAAATATGATAAATGAAAAATAAATTACTAACTAAAACATGTTTGTAAAAAGTTTAATTTAATTTAGAATTTATTGTTTCTAATTGCTATTTTTTTATAATTTCTTAATCTATAATTTAGTAAAGTATTATTATAATTATTATTATGTTTTTTATTAAATTAATTTAAATTTTAAATAATTAGAATTATTATTAATTATATTTTCTTAAAATCAGCTTAAACACACATATACACACACAATTACTAAACAAACATATTATTGCTTTAGTTATTATTTGTAATTTTAACTTGAACAACAACAACAAAAATTAAGGTACAAAAGAAAACAAAACAAAATTAATAAAAAAATTACCGATTTTCATCTCCCCCTCCCCCTTAATATATTAATAATTTGGATATTATTTTTTTATATATATAAAATAAATATTTATAATTGAAATGCGTAAAAAAGGGAAAATATAGATTTTATCTTTTGTATTATAAAAGATTTTTAAAAAAGCAGCAAAATTTTATAGAAAATTATGAACAAAAATAAAAATAAAAGTAAAAAATAAATTATTTTGCAAAATATTTAACAAAAAATAAAAAAAAACAGAAATTAATAAATTTTAGTTTAAACATGGTAAAACAAAGTCTTGTAAATAAAAAAAATAAATAAACTATATTCAATACTGTAATTACTAAATTTATTGTGTAAAATATAGACTATATATATAAACTATATGATTACAAATAGTTTTTTACTAGGAATTTGTTTTAAAATCTATTTTGTTTGTAGGTTTTTCAACTTGCAACCATTTGAAAACTATAAGTTATTTTAGTATTTTATATTTTAATGTGCCACAACAAGTTTAGAAAGAAATGCTTCTTTACAGTTATTATTTTCCTTGATTTCCTTTGCCCCTAGGAATTCTACTTTTTAAATGGCCCTTTATTCCTTCAAATGAACATAAATTTTGTAACGCTTAAAATAAAGTATTTTTTTAGTTTTATTGCTAAAAAAACGCAAACTTTTTATATCTACCAAAGTTGATTATCCCATTTATGTTGTCCCTCATCAAATTTCTTTTTATTATTTTCGGTCGATATTTAATTTATTATATGTTTTCAGCACATAATGGAAAAATATATATTTTCAAATGATCTTTAATTTTACTCTTCTTTGAGGAGATAAAAAATAAATAAATCTGCTTTTTTTGATTAAAATTTACTCTTTTTTAGCTAAAAGTAAAAAATAAGAAGATTATTTTTTTACTCCTCAAAAACTCTTGTGCAAAGTGCGCTAAAAAAAGTAAAACTATATTAAAAATTAAAAATAAACTCTTTAAAAGATCCGATCGTTTGAAGAACAAAAAAAGAGTCAAATCCTGTACCTTGGTTTTTAGGTTAATTAAAAATCCAAATCCAAAAGTTATAATAAACATCCCGTTTTTTAGTTCTATACATTTGAACTCATCATCCCCACCCATAAACTAAATTTAATTCAAAATTAAAATTAAAAATTAAAATTAAACACTGTTAAAATTAGACAAATTGGATGTTCTTCAATTTCTCGAATTTTGCATCAACAATACACACAACCAAGAAATTTGACGTTCCTCGGCCAAAAATTGTCCACCCAATGACAGATATATCAATTGTATGTTTTTTCCCAAGAAATAACAACCAAATACAGCTGAATTGTTGCAACAACAACGTTTCCACAACAATTGGATATCCGTTTCATAACGATTCGACTACCAATCGCCCAAACACTGTCAACTCAGCAACATCTGTATCGACAGGAAGTTTTTTCCTCTGGGAAGAAAGTCTAACAACAGTGAAACTGTTGCAAATTTTATGTAACAAAAATAATCTTAAACAAGTAAAAATGTTAAAAAGTCAGTCAAGGCAGACTTTGTAATACCCTACACCACAATGTTGGTTATAAACGATTGTAACTATTCATACTTTTAATACGAAAACATTTCTATTAATTTTGGTCAGGTTTTTTGTTGAATTACCACACTGTGGAAATAACCAATTGGTTCTATGTTTCGGAACGATCCGAAACAGTTGTATATTGTGTTATTTTAAGTATTGTTGCTTACAATAGTCTCCGAAACCTCTCAGAAATTGCTTAAAGCGGCTTTAGTCAAAATAAATGGAGTTTATTTAATACAGTTAAAATTTAAATTAACATGGCCGATATTCAATAAGTATATGTGTTGGAAAAAGTTAATTGAAAACAAGTTTCTAAAATATGCTAAGCAATCAGAAAAAACACAGTTGCTAAAATATTGACAACGTCAGTTGCCATCTATAATATAATTTTGGCAACTGACAATAGAAATAATATTTTTATATTTCTAATTTAGAAATCATTTAAAAAGAAGCGATTTTTTTATTAAAGTCCCTAATTCTCAATAAAACATTAAAGTCCCTAATTCTCAATAAAACATTCAATTTTAGAATGAGGAACTGTTATAACATATTTTTTTATTTGAAAAGGGTTTCGGTATATATTTTACAGGTTTTATTTGATGAGAACTTAAAAGTTAGTAATTGCAGTTATATAATTTTGATTTATTTTAAAACTAAAATTTAATTATTGTCTGTTTTATTTGAATGTTTGAAATTACGTTTGATTTATTTTATTAAAAGCAACAATATATACATTTAAATTTGTTAAATATTTTCCAAAAATTTATGATGAATTTAAGTTAAATTTTGTAATAATTCCTAATTTTAAATCACAAACCTCAATTAATAAAATTGTTTAATAGTTAATGTACTTTTTGTTCATTAAAAAAAATAATAATAAATAAATAAATAAATAAAAACAGAACTTTAGAACTTTATATGATTGATTTTTAAAAAGCTGGGACTTCATGTATTTTTAATTTATTATTTATTTATTTCTTTTAATAGAAAAAATATTAAACTAAACATTTCAAGAGAAATATTTTGATTTAAATAAAATGATTTTCTTTTGAAACATAAATAAAAATCAGTTGCGCACAAAGCCTGTTGTATAAAGTCAAGAATTTATAAAAAATAACAATAAAAATCATTTGTAAAATATATAAAGAAATATTTGTAAATATAAATAATTAATAATAATAATAATGAAAATAGATTTTTTATGTTTTTAAAATTGTTTCCCCCCAGTGAAAATGTTTAAATTTTAAATGTGATAAAAAAAGGAAACATAATAATTAAAACTAAAATGTCCTTAATAAATGAAAATGGAAAATGGAAAGAGAATAACTATAAAAATTAAACACAACCACCATTATTATTTGAATACATGAAAACAATTTAAAATTAATTTTTTTTTTCAATTAATTTGTAATTTCTGTTTAAATTTATTCAATTTAATTATAATTTAATTTTGTTTAAATGTTTGAAAATTTTCATTAAAAATTTGTTATTCTTTTGTTGAAAAAAACTTTATATATATTTAAAACCCAATATTTTATTTTTAAATAGGTTTTCTGAAGAAAAAAATCCAATTCTATTCCAATTAAGTGTTTTAGGTTAAGAGTTTCTTTTTAAGAAAATCTTAATAATTTACGATTTATACCCAGCCCAGTAAAGTTCTTAAAGTTCAAGCCATAGTGTTCAATTACATATATAAAAAATAAATATTTCTTTTAAGAATTTCATTTAACATTTTTATATTTTTTTAAAAACTCCCAAATCAAAAGCAACAGACAGTGTGTCTAAACCAATTTTTTAGAAAATAATACTATAACTTTAATACTGTTAAATATATCTTAATGAAATTTCTTATATTTAAAACTGAAGTGCTTTCGAGTTCATTTTGAGCAATACAGGCTTCTATCTTGTCAGGGGCATAGTCGGTGACCCTCCAAAGTTGGCCATCTCGGATATGTTATTATTTTTTTTTAAGTCGCCAGAAATTCATTTATGAATTGAGACAAAAAAATCGTATAAAATTCTTGTAAATCTCTATAACAAGTTTGCTTACATGTCTGGTTCCCTCTTACAGTTTCAGAGATATTTAAGTCCAGTTTGAAGTTGAAATGTATTTTTCCCAAGAAAGTGGCACAATTTATTCATTGATAAGACCATTTTTTGTTATAAACTTTATAATTTTTTCATAGTTCTCTGAAGAAGTCTTTACAAAATTTTGTTTAATTAAATTAGGATGAATTTGGGCGAAGCTCTGATCATAAGCCCCAACCCAGCTTGTTATTTTTTTGCTTTTTAATTTAAATTATTTTGTGAGTTTTAAAATTGTAATGCTGAAATCATCACCTTAAATTGCCTTGAATATATAGTATTTTCTGCCAGCCGGCTCTAATAATGACAGGGAAATTTTTTCCTCTGTTGCTGGAGTAACAGCCCTTGATTGAAGAATTTTGGATAATTCGAATACAAAGAACCGCCTGTCAAAATACAGCTTTAAGAACCTAAACAGACATTATTCAAATATACTTAATTCACCATTTCATTAAGATTATGGTTAACGGTTAAAAACTAACAAAATTATTTCCTAAAAAAATTGATTTGGACACACTGTGCAAGAGTTAGCTGCTTTATTTATATATTTTTCTTTCAAATTTGGATATAAAAATATGATAAAATAATACATATATTTTTATAGTAGAAGAATTAAATATTTATTAACATAAAAATATTCAAAATTATTTTCAATTCTAAGAAAAACAAAACTAAAATTCACTTACAACATGACAAAAAATAATTTACTTAAAAACTTAAAATGATAAAAAATAACACAAATAAACATATATTTTTTTAAAATTACTCACAAACTAATAAAAAAATAAAATAATAAAAAAATATGTTAAATATAAAAAATAATAAAATAAAATTAATTTAAAATTGAAGTAAGAAAATAAATGTATTAAACAAAAGTGTAATTTATTTTAACAGAAACAAAAAAATCAATTAAAAATTTTAATGTATTATAAAGCTTTTTTGTGTATGTAATTAAATTAAATTAAAAATTAAAAAAAGAATAAAATATTTAAATAATTTTATAAATAATTAAAAATAAAATTAAGTATTTTTTATATAATTTAAGTAAAAAAACTTAATTATAATTTTTAAGTAAAAAATCTTAAATAATTAATAAATCTTAAAATAAAAAGAAACATTTAAAAGAAAGAAAAAATAAATAAATAAAATTTAAGGATTAAAAAAAGAGAAAAAACATGGAATAAGATTTTTTCATATTTAAACATATTTATAATAGAAAATCTATTTTAAAAACCATTACATATTTAAATAAACAAAACAACAACAAACATTTTAAACTTTTCCCCTCACACACACACACCCCCAAAACCTATCCTTTCCTTACCCTCGAACTACTAAAATAAGTTAAATAAATGTATTTAATTATTAAAAAATTAAAAATAAAAAACTTAACATATTAAATTAAATTATTAATAATATTAATATTATTATAAAAAATAAAATAAAATAGTATCAAATTAATACCTAAGAATTTCAATAAAAAAAAAAACAAAATATTGATAAAAAAATTTTTTTGTGAAAAATGATAAAATTTAAATATAAAATTATAAGTAACATTAACATTTATGAAATACAACACTTACTTACATTTATAGTTACATACATATAACATTTAGCATACATCGTATATATATATATAAACAACAAATACACATACACATTAATAATTATATATTATATACTTATAAATAGTTGATGAAAAATGAACAAAAAGAAAAACAAAATAATAATAATTAAAAGTAAATAAAAAAATCAAATATTATATATATTTAAAAATAAAATTAAAAGAAAAAAGAAATAAAATAAAATATAAAAAAACATAACATTTAAACATGTGACTTTTCTGAAAATTATCAGCAACTATTCATAGCAATAAAAACTCAAAATTTATTTAAATATTAAAAAAACAATGGTTTTAAAAAGGAAGTTTTATTTGGTAAAAAGAAAAGAAATTGAAAATAATTTTATTAAATTCAGAACAGTATTACGATTTCATAAGGAGTGAGTTTGACAAATTTCTAACACACGTTGTTCCGTAAAGGTATATTGTTCGACTCAGTATCGCTTTCTGAATCGATTTAACTATGTCCGTCCGTCTATCTGTCTGTCCGACTGTGCATGTAAACGTGAACAGTCTACTGATTGTATTTGTTGAAATATTTTGAAGAAAATTTGGTACATATTTTTATTTTTACCTAAGGACGAAGCCTATTGAAATTGGTCATGTTCGGTTCAATATTTCAGATACCTCCCATACAAATGTTCTTCCCGAAATGGCATTTTAAGTAGTGTATTCAAATAATCTACATTTTCAGAAAACCGGTTTTCGAGTTATTCAAAAAAACCGGTTTCGAATACGGTTTTATGTTTGATTATTATAAATTTATAGAAAAAATTATTATTTAATAGAAATCTAAAGTTAAACCAATAAAAGCGGATATCGTGTTGTGACATTTATATGAAATAAGGTAAAAATTATGGTTCCTTATCAAAATAACCATTTGTAACAATGTTCATCAAATAATCCTTACACTGTATCATGATCTAAATGAGTGAGATATAAATGGTTTTTTGTTAGGGTTTTTCGGTATCGTATTTAAAATAATGTTTCGAGATACCATGGTTTTATTTAAATCCATTATTTTTGCTTTACAGAAACTTTTTTTTATTTTCTGAATATGTCTAAATTGTAGTTCCATATCTCTTTACCTAAAAAAATTCATATTGTTGACAAAAAAACTTGCAAAATCTTATTTAATTATTTTTATTGGCACGATTATGACTAAAAAAACGGACCTAGCAAAATCAATTCAGAATATGATGTCTAAGAATGAATACAATACTTTGCTCTTGTAACAAAGGGAATGATTTTTTATATATTAGCTCAGCCATGGTGGAATATACAAATTCAATTTCCGTGCTCTGTTTTTTTTTGCCTCTAAATTTTTAGCAGCGTTCCTTACAAGAAACTTTTAGATTGTTCTATGATTTTAAACCTGCATTAGCTTTACTTTTCCTATCAAATAGTTCGAACACTTAACTAACCGCTCTGCTTTCCTACCGGCTTTAGAAACATAATGTGGACCATTCCTTCCATCTGAACTGTTTAATAACAATGGAAACAGTTTTGACGCTTGGCCAACTTTTAGTAGGAATAAGTTGGGTTTTAACCAGATTAACAATAGATTCATTTGTTTGGTTTTAAACATAAAAACTCACATTGAAAAAAATACTTGAATTAAAAGTTTTAATGTAAAACGTGTGTTAAAATTTTCTCGATCTCACTTCTTTGCTAATAAGGTTTCTTTGTCCATTAATGAAATCCAACCTCCCATCTCTCACCAAATCGACTCAAAATAACAATTTGATCCTTTTTAACAATGTCCGCCCGTCTTATCGTCTGCTTATATGTACATGTAACGTTGTGGACACTTTACAAGTCGTAATTATAACGATATCTCGATGGAAATTGATTATGCCAAGCTTAGTCTATGATCTCCAATAGCCCCACTTCAAAACATCACTTCACTCTTTGTTTTTAAAATATTTTATTTATTTTCATGTTCGAACTACTAACGAGCTTTGCTGCCATTACTTCAATAGAGGATACCAGAGGATTAAGATCAAGGATTTAAAAAAAACTACATAGATATGTGCCTAGAAGCCATGAAATTCGATTCAGACGTTTAAAAATGATTGGTGAAAGAAAAAGGAAGATATTATGTATAATTTTCTACTAAATTATCTAATTTATTTTATTTATAAAAATTAAACTTTCAATAAAAAAATCAACAAAGTTATTTAAATTTTTTCTTTATTTAAATTAAAAAATAATAAAACTTGGTAAAAAAAAGCCTAAAATGAAAATACTTAAAAAAATAATTTTAATTTGCGAATTTCTTTATTATTTAAAACTAATAAATAAAATAATATTAATAACTAAAAAAGATTTTAAATCAAATTTGCTGTTTTATTTCAATCTCTAATAATGGTGTAATTTTATTTAAATTAAAAATTTGATTTTTCAAAAAATAGCTTAAATACTTTTCAATTTTCACATAATTCCAAACTATAAAAAATAATTTTGATGCCATTTTTACAAATTTCTTTTTTGTTACCCTAAAAACTGAAAAACCATTTTCCTAAAAGGTAGAAAAGTTTAAATATTCATACAAATTTCAGACCCACATTTATGATTTTCTTTGATATTTAAAAAAATTATATTTACAACGAATTTTTATAACAACAACAAATTTTATGTATTACGTTATTGAAAATAACGATTTTATTCCTCTGAAATGACAATCTACAAAATTCCAAAAAAGCTTAAATAATTTGTTTTTCAATTCTCTATATGCCTGCCATCTTGTTTTTCAAAAATTCTTAAAAAAATTTTTTCACAATTTTTTTAAAGAAAGTGTAACCCCTTGCCAAAATTCATAAAAATTTAAATGTTCTTAAAAACTCTAAATTCCATTAGAAAATATGGCAATTCTACTAAATCAGCGATTTTTTTTAATTTGGCGTTTTTTGTTTTGCTAAAAATAGTTAAATGTTAAACATTTCATCGAGTTATCAGGCGAACAGTATTCTGTAACAGGATGACTGTTCTAAAAACTATTTTTGCAAAAAACAAAATGTAATGCATACCTTAAGGAGCAAAATTATATGAATATTGACATGTTAATTAATTGAATAACAGGGTGTGTGTTTGCTATTGTTAAATGGTTTATGAATTAGCTAAATGGTAAGTTAACAGTATTAGTATAAATGTTAAGCTTAAAGGTATGCACTATGAATTAATTTTGAAACACAAATTGAGGCTGAATACTGTTTGATTTGCAGTTTCATAAACGTTGAACTTGTTAGCTTTTTTTTAGAAAAAAAAATTAACGAAAAGTGTTAATTCGTTAAAAATCGCTTAAATGAAAGCATTGCCATATTTTCTAACAGAATTAATAGTTTTTAAGAAAATTTAAATTTTTATAAATTTTGGCAAGGGGTTACACTTTCTTAAAAAAATTGTGACAAAATTTTTTTTGCAATTTTTGAAAAACAAGACGACAGTCATTTAGGGAATTGGAAAACAAATTATTTTAGCTATTTGGGAAAATTTTAAATATTATTTTCATGGGAATAAAAACGTTTTTAACAATTTTCGATGATATCTACATTAAAATTGTTGTTGTTTTTATTATTATTAATTATAAATATTATTTTTTAATTAAATTAAAAAAACATTAATTATTTATCTGGTATTTTTATTAAAACTTTATTTTATTTATTTTTGGTAAAAGTTTTATTTAAAATTTTGAGTTAAAATATGTCAAAAGTTGCTAATTGAGCGCTATTTTTGTGGAAATTTAAGTTTTTCAGAAAATTTTTATTTTGCTAAAATTAAAAAAAAAAAAAAAATGGCAAAAATTTTTTCAGAATTTTTGGAAAACATTATTGCAATAAGAAAGAGAATTTAAAATTATATTTGAAGTTTTTAACTAAAATTAAACAAAAATTAAGTTTAAATTTTTTATTACTAATTTTAAGATTCTTGTTACTGAAATTCATAGAATTTGAAGAAACTTTGAATTATTTGATGACTGTATTTTTGGCTATAAACAGCCGATTTTAAGACACTTTTCGATAAGTAAATATTCATCACGAGATTTTGCAGACTTTGAAACTTTTCCAGAACAATTGGATCTCTATTCCGAAACGACCCAACCAGAAGGCTTTGAAGCCAGGGTTTATATTATGTCAAAAGTCCCCAGGGGATGTTGCTGGTTTATAAAGGATTTATATGACCCAAAATTGGCATGATTCGTTTAGTACTATTTGGTTACAAGAGATTGATTGGGATTGTTTATTTCTTAAAAAGAATTTAAATGATTTTTGTTTATTGTTTAAATATTTTTATTAACAAAGTGTAAATTTTAAATATTTAGAATGAAATAAATTACTTAGTATTTATTTATATTGGATTTTTTATTTAATTTTTAAAAATCTCATTTCAGAATTAACAAGTTCACGGATGCAAATAGAATAAAACACAGTAATTTTTGAAAATTTATAAAATATTTGAAATTTTTTTAAACGTTATTTTAACCATTATATATACAAAAGACTATACCTTCATTCCTTTCCATCATTCTTAAGGAAATCGAATGAAATATTAAAAAAAATTCGATTGAATAAATTATTCATTATTTCAAAATTTATTTTAATAACAAAAACTTTAATTTGCCTAAAGAATTTAAAAGAATTTTATTCATACAACCTTTAAATTTGAATTCTCTAGTATTTACATCACTCACATCAACAGTATTTTGGAAATGAGTACTTAAGCATTCACAACCACAAACATGTAATTGATTAGTAATCTTTTCTAATTAACTTACAGGTAAAATGTAAATATAAATTATTAATAAATTTTTAAATAATTATTATTATTTATTTGTGGTTTTTTGTCAATTCGGCTTAAATTTTAGTTGAAATTATAAAATTTATTTATAATATTTATTATACTTTTATATATACTTTTTTTCAATATTAAAAATAATTTTTTAAATTATTTTTTTTAACAATTTAACACATATCATTTCTAATAAGATAAACGTGTCCCAACAAACAATTTTCAACAATATTTCATCAGCATACTTATTAGAGGTTTATTTTAATCAAAATTGTGCTTAAAAAATATTTCTTATAGCAACAGTATTTGTAATGATACTTGCTATACACTTGTTGGAATAACAATATTTACAAATGTGCTTGTAAAATACTAATGCTCGCAATAGTTTTGTTTGTAAGTGTTTCTGTATAAAAAGTCCCGTTAGTTTTTTGGCATTTTTTTATTCCTTTTCGTGATTTCTGTTTCTTTAGTTTGTTGTCAAAAAAGGTTTTGTAATTTAAAAAAATTAAAAAAATAAAATTATAAAATCTGTGTTTAAAATAAAAATACAAAGTCCGTAAGGAATCAAAAGAAATTTCAATCGAAAATTAGTGATGAAAATTTGAATACAAATGAAAACGAGATTTCAAGTTCTGACAAAATGAAATAAAAATAAATTGTAAAAATTCAAAAATATATTAAAGAGTCATTATTACAATTGGGTTACTAAGCTTATAAAAATGTTACGAAAACAAGTTTACCTTCAATCATATTTTAAAAACTATTTCCATATAAGCTTATTTTATAATTGCACTTCTAAGCTTTTTGTATACTTTAACTAAAAATATTACCGCAAGAGTTCAATTGTGAACAAATGTTTCACAATAATTATCATAACACTTTCGCAAGCCTAACGCTTATGTTAGTAAGTTTATTACAAACTTATTTTAAAGCCTTTTGGTTTGTTGGGGTGTAATAATATAACAAGTTTGAATGAAACCAGTGAATATACAAAGTAAAACAATGTTTTCAAATTTTTTCATATCGGATCAGATTTTCTTTTAAATGGACTTTAAAATTTGAAAAAAATATAAAGTTAAAAAAAATATAAATACAGTAGACTTAGTAGAAATTAGAACCCAGTTTGGAACAAATGTTCTCATTTCAGAAAGTTTTCTATTTTAATGTTAAAAAAGATTTTATATTTGTGTTTCATTGATTTAGTCCCTTTTTAAAATAAAATTGACACTGTGAAGTACTTCCAAATGAGAGGTAAAGAACGAAATTGATTAAGTCCATCTGTTGCCTTTACCAAAATTAGTACTGTCGTGATCATTAAATTCATGGAATCTTCGGCATAATTTATGTTTTCAATTGACCGAAATGGTTTGCAATATTTAGTAAATCCCCTTTTTTATTGTTATATCGTTAAGAAAAGATCAATTATAACTTTAATGAAAGAATGAAAATATTTAGTAATAAGAATTGGAGGTTCCATTTTTAGTGCGTGCAATATACTGAGATTGATAGTTCTAATTTCTGAACAGTTCGAATATGTGGGATTCTACTGTAATCATAATATCGTTAACAAATAAGAGAAGTTATGGTTTGTAACGCCAAGAAGGAATCTTCTAATAAACGTCTGTCCGTATATCTTAAGGTTTTTGATACGCTCCCATCCACAATAATTAACAAAGTTCAGTGAAGCTTGGCCTGAGAATTTGTATTATCCTTTTACATTTAATATAGACAAAATCAGTTCAGTAGAAAAATAGTTATAGATTGATATCTGAGACAACCTCCTAGAATCGAAAAATTTTTATTTTGATTATGACTAATTAAATTATTCAATTTTTATAAAATTTGACTCACTGATATTGTCTTTAGTGAAAAATATTACGCACGATAAAATTTTTGTACAGGACATCGGGGAAATTATCCCACTTAGAAACGAAAATATCACATATCGCTATAACTAACAAAGGAAATCCAAAAACAAATTTACACATTAATAGCGATTAGCTTAAATAAGATTAGTGATAGGACACGGGGAAATGCATCCACCCAGTGAATGAAACTTTTAACATCGCTAAAACTGTTAAAGCTAATTTTTTTCTTTTGGCACATCGATAAAGAAGAGATGGATAATAAAACATTATAGAATAATTAGATTATGGATATGACACGTGGGAGTGATTAGGCATAGCCGAATACAGCATTTTTACTTATTATGATTTATTTTATGTATTTTTTACGGAAATCTATAAATATTGAAGTTTAAAAAGGAAATCTGATCAGATCTGAGGAAAAAACTGAAAATATAGGTTATATCTGTGAAATGTCTAATATTTGTCAAGTTCGATTGAAAAATGTCTTTGTTTTATGAAAAAATATATATTATAAACAATAATAAATCTATTTCAGCAAAATAATATTAAAATATTTTTAAAAACTATTCAGAGAGTTATTTTTATATAATAAACTGTAATTATAGGTTATGTCTGATTGGAAAAAATCTATTGAAGAGTACAATAGTTAATACATTATAATATATTTCTTATCTAATTTGAGGATAAAGTCTCTATTGAAGACTAATCATGTGTATTCGGGCATAACCTAAAATCGGATTTTGTATAAATTCTTTGTTTAAATATTAAATGAAATTTTAATAATATTTTTTATAAATCCGCTGTGTTAAATTATTTAAATTTTAATAATTTAATAATAAAAAATTAAATATTATAAATTTTAAAAGAACTTAAAATTAACCTAAAAAAATTAACTTACAAACTTAATTTTAAAATTATTAATAAAATACTACAGATTTTCAATAATCCTACATACGAGACATATGAAGAAGCTTTACTTATTAGATTTTCTGGTATTCTATTATCAATTTCCGGTAAAGCTCTATAAACTTTACGATTATTTAAAGGTTGTACAGGACGGAAATTGTGTGTTAAAGGAGAACCATCAAAAGTTTTTAAATAACGGAAACGTTCAATCTGAAAGAAAAATAAAATAATAATAATAATAATAATAATAATAATAAAATATTATTACAAAACAAGACTTACCATTGCCTCTGATATACCAACGGGATTTATAAAATCAATCCATATAACATCTTCACTACAGGGTGGTGTCGTTAACGAGCCCACATAAGTGTAATACCTGTCTAAATCTTTAGTTAGTAAAGTAAATAATTCCATGGGCTGTTCAAGTGTTATATTGTTATGTGGCTCATGAATATATTCCAAATGTCTAGTCAATTCATCATATTCTAAACTTGTATAATTGCCCACCTGTTTAAAAGGGGAAAAGGGAAAACATTAAAATGATTTATGAGTTGTTAATACAGTTTAATTATTTTAAGTTATTAACTAATTTGAAAATAAATTAATAAATAATATATTTTGAACGTTAAATTATATGTTAAGAAATAATTAGAGGTCAAGAATTTAAATTAAAAGCAGTTTGATTTATTATTAACACTGTAGAATTTTTTATTAAAAAAAGTTTTTTTTTTTTTTTTTAAGTTATTTTAAATTGGAATATTCATAATTACGTTATTTTTATATATTTTTACGAAAATTGAAGGGTTTAGAGTAAAAATTGAAAATTTTATTTTAAGTGATAAAATGAATTTTTGGTAAAATTAATAAAATTTTTGGAGAAAAATAAAATTTTTGGTGAAAAATTCAATTTTTTAAGGGAAAAAGTCTAAGATTTTCGAAAAAGAAATCTTCAGTGGAAAATTAAATTTTTTGTGGAAAATACCATTTTTTTGCGAAGAATGAAATTTTTTAGTGAAAATGTAATTTTTTAGTGAAAATGTAATTTTTTAGTGAAAATGTAATTTTTTAGTGAAAATTAAATTTTTTGTGAAAAGTGAAATTTTAAGTGAAAATTTATTATTATTTTTTGTTTAAAAAGTGCAATAAAAAAACAAAATTTGCAAAAGTGCATTTTTTTAAGTTTTATGAAAAAATAAATCTTTAGTGAAAAATGCAATTTTGTGTGAAACTTAAAATTTATTTGAAGAATAAAATTCTTTAGTGGAAAATGTAATTTTTTGTGAAAATTAGATTTTTAGTACAAATTATATTTTTTTTAATAAAAGTGCAATTTAAAAACAATTGTTTAGAAAAAAATGCAACTTTTAATTAAAAAATAAAAACAATTAAAAAATGCAACTTTAGGTGAGAAATGCAATTTTGTGTTTAAAAATGCAAAATTCGATTTTTTATTAAAAATGTAATATTTTATGAAAATTTAACGGAAAAACATAGTTTTAGTATAAAATGTAGTTTTTAATTAAAAATATAAATTTTAGTGAACAAGTATTTTAAGTTTTTAATGAAAAATTATTAAAAAAATATATATAAAAATTGCATTTTTATTAAAATGCAAATTTTGTGAAAAAAAATCTATTTTTTTTAATAAAAAATGTAAATTTTAGTGATTTTATTTAATAATTTAAATTTTCAATAAAATGTCATTAAAGTCTTAAATTTCTTAAATAAGGTTCCTATAAGGGAAAAATAACAACAATTTGTGATCATTTAAAATTTCCATCAAAATTTAGTTTTTCGTAACAAAAATAAAGAAAATCATATGTAGTTTTATAAATAAGGAGAAATTGATAAAATGAACTTAATTTGTGATCTATTGGTTTTTAATCCCAACACTATTGAAATTGTTGATGACGGAATGATTTTAACGAAATTTGGCACAAATAATATTTAAAAACGATTTGCCAAATTATACGACGATCGGACCATTATCGCCTCTTTGGAATATCATTTTAAAGTGCAAAAATCTCACATATGCATTCGTATTTAAAAGTATTATAAAGTTGGACTTGGCTGACTATAAGTTCTTATTAAGTTTTGGATTTTTTAGTTTTAAGTTTCTTAAAAAATACTTGTATTTGAAATAAATAACGAAAATTTGGGATCTCCTATATTTTTTATTAAAATTAAATTAGCATCTTAAAAGGAAAATAATGATAATTAAAATTTTAATTAAAAATTTGGATTTTTTATAAAAATGATTTTTATATTAAATTAAAATAAAACTAAAATTGTCGACAGTTTCTTTCATAATTAAGCAGTTGCGAAAATGACTATAATTCATGATCATTTATATCTTAATTTTAAGCTCTCAAAAGGCCAAATACTATTGATCACTTATTCTACTGATCAAAATAATATTTTTATACGCAAATTCAATGTTGATATATTTTCTTACCTGATAAAATGCTGCCAACACCACAACACCATCATCCTTCCGAGCAGCCTCTTCAAAACTATCATATTTACTATTACGAAATACAACATGCAGTTCCATTGGATAAGCGACATTATTTATACGATCCTCACTTCCCACCGTATTATTTTCACCCCAATGAAAATGTAGCTGTTGAAATTGATATAAACCTTTACCCTCCAAGGGGCCACCCATTATACCCGGTATACTACCATTATAAGACATTTTCACCTGAACCGTATGACCATTATTTAGAATTATAACATTTAAGGGAATTTTATCGAAATCCTTAAACTGCATTTTCGTATAATTGCGATTGACAACATCGACATCGTTGATATTAATAGGACTTTGATGTTTACCCGAGCACTGATTAAAATGTTCACTCCAATGATCGGGTCCCATATTGCCGAAATAAGTAAATTCCGATTCAAGTTGTACTGGAAGTAAAAAAAAAGAGAATAATTTGAATTTAATCGATTTTTTAAATGGAATATTTTTTTCAAAATCAAATAAATTCTAGATTTTAACACTTAATAATTTAATTTAATTTAAATTTGTATCAGTTTTTGTTGTTATTGTTGTTGTTCGTTACCTAGTAATTATTTCAATTAAAATTGTTTATTTACATTTAATTAAAATTGTTTAACATTTACGATTACAATTTGTAATAATGATAATATAATTATTTTACCATTATTAACTACAAATATGGGAATTATTATAGTTTTTTTTTACCCTACAGCACCATAAGTGGTAGGTGCTCGTCCAGATATTTGTAACGGATAGAAGAAATATCGCTACCTCTACTTTTAAGTACACAGTTCGATCAATAATCACTTTCTGACTCGATTTAACCATGTCAGTCCGACTAGGCGGTTTGATGTAAACCTTGTGAAAAAATTCAGGTCGTTTTTAAGATATTTTGTGAATTAGAGAAGATGTTTATTATTCTAATTATTCATTATTCTGACCCCAGGACCATGCTTATTGAAATTGGTGTTGATGAGACCATTATTTCACCTTGCTCCTATAAACATGTTTCTCCAGTATTAAGTTCATGTTTCTCCGATTTTAAGTTCATTAAAGTCTTACATCATTAATATTCAAAATCGAGGTGCCAAATTAAACGATCCATTATTTCTCCCACACTACCTTCACTTTCCAATATTTTTGCAATAAAATATTTTATAATAAAAATCTCTGTCTGAAATTTTCAGAATATATTCACATTGTAATTCTAATAATTATCAAAGGCTATAGGACCTTATCGAGAGCTATAAGACCTCATTGAGGCCTTTTGTTCAATTTCCAAATTGAATGTGAAACAAAAACTTTGCTCGCGGTAAAAAAAAATATATTCGAGATCCCTATAACTCCGCTCAAAAAGTCCCATTAAACTATAACAAATTATAATGCCACATGCCAATGCTATCATTATGTTAAGTTTCCATCGAATCCAACCATCTAATCATATGTAACAGATTTATTTTCATCAAATCGATTTTGTCCCCATTATGCAATCTTGTGTAAAGTCAGTATGGACCGACCAAAACTTCTTACTTGTTTCAGTTTAAGAATGTAAAATTCCTTCAGTTTTGATTTAATGCACTTTATTGTTTTTGTTTAAAAATAATTAAATAATTTTTATGCCTCTAATTTGTAATTCACAATCTGTCTGTCCGTCCGTCCGTCCATCTCTCGTTCTGTAAATTAATATTGATGTATTTTAGTTGATTGTTTACGACATAATACGTTTTGTAAGTAATTTTCCCTCATTATAAAATAAATTATCTATTTTTTTTATTATTGTTTTTGTTGTTGTTGTTGCTTTCGTATCTCATACGTATAAGGAATTTATAAGAAATTGAAAATTATTTGAATTTGATTAAAATTTAAATTGATGTAAATTGATATTTTTCATTTATTTTTAATGTAAATTTCAAATCTAAATCCTGCTTTATTAAAATAATATTTTACGTCTTCGTATTATACTGCACAGTGGTTCCAAAATAAAGTTAATCTAAAGTAGAAGTTTTGATTTTCTAAATGTTTGTAACGATTTCTTTTCCATTTAAAATCCATTATTTTTCTCTGAACTATAAATTTAATGTAAATGTATTTAAAGCAAATCCGAGGTCATTAGAGAAAAAGCTTTCCCCGCTAATCTCTAATGGATTGTTAACTTTATATTGTTGAAGAGCAAAAAGTAATAAAGCTACAATTGAGGAAAAATAAGCTTGAATCTATTTTTTGGGTATATATTTCTATATACTCAAAAATTCTGTAAAGACTTAAATCTTTTATAATGACAGCGTAAAAAAGGAAAAAAGTTTTTGTTACTAAAATATTGCTTATTTCACTGAAAACTTATTATTCAACAATAATTGCATTTTCACAAATTATTGCATTTTTATCAAACATTTTTTTCGCGAAAAATGAATTTTTCATAAAAATTACATTTTTCATAAAAATTACATTTTTTATTAAAAAAATGCATTTTTTACTAAAAATTTCGTTTTTCATTAAAAAAATGCATTTTTTACCAAAAATTACATTTTTCATTAAAAAATGCATTTTTTACTAAAAATTACATTTTTCATTAAAAAAATGCATTTTTTACTAAAAATTACATTTTTCATTAAAAAAATGCATTTTTTACTAAAAATTACATTTTTCATTAAAAAAATGCATTTTTTACTAAAAATTACATTTTTCATTAAAAAAATGCATTTTTTACTAAAAATTACATTTTTCATGAAAAAATGCATTTTTTACTAAAAAATACACTTTTCATGAAAAAATGCATTTTTTACTTTTTTTTATTTTTTTAATGAAAAATGTAATTTTTAGATTTTTCATTAAAAAAATGCATTTTTTACTAAAAATTACATTTTTCATTAAAAAAATGCATTTTTTACTAAAAATTACATTTTTCATTAAAAAAATGCATTTTTTACTAAAAAATACATATTTCATGAAAAAATGCATTTTTTACTAAAAAATACACTTTTCATGAAAAAATGCATTTTTTACTAAAAAATACACTTTTCATGAAAAAATGCATTTTTTACTAAAAAATACACTTTTCATGAAAAAATGCATTTTTTACTAAAAAATACACTTTTCATGAAAAAATGCATTTTTTACTAAAAAATACACTTTTCATGAAAAAATGCATTTTTTACTAAAAAATACACTTTTCATGAAAAATGCATTTTTTACTAAAAATACACTTTTCATGAAAAATGCATTTTTTACTAAAAATTACATTTTTCATAAAAAATGCTAAAAATTACATTTTTCATAAAAAATGCATTTTTTACTAAAAATTACATTTTTTATAAAAAAAAACGAAAAATTGCATTTTTCACAAAAACATTGCATTTTTCACAAAAGAAATGCATTTTTCACTAAAAAATGCTTTTTCACAAAAGATTGGATATTTGACCAAAAAATTTAATTTTTCACTAAAAATTGCATTTTAAATATCATTTTTTACTAAAAATTTAATTTTTCACTATTATTTATTTAAAATTGCATTTTTAAAATTTTAATTCTCATTACAGTTTTTTGAACTCTAGAAAAGTTAGAATAAATTTTTTGAACAAAATGCGACAAGACAAAAATTTTCATCTCAAACATTTTCTTTTCCACTGGAAACATTGAATTATGTTTACGAAACTTCCCATCGATGCAATAGACAAAGTTATAGGCCGATGTCTTATCTAATTGTCAAAATAGGTAATACATCCATATCTGAGAAGTGCACCCACACTACTATACATTTGACTTTGTGTGAGTGAAGCAGCAAAAAATAACGCACTGCTCAAATTGTTAAGAGAGAGGAGCAGTTTTTATAGTGAATGTGTGAAGTAAAAGAATTTGTAGTCTCACCTCAGATATCGATCTATATCGATCTTTATAACTGGTCGATTTTGCTGATTTTAAATAACAATAACAAACAATCTGACTCAATTTTATTGAATTTGAATAATTATTGATTATTGGATATTATTCAATATCGATTCAGATTTTGATATGATACAAAATTATATATACTTTATGGGGTCTTAGATAATTCTTTCTTTGCGTTACACACGGAATAACATATTTAATGTATCAATTAAAATTCTATAATTCATTTTCTACTAAACCATCGCCTTTGGTGGCGAAGACTATAAAATTCCGATTTTAAAGAAATGTCGTATTTTATGACTCTCTATATGTGTACAGTTGAACATTAATATGTAACTGTATATGTGTATGACTTTAAAATTATCATATATATATGATGTCATCATAACAATTTTCAATTAAATTGTAATAAATACAACTTTTTAACCACATTTTTTGTAACCACAAAGACACTGTGCAACATGTGAAATTATTTGTAAACATAATCGATTCTAAACAAATTTTTATTATTTTATACCAAAACAATTTTGAAATATATTTTATGGGTCTAAAAAAGTTGCCAAAATTAAAACTCATCATACAAATAAACAATTTACATACGTATGTACATATAAACATTTGTATGTATAAATTCCATTGTCTGTGACAATGTGTGAATTACATCCGCATTAATAGTGAAATTAAACAAGTGAGATTGTTTTATTCGGAAATACCGAATATTCAATACCCTCCACAAAATGCGTGTAAAGTAAATACGTGTCGTACATACACACTCAAACATGCACTCACAAACGTATACACAATATTTAAGTTTTTCTTCAATATAATACAGGAGTTCTTAATGAGTCATATATAGTGAATTCCGACATTTACAGAAAAACCGGTTTTTAAGTTATTCGAAAAATAGGAGTTTCAAAAAACCGGGGTTTGATTGATTAATATAAATTTTTAGAAAAGAATATTATTTAATATAAATCTAGAGTTTAACCAATAAAAGCATATATCGTGTAGTGACCTTTATATAAAATAAAAAGTAAAAATATTGATTCCTTATCAAAATAACCATTTGTAACAATATTCATCAAATAATCCTTACACTTTATAAAGACCTAAATGAGTGAGATATAAACGTTTTTTTTTTGTTAGTGTTTTTCGGTATCGTATTTAAAATAATGTGTCGAGATATCATGGTTTTATTTAAATCCATTATTTTTGCTTTACATAAACTATTTCTTTAATTTCTAAACTTGTCTAAATTATGGATCTATATCTCTTTAACTAAAAAATTCATATTGTTGAACAAAAAAACTTGCAAAATCTTATTTAATTATTTTTATTGGCGCGATTATGACTAAAAAAACGGACCTAGCAAAATCGATTCAGAATATGATGAATAAGAATACATACAATACTTTGCTCGTGTAACACACGGAATGAAAAATTTTATATATTTACTCAGTCATCGGGGATTATACAAAAATGAAGCTGCATATAATAGTGAAAAAATTTCAAGTGACTTTCATTAAAAACCGGTTAACCGACTTCAAAAAACCAGCATGTCGAGTAATTCGAAAATAGAAATCATTCGAAACCGGTAGGTTTTCTAAAAAACCGGTTAAACGGTTTCCGGTTTCGGTTTGTGAATTGTTATAACTTTTTTTTACTGAATCTTTAGAATGGTAATGAAACATGTATAACTTAATATTATGACAAATTTTTTCTAATTTATTTATTATTTATAAACGATAATTTTATGAAAGTTCTTCGCTTGCCTGTGATATCGGTCTATACCTTTTAATAAACTTAACCGATTTTGATAGTTTTAAACAGGTACATTTTTAGGACTATAATAAATACACAGGCCAAATTTCAATGAGCTCTGCTAGTTATATGGTTGTGTGCATGCCAACAACAGACATACGGACATAGCAAAATCGATTCAGATTTTCATTAGCGTTACACACGGAATGACAAAGTTAATCCTACCCTTTTCACCACTAGTGGTGGTGGATGGTATAAAATTTGTTATTATTGAAAATGAATTTCGTATTTGTAATTTAATAAATGAAATTAACACTTTTTATTGTTGTTTTTGTTAATTTTTTTTATTATTTTTTCACTTACCGCAATTAATCAAAATGGCCAAAATTAATATTGACAATTTTAATTTTATAACTTTTAACATTTTTCTATATTGTTGTTGTACACAGGTAAAATATCAAATGGATTTTAATTAATTTTTCACTTTAATTATTTCAAATTATTGTTATAATTTTTTGTTTAATATTTATTATCACTTTTTTGTTGTTGTATTTGAAATTGTTTTTGGTTTAAAATCTAAAATAAATAAATAAATAATTGTAAAGAAAACATTTAAATAATAATTTTATTATTATTATTTTTTCATATAATTGCAAAATACACAAGAGACAAAGTGTATTTATTGTTTAAAAGAAAAGATCATCATCATTATCATCGTCATAATTATCACCAACATTATGACCATTTAATGTTTTAAATATCATGTTTTGGTGCGGTTAATGTGACCAACTAGTTTTTTTTATTATTTTATTAATTGTTTATTTGCGTTTTCAAAACTTTATTGTAATTTATTTATATTTATATTGATTTTTAAG
This sequence comes from Cochliomyia hominivorax, assembly GCA_004302925.2. Lineage (NCBI taxonomy): Eukaryota > Metazoa > Arthropoda > Insecta > Diptera > Calliphoridae > Cochliomyia > Cochliomyia hominivorax. The sequence continues at coordinate 19,857,803 of PYHX02000413.1, read as the reverse complement.
TTAATTTGAATTAATTTAAAATGTTCTTTAAATAATAAATAACATTTTTATTTGATACGAAAAACTATTTTTATTCACGCAACTTAGTTCTGAAAGTTCCGAAACTATTTTTTATTTAAATAATTGAAAATAATTAAATAATTGTTTTTTTTATGAAATGATATACATTTTCTAATACAGAAGGTATTAGATTCAATTAATAAAGAGTCCAAAATAATCAACTCTTATTTTCCGAGTACTTGGTAGGGACTTAAATGGAAATACAAATTATAAAACCAAATGGAGTAAAATTTTTTGAAAATAAATTTATAACTTACTTTGCCCAGAGATGGAGATATGGTTACTCAAAGTAAGGTATCACACATAGTGGTTTCAAAAATTATTTTGTATCTTTCGAACCATTAAAGATATCAAAACAAAATTTATTAAAATAAAGGTTTTATGTCTTCTAACTGCTTAAGGGGGTTGTGGGTGGCCTTTTAAAGTAGGCTATCTCGTTTATATTGACACATAGTGGTTTTAAGATAATTTATTTTTGGAATTAATTCTATAACTTATGAACTGTTGAAGGTATATATGTTAGGACTTTTAGAAAATTTAGAGGATTTACAATCTCCCATCGAAATACATCTCCTAAAATGAAAGACATAACAAAGCGTCTATATTAAGGTCTTTATTTACACGCCTTTGTTATGTCTATTAGCTAAAAAGCGAATCATAGACTTGTCATAAAGTCTATTATTATCGGGTGACATTAAAAACGGACTATCTCATTATTTTCTAATAAAATCTAAAAAAATTAAAATGAAAACCTGAATTTAAAGAAAGTTTTTTTTATTTTTTGTAAATCCCTAAAGGCTTTTTTGTTCCTCCAATTTAAAAATAAGCCTTTTAATGGTGAAAAGAAAATAAATTAAAATTCTTTACATAGCAACTTTTGCCAGCAAACGAAGAATAGTGTCCTTACACGGTGACTTTTCATCGAAAATGTTTAAATCAGCTCAATGTGTTCGTTTTCTTTACTTTTTTAATTACACTTTTAACTGTTTTTTTATTTTAAAGACAATTTGTTATTGCATAATAAATTTTTTTAATTTTTTAAAAATTTAAAATTTTCGGATAAAAATTTACTTTGGTTTTGAAAAAAACTTTCACTTTCTAAAACATAAAATAATAACTTTAGTTGGTCACATTTAAAATTTAAAACACAGACTTTTAAATATTATAAAAATGAAATAAAAAAACAATTTTTAAATTTACAAAATTGTTTATAAAAATCTTTTCTTTAATTTTTATAATAATTTTTTATTAAAAATATTTTTTTTATTAAAGAAAACACACACTTCTATTTTCAATTTATCCGTTATTATTTTCGAATTTTAAAATTTAAGAATCAAAACCGAAAAAATATCCTCTCATATGTTCACATTAAAGTCTTTTAAGCGTTTAAGCGCCTTTAAAATTGTTACGTTTGCTTTTAAGCTCTATTTTATATGGAATAAATGCCAAGTTTAATTTTACAACTTAATTTAAAAAAAATCAAATCAACCAACAGCAACAACAACAACTACAGTATCACCAACACCAAATAATGTTTTAAGTCGTATGAAAAACCACCAAAATATAATTGAAACAATTTGATTTTGAGTATTTTTTTTTTTGGTTTATTACACACACACACACACACAAACACCCATAAACCATCAACTTCACTAACTAAATGACAGTTAAAAAGAGAGTTACATACAAAGAGAGAGAGAGAGAGAAAGAGTGAGTGTAAATCTATTTGTGAATATGAGTAGTTTTTGTAAACCGAATAGACCAAGCGAACTTCCGTCTGAAATTCTACAACAATAACAATAATAAGTACTATACTATCAGAGCAGTCAATATAAATAACTCATGTCAAGAAGAAATTAACACACAATAACAACAACAATGCAAGACAATTGTCATCTTCATCACTCAATCAATAAGTGAGTCCATTTGTCACCGGGAAGAGGGTTTTATTGTCTGTTTGTTTTAAAGTCATTTATTTATATATTTACTTTTTTATACGATTTAAAGTCGAAAATTTTAATCAGATGCACGAAATAAAAAGACTGAAATTCTTTTATTTTTGCTTAAGTTGAAGATGAATTTATAAACGGTATTTAAGGATAGACCATTTAGGAATAAAACTGAGAGAAATTAATTTAGGAGATTTTTGAAATGTGGCGACAAAAGAAATCCTGGCCGCTTAATCACCATTATTGATTTCACCAAAGAAAAATTTTAGTAAGAATGTCGCCGAACTAGTTGAGTTAGATGGATCTTGGTCAGACTATAGTTCCGACTTAGTTGAACATAGAATATCTAATAGTCCAGACTATAGACAACTTTCCAGACTATAACGAAAATTTATATCGGACTCAGACGAATCTTATCCATTATACAAAAACAATTTAACGACTATAATCTATAGACAGAACTATAAGCAAGTTATAGTCTAGACTTTAGACGAATCTGTAGTCCAGACTAAAACTAATCTTATATCCAGACTATAGACAATTTTAATCGCAGACTATAGACGAATTATATCGCAGACTATAGACGAATTTTAGCTCAGACTATAGACCGATTTATAACGCAGACTATAGACGAATCCACTATTCGCCAGGACTATAGACGAATTTATATCGCTGACTATTGACGAATCTATAGCACAGATTATAGACGAATTTATCCTAAAGTAAAAAATTGCGATAGAACCAGGGGGAGGAGTATCCTCATGCAAAGCAAATATTGATTATCGATATATAACGAACTATTTCAGCAAAAGTTCTCAAATTTTTTCCCTTTTTCAAGGAAGATTTTACTGTGCAAAACGTAGGACCGATAAGACCAGGGGAAGGGGTATCGCCCATACAAAGAATATTGATTATTGAATATCGAAAGAACTATTACAGCAAGAGTTCTCAAATTCGATCCCGACAACATTCCCAAAGAAAAAGAGAAGAAATAACATTTCACCAATTTTTTTATTGTAACAATTATGTCGGATTATTTACCTTTGCTTAAAATCCAATTGAAACCTTTAGTTCGCTTAGCAAAATTTAGCAGTTCGAAAGTTACAGAACTATTTTCAAAAAAGAACTGTGTGAATAGAAAATCAGAATTCCTAATATCTGGTCACCCTAATTAAAACATTTTTTGAAAATAAAAGTAATAAAATCATAAAAAAATTATTTTATTTATTACAAAGTGTCATAATTCTAATATTAACATTATTATCTTCATAACTGTTAATTAATTTTAGTTGAAAATCTTTTTTTAATAACCGTTACTAAATGTTACACATATGTAATTTGGAATATGACAACAAGTAAAATATTATCTTTTTAAATTTATTAAAAATATAGAAAATTTAAAAAATTTTTTACTAATTTTGTTTAAATAAAAATTCCAACTGAAACTAAATCCCAAATTTTTGTCAATATTCAAAATTTTATATTAATTTTCCGCTTTGGTGGCCAAATTATTTCAAATTTTTTTTTTTTTGGGGAAAATTATTTAATGCATATAATTGAACATTAATAAATGATTTTATGAATAATACTATGAACATTATTATTGTTATTATTATTTTCGTTGTTATTGTTATTGTTTCATTATTTAGAGTTGTTTTCTTGGTATAATGACAATAGTGTTTTATCAATTATTGATGTGGTAATTTTCAATTTTTGCAATAATTTATGGAAAAATTAACTTTGGATTAAAATTATTTTGTTTGTCATTTCAATTTCATTGTATAATTTTAAATTAATTAAAGTTATTTTTTCAATTTTTATTCTTTTTAAAATTTATAATTTATATTAGAATATTTAAAAAAATATGTTAATGACGTAAATTATTTGATTAGTAAAATTTATTAAAAACAAACTTAAATTGAAATAAGTGAAAATTCTATATTCGGCGGTTCAGGATCTTTAATTCCTATTTCATTAGAGGAACCCCAGTTTAGGTTGAATTTTCAGTCAAGTTATAAACTGGTTACAGAAGTATTTGGTATCTACGAACATGTTAGAAATTGAAGATTCTCGATTTTTAAAGAAAAATATTAAATGTTATTTGATGTGAAAGTTTTTTGAAGAACTTAAAATTTTGAATTTGTGTAGTTTTTAAATAAAATCAATAATTAAACTTTAATAAAATCGAATCAAATAACTATATTAATTTGAGATTTCAATACGATACACATGAACTTGTCCATGATTTAGAGAAATAAAAAATCTGACTTTTCCATAAGAAAATAATCAAAATTGCAATTCTCATTAATGAAATAATTGTTTTTTAAAATTTAAGATCCGTTCGAGTGACAACACTTTTTGAGAGTTTACCTCATAAATGTTTACATTATATTTAAGATAATTGAAATTAATAAAGTTTTAAGATTTGAGAACTTAATAAAAATTTTTTTAAATTTTTGTTAAAATTAATCAACTGTGGTTGGGGCTTGTGAGCCGATATTTGTCTCGAGTTCATCCGAAATAATGTTATACACATTTTCAAGAAGTTGTCCTAATAAATTAATAAAAAAAAATATAAATTTCAGAACAAAGAAATAGTTTTTTTTAGTCAATGAATGTTGCCATCATTTAAAAGAATCCTAAAAGAAATCGTTTTTTATCAACGTTTCACCTTCGATTAACGGATTTATATATTTATACAGCTATATGGTTTAACGGATTTATATATTTATATATCTATATGGTTATTGCATTTATATTTTTTTAAGAATTTTATAAGGAATCTTGTTTTTATCCTTTATTAAGTTCGCTTACTTAAAAATTTAAACATGGATCGAAATGCTTTAAAAATTATTTCGACTTTAATATCTCTAAAACTATAAGAGATAGTTTACATAGGAATGTAAGTACAGTAGAGATTAACAAGGACTGTATACAAAATTTCGCTTTTCTCAGTTATTAATGAATTTATGGTGAATTAAAAAAACAAAATACCTGAGATGGACAACTTAGAAGGATCAATGACTACGCCTCACATCAGATAAAGATCTGTACTCCTCCAAATAAATTCAAAAAGACCTCAGCTTGAAACATATGCAATTTTATAAAAAGGAAAATATCTCTGATAGTTTCAGAGTTACAGTATTACTTCGAAAAAATAGAATACTGTACCATTTTCGAAATTCACTTCACATGACATAAATCTCTCATATGGTTTATCATTTAATTTAAACACTATAAAATCATTTTCTACGAGAAATTGGTTCAAAATTGATACTACTTAGTTCACATACAGACTGACTACCGAAAAACACTTTAAAGTGCATAAATCTGAAGAAGTTAATTGTTTCGTATGTTAAAGATTTATACGATCAGAATATTTTGTAAAAAATTTTATGAGAATCGGTCTATATTGTTGCTTTTGACCACTTGCGACCACCACTGCCGAAAATCGTTTTAATCATGAAAATATGTTAAATAAGAAGATTTTATACAAGCAAAACTTATAAAATGACATTACAAAAAGGGGCGATCCATATTTTTAAAATTGTGAGCAATTCGGATCTGTAAGTACAGGTGAAAATGCCTGCACATATTTATCCAGTTCGTAATAAGGAAAGTAATTCGTTGTCATGCCACTGAAACCAACAGTAAAATGAGATTCACTCAAAGTAAATCCCTTCTCAATACTCATTTTGCAATTTTGATCCACCGTCCTTTACAATCAATACCTGCTTATAATGCGATACTTTAATAAGGCAGATTTTTTTGAAAACTATTCTTGGTTTTCAACATAATAATAATCCCGTCACTCAACTCAAAAATGTCATGGCGCTACCTACTTATCCACTTCATTTGGCTCCGAATAATTTTGATAATTGAGACCATAAATGTTGTGATAAACAGAAGGTCCTTTCGATGCAATATTTTGTCAAGTGCATTATTAAATGTGTGCTAAAGTGGAAAGGGAATTATGGTAATTAAATTTAGTGTACTAAAGATCTACTGGATTTTAATTAAGATTAAAATATTAACTCATGATGATTTTAGTTCTAAATTTGTCTGATTTTTTTCTTCAAAAATTTATTTACGTCATGATAAAAAAATTTATGATTCATTTGAATTTATTTTTGTAAATATAAAAATTAATCTGAAAATAATCAAATCAATAATTAACAAGTTAAAAATGTGTGAAATTTCGGCTGGACAATATTTACATTTATTTTTCCTATAAATTTTTAAATAATTTATGTTTTAAATAAATAAAAACATTTTAGAGTTTAAAAATATTCCATAACAAATTTCTTTAATTCAAACATTTTTTTATGAATTTTGAAATATTTTGATTTTTTAAATTTTTTATCACAATTTTGATTTTAATTATTATTTTAGTTTAAGAATTAATTTTAGTAAATTTTAAATAAAATATTATAATAAAATTGTTACACTTTTTTAATGCGCATTTATTATTATTATTATTATTAAAATCCATTAATTCATTTGTTTAAAAAGTGTGTTTTCAATTAAAAATTTAATTAGCAAAAACTTAAATTGTCATATTCATTGTTTTTATTATGAATTAACAAATTTGTTTTATTAAAAATAGTTTTATTTGAGTTAAAAATATAAAAATAGATAAGATTTAGTTAAAGAATTAAATATAAAAAATAAATAATATTAAATAATAAAATTATAAGTAAATAAAGAGAAAAATGGAAAAAATGTTAGTAATTGTGTGATAAATAAAGTTTAGATTATTTAATCTAAAAAGGAAGACAATTAAAATGGTTCATTGATCTTTAAATTACAACTTATTCTGTTCTGCGATCAATTTTTTAATGGAATGATCGCATCTATAAATATAGTTTTTCGACAATCAAAATATTCCTCAACTGGAGATTATTACTTGGTCCTACTGAAAACAAATGTTAAACGACTTTCTGATCAAATGGGCAGGCGCGTTTTATAATTTTAAGTTCTTAAAGTTTTTTACTTTCTTAAAGTTCATTTAGTGATCGTTTTGCAGTTCTAAAAGTTAATTTAGAAAAGTTTATCATTCTTTCTGTCCAGAGAATGAAGTGTTTTTAATGAAAATACCGCATAACTGGTTATCAGACTTGAAACTTTTATGAAGTTCAGTCTAATATTTCTAATAGTCTCCTAAGACATGTTAGTAGGAAATTTAAGACCTGTAAGGTCTCAAATATGAAAATACTAGCAGAACCCTCGAACTTCGTTTTGTCCAAAAAAAATTTTACGGCGTTGCTGGTCCTAAGCAAACATTAGAGTTGTATTATCATACAATATAAATATGATGTTGAATTTTGTAAATTTTAGTATAATCACCTTTCAATTTAATCTCAGTGGTAAAACTTTTAAATTAATAAGAGTCAATTAGTTCGCAAATGAAAGAAAAAAATTTTTATAGCAAAAAAAACTTGATAACTTAATATCAGATGGACGGACGGACATATATGATTATTTACTAAATAAATGAATGAAAAAAAACTACGTAAATTGTTAATTTGCAATTTTCGAAAAAAAGATGTTAATTTTTATAATTTAGTTTTTGTTAAGAAATTATGAAAAATTAGAATCAATTGAGCAGTTATTTTCATTCAATAAGTTTTAAAATCCACTTTATATAAAATTCGAATAATTTATTTAGTTTTTTTGTTGTAGTCAATAATTTATTTAATTTTAATATAGATTTCATTAGCAGTTTATTTAACAAAGTTTTTTTGACTGAAACTACGTCATTAGATTTTATTTATCAAATAAAAATCGAATTTTCTGATGGTAAATTTTAATAATTTTTAAAATATTTCCTATAAAGATATATAAAAAACATGTAAGTATGTATGTATGTATGTATGTATGAATGTATGTAACGTACAGACTCAAAAACGGTTCAGCCAATTTTGATGAAATTTTCAGAGAATGATCCTAATATATCCGAAAGTAACATAGACTATAAAAAATTCCTATAGGACCTGGAGAGGGGTATCCCCATACAAAGCAAATATTGATTATTGAATATCTAAAGAACTGTAATAGCGAGAGATCTCAAATTTGGTCCCAACAACTCAAGAAACTGTTACTGGGCAAAACGTTGGACGGATAGGACCAGGGGGAGGGGTACCCGCATACAAAGCAAATATTGATTATCGACTATCTAAAGAACTGTAATAGCGAGAGTCTTAAAATTTTGCAGCAATTATGCTGAAATTATCAGTGGAAAAATATAGAACTTATAGGACCAAGGGGAGAGGTACCGCTTATACAAAGCAAATTTAAATTACTGATAATCAATTCAAAGCGCATGATAATACAACAAGAATGCTTGATTAGGAACAGCAACGCACTAAAAATTTGTAGTTTGACGGGTCTGCTAGTTTCCCCTAAAATTGTTAGATTTATGATAAATTTTTTAAAGAGATCAAAAAAGAGAGAGATAATTTTTTATAAAAAATTTATTTTGATACCCTCCATCACAAGTGGTGAAGAGGGTATATTAACTTCGTCATTTCGCGTGTAACACTTAAAAACCGGTAATAGTATTTGTTTGTTTAAATTTAAAAACTATAAATTTCCCAAATAAAAATATTACTTTTTAAATTGAATCCCGTTTTATTTAAGGCACGTTTCACTCGATCTTTTATTAAGATGGAGTGATCGATTAACTCAATTATTTCGCTTTTCAATGTCACAACATTTTCAAAGTCAATTTAATTATTTATTTTCTAGAAATTGATTTTAAATTAACAAAAAAAAAACGTTACTACAATTCTAAGCCCATAGTGCAAAAAAAAAAATGTTGATAAAATAATTAGAAATATTGAAATAAATCATTTCGAATTTGATAAAAATTGTCTGGTTTATGTTGATTTAATTTATTTTTTGTTTTTGATGAACGAGAACGAACACTTTTTCATCAAAAATCGCTATTTTTACAAAAAAAGTGTTAAAAATAACTGTTTAAAATTGAATAAACAAATAAAGAAAAAAATGAAAAAAAATATAGAAAAGAAATTCAATTAACAACTAAAAAAGTCGTGTGTCTGAGAGGCAAATAGATTTAAAGATCGACAGTCACATATGAACATGGGAAGACTTTAAGATCTTTTTTTTTAATTTCAAAATTTTCTAAAAATGGCAAAATTTAAATACCTACAGTGTAGCCCCATTCAAAGTTGGACAATTTAGTTTTAAAATTTTTTTTGTTTAAATCATATTTATATTATTTTAAATACTAAAGAGATCCGCCCGGATTTAAATAACGGTTTTTTTGTTTAAGTCTATTTCGATTTTTTTTAAAATTTCATATTTTGAATATCAAAAAACCGGATTTTCCCAGTTTCTTTCTAAAAGTGTATTTTTATGAATTTTAGTACTATAAAACCTTAAAAAATATACTTTTCAAAGTTTTAAACACTTGAAAAAATACTTGAACATTGGAAACTTTCCTGTGGTAATGCATTCATTAATTATTTCAACAAAACTGGATCTGAATCTAAAGATCTAAACAGTATTGATTCTAGATATAATTTTCAAAATGAATGAAATAATTATATTTAAAATCCAAACAACTTATTTACAACAAATATTATTCGAGTATCGATCCGGAAAGCTTGAAATCATACATTTATAAAGTTTTAACAACTTTCAGGTAGACACATACATTCGAACACACCATACACATATACACACTAATACATCATAGTTAAATTTTATTTTAATCTGATTAATTTTGACAAATAATTTTTATCCTAAATTTGAGGTTAACTCAGATATCGGTTTATAACTTATTATTATTATTATTATTATTATTATTATTATTATTATTATTATTATTATTATTATTATTATTTAAAAGAAATAATCACAATTATGATCAAATAGAATCTAAGAGAACTATATTTTTTATAACTGAAACTTTTTCTTATTATTTTATGCGTTTTAAAATTTGTCTAAAAACCGGTTAACCGTTAATTTTTAAAAAACCGAGACCGTTTCATTTTAAATTGCAACTTTTCGAAGAAACCGAAAACCGGTTTCTAAAAAATGTCGAAGAATCGATCACCCTAATATCTACATATGTATAGAAAATATTCAAACCACGTCTGGCATTAACTCTACAACAACTTTTTCTATTTTAGAGATCAGAAAAATCCCTAATTACAGATTTGTTCCAGTATCCGAGAGAAAACGAGAATGGAGAAAGAACTAAGCGAGAATCGTTCTTTAATCACATGTGAACATAAATTTTAACGGAGTTGCATAGTAATAAAGAAACTAATTGCAAATGCCCAAACTATTGAAATAAGGAGTGAGAACAAACAATTCTTATCATACATATATGTTAAAAAAATTAAACCTCTAAACTTAGAGTTTTAAATTTTTTCATTGAAATTATTAAAATTATAAATTATAAAAAATATTTTGATAGTTTTAATGAAATTTTGAAACTTTTTCGAAAATCCTTCCATTAACGTTTTTTTGTGTTCTCTGTCACTTTGGTCGCACAGTTAGTACATCTCTGTTTAAAATCTATCACACCTTTGGACACCGTTTTTGTGCTCTTCAATTCTCTATTAACAAAAACCCAATATCTCTCCGCAGGCCTTAGCTCTGCGCAGTTTAAAGGATTTGCCTTTGTTCTTATTATTGTTATTGTGCCAGTTGAGGGCTTGTTTACCAAAGTGACCGAATGCCAAGTCAGTTAAAAAATAAATGGACATATTATGAAATCTTATGAATGGAGGCAGCCTTTTTTAACACTTCTTAATTTAAATTTCGGTATTTATAGGGCTCGTTGAATTAAATCATTGGCATCTTTTGCCGCAAATGCATATTGTTAGTTATACCAATAACTTTTTGAGGAATTTTTAATGCGTCTGGGTCTCAAATTTTTCTTTAACATTTCCACGTGCATCAGCAACATAAAATGTTTGGCCAGAAAGTTGCAAAATATCAGCCAGAACTAACGTTTCATCATCCATTATGAAGCAAGAATATTTTTTCCGTGCTATAAGGAACTTTTTGAGACTTGTTTGTTTTTAAACCTGCATTAGTTTTTTTGAACCAAATAATTCTGGCGCTGAGCTAAACGGGCCGCTTTCCTTTCGGATGTATTGGCAGCTCTTTTGAAATTGCTTTCTTTTTTTTGGCATTTGGAACATTATCATCATAATTCCTTCTGTCTGAACCAGAACCAAAAAACATTTGTTTATATATTTTCGATCTCAGTCCCAATTCACTCAATTTCTTGCTGAAAGTGCTGTTATAACTTGAATATTCATTTTCTGCAAATCACGTGAAACTTTCTTAAAAAATGTTTTATATATAATTGGCGCCTTTATTAAATGTTTGTTTTTAATTAAAGTTGTTTTTTTCAGATCATTATAATAGAAATGTGAAATAAAAGTACCCGATTACATAATGAAATATTTTTTTAAATGGAGCAAAATCGTTTTAATATTAAGATTCTAAACCAAATCAATCTTATTTCATACAAAAAAAAAAACGAATAAACTAATCAATTAAAATAATTGCTAAATAATTACATGAACTAAAAGTTAATGACAGTAATAACAGATCTGAAAAAATAATATTTATTTATCAAGAAGTTTAGTTCAAAAGATTTTCATATTGGAAGCGATAATTTTGCTGTCAAAAAAAAATATTCTTTGAAATAAATTATTTAAAAAATAAATTAATTGAATAAATTAAAAGAATTATTATTTCATTTACATAGGCGTAAGTATTAAATAATTATTAATGATTAATTTAATTTAATTAATAAACAACAATTTCAATTATTTTTAATTGAAAATAAAATCAAGAGAAAAAATAAATTTCAAAATGGACACAAGCAGAATTTGATTTTTCTTAACATTTTGTTTTAGAATTTTATTGATCAATAAAAATATTTTTATTTAAATTATTATTTTAAAATTTTCTATTAAAGTGCATTTAACAAATTTAAGGTAATTAAATCAAATAAAATAATATAATTCCGCTGAAAAGTTCAATATATCGATATATTTTTAAAATTGTTGCACTACTAACACGTACAACTTGTTGTTCACCATCATCTTCATCATCGTAATAGGCATCAACAAAAGCTATGCCACCCATTTTACCATCTTTCATGGGTAATTCCTCATAATTTGTTAACAAACGACCGGTGGGTGGTTGAAATTTTCGATAATTTTCCATAAGTTTACCGCCACCATAACCGTTTAACAGTTCCAGTTCTTCTATCTAAGAAAAATGATAATAATAAAATTTGTCTTTTTTATTGGGTATGCAAGTTAATAATGACGATTTCATGTGTATAATAATAGTGAAACTTTTGAATCGTTAAAGTCTGGGGCCCATATCGATGAATCTGTGTCTGTTTGCTTATTTATTTGTTTGTTGGAGACTTAAAGACGGCTTAACTAATGGACAGTTTTTATTATAATTTTCACCTAAAAGTAACATAAGCTATAACAAATTTCGATAGGACCAGGGGGAGAGGTAACCCACTTACAAAGCAAATATTGATTATCGAATATCTAAAGGAACCTTTGTCCAAAAAAACCTTCAAGGAACTGTTTTATTGGACAAAATTTAGGACGGATAGTAATAGTGGGAGAGGTAGCCCACATACAAAGAAAATCGATCATCGATTATCTAAAGAACCAATTCAACCCAATAACTTTTTCAAGGAACTATTTTACAAAACGGACGTAATCATAAGGAGAAGTATACCCATACAACGCAAATTATGATCATCGAATATTTAAAGATCTATTGATCCCAATAATTTGTTTCAAAGAACTTTTTACGAGGCAAAATGTGAGACGAATAGGATCAGGAAAAGAGGTAGCCCTAAAGCAAGTTATTTATAAAATTAAGGCGTTTTGATTTTGTAATTTTCACACCCTTGGTGACCAAATTTTGACATTCTCCCTTCGTCCCCTTTACTCTCTAAGAACTTAGGCGGCTGAAAATATTCTGTAGTTACAAATTTACAGAACATCAGAATCAGAATATCAATGAAGCCATGGTAATTCTTGGTATAAAGTAGAATGTTGAATTCGGATCCTATACAGAAGACAATTGATTCATTTGAAGAGATCGATGAGTGAAGAACGATCGAAATATTTAAACTGGCGCAATTTTGTTTCAAACTAAAAAATTTTTAACATTTAAAAAACGAGATCGGCACTACAATTGGATCTCCGTTCGGAAACTGCAGAAGTCAAACATTGTCAACCCAACTAACAGCCTTATCAATCGGAAAGAAAGAACAACCAAATAAATCCAAACTGTTACAACAATCAGATGTAATGACATATTTTTCCATCATAAAAATCCTCGAATACAGTTTGTTTAAATCTACGATTATTTTAATCGATTAAACAAACAGTATAAAAATGAAGCATTTTATGTCTTATATCTCTTTATCTGATAAAGGAAATCTAACGATATCTCACTTAAATAGATACATTATTGTTGGCTACAAAATGTAGGACATGATAGGACACAAGAAGGTGGTATTCCCCTTATAAACTTTTAAAACTGCATGTCTCTGAAACTTTTAAAGCTAAAATCTTTAAACTTGACACGTGGGTAAATTGGATGGGGCACGTGTGATTGGTAAAAACTTACAAATGGAATTTTTAATATCGAATATCTCTGTAAATGTAAAAGGAAATTAATGAAATTTGCGCATAAATGGATCAATGATGGCAAAATATTGTAGACGTGATTTTTGGAATGGAGATATCAGAATTAAGCTTCATTGATTTTTAGTCAAAATCGGAGCAAACAAAAATCTACATTATTAACTTTTATACATAAATTACAAAACACTTACCAATTCCGGTTGTACTGGAATGGTGGTGATGAAATCGGCATATAAAATTTTTGTATTACAATCGATAAATGTAAAAGCACCTTCATATATCAGATATTCCGCCATTTGATCTGGTAACCAAGCGCTAAGTGGTAGATTTTCAAATATCATAATTGAAAATTCGGTACGAACATTTTTTAGATTCTCTTGTAGTTCCTTTAATTTTGTTTCCTTACTGGCGACAAACTGATAAAGGGACATTAATTAAATATTTATATTTTTAATTCTAGATGGAATATAATCGAAATACCTCCAATCCAAATGCAAAAACTACAATATTATTTTTACGATGACTGGCCATTTCCATTCCGCTATTTTTTATATTATAAAACACCGCATGTAGTTCGATGGGTATTTTTGCAGTGGAATTATCAAACCATTGAAAGTATAAATAGGCAAAACGATGCGTGTCCAAACCTGAGCTTGGTCCAAAATTAATTGTTGGTACTAAAGAGTTATTGTATTTCATGGATACAACTATTGTATAACCCGTATTATCCACTGCCGTTTCATAAGGTAAAACATTGAAATTTTCAAAAATTATGGGTTCGAATAACTTTGCGCCCACATGATAATTGGTGAAATTTCTCAAAGGAATTTTATGTTTACCCAGACATTTTCGACTTTCCGCTGAATACTGAGGATGAGGAGAAGCTATGCGATAGAATAATGTTTGGGATTATATTGATTCTTTTAGTTTTAATTCTAATTTTGAAATTTACCTTTTATTTCAGACCCCAAAAATAGAATCAGTACAAGATAAAATAATTTAATCATTTTTTTTAGTTAAGAATTTTAGTCACTTTTACTCGTCACTACAAAATAACTATAACTGAATCATTTTAACTTTGTGTTTTTTAATTTATGACAAATTTTTTATAAATAATTAGTTCAAGTCCCCCGGGAGGAGTTATTGAAACCATTTTATAATATTTTATAAAATTGAAACATAATTAGTTTGAATTTATTATTTAATCGATATAAATATAAAACTTCAATATTAAAGCGTTTTACAATAATATTATAAAAATATAGAAATATTTCTTAAATTTCCCAAAAATGTATAATTTTGATCTGAAAAAGATAACGTTAGATAAGGAGCACTGCTGAATCCACTGAATGTTTTGTTTAGGTGTGTTAAACGTTGTCCATATATAAAATTTCTTATCACAGTTACGGTGATAATTCTATTTAAATTTTAGTGAAAAATGCAATTTTTAGTGAAAAATGCAATTTTTAGTGAAAAATGCAATTTTTTGTGAAAAATGCAATTTTTTGTGAAAAATGCATTTTTTTGTGAAAAATGCAATTTTTTGTGAAAAATGCAATTTTTTGTGAAAAATGCAATTTTTTGTGAAAAATGCAATTTTTTGTGAAAAATGCAATTTTTTGTGAAAAATGCAATTTTTTGTGAAAAATGCAATTTTTAGTGAAAAATGCAATTTTTAGTGAAAAATGCAATTTTTTGTGAAAAATGCAATTTTTTGTGAAAAATGCAATTTTTTGTGAAAAATGCAATTTTTAGTGAAAAATGCAATTTTTAGTGAAAAATGCAATTTTTAGTGAAAAATGCAATTTTTAGTGAAAAATGCAATTTTTAGTGAAAAATGCAATTTTAGTGAAAATGCAATTTTTAGTGAAAAATGCAATTTTTAGTGAAAAATGCAATTTTTAGTGAAAAATGCAATTTTTAGTGAAAAATGCAATTTTTAGTGAAAAATGCAATTTTTATTTTAGTGAAAAATGCAATTTTTAGTGAAAAATGCAATTTTTAGTGAAAAATGCAATTTTTAGTGAAAAATGCAATTTTTAGTGAAAAATGCAATTTTTAGTGAAAAATGCAATTTTTAGTGAAAAATGCAATTTTTTGTGAAAAATGCAATTTTTTGTGAAAAATGCAATTTTTTGTGAAAAATGCAATTTTTTGTGAAAAAATGCAATATTAAGTGAAGAATGTATGTTAAGCTGTTTGAAAAGCATTCTTGTCGAGTAATGCTACCAAATCCTCACCTTGAAACCCTTCCTGATTTTTTTAACAAAATCATAACTCTAAATTCAGACAAACTTACAAGAAGGAATCATCTAAGGTTATATATATAGGCGATTCATCTTTGTCTGTTTGTCTGTCTGTCCATCTACCTATCTGTTGTTGTTCTTTACAATACGATCTTACTTCACCTAAATTGTTGTTTTTCCAAGCCGATCGTAATTTAAAACCAGCAAAATCGTTTCTATAGGAAGAAAATTATAGAACGATAATTGACTCAACCTCAAACTTAAAGGAAAGAATTTTTATTAATATTTCAATTAAAAATTTTACACTTTGTAATTTGTCGAATATTGAAGTTTTAGTGGACTCAAAAGGTCTCCAATAAATATGTCTGTTATATTTTATAATAAAAACGTCGCAATTTTTGTGGAAAAAAGAATTTATAGTTTTCTCCAAGTGTATTTAGGGAGTCTTTAAATAGAACCTTTTACGATTTAACCCCAAAAGCAATTAAACACCACAATAACAACAAAACTCTAATAATCGCTAATCGGCAAAGTGTGTGCATCAATATTTAGATTTTATTTCTTGATAATTAAGTGCATTAAATTAATGAAATATTATATTGATTAATCTTTTAATTAATATGAAATTCGAATAAGATTCAAGAGAAACATTAAAGTAATCATAATTAATGTAGACAATTTAAAGTCAAATATGCTATTCGCATCATCTGTATTTAAATAATGTATAGGAGGTGAACTTCCTAAATTGGGCATTTTCTTCATGTTAGTAAAAACCGGATTTTTAGGTTCAGATAGATTTTTTAATGTTTTCATTAAAGGAGAACCATCAAATGTTTCTAGTTTTCGAAATTCATCGATCTGAAATAAATCTGTTAGTTTGTAATAAATGGAGGAAGAGAGTTATTATGTACTTACAACTTCAGGAGTAAATGATAAGGGAGCTTCAAAGTCCACCCACATTACTGATGCATTACAAAAGAAAGCTGGCAAAGAACCCTCATAAAAATTAAATCTTTGAACATTTGAGAGAATCCAATAATCTAAATTATTATTTGGTATTTCGTGACTTGTATTGGACTCGCGAACATAATGTAAATGTTTCTTTAAAATATCAAATCTGTCACTCTCAAAAGTGATGATCTTGGAGGAAAAATTTAGAATTTGTTAATTTCATAAAACTATCAAGTCCATGAGTTACTCTTACCTGTACTGAATATGCTAAAACCATAATAGAATTTTCTATATTTAGCGATTCATAAATATCTTTATGTTTTATATCATAAAAAATGGCATGAAGTTCGGTTGGAAATTCTATATCTTCAAAGGGATAAGCTGCCTTTTCGAACCATTCGAAATAAAGAAAATTTAAACGAAATCTTTTGAAATTAACATCAATGATAGGAGGCGTATCATTGAAATTCATTCTTATCAAGAGATTATAACCATTATTTTCCAAATAGGTCTCATGGGGCATTTTATCAAAATTTAAAAATTCTATACGTTCCAAATGACCATTAGCTATATCGTCCTCTTCTGGATAACCAATACCTATTTGATATTTGCCCACACAGTTATTTGTTGCATTGTGGTCCCATTCGGAGGCTGAAGCTAAGACTGTGACTTTTTAATAATTTTTATAAAAACATTTTTTATTTTATAAAAAATATTTACCAATTAATTTTGTATTTTGCCAAAATATTAAATAACGAATTAATGATTTAATTGAAGATTTGACAGGATTAAATAACATTATTTTCTGGTATTTAAACGTTACTATTGAAGGTTTTAGGCGTTAATAATAATTTTTATATATAAAAAAAACTTTCGCCAGACAAAATATTCTTAAATAATTAAAATGTGAATCTATCAATTAATTACAGGTTAAGATATTGTCAATATTAATATTGTTTTGAGTGTTATGAGTCACTGTCACTGAGGGAAAAGTGAAATTAGTTATATTTTTTTTAATAAATTGCACAGTGGGTTAGAAATTATTTTTTATATTTAAAAATTAAATATTAAATAAATGACAGAGGTTCTCATGGGGAATCCATAAATGTCGCTCTGATGCTGAAAACAAGATATATCAGACATCAAATCATCTAAGATTTCATATATTATATATATTCTTACATCATAACAAAATCTGAAATCTGTTCTTCAGTGACATTCTCACGGTCATCTTAGTACTCCGAAATCAATAAAATTTGGTGGTGATAATCATTTCGTATATAACGTCAAAAGAAATCATTCGTCTGTCACATTCTCACGGTCACGATCCGATTGTTTATTTTGAATTTTCCTTTTTGAAATTACTAAAAAATTAGACCGATATCTGAGGCAATTCAGACAAAAAACTTTTGTTTCTATTTCAAAAAAAAAAAATAGTGAAAAATGCAATTTTTAGTGAAAACTGCAATTTTTACTGAAAAATGCAATTTTTAGTGAAAAATGCAATTTTTAGTGAAAAATGCAATTTTTAGTGAAAAATGCAATTTTAAGTGAAAAATGCAATTTTTAGTGAAAAATGCAATTTTTAGTGAAAAATGCAATTTTTAGTGAAAAATGCAATTTTTAGTGAAAAATGCAATTTTTAGTGAAAAATGCAATTTTTAGTGAAAAATGCAATTTTTAGTGAAAAATGCAATTTTTAGTGAAAAATGCAATTTTTAGTGAAAAATGCAATTTTTAGTGAAAAATGCAATTTTTAGTGAAAAGTGCAATTTTAAGTAAAAAATGCAATTTTTTGTGAAAAATGCAATTTTAGTGAAAAATGCATTTTTTAGTGAAAAATGCAATTTTTAGTGAAAAATGCAATTTTTAGTGAAAAATGCAATTTTTAGTGAAAAATGCAATTTTTAGTGAAAAATGCAGTTTTTAGTGAAAAATGCAATTTTTAGTGAAAAATGCAATTTTTAGTGAAAAATGTAATTTTTAGTGAAAAATGTAATTTTAAGTGAAAAATGCAATTTTTAGTGAAAAATGCAATTTTTAGTGAAAAATGTAATTTTAAGTTTTGTTGTAATTAATGAGTAAAGGTGTAAGTATACATCTTAATGTTGTTCGAAACTTTATTCATATCTATATAGATGAGTTGGAGGATATAAAAAATTCGTCATAGCTTAATACAGCATCGACATTATTGAATACATTGAAATTGATCAATGACATTCTTGAATTGCCTTTCAATTGAATTGGGCGATCATAAAATCTTAATAGGTCAGGGTATGAATTTCCAAAATTGATCACTATCGTATTGAATTTTCTAAAAACTATTTTTTTAATAATTCTGTACCTTTTAAAATAATAACAACTTTTTTATGAACCTTCACTTCAACTTTTTTGAGTTGTGAGTACATAGAATGGTTAATGGACTTACAAAGTTGATAACTTCAGGTATCGAAATTTTGTTATTTTGAAGTAATTTCGTAATTTCGTTTTTGATGAAATTTCTAATTGACATTCTTGTTTTATTTTATCAATTGATTTGCAAGAGTATTAGTTCATAATAAGTCCATGGATCGGAGTATGTACTTTCAAAGTTGGTCACTTCTGGTACTGAAATTTTGTTAAAACATTTTTTATATTATTTCGTAATTCCTGAATACTTTTATGAAATTTCACATTAACATTTTTGAATTGTTTTCTAATTGATTTGGGGGAGCTTTTAATGGTTCATTGCAGATTTCGTCTCCTCAGGTAAAAAACACTTATTTTGAAAATAATTCGGTAATTTTGCAAGTGCGGAATATTTCTTTTTATTAAAACGGAAGGTGGATCTCAGAAAATTAATATTCACAATGATGTTTTCCATTTGATTTGCTGAGGCATAAAATCTTAGTATTTTCATTGAATCGTAGATGGAACTCCAAATTTGGATCAATAAATTGTGACGCATTGTTTTTAGTTTTATAAATTTGGTAGGTTTAATTTGGGTCCAAGAATTTTTGGGGGACACTGGTTGTCGTAAAACTTTAACAACAATTAAGTAAACTGAATATAAAGGAAAACCGTTTAACGGGAAGGGATGCATTACCCAACAAACGAAATTAAAAGCAAATAAGAATACTTTATTCCACTATGCCGAAGCGTTAATATCCTCCACAACGATCAACTTAAAAAATGATGATTAGAATTCCACTCTCCCGTGTCTTATTCTAAAATTTTGTAGCATAAAATAAATGATATCTGTTCTCCAAATTTCATTAAATTTATTGTTACTGTTTTAAAGATTTATAAATGTGATAATAAAAATTTAGTTGTAACCCCCACTACCTCTGTACCTATCGAAAAATTTTTCAATAAGAAATTGAGTACAATGAGATTTCCCGGATTATTTATAGAGAAAATATGTGATATTAAATGTTTCGTTTGTATGGGAGATACACCTCCCCTGTGACTTATCATATATGGTGCGTAAGTTTTCCAGTTAAGACATTTTTTTAAGTCTAATTTCAGGGAAAATAAGAGAGCCATTCGTCTTAATCGCTTTTTCACATTTTTCAGTATTAGAATAATGATCTACAACTGTCATTCTTCTGAACCGATTTAGCCAACTTGAAATAGATTTCTTAGGACAAAAGTTAATATTTCATTGAGGTCTGTCAATTATTGTGGATGTTAGCATGGCATACACTCGAAATGCTAAGGTGATTACGATTTTGATTCAAGAATATTTATATACTTAATGGGGTCTTAGATGATTCTTTTTGGCGTTACAAACGGAATGAAAAAGTTATTATATCTTTATCACCATTCGTTGTACCTAAAGTAGTTAATATTTTATAAATAAAATAATAAATTTAATTAATTAAATTAATTAATGATTTTATTTATTGTTAAACAAATACAATGACATTAAATTTGCGATAACATTTAATGTCTGTGCATTTACATTAAACTGAAATTACAAATAAATTCAAAAATATCATTAAAATAATCATTATTAATGTGGACAAATGACAGTCAAATCTACTATTTCCACCATCATTTTCATTTAAAAAATTCAAATTTGGTGAACTTCCCAATGGAGGCATTTTCTTTATATTTGTAAATATTTTACCTTTAGGTTGAATGAAATGCCCTACTTCTTTCATTAAGGGTTTATCATTCTCATAAGATCGTAATTTTTCAAATTCATGCATCTAAAGAAAGAATGAATGAAATGAAACCCATAGCTAAGCGATCAATCCATAATATTTTACCAATTCTTCACTTATCATTAGAGGACTTTCAAAATCAATCCATATAACTTTAGCTTTACAATAATATGCCATCATGGAACCTTCATAAATATATAACCTTTGACCTTTGTCGATGGGAATCCAATAGTTTAAATTATTATTGGGTATATATTGTCTGGTATATTCTTCTCTCACATATTTTAGATTTTTTTGTAAAATTTCAAAGGATTGATTGGTTAAAGGCACAACCTTTTCGAAAGAAAAAGGTTAATTAATTAATTAATTTATTTAATTACATTTAATTAATTGCTTTTCCTCCTCACCTGTATACCAAATGCTAAAATAATTATAGATTTTTCCAGGTCTAAACAGGCATTTAAATTTTTTTCTTTTACATTATAGAAAATGGCATGAAATTCGGCCGGAAATGTTAGATTTTCTTGAGACCATAATGATGCGGTAGTTTCAAACCATTGAAAATAGACATAATCTATACGAAATATACCCTTTACCGATATTGGTTTACTGAAATCGAGTTTAATGGTTGGAATTACCTCATCATATTCAAAACGTATATTTAAATTATGAGCATTATTTTCCAAAATCGTTTCATTCGGCATTTCACCGAAATCAAGAAATTGAATCGGCTTGAAATCTTTGAAAATAAATTCGGTATCTTCGGGTTTATCCATACCAATTTGATATTTGCCAATGCAGTTTTCAAATGGTTCCTCAGCCAAAACTGAAACTATTTTTTTCTAAATAATTTTTTTTGTAAAATTTATAATTTATAAAAATATTTACCCTTAATTTTATATTTTCCCAAAATATTGTCGATAAAAATATAAATTTTATAATTGATTTTAAATAATTTAAAAACATTTTGTTTGTATTCCGAATATTTCTATTTATGACAATTTAACACTTAGAGGTGTTTTGAGTGATTGATATTTTTACAAAAAAAAATTTAAAATAAATTTTCTGAAATAATTAAAATATAAACTTTTATTTAATTATAGTTTAAGTCACTTCCCCTTAAGTGCTTGATAGAGCACTATGGGATAGAATCAATTTTAATTTGATATTTATACACTCATATACATAAGGGGACATTAAGTTTGTCATTCCTTTTGTGACACCTCAAATCAAAATCTGATTAGATTTATCTATATTCATCTGTCCCCCTTTTTTGTCAGTCTCACCTTCATAATAATTAACAGACCTCCATTTAAAATGGCGAAATTAGTTCAGTGTAAAAAAAGTTATAGACCGATTTCTGAGACAACCTCCTAAAACGGAAACATTTGTCCTATTAAATTTTCAAGATGTTACGGAGAGGGATATGCGCCTTACAAACTTGACATTTAATATCGTAAAACTCTATAACTAATACAGAAAATCTCACAAAATTTAACACATAAATAGTGACTTGACAAAACTGAATTTTCAAATTGGGCAATGGCTCCCCTAAAGGTACATCTCTGAACTTCAAGACCTTAATAAATTACTACGACTAAGAAATTATGCATATGACAAGAGGGAGTCATATTCCCTTTTAATGGGATTTTTAATATCGAATATCTCTGAAACTGTGACATCATTTATTAACTCATAAAATAGTTTTTCATTCTAAATTTTAAACTTGTTGAATTGTTGTGTAAAGAAATCTTAAAAGGAATACACTGATGCATATTCCTATAAAAGCACATAAACTTTTTATTAAGCGAATTAGAAAAACTAAAACTTCATTTAAAATATTAATAACTAAAAACGTTATTATACCCTTCACCATCGTAGGTGGTGAAGTGGGTGTATTAACTTTGTCATTTCGTTTGTATTGCTAAGAAGGAATCTTCTCATAATCCATAGTGTACATATATTCTTAGTTGAAATCAAAATCTGAAGCGATTATAAATCGACTAATAAGATTAAAATTTTGTCATAATGTCGATCGAAAACAGTTCAAATTCAACAGAGTTATAGCCAAAAATATAACAATTTTTATGTCTCATAAAGTGTTCCTGTGTTTTTAGGAACTTTAGTTTATTAATTTAATAATGGGTTAAAGATCCTTTATTGTGGGTTACCTCAAAAATATGATCTGGCATTGATTACACTATCGGAATCACTTCCCTTCCAAACATCCTTTATTTTTCGTTTTTTGCTCTGTTAATGTTTTGGACATTTTTTTGAATAAACTCTATGGGCCATGGGGTTTAAGTTCAACAGACGTATGCTGTGCTTGTTAAGCCATGATCAAGACTGCTTTTAAACATGTACTGCAGCATTATCTTGCTGAAATATGTCATTTTTATCAATTTGTTCATTCATAAAGGAGAGAAGAAAGCTTCGCCCAGTAATTCGTTTTTCTTTTTTTATTGGAACAAAACAAATTTAAGATTTGCCAACAACAGAAAATACTGTCCAAACCATAACACTATCTCCGCCGAAATTTTAACATCCGAACATCGTTTAGTCTCAAATTATGCCAATAACATTCTTATGAGTCAAGGCCGTTTAAATCACATTTTAATTTCGTTAGGCGAAATTACTTTTTTCCCACTCCTTAGCCCATTTCATGTATTTTCCTGAGAATTTTAAAAGAATGATCAAAGTGTTTGGAAGTCTCAGAAAGATTTAGTTTATTCTTTATTTGTGTTGAATTCAGTTCTCGGTAGGATTCCAAACACCACACTCTCGAATCCCTTTAGTTTTATGACTTATTTACTACTTTCGACATTGTTTTAGGAAAAAATTAATTTGGATCTTTTCTTAATCGTACATAGAAGTTCCCTTGGACATGTTATGAGATTAATCGATTAAATTAGAAAATTCTGCAGTTTAATTGAGACAAAAATCCTCTGTTCATAAGAAACTGAAATTTAAAATATTTTATTTTTAGTAATTTTTTAAAAGCAATTTTCTTGTCTGCGTATATAGAAATATTCCACATAAAACATTACCAAGAACATTTGATCGCATGAATAAGGCAAAAAAAGTCTAAGAAAAAATGTTATTTAAAAATGGAACATGTTGCCTTTCATAAAAACAAAAACAAAAATATAGAAAAATTTAATGCATTTAGAAGAATATGCACTAGTGTATATACAAAATTTACTTTGTCTCATATCACAATGATTTTTGCGAACTTCGAAAATCTACATAGACGAGTTGGTTATCTTCGGAAGGTCTCCCAATACAACTCTGAACAGTTGGAGGTCTGTAAATCATCTATTAAACTCACAAACCTCTGATGTAACTCTGATGTAACCATTAATAAATTTTATTTAGATATCGTTACTATTTTAAAGATTACAAATTAGTAAATCAAATTAAAATTAATTAATCAATTAAAAAAGTTGAGTAATAAAATTTAAGAGAATAATTAAAATAATCATAAATTTACTTTCAAATCTTTTACCACTTCCATCTTCCATCAGAAACTTTAAATTTGGTGAATTTCCTAATAAAGTCGTTTTCTGAATATTTGTAAATATTTTGCCCTGAGGCTTAACAAAATCATCAACTTTTTGCATTAAAATTTCTCCTTCACGCGCCTCTAACTTTTTAAATTCTTCCACCTTAAAAAAGAAAAAATCTTAAAAAATTGAGAATGTTATATTCGGATATACTGAATCTTTAGTAGCCTCCACCGAGATCAATTGAAATCAAAATAATGGTGTGTCATAATTCAAAATTGCATTTTGTGTTATTGCTTCACCAATGTGACAAATTTCATCATGTAGTGGAACCACTCTCCCTTGCACTTTCCAAAATGTTTTGTTATTAAAGGTTTTCTTTGCGTAAAATTGAGGTTAAAAAGTTTCCGAGATATATTATATAAAGTTTTTGGATTTTTTGATGGATACCACTCCCCTGACGCCTATCAAAAATGTTGTCTGTAATGTTTTTTATTAAAGGCAATATCTAAGTGCGCAATTTCATGCAGATTTAATAGGCGGCCGTTTAGGAGGTTATCTCAGATATCGGTGTATAATTTTTTTCTACAGAAACTTCGTAGGACAATAAGACCAAAAATAAGGCAAAATTTCATTGAGCATATCAATTATTGTGGTTGTAAGTGTGCCAAAAACAGACAACGGGCAGATGGACATAGCGAAATCGATTCAGATCTTGACGTGATGTGAACTTTATTGATGCCTTCTTGGAATTTGTAAACGGAAAGACAAAGTTAACATTATCGCTATTTATGGTGGTGGAGGCTATAAAAATTTAACATCAATTCGATTTTAACACCAAAATCAACTTACCAGATCTGGTGTTACCTTAATAGGACTTTCATAATCAATCCATATAACTTTAGCATGACAGAAAAATTCCACTGCGGCTCCTTTATAAATATAAAACGTTTGCATATCGATAGGAATCCAATAATTTAAATTATAATTCGGTATCACCTGTGTGGTGGAATAATCACGTACAAATTTTAAATATTCCGATAAAACGTCAAATGTTCCATTCTCCAAAGGAGTTATCTTAAGAAAATGTTATCAATTTATTGAACGACAATAAATAATTAACGTACTTTTCTGCTCACCTCTATACCAAATGCCAAGATAATTATGGAATTTTCAATATCGAAACATTCATTGAAATCATTTTGTTGTACATCATAAAAAACGGCATGAAATTCTGCTGGAAATGTTAGATTTTCATAAGACCAAAAGGGTACAGCCGCTTCATACCATTGAAAATACACATATGCTATGCGATATATACCCTCTACCGCTAAGGAACTATTAAAATCGATTTTTATGGTTGGCACTGTTAAATCATTATCATATTCAAAATGTATTTCCAAATTATAAGCATCATTTTCCAAAATTGTTTCTTTGGGAATTTTATCGAAATTTTGAAATTCCATTAATGTTAAATTCATGGGAATTAACTCTAAATTATCCAGACCTATTTGATGTTTTCCAATACAGATTGTCGGGTCAAAAGCTTCATTATCGGCTAAAGCTAAAGTTGTAGGCTTTAAACATTAATTTAATTGATAATTAATATTTCACTAAAAATATTTACCACTTAATTTTGAATTTTGCCAAAATATTTCGAATAAAAGTGTTAATTTTAAAATCAACTTTAAAAATTTGAATAACATTTTATTGAGTTCTGAATTAAAATCAAACTTTGCTGTCAGAAGTTTCGCTCTTAAATATAAAAAAATTAATTTGTTTCCTCAAATAAAATATAAAAAATTCATTAGTTTAATGTATTTTTAATTAATCGGAATTGAAATAATTTGTAAAGGGGCGTGGCATTTCTTTAGCTAAAACAAATTAAACTAATTAATTGTTACATTATATTTGAAGAAACAATTTAATTTTATTATTTAATAGTGAAACTTCTGACAGAAAAGTTTGATTTTAATTCAGAACTCAATAAAATGTAATTCAAATTTTTAAAGTTGATTTTAAAATTAACACTTTTATATGAAATATTTTGGCAAAATTCGAAATTTATGGGTAAACATTTTTAATTAATTATTAATCACCAATTTAATGAACATTTGAAAAACATACAACTTTAGCTTTAGCCAATAAGGGAGCCTATATACCTGTAAATTGTATTGGAAAACATCAAATAGGTCTGGATAATTTAGAATTAATTCCCCAGAACTTAACATCAATAGAATTTCAAAATTTCAAAAAATTCCCAAAGAAACGATTTTGGAGAATAATGCTTACAATTTGAAAATCAATTTTGAATACGATGATGATTTAGTTCCGACCATTAAAATTGATTTTAATAGTTCCTTAGCGTTAGAGGGTACATATCGCATAGAATATGTGTATTTTCAATGGTATTAAGCAGCTGTACCATTTTGGTCTCATGAGAATCTAACATTTCCAGCGGAATTTCATGCCGTTTTCTATGATGTGAAACAAAAAAATTTTATTTCATGTTTCGATATAGAAAATTCCATAATTATTTTGTCATTTGGTTTAGAGGTGAGAAAGAACTCTATAAATAGAATTAAAATAATTAGTTAAATATTTTTTTTAAGATCTGGCCTTTTGGTAGTGAAACATTTGATATTTTATCTGAACATTTAAAATTTGTTCGTGGTTATTACACCAGTCACGAGATACCGAATTATAATTTAAATTATTGGAATCCTTCCGATATGAACAATTTTTATATTTATAAAGGATCGGCGGTGGGATTTTTTTGTGATGCTAAAGTTCTATGGATTGATTTTGAAAGTCCTATAATGATTGCACCAGAACTGGTAAGAGATTTTGAATGAAAAATAAGAAATTCTTGTTAAATTTTTCTTTGAGTTCCTTTTTTAAAGGTGGAAGAATTTAAAAAATTACAAGCTCGCGAGGGAAAGTTTTTAATTCAGTATGTCAAAAATTTTACTAAACCCAAAGGTGAAATATTTACGAATTTCAAGAAAACATCTTTATTTGGTAATTCATCAAATTTACATTTTTTAATGGAAGATGGAAGTAGGGAAATATTTGGAAGTAAATGGCCGATATTTATTACGATTATTTTAATTATTTTCTGGAATTTATTTCTTAATTCTTATTAATTCAATTTTAATTTAATTTAAAAATAAATTATTTTTTTAATTTAAAAATCTTTTTTTCACTTCTTTAGGAAGAGAGGGAAGTGTAGGTGCTCTCCTAAAATTCAAAAGACAGTGGTTCAAAAATCCTTTTTTCTGTAACTTTGGAATTTTGATTTTAATTAGCAGAATTTTGTTGAAGGTCCGAGCCACGAGTGATGGATCTCTAAAGTTGGTGAACTCAGGCATTGAAAATCTTCTCAAATATGAATGATATATTAGAGTTTGTCTGAGATATATCCAGGAGGGTATATACACACAAATTAAGAGTAAATTCTTGTGAAGTAAATTTTACACAAATTTACTTTTCATAGTAAATTTTACACAAAATTAGAGTAAATTTGAAATTTTACAAAAATTTACTTTTTGAATTAAATTTGATTCTAATTTGAGTTGAAGGTCTTATACTCATTGAAATACATCTAAGCCGATATTTGGACTTATCGAAAAATCGAAATTCCGTATCGTGTACATACTTACTCAGTACCTTCCAGCTTACCTAAGTTGTCTGTTAAGGTTTCATCCATAAAATTTTGTATTTTAAAGGCTGGACAATGGTACAGGAAGTGTTCCATCGTTTCAATGTCGTTGGCTGCTATGATACAGATTAGGTTTGTCTCATGTGTAGAGACACCCATCAACTTACCCAGCTGATTTTTACTCAATTTCAATATACTCAAAGATTTCCACTCAGATATTTTGTGTTTCGCGAACATTTCGTAGCCTCGTTCTTATTGCACTTGGCATTGCATTTAATAATATTATATCTGAACTCTGAACTCTAGTTGCCAGAGTATTTGCTTCCTCGTTTCCAATAACTTTTTGGTAAACACTACCATTCTCGGAGTAGTCACTGAAAGTGCCTTTACAGTCCAGGATTCTTTTAAACTTAGTATCCTTAGATACTTGTTATCTGTAAATATCTCACAAATAGCCTTGACCCAGATTATGACCTTCCTGATCGTTCGTATCTTCGCTTGAAGAACTGTATTATGAGGTTAGTCTGTTTTTTTCTTCAATATAAAGACCCAGTCCCACCTTATCACCCATCCTATTTACATGCAAGTCCCCACGGGTATCCGCGTCATAGTTTGTTAGACCAGGGGATACGATATGGTATTGTCGTAATGCAATTTAGCATTAACCGTTATTAGGTATCATTTCAGGTGTTTTGTTACTCTGGATTTGTTCTCCCTGATTCTAATGCCTGGAATCGATACGTTCCCTAATCTCTATTGTTTGAATGAAGAATATTCCTTCCATTAATCTGGTTGGTGTTGTCTGATTCTTCTTAAGCATCATACTTCTTGAACCTTTTGAAGTATTCTAATGCTGCATTACCTTTCCATAAATCTCCACTAGATTACTGATCCTAATAACGCTTCAGAGAAGTCAGTTCATGATTTTTGGATTAAAACCTCATTTCGATTCGAGGGCTGTTCTTCATAATTAACAGCATCAGTAGGCTGATCTCAATTTGAGTTTCCGTTCTCCTTCACTTTTTGAAGTACATTTTACTCAAATTGTCTTTCTGAATAAAATTTTCTATAAATTATTATTTTTTAGTAAATTCTACATAAAATTACTTTTTAGAGTAAAAAATATGATTTTGCCAAGAAACTGTGTAATTTTACAATATTTTCGATTAACTCCAAACATCACATTTAAATCGTATTTAACATTTATATATTTTGCTAATTGAAAGCAAATAATTTATTTGTCAAATTGTATCATTACATCTGTAGATGACATAATTACATTTTTAATTCAAAACTTTTTAAACTAAATGATCCCTTTTTTTAGTAAAATTTTTTTAATACTTCCAGAGTAATAATATTATATCCAATACAAATACAAATAATAGTTGTTATTTAAATATAATTAGTCTTTTGAAAGTTAACCCTTTTTAAGTTTAAACCAAAAATAATCTCTTTCTTACGAACTTCTATGTGAAATGAAGGCGGTTTGAATTCAACATTGTATGATGTAGAAAATGTAAAATATAAAATTAAACAAGTAAGAAAGCTATATTCGTCTATGCCGAATCTTCAATACCCTTCACCACAAATGCATGAGATGTAAATACGTTATATTTCATACATACGCCCTCACACACACCCACACACAGAACACTTCATGAGTCATAAAATTAGTTATATTTTTTTGGGTTTAACTTTTTTTCTACTGAACCGATTTTAAAAATTCTTTTCATTATAATTTGTCGATTTATAATTGATAATTTTACGAAAGATTTTTGCTTGAACTTAGAAGTTGCCTCAAATATATCATATCTTAATTATTGACCATTTGCTAGTTTTAAATAAGAAACTTCTCGGGACTATAACAACTACTCAGGTCAAATTTCATTGAGCTCTGTCAATTTTTGTGAAATTGAGCGTACCAACAATAGGCAGAAGGAACGACATAGCTAAATCGATTCAGATTTTGATTTAATGCAAGAATTATGGGTTCTGAGATTGATTCCTTTTTAGCGTTACGCACGGAATGACAAAGTTAATATACCCTCTACACCATTTTTAGTGATAAAGGTATAACAGTCAAAATAATAAGATTTTGACAGATTCACTTATATTTTCTGTCTTTTGTATTTTTCCTT
The DNA here is from genome assembly GCA_004302925.2 of Cochliomyia hominivorax. Classification (NCBI taxonomy): domain Eukaryota; kingdom Metazoa; phylum Arthropoda; class Insecta; order Diptera; family Calliphoridae; genus Cochliomyia; species Cochliomyia hominivorax. Next base: position 19,827,469 of record PYHX02000413.1, on the reverse strand, counting down.
TAAATGTTAAGAAAAAGGACAAATAATAAATACATCTGTATATATGTGTGTATATTTGTGTGTGTATAATTTTATAACAGAGATGTAAAGTTGTTGTTATCTGTAGTTCAACATCATTAAAAGTTTATCAAAATTAAATGTACACAGTGGACATCCGATAGTACGAATTACATATTGTCGGCCCTTTTTTGTTCCCAGAAATTTAGAATCCCAGAAAATCCCGACAATAAATTAAGATATCATTTGTTCTATAAAACTTGTGTTTTAATAGTTTTATAATGAAAAACTTCTTAAATTATAGTTAAAACAAGTAAGAATCTTTAATATCCTCCAGTCAAATAGGATTCGATATTTACGAAAGTTTTAGGATTTTATTAAAATACTTTAAAGTTAAAAATTCCAGTGATGGACATTTTACTTGAATTGGGCATAATTAACACTGTATACACAGTTTACACATGAAATATTATTGAAAAACATGTATATATTCTTTTAACTTGAAAATGCTCTTGAATAAAAATGTAAAACAAGTTATTTTCAATACTTGAAATTGAATTGAAGGCTGGAAACACATTTGGTTTAAATTTTAATTCCAGCAAAATTGCTTATTGAGCAATTTTATGAACAAATAATTCTATACAAGTGATAACATTTTAACAGTAAAGCAAACTTCAGAATTACTTCTTTAAACTTGGATGATCGTGTTTGAATGATGTTAAAATATTAGAAAAATTTCAGTCGTACGTAAATAAAATAAAAAATCTTGTAAAAATACGACATTCGTACTATTGAATAAAAAATGCATCGCTATTTGTCATTCGTGCGTATTATCGGACGACCACTGTAGTTATTAATGGTCGTCTTTAACTATTTTTCCATCTCTGTTTGATAACGAACATTTAATTTGCATACTTTTAGGGATTTCTCTTATGTGTGGGTTAATCCAAATAATCAGGAATCATTCATGCTTTCTTTCGTCGCATTATTTCATTCTCTTGAAATCCTTTTTTATACTTCATGGATTTTTTTTAAAGAAAACAAACAAAAGAGGAGGCAAAATAATTCAATTTTTTATAAATTCTTATGACATTTCAAGAAGAAAAAAAGACAAAAGAGAAAAAAATTAAGAAAAACAAAGAAAATAAAGATTTTTTTCTTCTTTAAAATTGACATGAAATTGAAGCACAAAATGAACTCAACAATTATTTGATTATTTGAAAATAATAATTTTATTGTTTTATTTAAAACAATAAATTTAATTTTTTTATTTAAAATACAAACAGTTAACTAAAACTCGTTATTATATTATTAATTAACTAGTAAAAAACATTATTTAAATGAAAAGTTTCTAAAACGTTTATCACAGTATTTAAGTATTAACTGGAGGATTGAATATAATTTTGTAAAATTAAACAAAAAAACAATTTTAAGTTTTAAATTCGGTCGCGTCGAATTTTTTATACCCTTCGCCTTTGCTTATATGAGATTTTTTGTAGCATATAACGTTAAATCCCCATTATACATAAGCTTTCATAATATGGGCCAATTTCGAAAATGTAAAATAAAAAAATAATAAAATTCAGGAAAAAAGTTAGTTATTTTTCTGCATTAAATTAAGTTCATAGATCCCATAGGATCTTTTTGCTTATAACAGAAAAAAGCTAATGGACCGACTACTGTGATGTTTTCAAACTCAAAAATTATCTTAATTAAAAATTATGTATTTAGGTTAATTCGAGGAAGTAATTAGTAATCAATCAGTGCCATAACCAAGTCCATAGGTATTGTAGGGGGTTTAAAATATCAGGAAATGTTTTTACCTGTAACTATGGAACTAATGATACGATTCATTTAATGTCTTCAGAGCATAAATTCGTTTAATTAGTTGAAATCTAACTTAACCAATTTCCCTGGATTTCAACAGCAAAATTTTCCAAAGCATTTTCAAGCGTTTGATATACATATCATATATATTAACTAAACTTGATTTCAACCGACATACCGACACAGAATAAAATGAAAAACACTTTAATCTAATCTAGAAATGAGATTTTAAATTAAAAAAAAATAAATGTCAGGTTGTAGCAAAATTAACAATAAAACAACAATAAATGCGTGTGAAGTAAATACATAAATCCAAATTCATTTTGTACACACACACTCACAAACGTATAGAACATATACAAAAGTTTTTGTTAAATATAACACGGAGCACTTAATGAGTCATAAAATAAGTTAAATTTTTAGCTATAACTTTTTTCTCTTTAACCAATTTCGATGGTATGAAGTATGGAATGGTAATGAAGTACACAAAGTTTACTATTACGAGTAAATTTCATTCTAATATGTCAATTTTAATAGACAATTTTACAAAAGTTTTTTAACTTTAAGCTTGAATCAGATATCGGTTTATATCTTTAAATATACTGAACCGATTTTAAATAGGACACTTCGTAGGACTATATGAAATACTCAGGCCAAATTTCATTGAGCTCTGTAAATTATTCTAAAACGACTCAAATTTTTATTTGATGCAAGAATATATAAATAGATTATGGGATCTGAAATGACTCCTTTTAAGCGCTACGCACGAATTGACAAAAATAACAAACCCTTCTCACAAATCGTGGTGGTTAAGGTTAAAAACTAATGTAAAAAATTGTGTTAAATCTTAATCTTTAAAGTAAAATTATTATAAAAAATAAATTTATAAAAATTTAAAAGTAAATTAATGTAGAATTAATTAATGTAAAAATTACACTGAAAAGTAAATATACTTAAAATTTTCTAAAAAATGTATATTTATGTAAAATTTACTCTAAAATTTAATTATATGAAATTTACTCTTAAATGTAAATTTATGTAAAATTTACTCTTAAATGTAAATTTATGTAAAATTTACTCTAGAAAGTTAATTTATGTAAAATTTACTCTAAAAAGTAAATTTATATAAAAATTTACTCTAAAAAGTAAATTTATGTAAAATTTACTCTAAAAAGTAAATTTATGTAAAATTTACTCTAAAAAAGTAAATTTATGTAAAATTTACTCTAAAAAAGTAAATTTATGTAAAATTTACTCTAAAAAAGTAAATTTATGTAAAATTTACTCTAAAAAGGTAAATTTATGTAAAATTTACTCTAAAGTGTAAATTTATGTAAAATTTACTCCAAAATGTAAATTTATATAAAATATACTCTAAAATGTAAATTTATGTAAAATTTACTCTGAAAAGTAAATTTATGTAAAATTTACTCTAAAAAGTAAATTAATGTAAAATTTACTCTAAAAAGTAAATTTATGTAAAATTTACTCTAAAAAGTAAATTTATGTAAAATTTACTCTAAAAAGTAAATTTATGTAAAATTTACTTAAAAAGTAAATTGATGTAAAATTTACTTTAAAAAAGTAAATTGATGTAAAATTTACTTTAAAAAAGTAAATTTATGTAAAATTTACTTAAAAAGTAAATTTATGTAAAATTTACTTTAAAAAGTAAATTTATGTAAAATTTACTTTAAAAAGTAAATTTATGTAAAATTTACTTTAAAAAGTAAATTTATGTAAAATTTACTTTAAAAAAGTAAATTTATGTAAAATTTACTTTAAAAAAGTAAATTTATGTAAAATTTACTTTAAAAAGTAAATTTATGTAAAATTTACTTTAAAAAAGTAAATTTATGTAAAATTTACTTTAAAAAGTAAATTTATGTAAAATTTACTTTAAAAAGTAAATTTATGTAAAATTTACTTAAAAAGTAAATTTATGTAAAATTTACTCTAAAAAGTAAATTTATGTAAAATTTACTCTAAAAAGTAAATTTATGTAAAATTTACTTTAAAAAGTAAATTTATGTAAAATTTACTCTAAAAAGTAAATTTATGTAAAATTTACTCTAAAAAGTAAATTTATGTAAAATTTACTCTAAAAAGTAAATTTATGTAAAATTTACTCTAAAAAGTAAATTTATGTAAAATTTACTCTAAAAAGTAAATTTATGTAAAATTTACTCTAAAAAGTAAATTTATGTAAAATTTACTCTAAAAAGTAAATTTATGTAAAATTTACTCTAAAAAGTAAATTTATGTAAAATTTACTCTAAAAAGTAAATTTATGTAAAATTTACTCTAAAAAGTAAATTTATGTAAAATTTACTCTAAAAAGTAAATTTATGTAAAATTTACTCTAAAAAGTAAATTTATGTAAAATTTACTCTAAAAAGTAAATTTATGTTAAATTTACTCTAAAAAGTAAATTTATGTTAAATTTACTCTAAAAAGTAAATTTATGTAAAGTTTACTCTAAAAAGTAAATTTATGTAAAATTTACTCTAAAAAGTAAATTTATGTAAAATTTACTCTAAAAAGTAAATTTATGTAAAATTTACTCTAAAAAGTAAATTTATGTAAAATTTACTCTAAAAAGTAAATTTATGTAAAATTTACTCTAAAAAGTAAATTTATGTAAAATTTACTCTAAAAAGTAAATTTATGTAAAATTTACTCTAAAAAGTAAATTTATGTAAAATTTACTCTAAAAAGTAAATTTATATAAAAATTTACTCTAAAAAGTAAATTTATATAAAAATTTACTCTAAAAAGTAAATTTATGTAAAATTTACTCTAAAAAGTAAATTTATGTAAAATTTACTCTAAAAAGTATTTTATAAATTATATATATTTTCCTTTTATGAAAATTTTATTTTAATAATAAAATTTAAATAATTTCTAATTAATATCATTTTCCCTATAAAACCTTAATTAAAGTGTTATAATATTTTTTTCAATAATCCAGTTTTACCTTCCGAAAAAAGAGTGAAAATGTGAATATTATCTAAATACAATTTAGTAAAAGTAATAAATTATGTGACCACAAACATACATTTTCAGTGAAGAACGCAAAGGGGAAGTAAAATGGGGATGGAGCAGAACAATATTTTGTTAATTAAAAAATTCTTTATTAAAGTTTTTCGTTAATAATATGAAACAATACAATTTTTAATTATGACTTTATGACAAACACGCGTGATTATTATTTTGTTGGAAATTTATAGATTTTGGACGAAATGATGAGAAAAAAATTAATAAAGTTTTTTGTGTGGAAGTTTTGGAATTTTATAAAGAAAAATTAATGAATAATTTTTACAATTCACAGAAAATTAGAACTTGATTAGTTTATTAGATTAAACCGAAAAAATGTAGTATGTTGACTAATTTATGACTATAATTTTATTTATGACAAAATAAAAAATTATAAAAAGAAGAAAGAAATTCGATTATGCCGCATCGTTAATACCCTCCACTGCAAATGCGTGTGAAGTAAATACGTAAGGTTTCGCATATACACATACACTCACAGACGTATTGAAAATTTTCCTAAAAATCTAACACAGGAACACTAATGAGTCAAAGAATTAGTTATATTTTCGGCTATAACTTTATTTTTCTTCTGAACCGATTTTTATCATTTTTGGAATGATGCTGAAGTACATGTAATTTAATATTAATGCAAAAAGATGGCTCAGATATCGATCGATCTGCTTTTATAAAGGAAATTTCTCAGGACTATTGCAAATACCAAAGGCCAAATTTCATTGAACTCTGTCAATTATTGTGGATGTGAGGGTGCCAATAATAAGTAGGCGGACAGACAGACATTTAAATCGACTCCGATTTTGTATTGATGCAAGAATATATATACGTATTAGTGTATTCAAAAAAACCGAAACCGGAATCCAGTTACACAAACAATTTTGGGAATAATTCTCATTTAGTTTATTTTATTTCTTTCTTTGTTTCCCTAATACTTGGTCCTACTTCAAACGTCAGGGGAGTACCTTGCACAGCGACTTTGGTTGACTGTTTTGACACAACGACTTCGTGTTGACTTGTTATCATAGCGGCATCGGTTGATTGTCCCGAGACTTCAACTTGGGCTGACTGTTTACCACAACGACTTCGGCTGACTGTTTACACACAGCGACTGTTTACCATAGCGGATGTTTACCACAGCGGCTTCGGCTAACTGTTTACCACAGCGGCTTCGACTAACTGTTTACCACAGCGGCTTCGGCTGACTGTTTACTACAGCGACTTCGGCTGACTGTTTCTTAGAATAAGTCCCAATAATGTATAATAGATATTAAGAAGAAAATTGAAATTGTCTTATATTAAGAAATATTTTGTAAAATTACACCGAGTCAAAAGTGAGAATCTTCAAACAAAGAATTAACCTGCAGATATTGGAAACCGACCCCAACTTGCCAATATTGAAAACCAATCGTAAGCTGCCGAAGTTGAGAATCGAATCTAATCTGCTAATATTGGAAAGAATCGAATATTAAGTCCGATTGTATTGAAGCAAAACCCACCCAATATTAATGACCCGAATCTCTGCTGTTCGTTATTAAATATATCAAATATTATATATAAAGCCAGAAAGGGTAAATCAATCGTGTTTTAACTTAAGTCGACTATAAAACCACGTTACAAGGTCCGATATGATTGCTTTTTAGCGCTTCACATGGAATGTCAATGTTAATATATCCTCTTCACCACTTGTGGTGGTGGAGGGTTTAAAAATACTGATTACCTAGAAGCAGTTTGGTAAGGAGGTATTTATAACATAAACATTTATTATAATTATTATAATCTTACAATATAAATAAAATAGTTTTGTTGTATTTTTATTGTCTTCCATTAAAATTTATATCATCAAAATATTTCGTTAGAAAAAAATTGTTGCTGGGAAACGAATTAAAACACGTGTTTTTATTTTTTCTAAAAAAACAAATAAAAAAGTTTTTCAGTTTAAAACGCGTTACATTCATTTGTGGCAACAAACAGAACCAAACTTTTTTATCAAAAGAAACAAGAGACGAGAGAATACTTGAGTTTGTCGATAAAGTAAAAGAAAATTAGGATTAACTATCAAAAGATTTTGTCTATTTTGTCTATTTAAGCTAAAAAAGTTTTCCTCTTTAAGAAATAAAATAAAATAAATTTTGAAAAACTTAAATTTAATACAAAAAAAGCACACAAAACATTAAAGAGACTTTAACTTAAGTTTTCATCTAACATAACCTACAAAATCTAAGAGCTTTTACCAGGACCTATTCAGGCTTAAATGGCTCAAAATATTTGTGTTTATGTGTGCGTGTGTGTGAATGTGTATAAATAACTGTTAAATTAATTTATCCATTTAGAAAACATAACGAAAAAAAAAACTTTTTTGCACCTGAATCATTAAATCAACCAATAAAATTTATCACAAAACAGTAGTAAAATCTATATTTCATTGTATGTATATTTGTTTATATGTATGTGTGTGTCTGTGTATTTGTTTGTCAATTATTATTTAGGAATAAGAATGAATTAATTTAAATTTATTTGCCAAAATTATTCAGTTAATACAAATTAATCATTTTATTTATTACATTTTAATTGTATTCTTAATCGTCTTAAATTAGAAACGACTTTAATAGAAACATGAAAGAATGCTATATTCGGCTATGCCGAATCTTTAACGTGTTTTTTCGTGTTTATGAATTTGTCGGTTAATAATTGACCATTTTACGAAAATTATTTACTTGAATTTGGAGGTTGTCTCAGCTATCAGCCTATATTTTTTAATATACTGATTCGATTTTGCTGGTTTTACATAAGGAACATTTTGTGCCTGAACACTGGTTATTTTTAGAGTAAATTTCACATAAATTTACTTTTCAGAGTAAATTTTACATAAATTTACTTTTTTGAGAAAATTTTACATAAATTTACTTCTTTGAGTAAATTTTACATAAATTTACTTTTTAGAAATTTTTACATAAATTTACTTTTTAGAGTAAATTTTACATAAATTTACTTTTTAGAGTAAATTTTACATAAATTTACTTTCTAGAGTAAATTTTACATAAATTTACTTTCTAGAGTAAATTTTACATAAATTTACTTTCTAGAGTAAATTTTACATAAATTTACTTTTTGGAGTAAATTTTACATAAATTTACTTTTTGGAGTAAATTTTACATAAATTTACTTTTTTAAAGTAAATTTTACATAAATTTACTTTTTTTAAGTAAATTTTACATAAATTTACTTTTTTAAAGTAAATTTTACATAAATTTACTTTTCAGAGTAAGTTTTACGATAAATTTACTTTTCGAGTAAATTTGACATAAAAATTACACAATTTCTAATGTTCATGAAAATTTATTTCTCCAATAATTTTTCCCTGTGTATATTTGCGAATTGTACTAAATTTCTATTGATTCTTTTAAATGGTGTTTACCACTACATCTGTATATATTTAGTTCTAATTAGAAAAAAAGTTTAGACCTTTTAATTAGTAAAGCTTTGACAAAATAAGATGCGTTTCAATTATAAGCAAAAACAAAGTAAGAATCTATATCGGCTTTATTCGAATCTTCAATACCCTCACCATATGTGTGTGTGGTAGCAAGCACAGGTAGGTCACGCATTTTATTCTGGTACATCCATAAGTAACACATACTAAAAAAAATATGATATAGAATTGGTCTCTATCTTATTTTTAATGAACTAATTTTGCTGGTTTAGAAAGCGATAAAGCGATAAAAATATTTGACGGACGAACATATATAAATCTACTTTATGATGATTCCTTCTATGCGTTACACTCGAAATGACAATGTTATTGTACCCTCCATAACCACTTGTGGTGGCGGAGGGTAAAGTAAAAGAAAATTAGGATTAACTATCAAAAGATTTTGTCTATTTTGTCTATTTAAGCTAAAAAAAGTTTTCCTCTTTAAGAAATAAAATAAAATAAATTTTGAAAAACTTAAATTTAATACAAAAAAAGCACACAAAACATTAAAGAGACTTTAACTTAAGTTTTCATCTAACATAACCTACAAAATTCTAAGAGCTTTTACCAGGACCTATTCAGGCTTAAATGGCTCAAAATATTTGTGTTTATGTGTGCGTGTGTGTGAATGTGTATAAATAACTGTTAAATTAATTTATCCATTTAGAAAACATAACGAAAAAAAAAACTTTTTTGCACCTGAATCATTAAATCAACCAATAAAATTTATCACAAAACAGTAGTAAAATCTATATTTCATCTGTATGTATATTTGTTTATATGTATGTGTGTGTCTGTGTATTTGTTTGTCAATTATTATTTAGGAATAAGAATGAATTAATTTAAATTTATTTGCCAAAATTATTCAGTTAATACAAATTAATCATTTTATTTATTACATTTTAATTGTATTCTTAATCGTCTTAAATTAGAAACGACTTTAATAGAAACATGAAAGAATGCTATATTCGGCTATGCCGAATCTTTAACGTGTTTTTCGTGTTTATGAATTTGTCGGTTAATAATTGACCATTTTACGAAATTATTTACTTGAATTTGGAGGTTGTCTCAGCTATCAGCCTATATTTTTTAATATACTGATTCGATTTTGCTGGTTTTACATAAGGAACATTTTGTGCCTGAAACACTGGTTATTTTAGAGTAAATTTCACATAAATTTACTTTTCAGAGTAAATTTTACATAAATTTACTTTTTTGAGAAAATTTTACATAAATTTACTTCTTTGAGTAATTTTACATAAATTTACTTTTTAGAAATTTTACATAAATTTACTTTTTAGAGTAATTTTACATAAATTTACTTTTTAGAGTAAATTTTACATTAAATTACTTTCTAGAGTAAATTTTACATAAATTTACTTTCTAGAGTAAATTTTACATAAATTTACTTTCTAGAGTAAATTTTACATAAATTTACTTTTGGAGTAAATTTTACATAAATTTACTTTTGGAGTAAATTTTACATAAATTTACTTTTTTAAAGTAAATTTTACATAAATTTACTTTTTTTAAGTAAATTTTACATAAATTTACTTTTTTAAAGTTAAAATTTTACATAAATTTACTTTTCAGAGTAAGTTTTACGATAAATTTACTTTTTCGAGTAAATTTGACATAAAAAATTACACAATTTCTAATGTTCATGAAAATTTATTTCTCCCAATAATTTTCCCTGTGTATATTTGCGAATTGTACTAAATTTCTATTGATTCTTTTAAATGGTGTTTACCACTACATCTGTATATATTTAGTTCTAATTAGAAAAAAGTTTAGACCTTTTAATTAGTAAAGCTTTGACAAAATAAGATGCGTTTCAATTATAAGCAAAAACAAAGTAAGAATTCTATATTCGGCTTTATTCGAATCTTCAATACCCTCCACCATATGTGTGTGTGGTAGCAAGCACAGTAGGTCACGCATTTGTATTCTGGTACATCCATAAGTAACACATACTAAAAATATGATATAGAATCGGTCTCTATCTTATTTTATAATGAACTAATTTTGCTGGTTTTAGAAAGCGATAATAAAATATTTGACGGACGAACATATATATCTACTTTATGATGATTCCTTCTATGCGTTACACTCGAAATGACAATGTTATTGTACCCTCCATAACCACTTGTGGTGGCGGAGGGTATAACATGAAAAGTTCTTTACATCAACTTAAAAATCATGTACGTTGACCTCTTTCCATGTAAATTTTTAGTGTAAATTTATAATTCAACTTTAAAACAACAATTAGTGATTTTAGAAAAATAATAAAATTAAAAAAACTATAAAAAGACTTTACAAAAAAGAGCATTTTTTTGAAACAACTGAAATATAAAATTAACCATTCGGCAGTTGGGTGAAGTGAATATTTCTATGAATTAAGTATTATTTGGTTGTGCCAAACAAATACTTTGTTTCGTGTTACTAATATTTATTATTTATGAAGAAATACTTTAAAATTTTATAGTTTTTTTTTAATTTGTCTGTGTGTGAGTTTTTTTTCGCAAAAAAATAATTTTGAATTCTTGTCAACAATTCGCTCACATTTCATAAATTTATTCATTAATTCAATTTGCTAAATCTGATTATGAACATTTACGTCACTTCTGCTAAACTTTAACATCTTTTTATTTTCACCATGTGTTAACAGTGGGACTTATTCTGATTTAGAACTTAAATAGAGCGGAATTTAAATGACCCTTCTGTGTTGTAGTTAACTTCTAATCCTGCTTTTTCTATGTTCTGAAGTAAAAAGTGAAAATTATATTTCATTTTATATATATATTTTTTATCACTTATACTACCCACTGTACCTTCTGCTGCCTTGAAAATAGTGCTAAAATAGGTAACGGTATTAAGGTTAATTCTCCATTGGCAAAATAACAACATTAATGTTATAAATATTTGGATTTATCCTGATTTATTTTTCCTTTTTTCATCTTGTTGTCCCTTTAAACATTTAATAGTTTTATTTTTCCAATTCTTTTACTGGTTTCTTGCTTAAAGAAGGAGGAAAATAAGAGAAAGAGGAAGTAAAAATGTTATATTCGGCTATACCGAATCTTCAATACCCTCCAGTACAAATGCGTGTATACAAAATATGTTATGTTTCGTACGTAAACACACACTGACACTGACACATACACTTAATGAGTTGTAAAACTTGTCAGGACTATAACCAATACTCAGGCCACATTTCATTGAGCTCTGTCAATTATTGTAGATGTGAGCGTGCCAACAGCAGACAGACTGAAGGACATAGCGAAATGGACTCAGATTTTGATTTGATACATTATGGGGTCCGAGATGATTCTTTCTTAGCGTTACACACATAATGATAAAGTTAATATACCCTTTTCACCACTTGTGGAGCTTGTGGAGGGTATAACAAAAAGTGTGTTCATCATTTTGTTTCTGTTATTTATTTTGACGATTATGTCTCCACATAATCTCTTGGGAATATTTGTAAAAGACATTAAAGAATTATTAGAATTTAACTTAAACTTAAGTTTTCCATAGAAAAACAATCTGGGGAAAAAGAATAAATTTAATGTAAATAATTTGAACAAACAAGTGTTTTTCTTCGGAAAATATAACTGAAGTAAATGTTATATTTCCCGAAAGGATTTCATCTGAAATTTATTTAATCTTTAGAATGAAACATTCTAAATAAAGTTAATCCATAAATTGTTTACATTTCGAAGTTACACAATTCTGGGAATATTTATAGAATTAACGTTTTGAAGCACTCTTCTCTCCTCTCCTCTTTCAGGCAAATAATATAAACCTAAATAGTACATTTTAAGGAAAATTAACGTCTATTTGAGTCATCAATAATCAATATAAATTAAATAGAATTTAAATTCAAACTTAGTTTAAGTTCAAAATCTAGTTTAGATTCCAATAAAGTTCCAGTTCAGTATCAGTTCATTTCCAGACCAGTTCAAGTTCATTTCCGGTTCAGTTTTAGCTCAATTCCATTTCGATTTCTATTCAATTCTAGTTCAGTTCTAATTCAGATTCCAATTAAGATTCTAGTTCAAATTTTACTTCAGATTCTTATTTAGGTTTAGTTCAGATTCTAATTCAAATTCTAGTTTAGATTCTAATTCAGATTTAATTTAGCACATGCTTTGCTCTTGTTAAGATTTCAGTTCAAATTCTAGTTCAGAATCTACTTATTTCATTTTAGTTCAGATTGCAATTCAGATTCGTATTCAGACTATAATTCACATTTATTTAAGCTCATATTTAGTTCTAATTCACGTTCTAATTCAGAATTTAGTTCAGTTTCTAGTTCAGATTTTAATTCAGATTTCTTGCATCTCAGTTTCTAATTCAGATTTTAGTTTATATTCCAGTTCAGATTCCATTTTAGATTCTAGTTTAGATTAAAGTTCCAAAATCAGTTCAGATTCTAATTCGGATTGCAGCATAGAATATCAGTTTTCTCTCTTCGTTAATCCAATTTACTTTCTAGTTCTCTTCTGTTTAATTTTAAGTTCACTTCCAGTTTATTTCTAGTTCACTTCGAATTTGCCTTTAGTTCATTTTTAGTTAGTTTCTGGTTTATTTCTAGTTCATTTCCAGTTCATTTTTGTTTCATTTCCAGTTCATTTCTTAATTAATTCTAACTTATTTTAAACAACATATGTCTTATTGATTTCTCCATCAAACCTCGTACACGCACACATAAAAAGACAAATAATCCTTTTTCGCTATAATAAATAAAATATTCCACCTCAACTCCCCACTATTCTCAAAGGATACCAAACACTGTCACACAGGTGACAAAACAAAACAAAAGAAAAAAACTAATGAATGAATTTTCAAAAGATTTTCTCAATAGAAACGTATTTTTCTCTTCTTCATAAAAACGCAAATAAATTGCGCAGCATCCTGTGAGAGGAAAATTCGAAAAATCCCAATGAAAGTGAAAGCCGACAAAAAAGACGTGAGTAAAATAAATAGACTGACCTTGTCACTGAAAACCAACAGTTGAAACTTGACCGTGAAATTGTCAACATGTTGACAAAAAGTCAAAAAATACGAAAAAAAACTATAAAAAAGCGGAAAAATAAAATTTCGATATTGAGAAATTGATAAACAAAGTGAAATGACAGTTAAATTTAAATGTTTAAACGAAGCGTTTTTTCATGTAAAATAACGGAAAATGTTTAATGATTATAAACTTTTCAGTGAAAATAAGTGAAATAAATTAAAAAATTAAAATAAAATTAAAAAATATTTAAAAATAAAAAAGAAAATAATAAAATTTTATTCAAAAAATAAAAAATTAAATTATGAAACATATGAATTCCTGAAAAATGATGTACAAGTGTATGATGAAAATATGAATAATGTAAATTTTAAAATTTTAACAAGAATCAGATACAAATATGAAATAAATTGCTTCAGATTTTAAAATAAATTAAATAATTAAATATAAATAAATTAATAATAAATAATTCAAATGGTGCGTTCATTTTATATTACAAAAAAAAAATTAATTCGAATTCGGTTCGATCAAGTTCTGTTCTAACTCAGTTCCACTTCTATTCTTGTTCTAGTTTAGATTCGGATTTAGATTTTAATTCAATTTTCAGTTCAGATTTCGATTTCACATTCCAGTTTATAATTTTAGTTCAAATTCCAGTTCAGATTGTACATAAATTTTTAGCTGAAACCCAACTTCAAATTTCAGTTTAAATTATCCAAGTTCATATTATAGTCCGGACTTTAGTTTAATTTATAATCCGAATTCTTATTCAGATTCTGATTAGTTTTCAGTTCTTATTTTATTTCTAACTCTAGATCAAGTTTATTTAAATTCTAATTGAAATTAAATTTCAGATTTTTTCCAGTTCAGATTTAAGTTTAAATTCTACTTAAAATTTTAGTTTAGATCCAACTTTAGATTCTGGTTTAGATTCTATTTCTAACTCTAGTTCAGATTAGTTTTAATATCTAATCCAGATTCTAATACAGTTTTTAGTTCATACTTTAGTTTAGAGACTGATTCAGATAGTAGATTTAAATCTACTTTAGATTCTAATTCTGCTTAAAATTTTATTTTAGATCCAACTTAAGATTTTTTAACAGATTCTTGTTCTAGTTCAGATTCTACTTCTATTTATAGTTAAGATTTAAATTTAAATTCTGATTCAGAATTATGTTCAGATTATAGTTTAGATTCTACTTAAAATTTTAGCACAGATCCAACTTTAGATTACAGTTCAGATTCTAGTTTAGGTTGAATTCTGATTCGAGTTTAGATTTAGATTTAAATTTTGACTCAGATTTTAATTTAAATTTTAATTGAAGTTCAAGTTCTGGTGCAGAACAGGTTCTAGTTCAGTTTTAGTTTAGTTCTAGTTCAGTTCTAGTTCAGTTCTATTTTAGTTCAATTTTAGTTCAGTTCTAGTTCAGTTATAGTTCAGTTCTATTTTAGTTCTATTTTAGTTCAGTTCTAGTTCAGTTAGATTTTATTTCTAGTTTAGTTCTGGTTCAGTTTCACTTCAGTTCTACTTCAGTTTGAGTTTTGTCCAGTTCAGTTCTAATTACTTCTAGTTCAATTTTAGTTCAGTCTTAGTTCAGTTTTAGTTCAGTTCTTTTTTAGTTCAATTTTAGTTCAGTTCTAGTTCAGTTATAGTTCAGTTCTAGTTCAGTTCTATTTTAGTTCAATTTTAGTTCAGTTCTAGTTCAGTTATAGTTCAGTTCTAGTTCAGTTCTATTTTAGTTCAATTTTAGTTCAGTTCTAGTTCAGTTATAGTTCAGTTCTATTTTAGTTCTCTTTTAGTTCAATTTTAGTTCAGTTCTAGTTCAGTTAGTTTTTATTTCTAGTTTAGTTCTGGTTCAGTTTCACTTCAGTTCTACTTCAGTTTGAGTTTTGTCCAGTTCAGTTCTAATTTACTTCTAGTTCAATTTTAGTTAAGTCTTAGTTCAGTTTTAGTTCAGTTTCTTTTTTAGTTCAATTTTAGTTCAGTTCTAGTTCAGTTATAGTTCAGTTCTAGTTCAGTTCTATTTTAGTTCAATTTAGTTAGTTCTAGTTCAGTTATAGTTCAGTTCTGTTCAGTCTATTTTGTTCATTTTAGTTCAGTTCTAGTTTCAGTTATAGTTCAGTTCTATTTTAGTCTCTTTATTCAATTTTAGTTCAGTTCTAGTTCAGTTAGTTTTTATTTCTAGTTTAGTTCTGGTTCAGTGTTCACTTCAGTTCTACTTCAGTTTGAGTTTTGTCCAGTTCAGTTCTATTTACTTCTAGTTCAATTTTAGTTCAGTCTTAGTTCAGTTTTAGTTCAGTTCTTTTTAGTTCTTGAAAAATAACTATACACGCAGAAAAAAAAGCATGAAGTAAAATCAACATTGAAAATAGTTGATTTGATATTGAATAATTTTTTATTTTGTTTAAATTAAACGTTTTTACGTTTGTGTTAAAATAATATTGTACATATTAAAATCTTTCGGTATTAATATACACAGAAAGAAAACATAAAGTAAAATCAACATTGAAAATAGTTGATTTGATATTGAATAATTTTTTATTTTATTTTAATTAAACATTTTTACGTTAGTGGTGAAATAATATTGTACATATAAGAATTTTTCGATGTTTATATATCCAGAAAAAAAAACATGAAAAAATCAACGTTGAACAAAGTTGATTTGAGATATATCAAATAATATTTTTTTATTTAATTAAATTACAAATTTTTACGTTAGTAGTGAAATAATATTGCACATATTAAAATCTTTCGGTATTAATATACACAGAAAGAAAACATGAAGTAAAATCAACATTGAACATAGTTGATTTCAGATTGAATACATTTTTTATTTTGTATAGATTAAACGTTTTTGCATTTGTCTTGAAATAATTTTGTGCATATTAAAATCTTTCGGTATTAATATACACTGAAAAAAACATGAGGAAAAATCAACATTAAACAAAATTGATTTCAGATTGAATACATTTTTTATTTTGTTTAAATTAAACGTTTTAACGTTTGTGTTGAAATAATATTGTGCATATTAGAATCTTTCGATGTTTATATATAAAATTATACAACGATTAATTTTTAAAAATTTCTTTTAAGTGGTAAAATTTCAAAAATATTTTCAACAAACTGTATTTACTGTGAAACAATGTTAAATTAACATTTTATCCATGAAGCAAAATCATAATTGAAAAAAGTTAAATTAATTTTAATCAATTTTACATTAATTTTTTTTCTAAGTGTAATAGAAAATTCAAACATTTCTAAAGAAAATTGTGTTTTTTTGAAAATTCTCTTAGATAAAAATGTGAAATAAAATCATGTTTAGATGAAAAACATTTCAATTAATTTTATTTTGTTTATTTTAAAGCCCACTGTATGGTTTTTAGCTTAAACCCACATTGATTTTACTTTCCTTACCTTTATAATTTTAGTATTTTTTCCTTTATTTCGTTCCTTCCTGCTGTCTGAAATGAAACAAAACAAACAAAAAATAATAAAATTGTTTCATAATACACAATTAAAGTCTAAAACAATGAAAAGAATCATATAGATTTTTCTTATTCTCATTTACTAGAATATATTATTTTGTAACAAGCTAAAATACAATAATTGAAACTGTAATGAATCTTAAATACACTACACTTCTTATTCAGATCCATTTGGGTTCTAGTTAAGATTTCAATTCAGATTCTAATACAAATTCAAGTTTAGTTCTATTACAAATTCCAGCTTAGATTTTAATGTAAATTCTAATTCAGATTATACTTTGGATCCTAATTCCAACTATAATTCAGATTATAGTTCACATTATATTTCAAAATGTAGTTCTATTTCAAATTCTGGTCCTGAATATAGTTCAGCTTATAGTTCAGATTTTAAGAAAGATTCTATACCAAATTCTAGTTCGGATTTAGTTCAGATTATAATTCAGATTCTTGCTCTGATTCTAATTCTAGTGTTATAATTCAAATTTTAGTTCTGACTCTATTTTAGGTTCTAATAATTCAAATTATAGTTCACTTTGTAGTTCAGAATTCAGATTATAATTCTAGTCCAGACTCAAGTTCAGATTCTAAATTAAATTATAATTAAAATTTTAGTCCAGATTTTAGTTAAAATTCTTATTCAGATTCCAGATCAAATTCCAGTTCAGATTTTAGTTGCAATACGTATTCCAACATTTGTTCAGATTCTGGTTCAAATTTTAATTCAAATTTAAATTTTGATTGAAATTAGATTCTAGTTCAGATTCTACTTCAAATTCTAGCCCAGATTCTTGATCAAATTCTAGCCCAGATTTTAGATCAAAATTCCAGTTCACAATTTAATTAAGATTCCATATGAAATTCTAGCTCAGATTATATTTCAAGTCCAGATTCTAGTTTAGATTTTAATTCAAATTTTTATTCAGATTTTTGTCTAGATTGTAATTCAGACTCTGATCCAGATTATAAATTTACATTCAAGTTCTTCTTCTAATTAAGATTCTAAAACAGATTTGAATTCATATTTTAATTCACATTTTAGTTTGGATTTTATATCAGATTCTAGTTTAGATTACAATTCAAATTCGGATTCAGACTTAAATTCAGATTATAATTCAGATTTTAGTTTAGATTTTAAATCAATTTTTAGTTCAGATTTTAGATCAAAATCCAATTAAAGTTTTAGTTCAGATTCTAGTTCAATATAAGTGTAGACTCTATTTCAGATTTTAATTATGATTCGATATCAAGTCCAGATTCTGTTACGAATTTTTATTGAAATTTTAAATCAGATTACGGTTCTGGTTCTAGTTCAGATTGTTATTCAGACTATAGTCCAGATTATAGTGTGTATTATAGTTCAAAATTCTAGTCCCGATTCTATATCATACTTTAGTTTAAATTCTAATTCAGATTTAAGATCACACAATAATTTAAATTTCGGTTTCGGACTTGGTTTAAATTAAAGTTCAGGTCTACTTCAAATTATAGATATGACTTAAGATCAGATTCTAGTTCAGATTCAAGTTGAGATTTTAGATCTAATTGTAGTTTAGATTTTAATTTAGAATCTAGTAAAGTTATAGTTTTTATTCTACTACAGATTTTAGTTAAGATTCTCATTCAGATTCTCTTTAAGATTGTGCTTAAAGCTCTAGTACAGACTTCAATAATCTGTTAGAATTCGTTCAGATTCTAGATTTTAGTTCAGTTTCTATAACTGACTCTATTTTTGATTTTAATTTTTGGATCACTAATTCTTATGTTACACATGGTATGACAATTTCATAGACCAATTCAGGTGCTGTAGGGTATAGAAAATAAAAACTGTGACATTATGCACGAGTTAAGACAATAATGTAAACACAATATAAAATTATTGTAATAATGACAATATGATAATAATTCCAAAAATATGTTAATGATATTTTAAGATTGAAAATAATTAATGTTTGAATTGTGATAAAACGATTTTAACCTAAATTCTTTGTTTTATAATTATTATCTATTTCTATAAATATTTATAATAAATTTAATTATAATCTGTCCAGATTAATTACAAAATAATTATGATTAAATTGATTTGTTGTTGAGAAAAAGTGAATATTTAGATTTTGACTTAAATTGAAGAAATTTCCTAGAATGTGGAAAATATTTGTAGAGTGAATGAAAGTAGTTCGATTAAATTCTCTTAAAATAGAAATTTATATTCATATTTAGTTTTTTTTCTTTTTTGCAAGAAGCATACTTTTATTTATCACTGTATTTAATGCACAACTTATCAATTGAGACTGAAATTTCTTTTAAATAAAATCGCATAATTTTATATGAATTTCAAAGCGGTTGGGGAGTATAAAAATAGAAAACATGATTATTAGCAAACATGAATCCTCTCATAAAATATTTCATGCACACACATACATTCATAACTAAGTATGTATGTATGTGTTTGTATACATATTTTAAGATTGAATTTATATAAGAATTTATGATTCTAAAGCAATAAAATTTTGACACTGAATGAAGTGAATGAGTGTATTTGGTGACTGACATTGATGATTGACAATACCAATGGATGGAGTGGAAGGATTCATTACACTTTGTCAAATTTTATTGTTTTATTGTTAAATGACAAGAGATGACATACAAAAAAAGGGGCGCATTTAAAGAAAAATGTCTACGAATTCTTTTAAAGAAATTTAATGATAATTTTGACTTTTTGGTGAAAAGAATAAAATTATATTAAAGCGTTTTAAGAAGAAGATGTATTAAAGAGAATTTTTTCAGTTGAAATTTATCTAAAGAGAATAAGAAAATTATAAACAAGTAAAGTTTGACTGTAATGTGCCCTATAAAGCAGAGATAACCAAAAAGAGAGGAATAAAAAAAATGTGAATGTGTTAGTGTGTTACGCTCAATTTATAGTGATAAAAAAATCGAAATAACTGTCAAAGCTACACCGTGTAACATACATGTAAATTGATACTTCATAAATAAGTACAGTATTTTTCGATTCTTCATATCGGATTCAGACTTTCTTTAGAATCGACTTTAATGCGAATTTTAAGATTTTAAAATCGATTGTAATTTAAAATCTGAACTAGATTCGGAACTTAATATTTATTTAAATTCCAGTTTAGATTTTAGTTGGAATTCTGATTTATAATCAAATTCAGATTTTAGATTAGACTCTTGTTTAGATTTGAGTTTAGATTCTAAGTCAAACTATAGTTGAATTAACAGTTCAGATTCCAATTAATTCTTATTTTACATGTAGATTCTGCTTTCGATTCTGATTCCGGTTTTAAATTAAATTTCTATTTCGATTCCAGTAGAGTAACTAGATCAGATTCATATTTATTATATTCTAGTTCAGATTCTATCTTAGATTCCAGTTCAGATTCTAATTCAGATTCAAATGGAAACTGATTCGGATTCTAAATCAGATTCCATTTGAAATTCTAATTTAGATTCCAGTTCAAATTTTTCCCCTTTGAACAAAAATTTTAAAGAAAACCTAATTATTATACAAATTTGTTCATTCTAACCTCAAATTTAACTTATTTTCCAAAAATAATTTAATTATTCTAACTTTAGTGTCTATTTTCGATTCCGGTTCAGATTTTTGTTAAGATTCTAATACTGATTATATTTCAGATTCTAATATAAATTCCAATAAGATTCCTATTCAGATTCTAGTTCAGAATGGAGGACAGATTCTAGATTAAATTCAAACTCACATTTTAGCTCGAATTGTAATTTAGATCCACATTGAGATTCTAATTCTGATTCTATTTCAGACTATATAGCACAGATTCGAATTCAGATTAATTTTCAGTTTGTGGTTTAAATTCTAGAACAGATTACAGTTCAGATTAAAATTCCAGTTCAGACAATAGTTCATATTTCTAGTTCTGATCTTTGTTATCATTCTAGTTCTGAGTATTTTAGTTCAAGTCCTATTCAGATATCAGCTCAAATTCTTGTTCAGATTCCAGTTTAAAGATTTAATTCAAGATTCTAGATTAAGTCGATTATAGTTTGGATCCAGAGTTTAGTTTAGATTTAAATTCAGATTCTAGTTTAGATTCTAGTTAAGATTCTATATCGAGATTTTAAATTTTAATACAGATTCTAATTCTGATTCTAATTCAGACACAAGTTCATTTCAAATTCCAGCTCAGATTACAACTAAAATTTTAGTTAAAATTCTAGTTTAGATCTCAGTTCAGATATCTGTCAGATTTTAGATCATGTTCGACTTCAATTTCTAGTTTAAATTCCAGTTCAGATTCTAGTTCAGATATCAGTCAAATTCTAGATCACATTCTACTTCTCACATTCTATTTCTAGTTTAAATTTTAGTACAGATGACAGTTCAGATTTTCGTTCATATTTAATTCAAATTCGATTCTAATTCTGGTCCTTGTTTTTTTTTTTTTTTAATTTTGGTTATAGTTCATATTCCCCTATCAGATCCTAATACAGATTCCAGTTTAGATTCCTTTTAAATCTTTAATTATTATTTAAATTCTAGTTGAGATCCTAAATTCAGATTCTAGTTAAGTATCTAATTCACATTATTAGTTCGGATTCCAAATTAGATTATAGTTCAGATTTCAGTTCCGATTTTAATTAAGATTCTAGTTAAGATTCTGGTTGAGATTGAAAATATACAAATTCTGCTAGAGATTTTTATTAAAATTCTTGTTCAGATTCTAATACAGAATTTCTAGTTGGGATTCTGATTCAGATCGTAGTTCAGATTCTAAGTTCAGTTCTTAATTTTGATTGCATTTAAGATTCTGGTTCAGATTATCGTTTGATTGAAATTTAAGTGTTGCCTTTATATGTACATGCCTTACGGCTTCCCAGGTGTAACACACGCAAGACACTTTTCATATTCCCTTCGTTATAGCGAAGGGTAGGAAGACATCATCAAACAAATATCGTTTTTTTCCCCAAAAATTGCTTTCATCTCATCCTCTTGGAAATTACTCTCTCTTCTCTTCTAAAACATTAAAATATTTACAAAAAATGTTTACAATTTCGTTTTATTAAAATTATTATTTATTGTAATTAAATAAAATAAGTAGAAGAAGAACAAAAAAAATAATAACATTAAAAACAATTAAAATATGTATGTATGTATGTATGTATGTATGTATGTATGTATGTATGTATGTATATATGTGTATTTGTATATGTATTTTTATGATACATAAACAACAGACGTTATTTTTTATTAAATTTTTGAAATATTTTGTAGACAAAGAAGTATCTAATTGTTGTCTATTGTTGGAGCTACTTTGATATTATTTTTATACTTCAAACAGAAACTTTTCCAATTATAGAGAAATTTCTTTTAATTTTTTTTTGTTTTTGTTTTTGCTGCAATCTGAATCATTAAGAGCAGCTCGTGTTTGATTTTTGTTTTTGTTTTTGCGTTTTATTACAAATAAATTTGCTCATTTAAGTTTTATTTCATTCGCTACATTTTGATATCCTACAACAACAATTATAAGTTTTGTTATTCCATGTGTAACACCAATAAGGATTCAGATCGAAACAATATGCCCAAAAATATATAATTTTTTAATTCCAAAACTCGATTTTATTTCAAATCAATACAAGATCAGATTCATATTATTCAAACATTAGAAACGAGTTCTGATTCTGAATTCGACACTACTTTAGATTCTAATTCAAAAAGTAGTTCAGATTCTAAATCAGACCATCTCCAATAACAGTTCAGATTTAGATTTCAATTGAGATTCTTGTTTTGACTCTTAATCAGATTCCATTTCAGATTCTAGTTTATATATTATTTCAGATTCCAATTAAGATTCTGGTTTGGATGCTGAATCAGACACTAGAGAAGGTTCCTAATTTAAAAACTAGTTCAGATTCTGACAAAGATTTTAGTTCAGATTCAGTTATCAGATTCAGATTCTAGTTTTGATTCTAAATCAAATTCCAGTTAATACATTATTTCAAATTCCAATTTAGATTCAGGTTTGGAAGCTGAATCAGATACTACATGAGATTCTTGTTTAGTTTCTAATGCAGACACAAGTTCCGTTTGTGATTCAGACATTAATTCAGCTTCTAACTTAGATTCTAGTTTATACACTATTTCAGATTCAAAGTTATATTTAGGTTCAGATTCAAATTCAGGTGCTTGTTTCGGTTCTAGTTTAGATAATGATCCAGATTCTAGTTTAGATAATGATTCAGACAGTAATAAGATTTGTTTATTTGGATTCTAGTCCATACACTATTGCAAACAATAATTCAGATTGTGATTTAGATTATATTTCGGATTTTAGTTCAGATTTTAATTACGATTCTGTTTCAGATGCTAATAGAAATCTCAAATCGTTCAGAATTTCGTTTAGTTTCATGTTCATATTCCAGTTCAAATTTAAGTACAGATTTTAGTTCAAATGCTACATCAGAAGCTTGTGCAGATTTTAGTTTAGATTCTTATTCAAATTCGAGTTCTCATTTTAGTTTAGATTTTAGTTTAGATTTTAGTTTAGATTTTAGTTTAGATTTTAGTTAATATTCTTGTTTAGACTCTAATTTAAACTCTAATTCAGATTCAAATTCAGATTCAAGTTTAAATTCGAATTCAGATTTCAACTCAGATTCCTGTTAAGATTCTAATTCAGTTTCTATTTCAGACTTCAATTAAGATCTTGGTTCAGGGTTTCATTTAGCTTTTGTTTAGATTTTTGTTCAGTTTCTTGTACAGATTCCAATTTAAATTCCAGTTACGATTGTTGTTCAGATTATATTTCAGATTTTTTTCGAATGCTAATTCGAATTCTAGACCAGATTTTAGTTTGGTTTCTAATTGAAATTTCAATTTAGTTTTTTATTTCAATTCCATTTCAGATTCTAATAAAGATCCCAAGTTTAGATTTGAAATTCCAGTCCAGATTCCAGTTCAGATTCAAGTTCAGATTCCAATTCTGATTCTTATTCGATTTTTAGCTCAATTTTCAGTTTCGATTCATGTTCAGTTTATATTTCAGTTTCTAGTTTCGATTCCAGTTCACATTTTTTTCCTATTTATAATGTAGGGTAATAAAAATTCGTCTAAGTCCAGTATAATACTCTTTTTGCTTTCAAATAATAATTAAATCGGTGGAAATTGTGTAAATTTCAAATTCTTCAACAATTTACCTTAAAAAAATAAAATAAAAACCATAACAAAATCAAACTACTCGAATATATTGATTTCCGCTTTATATTGTTGTTCTTTTTTCTGCTTTTCAGTCCATAAAAATAAAAGGAAAATTTTGTAAGTTTTTCAAAAAAAAAAAAACGTATTTTTCAATATTTAATCAAATCCATAAGATACATTTACGTTTATAGTTTATGGATTTCTATTATTTTTCTCTATTTTGTTTTCTTATTTTTTTTTAGAATTTTGCTTAAGTTCAATACATTTGAAAAAAAAATAGTTTTTATTTTTTTTTTTTTTTTTTTGCAAAATTTTTAGTTTCATTTCAAGAGCTTTTTTTCATATAAAAGTTAAAAGATGGAAACAAAAAATTATATTGCCACTGGATGTTGGAACAATACTTGTCAGCAATCATAAAATAAAATAAAATAAAATAAAATAAAATAAAATGAATGAAATGATTGTAATTCTTTTTTAAACTGAAAAAAATATCATGACAAATTCATTTAAGGAGAGAGACAGAGAAAAATTGTTAAACTCATTTTAATGTCTTTCATTTTTTTATGAAAATTTAAATTAATATTTTAATTTAAATAAAATAAAAACAAATGCAGAAATTTATTTAAAATTTCAGTAAAATATATATGTAAAAACGTGTTCTTAAATCAGGGAGTACAAAAATTCCTACACTGAACCAAAAAAAGATAGTAAATATGACGAAAAAGGGTGTAGAATTGAAGACAGCCAACGAAACCTTTATTCATCATAACGAAAAAGTTCGTTAGTTATTCATAAATTCTTCACAGTGACGAAAAATCTTCAATATGACTATTTGAATTTGTTAATAAAAATGGGATTAATTTGAATAAATATTATTCAATTTGAATAATACATTGTTCAAAATGAAAAAAATTAATTCCTTTTATTGATGAAAGTTATTCAATTTAAATACCATCAGTTAAGTTAAATTGACGAAATTTTAGTAGAATTGAGAATTGAGAAAAGAATTACATTAAATTGTTGTAATAAAATAATACATTAAATATTAAGGAGCAGGGAAAGGAGTTCTCCCCATACAAAGCAAATATTGATTATGGAATATCTAAAGAACTGTATTAACGAGAATTTTCAAATTTGGTTCCACTGGCTTCCTCAAGGAGCTGTTTTAATGGACAACATGTAAGACAAATAGGATATGGGGAAAATAGCTCACATACATACATACATACATACATACATACATACATACATACATACATACATACATACATACATACATACTACTACAACAAGAATTTGGTCACAATTACATTTTTCAATACACGTCGATTTGTGAAATTTTTTTCGAGATCTGGAACTGAGGAGAATTTTTGCGCTTAAAACGCATCGGGTAAAAGCTAGTTTTAGATTATAGATCAAAATAATGAAATGTCAAAGGACGTTGGTGAGCCGACCGGCTTGCATTTCCGATGAAAAGTTACTTACAACAATTACAATTTAACAACTTTTACTAAAAAGGATTCATACAATTACAGGGGTCTTTTATAGCGAATCTTTAACATATTTTTGTTTAAAGTTAAAAAAATGGGTTAACAATTTATTACGACTTAAATATCTCGGAAACTTTAACAGATGCAGAAATTTACAGTGTTATTTTTCAAAAAAATACTGAAACTAGAAGTTTTTCAAGCAAAAAAACTCGATTCACATTTTTTTTCAATCTCACTCCTCAAATGTGATAATTTTTTAGTTTAAGTAAATTTCAAAGTAAAAACTGTAAACAAGTTAAATAGAAAATAAAAAAGAAATTAAAATGAAAAATAACCGATTTAACCCATTTTAAAAATAACTTTTTTAGAAAAAAATCTAAAACTTTTGAATCGTAATAAAATTAACCAGAGTTACAGTTGAGATATTCTCTGAGTGTTTAGGAGAATTACAGGCTCAGGAAAGTAGTGAGTGGCCTTTCAAAGTTCAGCATCTCAGGTAAGTTGATTTTTTTTAAATTCTTCTTTTTTCCTTTTTGAAAATTTGACAAAAATTTCACTTTTGATATACAACAAATCTGGAATCATTGCACCCTTCGTAATTTCCATAGGTCACCCTTTAGTAACAACAGGGATGTAGATTTTTAGGAAAAATAAATTTTATATTTTTTTTTTTAAATTTCTCTGATTTGGAGATTTATTGAAAAGTTTATCTAAATAAGGAGATTTATCGAATATTTTCTCTAAATAAGGAGATTTATCGAATATTTTCTCTAAATAAGTAGATTTATCGAAAATTTTCTCTAAATAAGGAGATTTATCGAAAATTTTCTCCAAAGAGGGAGATTTGTCGAAAATTTTCTCTAAATAGGAGATTTATCGAAAAGTTTCTCTAAAAAATGAGATTTATCGAAAATTTTCTCTAAATAAGGAGATTTATTGCAAATTTTCTCTAAATAAGGAGATTTATCGCAAATTTTCTCTAAATAAGGAGATTTATCGAAAATTTTCTCTAAATAAGGAGATTTATCGAAAATTTTCTCTAAATAAGGAGATTTATCGAAAATTTTCTCTAAATAAGGAGATTTATCGAAAATTTTCTCTAAATAAGGAGATTTATCGAAAATTTTCTCTAAATAAGGAGATTTATCGAAAATTTTCTCTAGATAAGGAGATTTATCGAAAATTTTCTCTAGATAAGGAGATTTATCGAAAATTTTCTCTTAATAAGGAGATTTATCGCAAATTTTCTCTAAATAAGGAGATTTATCGCAAATTTTCTCTAAATAAGGAGATTTATCGAAAATTTTCTCTAAATAAAGAGATTTATCGAAAATTTTCTCTAAATAAGGAGATTTATCGAAAATTTTCTCTAAATAAGGAGATTTATCGAAAATTTTCTCTAGATAAGGAGATTTATCGAAAATTTTCTCTAGATAAGGAGATTTATCGAAAATTTTCTCTTAATAAGGAGATTTATCGAAAATTTTCTCTTAATAAGGAGATTTATCGAAAATTTTCTCTAAATAAGGAGATTTATCGAAAATTTTCTCTAAATAAGGAGATTTATCGAAAATTTTCTCTAAATAAGGAGATTTATCGAAAATTTTCTCTAAATAAGGAGATTTATCGAAAATTTTCTCTAAATAAGGAGATTTATCGAAAATTTTCTCTAAATAAGGAGATTTATCGAAAATTTTCTCTTAATAAGGAGATTTATCAAAAAGTTTCTCTAAATAAAGAGATTTATCGAAAATTATCTCTAAATAAGGAGATTTATCGAAAATTATCTCTAAATAAGGAGATTTATCGAAAATTTTCTCTAGATAAGGAGATTTATCGAAAATTTTCTCTAGATAAGGAGATTTATCGAAAATTTTCTCTTAATAAGGAGATTTATCGCAAATTTTCTCTAAAGAGGGAGATTTATCGAAAATTTTCTCTAAATAAGGAGATTTATCGAAAATTTTCTATAAATAGGAGATTTATCGAAAAGTTTCTCTTAATAAGGAGATTTATCGAAAATTTTCTCTAAATAAGGAGATTTATCGAAAATTTTCACTAATTTGGAAACTTATCCAAAGGAGATTTATCGAAAATCTTATCTATTTTGCTATTTTCAAAAAGAAACGTCTAAAATTTCTCGTTATAGTCAGTTATGAAATTTTGTCTTTATTTCTGATTCATTTGTGAGATTTTTTGTTAAAAACCGAAACTTCATAAAATTATTATAAAATATTATTTTAAGCAAATGAGTTGTTAAGTTGAAATGTCTGAGTGTTTATGTGTGTGTTTTTATGTAATTTAATAATACAAACATATGTATGTGTGTGCGTGACCTTGTTTTGGCATAAATAGGAATTAATTTTAATTCTATTAAAATTTTAATTAACTAATAAATTTTCATAAATTTATGAGATTTTTTTTTTATTTACAAAATTTCCATTACGTCAAAAGAAAATATCTGAATTGAGTTTTTGGATTTGAAACGAATAAAATAAAGAGAAAATTTTGAAAGAAAATTCAATACTTTTTTCAGAAATACAAAATGTAAATAAAGTTCTAAATAAGTAAATAAACTTAAATATAAATAAACTCCATTTCTAAAAATATTAGGTCATATAAAAAGTATGAGTGGTGTTCATAGGAAATAATTACCTTTGTAAAATATAAAATCATTCATCGCGTAAAAATTTCGTTATTTGGAACAAAATGTCACAAAATGTATGAAATATAAATTATAAAGTAAAAGAGTTTTCTTCTGCAAAATTGAAAAAATTTAACTTAAAATAACAAAAAAGAAAACAAAATCTAATTTCCAATATTTTTGTAAAGTCGTCATAATAATCTCTAATATTTATATAAAAACTTCGTATAATATAAAACTTTAATTAGAAAAAAATATGCAAACAACAAATATTTGAATAAAACCAGCGCATACTTGATAAACGAGATTAATATAACTCATACGCTCATAAATGTTTTCGCAGGGAACTGCCAATTTAAAAATATTCAATCACTTTCGACAAAAATTTTCTCTAAAGAGAAAACTCGACAAAAATTTTCTCTAAAGAAAAAAATCGACGAACATTTTTCTTAGAACTAAATTCGATGAAAATTTTCTCTTAAGAGTAAATTCGATGAAAATTTTCTCTTAAAAGAAAACTTTACGAAAATTTTCTCTAAAGAAAAAATCTACGAAAATGTTTTCTTAAGAATAAATTCGATGAAAATTTTCTCTTAAAACTAAAGTCAATGAAAATTATATGAAATATAAAATTAATATAATAAATAAATTAAATATATAAAATATGAGTAAATTCAACGAAAATTTTCTTTTAAGAGTAATTTCGATGAAAATTTCGCTTAAAACTAAAGTCGATGAAAAATTTCTCTTAATAGTAAATTCGATGAAAATTTTCTCTTAAGAGTAAATTTTATGAAAATTTTCTTTTAAGAGTAAATTTTATGAAAATTTTCTCTTAAGAGTAAATTTTATGAAAATTTTCTCTTAAGAGTAAATTTTATGAAAATTTTCTCTTAAGAGTAAATTTTATGAAAATTTTCTCTTAAGAGTAAATTTTATGAAAATTTTCTCTTAAGAGTAAATTTTATGAAAATTTTCTCTTAAGAGTAAATTTTATGAAAATTTTCTCTTAAGAGTAAATTTTATGAAAATTTTCTCTTAAGAGTAAATTTTATGAAAATTTTCTCTTAAGAGTAAATTTTCTCTTAAGAGTAAATTTTATGAAAATTTTCTCTTAAGAGTAAATTTTATGAAAATTTTCTCTTAAGAGTAAATTTTATGAAAATTTTCTCTTAAGAGTAAATTTTATGAAAATTTTCTCTTAAGAGTAAATTTTATGAAAATTTTCTCTTAAGAGTAAATTTTATGAAAATTTTCTCTTAAGAGTAAATTTTATGAAAATTTTCTCTTAAGAGTAAATTTTATGAAAATTTTCTCTTAAGAGTAAATTTTATAAAAATTTTCTCTTAAGAGTAAATTTTATGAAAATTTTCTCTTAAGAGTAAATTCAACGAAAATTTTCTCTTAAGAGTAAATTCAACGAAAATTTTCTCTTAAGAGTAAATTCAACGAAAATTTTCTCTTAAGAGTAAAGTCGATGAAAATTTTCTCTTAAGAGTAAAGTCGATGAAAAATTTCTCTTAATAGTAAATTCGATAAAATTTTCTCTTAAGAGTAAATTTTATGAAAATTTTCTCTTAAGAGTAAATTTTATGAAATTTTCTCTTAAGAGTAAATTTTATGAAAATTTTCTCTTAAGAGTAAATTTTATGAAAATTTTCTCTTAAGAGTAAATTTTATGAAAATTTTCTCTTAAGAGTAAATTTTATGAAAATTTTCTCTTAAGAGTAAATTTTATGAAAATTTTCTCTTAAGAGTAAATTCGATGAAAATTTTCTCTTAAGAGTAAAGTCGATGAAAATTTTCTCTTAAAAGTAAATTCGACAAAAAATTTCTCTGAAGAGTAAATTCGACGATAATTTGCTCTTAAGATTAAATTTAACAAAAATTTCTCTTAAGAAAATTTGCAAAATTTTTCTCTACAGAGAAAGTTCGGCAAAAATTTTCTAATGAAAGCATTCGAAGAAAACATTCACTAAATTTTTTCTAAAGAGAAAATTTGACAAACATTTTTTCTATGGAAAAATTCGATAAATACTTTCTGTTAACAGAATTATCGAAAAGTTACCCCAAAATAAAATTTTCCTCTCTTTTTTCTAAACGAAAAAATTTCCTAAAACAACTTTCTCTTAATAGAAAATATCTCTCTAAAATAAACTTTATCTAAAAAGAAAAATTCTATAAAAATTTTATAAAAATTTTCTCTAAAGAAAAAATTTATAAAAGTTTTCTCTAAACAGAAAAACTCTTTAAAATTTTATACAACTTTTCTCTAAATTTTCTCTAAAGAGAAAAATTTGTTAAAAAACTGTAAAGAGAAATGTAAGAAATTTACAGTATGTTTTCTGTGGAAAGAAAATTTATCTCAAAATTTTGTAAAAAAAATTTCTTAAGACAAAATTAAAAAAAAAAAAAAAATATTCTAGAGAGAATATTTATAAACATTTTTGAGAGAGAAAGTCTACAAACAAATTTCTCTTACATAAGTCGTATTTATTCAATAATTTTTTTTTAATTTTTTCTTTAACTTTAACCAGTTTTCTCTGAAAGAAAATCTTAAAAAAATTCACAAGCTAAACTAATCAACTAATTAAAGTTCTAAGTAATTAATTAAAGTAAAGTAATTAAAGTTCTAATCAGAAAAACTTGTAACATGAATTTCCCTACTTACGACCAAAAAAAGAAAACATAAAGCGACATTAATATTTCACGAATATTATAGGAAAGGGAAATTGAGTGACAAAAGGGGAAAAAAGGAAACTTTGATTTTAATTCATCAAGAAAATGAAAAAAAAAACTAAAAACTAAAGCTAAACAGAAATAAATAATTAAGAATTAAGAATACAAAATAAAGTTTATTTTAGGTATAAATGTAACCTCAACTACAATAGACAACCTTGAGGTAAAAACGATAATGTAAGAAAGTGTTATAAGAACACTTGTAAGCACTTATCACACAACCCACCTAAAATCACATGGGTGTTTAGAAACGAAATCACAAATAAACCTCCTAAATAATGTGAATAATATTTATGGTGGGCGTTTAATGCAGAAATGCAAAAATCAGTTCAAAGAAAACAAACAAACAAAATTTCTCTCCCCCAAATCTCCAAGTAAATATAAGACATAAATATATTTTCACTTTAATGCACAAGAACATCAGAAAAATTCTTTTTCGAAATTACAAAATAAATTTATTTCAGTAATGAAAATGATTTTTGAAAAAAAAAACTTTATTTTCATCTAATTTTTTTAGGTTAGAAATCTTCAATTTGGGGCAAAATATTGTCAGAATAATTCGGCTTTAAGGAAGAGTAAAAAAAAAACAATAATAAATAAAAATCTAGCAACAAGGATTATATTACAGTCATTATCCTTTTTAAATGTCTCTTAAATTTTAAATAAAATTTTCAATTAATAAAAACGACATTTAAATCATACGAATGAAATCATTATTTCTATGGAGACAAGTTGATCATTTTTTAATTTTTACCATTTCAACAATAAAAGTACCGTTAAAAATATCGATAACAACAGAATGGATGAACAGAGTACGAGTATCAAATCAAAGTCTTCTAAATTTAAATCTAAATTTAAAGACAAAGCAAAGAGACAAAACTCTTCATCTGAGCAAAAACA
This sequence comes from Cochliomyia hominivorax, assembly GCA_004302925.2. Taxonomy (NCBI): domain Eukaryota; kingdom Metazoa; phylum Arthropoda; class Insecta; order Diptera; family Calliphoridae; genus Cochliomyia; species Cochliomyia hominivorax. The sequence continues at coordinate 19,795,657 of PYHX02000413.1, read as the reverse complement.
ACAACAGCAGCAACAAAAAATGCATCCACCATATAACCATCCTCCTACAGATACTAATTTAGTCCAAAATAAACTCACCTCCACCACATTTAGCAACAACAACACTGCTGCCACACCATTCACAATTAAGTGCTTCTTAAAGAGATTCTTTAGATTTTACTCTCATCTTTATGCCAAATGTTCTCTCTTATTATATGAAATTTTTAAATTAAAAATATATACTCTCTCCTCCATAATTTTGAGCCTGCTTCCTTTCGTTAAAGCGAATTCAACAACATCGACCGCTTCAATTAAGGATAATTTAGAAAATGACTTAATTGTATGTTTACCGGATAATTATACGGATTCATGTATTAAATATATCAATTCATCACATCATGGTTTAATAGAATTAAATGAAAGGTAAACAATTCGGAACAAAACTTTTTAAATATCAAATTTTTTTTCAATTAAATTTTAAAAATTTCCCTCCATTTTAAATGTTTTATTTTTTCAGTTTATATCCCGCTTTAAAAGCCTTTCGAGGATCCTACGATTATCACATGATAAGCCGCATAAATCCGTTTTGGTTAACCTTTGAGCCTCCCAGTGATACATCGTATTATGTCATGGGAACTTTGTATTTAATTATATTTGGATTTGGAGTAACCGGAAATGGCTTAGTGATATATATGTTTGCAAGGTAAAATTTTCCCTTAAAAATTTCAGCACAACTTCTTCTTAATTCATTCAAAATTTTCTTTTTTAAATATAATTTATCCAAAAAATTCCCTTAAGAAAATTTGTGCAAAAAAAGGAAATTTGAGCAAAATTTTCTTTTAAAAGAAAATTTATGCAAAAAAAGTAAATTTTTGCAAAATTTTCTCTTAATAGAAAATTTGTGCAAAATTTTCTCTTAATAGAAAATTTGTGCAAAAATTTTCTCTTAATAGAAAATTTGTGCAAAAATTTTCTCTTAATAGAAAATTTGTGCAAAATTTTCTCTTAATAGAAAATTTGTGCAAAAATTTTCTCTTAATAAATTGAAAATTTTAGAATTGCAAAAATTTTCTCTTAATAGAAAATTTGTGCAAAAATTTTCTCTTAATAGAAAATTTGTGCAAAAATTTTCTCTTAATAGAAAATTTGTGCAAAAATTTTCTCTTAATAGAAAATTTGTGCAAAAATTTTCTCTTAATAGAAAATTTGTGCAAAAATTTTCTCTTAATAGAAAATTTGTGCAAAAATTTTCTCTTAATAGAAAATTTGTGCAAAATTTTCTCTTAATAGAAAATTTGTGCAAAAATTTTCTCTTAATAGAAAATTTGTGCAAAAATTTTCTCTTAATAGAAAATTTGTGCAAAAATTTTCTCTTAATAGAAAATTTGTGCAAAATTTTCTCTTAATAGAAAATTTGTGCAAAAATTTTCTCTTAATAGAAAATTTGTGCAAAAATTTTCTCTTAATAGAAAATTTGTGCAAAAATTTTCTCTTAATAGAAAATTTGTGCAAAAATTTTCTCTTAATAGAAAATTTGTGCAAAAATTTTCTCTTAATAGAAAATTTGTGCAAAAATTTTCTCTTAATAGAAAATTTGTGCAAAAATTTTCTCTTAATAGAAAATTTGTGCAAAAATTTTCTCTTAATAGAAAATTTGTGCAAAATTTTCTCTTAATAGAAAATTTGTGCAAAATTTTCTCTTAATAGAAAATTTGTGCAAAATTTTCTCTTAATAGAAAATTTGTGCAAAATTTTCTCTTAATAGAAAATTTGTGCAAAATTTTCTCTTAATAGAAAATTTGTGCAAAATTTTCTCTTAATAGAAAATTTGTGCAAAATTTTCTCTTAATAGAAAATTTGTGCAAAATTTTCTCTTAATAGAAAATTTGTGCAAATTTCTTAAAATTTTCAATTTCTCTTAATAGAAAATTTGTGCAACATTTTTTTCTTAATAGAAAATTTGTGCAACATTTTTTTCTTAATAGAAAATTTGTGCAACATTTTTTCTTAATAGAAAATTTGTGCAACAGTTTCTCTTAATAGAAAATTTGTGCAACAGTTTCTCTTAATAGAAAATTTGTGCTATATTTTCTCTTAATAGAAAATTTGTGCAAAATTTTCTCTTAATAGAAAATTTGTGCAACATTTTTTTTAATAAAAAATTTGTGCAACAGTTTCTCTTAATGCAAAATTTGTGCAAATTTTTCTCTTAAATTAAAATTTGTGCAAAATTTTCTCTTAAAATTTTCTCTCATAAAAATTTGTTTTTCAAAATAAAAACTCGTCGAAATCTTTCTGGGAATTTCAAAAATGTTGAAAAATTCTTTAAAGCGTAACATTTGTCAAGAATTTACTTTAAAAAGGAAAATCGCCGAAAACTCGTCGAAAAAACTTTATAATTTTTATTTCTTTATTTTTAGATGCAAATCTTTAAGAACAGCTTCAAATATTTTAGTATTTAATTTGGCTTTATGTGACTTCATAATCGTAGCTAAAAGTCCTCTGGCAGCTTATAATAATTTTATGCGTGGCCCAGCTTTTGGAGATTGGGGTAAGTTTTTCCCTATATGAATTCCCTTTTTTGAGCTAATTATATCAAAATTTTCCTTAATCTTAGGGTGCCGTATTTATGCTTTTTTGGGTGGTTTCAGTGGTACCGCTTCTATAGGCATGTTAACCGTTATTTCCATAGATCGCTATAGTGTAGTGGTGAATCCTTTTAATAATGAAACAAAATATTATTATATATTATTGCTGGTGGCCTGGTTGGATGCTTTCGTTTTCTCCCTTATTCCAATGCTCGAAGTGGGTTTATCGGTTTATGTACCCGAGGGTTATCTGACAACATGTTCTTTTGATTATCTGGATAAAAAATTGGCTCCACGAATATTTATGTTTCTATTCTTTGTGTTCGCCTGGTGTGTGCCTTTGATTATAATCTTCTATTGTTACTACCACATTTTGAAGGCCGTTCTACTCTCCAAAGAGATCCAAAGTAATCTTAATAAACAAAAAATGGAAATTCGTTTGGCCTTCATTGTGCTGTTGGTTATAGGTTTATGGTTTTTGGCATGGACTCCCTATTCCATTGTGGCAATGGCGGGAGTTTTTGGTATGGAAGAGTACTTAACCCCCACACGTTCCATGATACCGGCTTTGTTTTGTAAAACTGCCGCTTGCTTCAATCCTTTTCTCTATACAATTTCCCATAAGCGTTTTCGCAATGAACTGCAACGTTTGTTCGGAAAACGCAAACCTCTTTATCAGTACTCTATGACACGTTCCTCATATGTGACACGATCAACAAGACGTACAAAATATCGTGTGGAACCGGATATAGAAATTTGTGAAAAGAAATTGGAAGCGTATCGTAATAGTGTGAAAGGAAAAATTTCTTTTGAAAATGAAAGCGAAACTATGGACAATGTTGAAGATACCACAGGTTATACAAGCAATGATCCTACTACCAGTGTGATGCCTCATAATGATGGTCATAGCCATGATCATGAAGAGAGCTCTGATCAACAGCAACCTTATAAGCGTCATAAAAAATCTCCATATTTGAATAAACAAAAAAATCCAATAATATCGACCAAAGAAGTCGGAGTTTTTGTGGTGGAAGTGGAAAATTTTAAGAAACCAAACACTCCTCCCTTAGAGACAAATTTTTGAAAAGAACAGGAAATTAGAAATCAAAAGTGATCTTGTAAGGATCAGAGAGTAAAAGAGAAGAATGGATCAGGTACCAGCAGGACCAGGACAAACATATCGTTTTTTATATATGTATGATAAAACAGCTTTAAATGGATTTTGCACGTTAATGTTTGAATTAAATTTTGAAATTTTAAAATCTAAAGAATTTTACACTAAAAGAAAAGGAAGTGAAATATCAAAAATTATTTAGAGACAGACAGACAGACAGACAGACAGACAGACAGAGAGACAGTCAGTAAGATTAGCCTTTATAGTACAATGTTAGATGTAAATGTGTATAATTTATAATTTAAGTTATTTTTAATTTATAATAAAAATTTCTTTTAATTCTCAACTTAAATTTTAGTTTTTTTCTATTAAATTAGAACTTTTGTAAAAAAAATAAATGTGATAAAATAACGAAATAAATGATATTTTGCAAATAAGAAGTTAATGTTTGACTACACAAAATATAAACAAAAAATAAATATTTTCTAAATGTGCTTTACATATTTAACAATAATAATTAATGTAATAAAACGGAAATGTATTAAAAAAAAGAGGAAATGAAAAATACTACTGTTTCTTACTTCATATGTGAGTGAACACAAAGGTGAGTATGACCTAAATTAATTCATTACAATATTCCTAAAATTCCTTTTCCCATTTTCTTAAAGAAAAGTAGAGAAAACATTTTCTATCAAGAAAAAAATTCTATAGAAAACTTTTCTACCTAGAAAATATTGTTCCAAGTTTTTTATCTATGGAAAAATTTTTATCATTTTTCTACTAAAGAGAAAATTTGTCGTAAATTTCCCTTAAGATAAAGTTTGTACAAAATTTTTAAAATAAAAAGAAACTTGTTAAAATTTTTTGTCGTAATTTCCTCTTAACAGAAAATTTGTTCAAACTTATCTCTTAAACTAAATGTGTTCAAAATTGTCTCTTAAATTAAAAATTGTCAAGTTATTTTATTTAAAATGAAAAATTTTCCCTTAAAAGAAAATTTTTATAAAAATTCTCCATTAAAAGAAATTTTGTGAAATTTTTCCTCTTACAAGAAAATTTTCGAAAAATGTTTAAAATAAATTTTTGAAAAATTTTCTCTTTAAAGAAAATTTCTCTTAGAAAAAAAATTTGGAAAAATTTTCTCTCATAAGAACATTTGCGAAAAAAAATTTTGAAAAAATTCTCTTAGAAGAAAATTTGTGAAAGAAATTCTTTTAAAAGAAAATTTGTGACGATTTTTCTGTTAAAGGAGAAAATTTTCACAAATTTGTGACGATTTTTCTCTTAAAGGAGAAAATTTTCACAAATTTGTAACAATTTTTCTCTTAAAGGAGAAAATTTTCAAAATTTGTGACAATTTTTCTCTTAAACAGGAAAATTTTCAAAATTTGTGACAATTTTTATCTTAAAGGAAAAAATTTTCACAAATTTGTGAAAGTTCTTCTCTTAAAAAAAGAGAATTTGTGAGAAATTTTCTCTTAAAAGAGAATTTGTTTGAAATTTTCTCTTAAAAGAGAATTTGTGAGAAATTTTCTCTTAAAAGAGAATTTGTGAGAAATTTTCTCTTAAAAGAGAATTTGTGAGAAATTTTCTCTTAAAAGAGAATTGTGAAATTTCTTAAAGAGAATTTTTGAATTTCTCTTAAAAGAGAATTTGTGAGAAATTTTCTCTTAAAAGAGAATTTGTGAGAAATTTTCTCTTAAAAGAGAATTAGTGAGAAATTTTCTCTTAAAAGAGAATTTGTGAAAAATTTTCTCTTAAAAGAGAATTTGTGAGAAATTTTCTCTTAAAAGAGAATTTGTGAGAAATTTTCTCTTAAAAGAGAATTTGTGAGAAATTTCCTTTTGAACGAAAATTTGTGAAAAATTTTTCTCTTAAAAGGAAACTTGTGAAAAATTTTTCTCTTAAAAGGGAATTTGTGAAAATTTTTTCTCTTAAAAGAAAATTTGTTAAAATTTTTTTCTTAAAAGAAAACTTTTGAAAGTTTTTACTGAAATTTTAACAAATTTTTTCATTTCTTTTAATTTTATTTAAGTTTAAAATTATATTATTTTTAAAAATTTTAATAAAAATAGAAAATAATCAGTTCTTCAAAGAATTTTATCACCAATTAACATTTCACTATTTTATGTTATGTGTGAAACGTGTTACAAATTTAACTAAAATCCAAACTAAACTTCGCTCTCATTCTAGTCAAATTAAGTAATTTTTCCATGGAGATTGATAAAATGTTATTTCCCTTCAATAATCGAGTGTTTGACATGGCAACCCTTTGCCTGAGAGTAAAAAATATTTAAAGTCAAAAGAGAGCTTATAAATGTTGAGCATTAGAAATCGCAATTAGCAAAAGCATGCAAAGAATGCAAAATTAATTAATGGTGAAATTTTTATTTATTTTGTTTATAAACAAAAAAAAAACAACAAACAAAGGAAAATTTTCTCACCAAAAAATAACAACAAAAAAGAAATAAGGACGGTGAAGCCCGACTATGCAATACCCTACACAGCAATGTTGGTTATAAATATTAGTTCGAAAAATTAATAAACGACCCTCGTATTATTTAATTTGCTGATTTATTCTAAACTGTGCAGTACATTATTTTGACATGAAAATATTTGTGAAATTTATGCGTTTTAAAATGAATTTTTGCTGGTAGGACAGCCGCCCGGACAGACGGACGGATTCGGAGTCGAACTGTATACTTAAAAGTGGGTATAATAAAATTTTTTTTGCATGCTACAAACACCACCTACGGTTTTGTAGGGTATAGACATTTTACATATTTTTCACAACAAACAAGTATGCAATATACGGCTGTGCCGAATCTTAAATACTCTCCATCTATTGAAGATATTGCACCAACAAAACTTATCCGTTCAAAGTCATAAAATTATCAGAATTTCGATGGAAATGTTTCATATTTAAGGACCTTGTTGGGCTATAACACTATTCTGGGAAGTTGGATTGTAAAGTAAAAAGTAAAAAGGGGGATAAGATTTAAAACTATTTTCTGTAAAGGGGCTTTATATGGGAGCTATACCAAATCTGGACCGACATTGGCCAGATTAATAACATATATTTAAGACAGTTAGAAAAAAACTGAGCCGAATTTCAATATAATATAAATTGGTCATTATTTACTAATTTTATAAGATCAAAACTGTTTTCCGAGAAGGGGCCTTAAATGGGAGGTTAAGCAAAATATTGGTCAAATTATTAATTAATATATATTAAAGATAATTACAGTAACAATTGTATCGAATTTTAATACAAATGAGGTATATGGAACGAGTTCCTATAGTACAGTTTTATAAACTCAAACTCGTTTTCCGGGAATTCGCATTATATGGGAGCTATAACAAAATATACTTCTTATTTTCTCTTTAATGGGCTCCAAACTGTTTTCCGGAAAGTGACCTTATTGAAAAATATGGACTGAGATTGTTCAAATTAAAAATATATATAAGAGAAACTTAGGAAATTATCTTTAAAAATGCGACCCATACAACATGCAGATTTTGCATATTTCAGCCTTTAACTTTCTTTCTATTGATCCGATTTTGAGGATTTTTTGTACGATAATGAAGAATATATAACTATATTTTACGGTTTAATTTTCGTCTAAATCCAGTTAAATTTTGTTGAAAAAATAAAATTTTTTTCTTAATTTTGTGGTTGTATCAGATATCGATATATAGCTTTTTTGGCAATGAAACGATATATAGCTGATGTTAAATAGAAAACAGCTTAGAACAAAAACAAAAAAAATATGGTAAATTTTCATTGAATTCAGATTAATATTCTAGACGTGACAATGTTTCCAAAAGATAGACAGACTGACACAGCTTAATCGACTCAGATTTTTGGTCTGAGATGAATCCTTCTTGTCATTACACACAGAATGATAAAGTTAACATACCTCTATCACCACTTGTGGCAGTAGAGGGTATATCAAAGTAAACAACAAAATATAACGGTAATAGAAAACACACGCACACACACTCATACTCCTACAAACTTAATCGAGGTGAATTTTAATATGAAAACAAGAGAGTTATTTAGAAAAAGAGCGTAATATTGAGTAAAGAAGAAATGAAATAAACGGAAATAATTTGATACCCAAAAAAATATATTCAACACACAGACAAGAACTCAGTTGTCGGTGTAAAGCTGCTGTGTGATGTAAAAATTAATATTCGATTTTCTATTAAAGTTTTGTTTTATAAATCTGTGAAGAAAAAATGTTTTAATTAATTTTTTTTTGTATTAAGAAAAGAAAATAAAAGAAATTTAATAAAGTTTTTTTTTAATAAGAATAAAATCTAAAAAAAAGTATTTTTTATTAAAAGTAAAAAGTAAAATAAAATTAATGTTAAGAAAATTGAATTTTTTAAAAAATGTATTCTTTGAGAAAAATGTGAAATAATAAAAAGTGATGCTGTGCGCAAAATTATAAAAAAAAATTATAAAAATTTTTAGAAATTTTAAGTGTAGAGAAAATTAAAAATAAAATAAAAATTATTTAAAAAATGTTGCAAATTGATTTCATAACATTTAAGAAATAAAAGAGAAACTGAAAGAAAAACAGCAGAAAAAAAACTTATATCTACAAATAATTAATGATGAATGTCTAAACAAGAAGAAAATAAGAAATTCGTTATTATTTTCGTTGTTTTTGTTGTTGTTATATTTCTCTTATTCGCCATTGTTGTTGTTGTTGTGGTTGATTTTTTCATTGTTTCTCTTGTTACAAAAAATGTGTGTATACTTACCGGCATCTCGGTTACTAACCTCGTTCTTATATTATTTGCTTCTTCTAGTTTCCTTTTATTTATTTACATTTTTTGTTCTTCTTTCAAAAAAAAAAAAAACTCAACACAAAAATTTATTTGTTTACATCTGTGTATCTCTCCTCCTGTCAAGAGCATATTTTTCAATATGCGTTCTTAGTACAGTGGACGTCGGTTAGTACGAATTATATATTGTCTTGCCTTTGTGATTGAAACCCCTTCTTTTCAATTTAAATAATACAAATCAAATATTTGGATTCCATAAATATAAATATATATTTTTTATTAAAAACTATATAACGAATAAAATATTAATAATTTGTATTAATTTTGAACCATTAAAAATGTTAACCGTTCGTTTGACAATTTTCTTCTTGGAGCAGATTTTTTCTCCACTGTGAACATATGTTTTTATACCCTTCACCTGACTAAGTCAGAAGGGTATATATAAGGTTGTCATTCCATTCCGAAATTTTCACAATTTTCGACTTAGACACCCATAACTATACATATATTCTGAAACGGTAATGAAAAAATAAATTAACTGAGCTGTGTCCGTCCATCCGTGTGTTGGTTGAAATCAAGTTTATGAAGCCGTACTATAGTTAACATATATGATATGTATATTAAACGATTGGAAATGCTTTCAAGAATTTTACTATCCAGAGAAATTGGTTCATAAATAGTTGAGATATTAGCATAAAAACTGAAGGTACCCCAATCTTTTTTTCGGATTTTTTCCTATTTTTTATAGAATCTACAAGAGTTAGAGACTTAATTTGTTTCACAGATGGATTTCAGTTAATTTAGCAGATTTATGCACTGAAGACATGAAATGAATAGTATCATTAGTTCCTCAGTAATAGGAAAAAACCTATTTTCCTATATTTTGAATCTCCTACGAGATCTATGGACTTGGTTATGGCACTGATTAATTAGAATTTTTTTCCGAATTTAATTTTTTTCATTATACAAAATTGGTTTATAAACCACCGAGATATGGTCTATTCTATCTTTAAAAATTTAGTCCCGTGTGGTTATTTTTGTTGTTCTCTTTTACTAAAGAAAAGCAATAACAACGTTTAAAATCATATTTTTTGAGATTTTTACCGCCCTTTTAATGCAAGAATTACTTATGAGTCGGAAATATTTTTGTGGATTTTTTATTTGAAGACATAAACTCGATTGGGCCATTAGTTTCCGAGATAGGGGTGCAAACTTATTCTGACGCTTCTGGCTTAGCTACGGATCTTGTTGTCACACAGAAAAAATACTAATTTTTTTCTCGATTTTCAAATCGGTTCATAAATATTCAAGATATTAACAGTTCTTTATTTTCCTTGTGGTTGTTGTTGGATTAAGTATTTAAAACAAATACAATGAAAACAATAACAATGTAAGGATGACCGCGAAAGAATGATGTAAAAACATAATAAAAACTTCACTCATACGCCAATTAAAACAAAATTTATTATCGAATAGAAAAAATGTCCCACTGTTCGTACAATAGAGAAGTCAAGGAGCAATTTTTTGTCATTTGTAATATTGAAAATTCGTAATAAAGAAGCGTTCGTACTATTAAACGTCCACTGTATAAAACGAGTCGATATTTCTTTTAATGTTACGAGGGATATGAGAAAGGAATCTGGGTAATTACAAAATGGAATTTACAATTTTATGGTTGGAAGAATTTAAAACAAAAATGCGGGTAAAAATTTATTGTTTTTTTCTATTTATTTTATTGATATAAAACGTATAAATTGTAGAAAATAGAAGTACTTTTTGGCATCGTAGAAAAGTAGTTACAAGATGTGAGATCGAAAAATTCTTAACTTATTTATGCGTATAAAAATGAAACCACTAATTTTTAATTTTTTATTTGATTGAAATTATTATTTTAATTTAGTTTAATTTAATCACAAATGATGGTATTTTGAACTATTTTCGGAGACCCTTTCCCTTACGTTTTCATAGAGCTTTCTGTCTACCTCAATTTTGGACACATGTTTTGTACTCCACAATTCTCTTATAACAAGAGTCCAATATCTCTTCACTGTTCTTATTTTCGGGCGCTTTGTATCTCTCAAGGGCTTGTTAATCATAGTCACAGGACGTCAAGTCAGGCCAAAGAAGTAAACACATTAAGGTCTTTTAGAGTCTGTTGTACCAAATGATTAGCTTCTTTTGTCGCAACTGCATATTGCATGCAAAACCAAGAACGTTTTGGGACATTTTAACTGTTATTGAGTCCGAAACATTCCCAGAACATAAGTTTCCTTATCCATTATGCAGCAAAAATATTTTTTAGAATTATTTTTAGCACCGTTCCAGACAAGAACTTTTTGAGTCTTATATGTTTTTAAACCAACATTAACTTTAACGTATCGTATCGAAAAGACCAAGCTCTGAGCTAAACCGGTACTTTTGAAAAAGAATACAGAATTGTTTACAGAATTATTTCCAAAAAATCCTTTCGAAATATCTTCGAAACTACAAATAGCCAAATTTGAAGAGTCACGGACTACGCCCCTAATCAGCTTAAAGTCTGTAATCCTTCAAATCAACCCAAAAATACCTCTGCTATAATCCTATTAATTTTGTTTGCAATATCTCTAATGGTTCTGAAGTTAAAGAATTATATCCAAAAAGCAGTTAAGTGACCACTGTACAGTGTTATTATTTATTTTCCTTTCTAATTTTCAACATAATTCAAAAATCTAATAATAAATTATGAAGGCAAAAACACGCATTTTTGTCCCAAATTTAGTGAAATATTTTTGCCACAAAAGAGAAAAATATGAAAATATTATCGAACAAACATGTAAATGTGATTTTTTATCGCCACCAAAAAAAAAATATTTATAATTTAATTTATGAACTCTTAAAGTAATTTTTTTTCAAAACTCTTTAATGCTCATTTGACAACAAAATAAAAATTTCACTCTCTTTTCACAAAAAAAAATCACCAAAGAAATAAATGAAATCACATTTAATGTGGCTGCTAAGGCAACAAACACTTTATTATTTATAGTCCTCCGGCCACCCCAACCTCTTTACTGTTTTCACTTAAATAACAGAAGGATGACAGGTGTGTGTATATGTAAATGTGTATATGTAGCTGTAATTGCCGTGTAAACATTTGTTGTTGCTAAAGTGACTTATAAGAGTCTTACATAAGTTGAAATTCATCATGTTTCTCCTCGAAATGGCTTCTAGACGACTCTAAGAAGATACCCCTAGAAGTGGCTCAAAAGTTACTTCCGAGAGTGACATAAAAGACTCTTCGGTAAGTGTCTTAAAAGAAGAGTCTCAGAAGATTCTAAAAAATTTCTTCTTCACTTCTAGAGGTGCCTCTTAGGTCACTTCTAGAAGTGCCTTCTACTTTATTTTTTATATAAATCTGAAATTTATGTAAATTTTTTAAAATATTTATTTAAGTCTGTTATAAAATTTACTTGCGATTTTATATTCTTGTCTATTAAACCTACGATCTTCTAGCAACAGTAATGTATTTTGTTTGTATAAGTCATCTACAATCTTCTAAACAACTTTTGAAAGCCACTTCCATATATACTCCAAAAAGATCTTGTGACAATATTAATGTATTTTTTTCTTCTGTTATTCCTGTAATATCCTCTAAATAGCTTCTAGAAGACCTCTCTTTATATACTCCAAGAAGATCAAGTGGCAATAGTAATGTGTGTTATTTATGTTAATATCCTGTAATATCCTCTAATCATCATCTGGAAGATTAATTAGCAACAGTAATGTATTTTGTTTGTGTAAGTCATCTACAATCTTCTAAACAACTTCTGAAATCCACTTCCTTATATACTCCCAGAAGATCAAGTGGCAATAGTAGTGTGTGTTATTTATGTTAATATCCTGTAACATCCTCTAATCATCTTCTGGAAGATTAATTAGCAACAGTAATGTATTTTGTTTGTGTAAGTCATCTACAATCTTCTAAACAACTTCTAAAAGCCAATTCCTTATATACTCCCAGAAGATCAAGTGGCAATATTAGTGTGTGTTATTTATGTTAATATCCTGTAATATCCTCTAATCATCTTCTGGAAGATTAATTAGCAACAGTAAGGTTTTTTTGTAAGTCATCTACAATCCTCTAAACAACTTCTGGAATCCACTTCCTTATATACTCCAAGAAGATCAAGTGGCAATAGTAATGTGTGTTATTTATGTTAATATCCTGTAATATCCTCTAATCATCTTCTGGAAGATTAATTAGCAACAGTAATGTATTTTGTTTGTGTAAGTCATCTACAATCTTCTAAACAACTTCTAAAAGTCAATTCCTTATCTTTTTAGAGTAAGATCAAGTGTATGCTGTTTCTGTAAATCCCTTAATATCCTCTAAACATCTTCTGGAAGATGCTTCTTTACATATTTCGAGAAGATCAATTAGCATTAGTAATTCTTTCAAAAATGACAAAGAAGTGGCTTCGCAACAATTCTAACATCCAAATGTTTGATGGATGTTGTTACATATGTATGTGTTTGCATGTGTTACACGTGCTCTTACAAGTGATTTGGGGAATTTAATTTTTATTTGAATAAAAATGAAGAAATGAAAAAATTTTGTTCACAAAATATTACAAATCAGCAAAATGCTTTTTAATAAATTAACTAGAAATTTTGAAAAAGTATATAAAAATAGCATAAAAGAATATAATTTTTAGCATTATAAAGAAAAATTATAAAAAAAATTATAACAATAACTATTTTATGTTAATTTAAATAAGTTATTTGACAATAATGAAAGAAACCGGAAAAAGGTTTTGGGACTGAAATTATTATGCAAGAAAAATTTAAATTTTTTCTGGAGGATCAAGTTATCTGTGGAAAAGTATAACAATTATTAAAAAAATGGATGATTTGTTGTGATTTAAACCAAATTGAATAGAAAACAAGTAAGAATGCTTTATTCGGCTTTTGCTGAATCTTCAATACCCTTCATCATAATGCGTGCGATGATATGTGTTACACATACTTATGTACTTAATAAGTAATAAAATTTGTTATATTTTTGGCTATACGAGGATGCCTCAGATATCGGTCTATTCAGGCTGAAATTCATTGAGCTCTGTCAATCATTGTTATTTTATATTATTGCAGATGTGAGTGTGCTCACAATAGATAGACGAACATAGCAAAATCGACTCAGATTTTGATTTAATGCAAGAATATATATACATTATGGGGTCTGTTACACACAGAATAACAATGTTAACATACCCACATCACCACTTGTGGTGGTAAAATCAAGAATAAGCTAAACAGTTGTAACGAAACGATTTTTTGAAAATAATATTTAATTTTGAAACCCTACGAGATATTTGAAAAGAATTTTACCTAATAATCGCTGAAATGTTTGTGACTTGATATGGAAGATAAGGGCATTCCACCTTGTCAGAAAGGTAGTAGGTGGCCTTCTAAAGATGGCCACGAAAGCAATATTGTCTTATTTTAATTGACCAAAAATGTACTTATGAATTGAGACAGAATAAATTACAACATAGATTGTCTTATACAATGATTCACATTCCTTTAAACGCACAATGATTCACATTCCTATAAACGCACACCTATAAACGTACTTAAGTTTATCAGTCACTGAAGCATTATTAATAATGGATCCTTGAAACTCTGTTAAAGTCATTATGCTTTCGTTTAAATAAACTTTGCGAGTCATGTATCCCAAGTTCTCCTAACCGGATTTCAAGTCGGTCAGAGATATGCTATGTTGGTAAAACCATGACTTTGACTACATTGAGGTAAGAACCTCAGCATAATTTGCTGGAACATCCAATCTTCAATCCATTTTTCCATCCATAAAACAGAAAAGAACATCTTCCAGCTTCCAGTGTTGTTCATTTTTGTTGTAACAAAACTAAATTTTTTAGTTGCCAACTACAGAAAATGCTGCCCAAACCATAAAAATTCTAGTAATAAAAAATTTATTCAAAGAAATTTAAAAATCTCCAAATTAATTCTTCAACTGGAACCATGTTAAGTATTATTTCGATAACTCCAACAGTTCAAACGTTGTTATTTCAAAAACAAAAAGTTCTATATTTTACTTTTAAAGTGAATTTGTGCTCTCATTTTGTTCTTTTCTGTTATTTTTTAACTCATTAAAATAATAGAGATAATAACTCTTATATACTTTTGAATATTTCTCATATGATTCCCAGCGGTGAAAGTGTTTTATCTTGATCAACAATTATAATAAAAATATCTTAGCAACCTTTGAGTTGTGTGGTATGTAGAGATATCACTCTCGACTCTGTGTGGGTGATAGTTTGTAACATTTTATACCCCCTACCACCACAATTGGTAATAGAAGATATATTTCATTTGTCATTCCGTATGTAAAGCCAAACAGGAATCATCTTAGAACCCATAAAGTAAATAAATTTTTGCATCTTATCAAAATCTGATTCGATTTAGCCATGTCCGTTTGTTCCATTAATAATCCCAACTTATTAAAATTTGGCCTGATAATTTATTATTGTCCTAAACATTTGCTATTTTAGACCAACAAAATTGGTCCATTCATAAGGAAGTTATAGACAGATATCAGATTAAACCCCGAAATTCAGACAAAAGAAAATATTTGTTAATTTTTCAAAAAACTTTATCGTCAGATTAAAATAAATATAAAGAATTATCAGAATAGATTTAGTCGAAAAAAGTTATAGTTAAAAATGTGTAAAATTCTGTGACTCCTAAAGTGTTCACATATGAACTCTCACTTTATATATAAAACAGTTTGTTTGTAATGTAGGGTACTATAGATTCGGCACTGCCGAATATAGCACTCTTATTTATTTTATATAAATATTAACATTTATTAGAATTCGGTTCAGTGCAGAAATAAAAAATCTGGAGACGTATAAGTATTATTAAATATTAAGTAAACGCTGTAGTGAAAAAGTAATATTTAAACGACTTTTGGAGACGTATGATTCATATTAAATAAAAAAAATTATCTTATTAAGTATACGTCAGGAAGGTTTTTAAAATTAAATAACTGAAATAAATTAAATAATTTAACTTGAATTATTTTTCTTTAAATGACACACATTAATGTTCAAATCGATTTTGGGGAATAATTCTGTAACTTTTGAAAACGTTAAAAAAACTAAATTTTTTCACGTTTACACCTGAGATGCTTTCTAATTTATTTGAAGGGGATTTGTAAGCTAAAATTGGCCTCCTCGGATATGTTGATTTTTTTTTAAAAATTCGCCAAAAATTCAAATTTATAAATTGAGACAAAAGAAATTTTGTATATCGGTAGACCTTATAAATCTTTATAAAAAGTATACAAACATGTGTAGGTTGTCTCTTCAAGTTTAGGAGATATTCAAGATGAAATAAATTTTTAACATTTTAAGGTTTAATATAGATCCAACATTTTCTTAAATATATGCCGGAATTCATATTAATATATTTCGGAATTCATTATATATTTCGTTCATTTTATTTACAAATGGTTTTTATTTTGGTCCTTCAATCTGGATGCAGTTTTTTTTTTCTTTTGATTTTGCTATAAAATTTAATATTTGATTTCCTCATTGAAATAAAATTATAACAATTTTAATTTTATTCTAATTTAAACTAAAGAAAATATTTAAAATAAGTTATTGATGTAAATAATGAGATAAATTCCATTGAAATATTTATTTTAGAAATTGAATTTAGAAAATCTCACAAAACTCAAACACATTTGTTGAAAACTCAATTATAGCAAAATTGAAGGTTAAAGCAGAAAACAAAAAAAAAACAAAAATGTCTAACAGGAAATGTTACTTCACATCCCCACATACAATTTTGATTTCAAATTTTATTTTTTTTATTTCTCATAGTCCACCCTTTTTTCCCAACAATATTTTTATGATTTTTTTCTCTTCATATTTTTATTGCCATTTGCCAGTATGTAATTGTATTTGTAACAAGTAGTTGTTGCCACCACAGAGTAAACGAAACAAAACTTTTACAAAGAAAAAAAGAAAAATTATATTCGGCTGCAACGAGTTTTAAATACCCTGCACCAGTTTCATATATAATTTCTCAATTATAATCATCTTTCGGAAATGACGAAAGATGAAAGAATAAAATTCAATACAAAAATTTGTAATCAATCAACGACATAATCAATAACATGGGTCAAATAAGGAACTAATGGTCCGATTCTAACTGTGAAAAACGAAACATCTAGAGAAAATGTAAATTTAAAAACCGAGAGAAATTAAATTAAATTAAATAACATCGATTTCAATAGCAAAATTCTCGAAAGCATATGCCATCGTTTGGTATACATGTATGTTCAATATAGATCGGTTACATAAAATTTTGTCTCTTCTTACACCGATCCGGATTATATATACTTTTAAGAGGTTTAAGATGAAGCGTATAAAATTTTTTCTCTTTGCATTTTTTAGTTTTTTTACTCTTCTCTTAAAAAATGTATGTATACGTATTATACTAGCAATACGTATTTAACTAGCACAGACAAAAACCACATTTTTAACAGAGCTAATTTTGCAGCTAACAGCACGCTGTTAATCTTTTAACAGAAGTTCTTAAAATTACTAGTGTACTAAAATGGACAATGTGAGCAACAGGAACCATGTTCCAAACACTTACATCATGGAAATAGCTCTCCAAGGTGCTAGCCATTGGTCCCTAACAACACACTACCAAAAATATAATTGGTATTCAATATATCGCTCTTTTAAAATATATGAAATTACTTAACATTTTTTGGAAAGATTGGTCAGTATGGAAAAATAGTGCGTGGTACACATATCACCTATATAGGTTCTAGGTAGTCCTAGGTACTCCTAATGGAGCACGCTTAGTGGGATATCTGAATTAATTTTGGAATTTGAGAAAAATCAAGTTGAAAATCTTGAAATTTCTCGAGAGGATTTGTGAATCATGTGGGAAAATAGACGTGGTACACATTCCAGGACATATGGAAATGGTGCTCTAAAGGGCCTTAATAGATCTATAATAGTGGAATAAGTGAAATAATTTCCAAATAATTTTAATTATTTTTGAAGAAGTGATTTTTTTGAAAATTTTCTAAAATTGACAATATTGGATGTTTATTCGAATCTTGATCCGTCCCATTCAGTTCAGAATTTTTTTTATATATACAAACCATTCAGTGTACTTTATTCAATATTCACTCAATTAATCTTTAAGATTGAAAAAGATTATGATCTCAACTCAAATTTAAGAAATTATCGGACGATTCTTTTCAAAAATTTTGCTAAATTTTATTAATTGAAAATAAAATATATCATAATTTTTTAGAATTTTGCTCTAATCAATGCAGAGAATTTTCTAGAAATTGTTTAAATCCCATTTAAATTTTTACTCTTCTCTTAAAAATGGATTTTATTGAGGGAGTGAAAATTTTTTAATTCATTTTAATTAATCAAATTAACGCAGATTTTGATATATTGATATCCTCTCTTAGGGAACAAAAAATATATTTGCCAGATTATGCTCTCGATTCAAATCCAATATATTTTAAAAATTATTCAATTGTTTTTGTACTCTTTATTTACAGATCGAATTAATATAAATTTTAGGTTATGCTCCCGGATTGTAATCTATTCAAATTATTCCATTGAATTATTCAAATTCCATTTATTTATTATATTTTCTTTCGCGACATTCTTTAATCCTTCAGAAAATATAATCCAAAATAATTATGTCAGCATGATCCTACGAAATGACAAACTTAATCTCTCCTTTCCTCACTGGTGTAGGGTATTTTTTGTTAAATAAAATTTTTATGCTTAAATTTTCTACAATCTCAACATTTTCATCATTCTCACATTTGTTTTTTCTTTCTCTCTTTAGCACAAAATGTTTGATACAAAATGGTTACCAGCTGCGTGCGGCAGTTTAGCACCAGCTCTTATACCACCTGCTCACATAGCGATATTATGGTATTTTTGGGAAAATTATGCTCGTTACGTTGATAAGCACTTTTGTACGTGCTCATGCTGGGATACTGTCTTTAAGGGACCCTACGAATCTGGTGTGGCCTCCTACAAGCACATGTATTTCAATGCCACACAAAATACATTTAAAATGTGGCTCTTGACTGTATTCGCCGTTATTGCCTTGTACGAATGTATAAAACGTTTAATAGTTTTGATATTACAACAACGTTTAAGGTACTCAATGTTGGTGTTATTTAGTCTATCAATATTTTCACATTATTATGCCTGGTGGGCGTATATGAACTATTATAATGATGATTATTATCAGCAATGGAATCATCAATTGTTTTTCACGGTAAGTGATAGGGAGAGGGGGAAGATAGTGTTTTACTATATTAATTAAAATTTAATTTTACTCTTTTATCTTAAGGTAACTGAAATCATATCAACTGTTATGGTTATGCATTTGGCCGATAGCTCGAATTCGGTTACCACCAAAAAGATCTTTTGTATTGTGGGCATTGCCATATTACACATTATTGCCAGCAGTTTTGATCAATTCTTTTTCAATGTCTTACGCGGTGAAGGTTATGCCCATCAAATTGTACGTGATATTGGTTTTATGGTACCCGATATAATGCAATTAGTTATACCCCTTTGGTTATTAAATCGTACACGCAAAGAGTCTTATATCACCAGACCCTTTTATAAGGATCGTAGTTTGCACAAGGATATTGTGGCCATGATGTTTTTTGTTATCGCCCTATTTGTGGTCTGTACAATATTGTGAGATAAACTTAATCAATGGCTAAGCGTCCACATGAAAAACTATAAAGGTGTTAGTGCGTTGATGACTTTAGAACCTGGTGCCGAAGCAGTTGTTTGAAATTGAAATTGAAATTCATTGTTATGACGGACGTGATGGCAGGAGAAGAACATCAAAATTAGTTTTTTCTATTAACAATTTGTTTTTTTTTTTTGCGCTAAATGTATATACATCATTTTTTACAACCACAAAAACCCCGAAAAGAGTCAAATCTGTGAAAATGTCAATCATTTAAGAGAAGGAAAAACATGTATGTATATTTTTTTTCACCAACAACAACAACAACAACAACAAACATTATTATTAAGTGAGTATTAATTTAATTTATAAAAAAATAGTTTTTAATTTTAAGTTTAATTAAGTAGTTTTATGTGATAAATTAATTTATGTTCTTAACTAAAAGAAGTAGAATTTAAATTCTAAAATGGAATCATATGATATATTTAATTTAAAACCCTTAATCCAAATATAATCAAATTATTAATTTAATAAGAAACTAAACTATAAAAAAGAAATGAGAAAATTACAGTCTGTCAAGATCGATGATGCACAATTATTTTCTTAGAAAGATAATGTAAATAATATTAAGTATGGTAACTCGAGTACCCCTCGTAACAGGTATATCCCAACATGTACATATTCGAAATGAGAATTAAAAAATTACAAATTACAGTTTATTCTATATTTAGCTAAGACAACAACCCTCTAAATTACATTATGAAAAATTTCAACAGATGCACAAAATTTACAGGGAGTTTTAATGTTTTAATTCTCATTTTTTGATATGTCCATAGGTATAGATAGTCGTATTATACACCAGTGTATCGGAAATTATGTCTACTTTTCAAAATTGCATAACAATTTGGATAATAAAATTTGTTGCATAATTTTTTGCGAAAAAATACGGTGGAAGTGTTAATTAGGTCTTTTTTGTAAATAATTGATTTTGTGTTTTGGAAAAGTAGATAGAATTTGGGAAACTCTGTTTCTTTCAAATAAAAAGAGAAAGATGGGTTAAGAAAAAGTTTGGACCCACTATAGCATAAAATTTACTACAAGATCGGTGAAAAATATAAATATCTATTAAACTATAAGAGATAATCTAAGTCAACACTATATGAAAATCTTTAAAATCGGTTGAGGCATAATGATTCTGGATCGTTTTAAATATTTTTATATTTTATATTACGATCTTGTAGACGTTAGGTTTACATGGTCCAAATGTCAAGTTTACTGAAAAAATTATTTCTTAACCACATGGTTGATTATACATGGCAGGTAACAAAAAATAGTGAACGACTCTCGTATACAATTGGTTTTTAATTTATGCTTGAGAGTTTACTGTAGAACTAATATTTATGTGGGAATTGTGAGTTTAAGGTGGATTTTTCTGGAGGGATTTTATGGGAAGTAAACGAATTAACCGATCCTCATACAATTTCCCACATCTTATGTGTTCATTCTAATTCGATCTAATTTTATTTTAACAATAACAACGTAAATGTGAGATTTAAGCCCAACAAAATGATATCTGGAAGAGTGTTATATAGAATCTATAAGAAATAATAGAGCGATCATTGTATATATATCTTTTATTTGAACCAAATTTTGTTAAGATCGTTTTTTACGATCTTAAAAGCCCATTCTGTGTGGAACATTTCAATAGTCATCAAACTTAAGCCCTAAAAATATGCATACATATAACTTGAAAATTAAAACTTCATTTTGTTCACAAGGTTTACACTACACTGACATTACACAGCGAATAAGACTAAGATCCCTTAGTCACCACTTGTGGTGGTGGAAATAATAAAGGAAATAAATTGTATAAATTACAACGAAAAAATAAACAGCGATTTTATTATGATTAATAAATTAATTAAAAAAAAAAATATCATATGATTCCATTTGATTATAATTATTTTTGCTGCTAAAAATATAAACATTTTCATTACAAACATATTTTTTTAATCAGTTTTGTAAAAGGCTAACAATCATGTTATGGTAATTTACCACGTTTATAAAAAAAACATAACATAATATGTTTCTATATTTGAAACATATTTTAGTTACTGAAAACATATTATGTTTATAATGAATATCAATAACCATAAAATGGTTATTGATTATAATCAAATAATTTTAAATCATTTAAAAATAAAGTTAACACTGGTTGAATTATCATAATATGGTTGTGAAATAATTATTTACCATAATTTGCTTAGATTTTATATGAAGAGAAAAATCACATAATGGATGTTTAGTTCAAAAATTCATTTAAATAGTGATGATTTAAACGACTTTTAGTTTTTTTAATTAAAAAACTAGAGTTTAAGTATTAATTATATTTAAAATTTTATTTAATAATTTAGTGCAATTAATGCATATCAATACACATATAATATACAAACATATATATTTTATTATTTTTATGTTTAAATAATATTTATTTTACCTGATTATTAATAATTTGAAATTTCAAAATTTTAAAATTTTTTAAATCGAAATCATAAATTCAAAATTCTCTTTATATTAAATTTTTTTTTAAATCTTTTTGGATTAATTTTTTGTTCAATAGAATTTAGAAAAAAATATGTAAAAATATTCACAAAATATTTAATAAAAAATTTACCAAAAAATGAAAAAATAATCAAAATTATTTAAATAAATTGACAATAATTAATAAAAATTATAAAATAATTAAAAAAAAAAAATTAAAAATATGTAGAAAAATGTTATGATCTAGAATAAAAAAGAATTTGAATGAGAATATATTATACGAAATAAGTTTGGAAAGGTTTTATAAAAATTTTTAAATATTTTGCGAATATTTTTAATAAAAAAATAGCAACGATATCAACTCATTGAAAATCATATAGAATTGTGTGTTAAAGAATAGAAAGGAAATATTCGAAGAAGGATTTCCTTAAAAACGAAATAAAAAACGATGCATTAAATGTAGAAAAATCTGATCATTTAAAAGAAATGCAGTATTGTTCGAAACCTAAGCAAATTTTTCCCAGCCCTATTTAAACACTTTGATTCATTGATAAGAAGATCAGAGTAAGGGAATGGCAGTGTATAAACTTTAAGCTGTTTTTCTATTAAGAGACCAATTCCACTAGGTCTCTTAATAGAAATCGAAACAACAGTTGACCGTCTTATTTTCAGGGACATTTTGGACCCCCCCTATGTTACACCACATTGAATGAGAAATACCACTTCGAAAGCACAGTGTAACCCAATCGAGTTTTTTTAATAATTCTGCAACTTTAGTTATACATTGATGCATATTCCTATAAACGCACATAACCTTTTTTTGATAAGAAAATATTAATCAAGAAAATATTTAGTGGGGAAATACAATTTTTATTAAATCAATTAAGACTTCATTTAAAATATTGTTAACCAATTCTAATTTTAATTTAGAGTTTAACTGCCAGTTTTAATGGTATTTTCCTATAAACGCACTTAAGTTTATTATATTATTAGTATTATCAACCATGAGTGGATGAGAATTTGTTTGGATGACCTACAAAAATATATTGTGGAATTGATACCATGAATTCTCTAAAAAAAATCTTAATTAATTTCCTCCCAAACTTGATTTATTTTTAGTTTTTGCTCTGTTGAAAGTCATTTACGGGCCATGCAACCCCGCAATATTTCCATTGGGTTTAAGTCCAGACAGCAAACCGACCAGTCTAACAGGTCTAATCTATTCGTTATAAATAGTGTTATTAAATTTTGTTAAAGCAAAACAACTGCAGAAAATGCTGCCCCAACCATAACACTACCACTGCCGGAATTACGTTTTAATCTCAAATCATGCCAATATCACAAACTTTTCAATACTGTACAAGATGGATTTTCTTTATACTATTTTCTGAACATTGGACTACACATTGGTTTCTTCCATTGTATATTTCGTCTTTTCGTAAAATGTAAGCAACGTGTTTGGAAGTCTCAGGAATATTTAAGTTGTTCTTTATTTGTGTAAAATAGTGCCAAGGACTTTTGATCGCTTGTATAGACAAACAATCATTAAAATCCCATAAAAATAAATATAAAGTCCAATGCTTTTATAGGAATATGCAGCAGTGTATATTTATGCGCTTTCACATATTAAGAGTACGCCTCTGACCGAATTCTAGCCTGTTCTCTACCAACTAAACTTGAATATGCCTTAGCTCTAAACGTTGAACATTAACGGTTCAAAAGTTATAGTTTTATTTTCCAAAAAAGTGAATGACCCAAAGCATTCATTGAAGTTGGACGAAAATTAGTTATCAGCTAAAGGGATTTATGTGTTGGATTTGAACCTCATAGAGAAATACTTTGTTATATGTTATAAACACAGAGTGGACAGCTTTAACAACATATATTCTAACGAATCTTAAAAAGGTCCACTATGTACATAAGTATCAATGAATATCAAACGAAATATTAAAAAGTTGCTCAAGTTTCGAACAGCCAATTTCCAGCAAATTAGTTTCTATTGTCTCCTTCAGATAAAGAATCAAAATAGATATTTTTTCATCAATCTTTTTGAAGAGAACATATAAGACAATAAGTTCTCATTAGGAAAAAGTTGCTTAAGTTTCGAACAATACTGTATACATGTCATTTTTTTTTAAATAACCAGTATTTTTATTTTTTGAAAAAAGTAGTATTATTTATTTCATTTATTATTTGTAGTGATTTATTTTCTATTTAAATATTAGAAAATAAAATATTTATAAATATTTCAAAAAAAAAAAAAAATCAAAATCATTAGTATTAAACGAAAAAATGTTAGAAAGACTTTAATTGAAAAAAAAAACATGTCATTGATACAAAAAAAAATATATATATAAAATTTAGCCTTAGAATTTACTTAGAAAGTATTAAAACCAAAAACAATATGTTTATTACAATAAAAATGTTATAATTAAAAAAAATAATAATAAAAGTTAAAAATAAAAATCTTATAACGAAATTAATATTAAATCTAATTTAAACCCACCTTTTTCTAATTTATACCATTTTTTATAAAAAAGTTTTTTAAAAAAATATTTATACAAGAAAAAATCAAAACAAATTACAAATTTTTCTAGCAAAAACTCAAAATTATTTTGACATTTTTATTTTATACTTTTATTTGTGATTTATTAAAGGATCTTTTATTTCACTATTGATCATTATGAATATCACACAGCGGTGCGAAAACGCTTTTTTTGGAAATAATTCTATAACTTTGGAACTATCGAATATTTTTTTAAGAAATTTTACATGGACATTAATGAGGTATTTTTCAATTGATTTGAAGAAGGACATGTTTCTAGTGGGTTCTAAGGTCGGGATGTGGATCTCCAAAGCTAGTCACCTCGGGTATGATGATTTTTTTTTTAAATCACCAAAATTTTATTTATGATTTGAATTAGAAATTTTTAGAATTTAAAAAAAAATCGTCAAACCCGAGGTGACCAATTTTAAAGGTCTACAACCCAATCTCAGCACTCACTAAAAATATGCCCTTCTTCAAATCAATTGGAAAACACCTCAAGAATGTTCGTGTACAATTTCGTTGAAAATATATTCGATAGATCCAAATTTACAGAATTATTTCCAAAAATAACGTTTTGGAACTACTGTGTATCATTTACTTTTAGTTCAATCAAAAAAGTTGACGTGAATAATATAAGATTTTGAACTTTCTTTTCTCTTTAAATATCGAGTAATTTAAAAATCTTTTTTTTTAAGTTTATGTATTTTTTCATAAATGATCGCAATCTATATTTGTAGGAACTTGTTGATAATTCACAATTGTTTGTTAATAAAATAATTAAAATTAAATATTTCGGTCATTTAACAGAATTTGTATTATCTGCTGTACAGTGATTTTTTTAATAAAAAAAGACGTAACAATTGAGTGCATCATTAAAACTTAGGATGTTTGAACACTATTAGAGCTCCATGAACTGAGTTACAGGGGTGCAAAGTGTAGTATCTCAGATATTATTCAAAAATTTATGTTCAGCCACCATAGGGGCTCTATGGTCAAAGTTATAAGAATGCAAAATTTTGATAATTCACAATTGTTGCCACATAAATTAATTTAAATTAAATAAGTCGGTAATTCACAATAGACGTATCAATGAACTTTATTGTTGTACAGTAAATCAATTAATTTTTGGAAAGAATCTATAACTTTTGTTAGGCTGAATGGATTTGAATTAAAATGAATAATGATAACATTATAACAGTTGGAATACTCATAGGGATCCTATGGACGGAGCACTATGAGTTCAATTTATTATTTTTTTCTAATAAGGAATAAATGATTATTTATATACAAAATTTCTTTTCTTTTTAACCATAAATGGATTTTTGACGAATTTTTGAAAAAATCAATACATCCCAGGTGGTCAACTTTAAAGGGTCACTAACTACGCCCCCTGACCTTATAGGGGCTTGTGTTCCTTCAAATCAAGACAAAAACAAAAATAAAATAAATAAAGTCTTTAAATCATTCACAATAATCTGATTTGTGGTAGTAAAATATTAAAAAAAATTAATTTGAATATAAATTTGTTTACATACTAAACTTGATTTTTAAAACTTCGTTTATTTGTGATCAAAAGTTGTGGACTATATGAATCCAAAAAGTTGTGGTAATTCACAATAATTAAAAAACGTCTAAAAAAAATTTGCAGAAAAAAATTCCATATTATATAGTTCACAATAAGAAATGAAACTGAATTTCTTTATAACCTTCACAGTAAGAATTCTTAGCGATCAGTAATAATTGCTCTCAGTTTTCAAAAAAAAAAAAAATAAAGTAAAAATGTGAAAATTTATTAAACAACGTCTAAAGGCAATTTTCTGTACAAAATTGTATATTCGAGTATATCTTTGATATCAAAACTCAAAAATTGAGTTACTTATCATCACTGATCGGTAGCCATTTTTATCCCAAATGCATTATTTTTTAACATAAAATTCAACCCAAAAACAAACTAAAATTTGGTGATCAGTGATCTATGTTTGTTAATTAGTGATCGTGTTGTAGATAATCATGTAGAAAATCATGTTATAAAAGAATGAAATGAAAATAAACATTTGCGATCAAGAGCACAAAAGATATGATCCATTGCCACAAAAAACTAATTGCTTTGAAATTTAATAAAATAAAATTTAATAAAATAATGTCTAAAAGCAATTTCAATACAAAATTGTCTATTTGAAAGTTTACTTCATAAGAAAACTCAAAAAGAAATATAATAACGATCACTGATCGTCATCAAAGGATTTTGTACATAACAAATATATATTTTTTGATGTTACGATCACCTGCAATTCATATAAAAAATATAATTGAATCAAAATAAAACTTAAAGATCTGCAGGACCAAGAGAGGATTTATGATAAACGACGATCAAAGAATTTAAAACCCCATAAAAATATATTTTTTTGTAAATTTCATTCATGTTTTCTTCTATAATTTGTTTTATATATTAGTTTTTTTAACGATGTATATAAATAATATATTAAAGTAGATGTATAATTATATAAATTTAATTAATTATAAAAATTAATTAAATAATACTCGTACATTTTATTAATCTGTTATTATATGTATTTCTGTAGTGACAACTTTAATTATAGAAATTTATTTGTAGTATTTTAATATTAAGAAATTATTTTATGTTTATCAATTAATTAATTAATTCAATTAATTAATTAATTAATTAATTAATTAATTAATTAATTAATTAATTAATTCAATTAATTATTAATTCAATTAATTAATTAATTGAAATAAATTTAAATGTACGAGTTTACAAATTGTATTAGTTTAGACAACAAAATGAATAAATCAAAAAATGATGAATAAAAAGTTTACGAAAAATTTATTGTTTTATTAATTAAGAAAATTTCAAGGAATTTCCTTAGGATTCTAACGATCGTGATAATCGAAAAGGATAAGTATGAAAATTAAAAAATCTTAAACATACAAAAAAGACTATATAATTCCCCACCCTCGTAGGAATTGAGTTAAGGATTTATACTTACATAAGAGATTTATGACATTTAAAATTGCCGATCTTGCAAAATTTCCGGAACGAAATATTATCATAACACTAACATGCTTTTTTAAGATTTAAGTATTCTAATGTAATTTTCGGATATGGATCGGTAAGGGAGCTACTATGTGTATTAAATTCTTGAAATATATTTGTATGTGAGCTATTTGAAATATTGAACCTTTATTCTCCCCTGAAATTCTTTGGAATAATTTATGTACATGGAAACGGATAAAAATTTATCAAAGTGAATTTTGAATGACACAATTAACCTAAAATCATGAAACAAAGCATATAACATGTGGGAGTATCTGGTAATATTTTTTGCATCTTCTAAAGGTTCAGTATTGGCTCATTAATCCTCTAATCCTTAAGTTTTAATAGGTAAAATACTAGTTTAGACATAAATTTAAATAAGACTCACCATTTCGTTTTGAAATCTCGAAATTAATAGTTTTGCTGCTTTTCCACTTTAATTTTTATTTAACAAATTAATTAATTTATTTTTATATTTTTTTTGTATTATTAATTTCTAATTTACCACTTTAAGCTCTTTTTTATTTTATTCACTTCATTAAATTAATTAAAGCTTCAATTTATTTTATTCCATTTATATTCTACACCAGCGTAGTTGGATTGGGGTATTAAGCATATGTGCAAAAGTTACCGTTCGATTCAGATTCTTTCTCACAGTCGATGTCCGTCTTTCCATTTGGCCGACTGGGTGTCTATGTAAACATTGTGAACAAAATGCAGGTTTAAGAGATATTTTGACGAAACTAGTCTATGTTACTATTTTGGCTCAAGGACAATTCCTATGGAAATTAGCGATGAGAAGTCCATTATTTCCCTTAGTACTCATACAAAAGTTTTTTCCTGAAATTGGGTTTAAGTTCATAAAAGTTTTAAATATGAAGAGATTTTAACAAAATTTTGTCTCAAAAAAATTCTAATGCCAATTTATACGAGGATCATTTCTCATAGGTACCCATACAAATATTACTTTGAAGATCTATAATCTCAAATATTGGCTATAACAAAACTAGAATTGATAAAATAACAATAAACGTAAGCAAAAATCGATGTATAATATTTTAAAGGGATGGTCCATAATGTCTTCTAGCTCCCGAATAAAAACCCAGAAAAAAATCCTCTTAAAATGCACAAATCCCACATAAATGTAAGTGTCATAATAAAATTATTCACTCTAATTTATAACGAACAATGTGGTGTAGAATATTTAATAGTCGGACTTGACCAACTTTAAGTTCATACTTATTTTACCACACTTTTATTCCCATTTCAATTATAAACAAAGTTGATTTTCTTTACTCAATTTATTTAGATTAGAGCCCCGACTTTTGTCATTAAAGGGAATCGGAGAAACGCATCGCAAATGGAATCAACTTTTATATAAATGTACTGAAATCTATTTCATTTGGGAAATATTCAAAACAAGGTCAAAGATTTTGTATTTTTGATTAAGAAAAAAAAAAACAAGTTAAATCATCAGAATTTCCGCACTATTTTTCTTAAGGTCGGAGTAAATAGAAAGAGCTTTATTTTTATTACGTTCTTGCTCAGTGGCATTTTTAAAAGAAGTGAGAAGGGATTTCTTGCTTAAGTATCTTGTACTGAGTGATGTTAGCTAATTGATTTATTACTGTTTTAAGTGCTAGTCCAAGAGCCTGATTTAAAACGTTCCAAACTTTTTTACTTTTCTTTTACTTTGAACCATTTTTTACGTCTTTAATGTACTTTGAAGATTCGTGTTCTTGGCATCAATTATATAACAAAGAAAAGAGAATTCCCCTTAACGTACAGGTAACGATAAGTGTTATCAATGATGCTAAAAATGCTAATTCACAATACTGAAAGAAAAATTTAAACGTTTTTAGCGACGCAAATGGAAATCAAAACAATTCAAATCGAACCAATGCAAATTGTGGTCGAACAACGTAAATCGGACCGATGCAATTTGAAATTACAACGACGCAAATCAAATTTTCCAGTTCTTAAAAGACGAAGCAAATCGGAACGAAAAAAGTCTGGGCTCTAGTGTATTAATTTATTTTCTTTATTATTTATTTTATTACTTATTTATTTAATTTATTTAATTATTTTATTAATTTATTAATTATTTTAATTTTTTACTTATTAATTAATTGCTTTTTATTTTATTTACTATAATTTCTTTCTCTTTATATTAAAAAAAACGCTCTTTCGTTTGACATTTCTTTCACTCTCTTCCATTTCCATTTACACATCATTAATAAACAACAACTCTCATCACTCATTTTTTCTTCAGTGAGTGCACAACATAAACAAACAACAACAATGATCAACATGCAAAAAAAGAAGAACAAGCAAAACTTATCACAAATTAATTAAAATGCGCAATTTACTTAATTTCCATTTTGTAAATTAATTTAATTAAATTAAACTTAATTTTCATATTAAATTTATTAAACGAAATGATTAACTTCATTTTCAACTTTCTTTTCTTTTTATTTTGAGACTTTCGGCACTTTGCGGCCACTGGCGGCGGCTGCTGCACTTGCAGAGCCGGCATTTTTTAAAACACTTTATGTACTTTATTTCTAATTTATAATTATAAATTTTATAATATTTTGATTATTTATTTATTAAATTAATCAATTAAACTCATATTTGAACACACAACATAATTTTATTAAATATTTTTACTAAAACAATCGAGAGTTAAAATTTTTGCGACGCTGTTTGAATGAGCGGAAATAAAAACTAAAAAGAAACAAAATAAAAACAAAAGAGTTACCAGATTCAATGTTACCAGATGGTTATGTTTTTCTTGGTTTATCTAATTAGAAAATGGAATTTAAACGTTTTTTTTTTCAAGAATTTAATAATTAAAGAAATATTTAAAAAAGATGTAAATATTTAAAAAATTTTAAACGAAAAAATAAAAATAAAGAAAAACAGGAAAAAACAAAAACTACAATATTTAAATAATTTTCATGGATAAAACGAGTGAAAACGTTTTTTTTTTTTTTTTAGAAAAAAAGTTTTATTATGACATATGAATGACTATAGAATATGAAATAAAGTATTCTTTAATAAGGAGTGTGAACGAAAAATTCTTAACGTACCTAAATTTTAATAAGAACGAAAACACTAAATTTATAGTTTTATTATTATTTTTTTTATTTGATTGAATTTATTGCTGAAATTTACAAGTTTTAATTACAAGTGGTGAAATTTTGAACCTTTTTCGGAAATCCTTTCATTATAGTTTTTATAGTGCATTTCGTTACTTTACTCGTACAGATAGTCCATCACTTTTTATACCACAAGGCCCCATAATGTATATATATATTCTTGCATCACATCAAATTCTATGTCGATTAAACTATGTCCATCTGTTTGTTGTCAACACGTTCACATAATTGACAGAGCTCAATGAAATTTGTCCTGAGTATTTGTTATAGTATTGATAAGTTTCCTATTTTAAACCAGCAAAATCGGTTCAGTATATTAGAATAAAATTAATTAAAATAAATTACCATAATATCAAAAAATATGTACCTCAGAGTCCGTTGTAACAAATGGCTTCTTTTGCCGTAACTGCATATTGTTTGGAATACCAACAACTTTTTGCGATATTTTTGATTTTGGGTCCTAAACTTTTCTTTCAAGCATTAACGACATGAAATATTGACTAGGAAGTTGCGAAAAATCTGCCAGATCATACCTTTCGTTATCCATTACACAGCATGAATATTTTTTTTAGAAAACTTGACTACAATTTCGGTGCTTTGTTTGCTCTCTTGAAATTGCTTTCTATTTTTAGGGTTTAAAAATATCATGCGGACCATTCGTTCTACCTATTTGTGGGAAAACTTACTTTGTGATATTTTAATAAGCATTAAACTCTTTTTGGTATTAAAATTTATTGTTCTCTTTATTTGTTTTTATATTTAATTTTTATTACAAATATTAATTTTTAAATTGAACGTTTTTAGTTTTTAAGATTTTTGTATCAATGAAATTAATTCAAGTTAAAAAATAATTTTAATTAAGCGAAACTGAAAAAACTCTTAAATTAAAATGTTTTCAATAAAAATGTTTAGTTTCTTAAAAAAATAGAATAATAAAATTAGATAGACTTTGGAAAGTACAAGTGATTCGAAACAATTTGAATTTGCATCCATAAAATTTATTTAGTTTAAAAAATATATTTATATGATGAAGTGAAATCGAAACATTCTTAACACACACTTTTCATTTAAACTATTTACAATGTTATTAAAGGAACATCATTTTGACAACGCGGTTTGCTCAGTGGCATATTTCGAGTGAATGTTGAAGAAAAATTTAGAACCTAAAAGCAGTCAATATTTAACAAATTTACTTGCCAATTTTATATTACATCGGGCTCTTTAAATACAGAAATTTGCAACAAGACTTCTTCTATTCATAAGAATCATAATGTGTCAAATTATTTTTTGCCTGATGTTGTCACATCAAGCGCTAAAGTAGACTTGTTTGAGCAATTTAACAAAAGCACTATAGAAAAGTTAATGTAAGTTTTTCTGAAAAAGTTTCCAAATTTCACCACTAGTGACTAAAGCTTTACAAATATTTCTTTTGTAAATTGTAATAATAATTTCAATTAAATAAAAAATAAAGCTGTAAATTTAGTGGTTCCGTTCTTATTGAAAAAAATTAATGTTAAGAATTTTCCGATCTAACTCCTTAATTAAACTTTTAGTGAAAAAAAATTTTTGTGAAAAATTCAATTTTTTTGTGAAAAATTAAAATTTTTTTGTGAAAAATTCATTTTTTTTTTTTTTTAAAAATTCAATTTTTAGTGAAAAATTAAATTTTTTTGTGAAAAATTCAATTTTTTTGTGAAAAATTCAATTTTTTTGTGAAAAATTCAATTTTTTTGTGAAAAATTCAATTTTTTTGTGAAAAATTCAATTTTTTTGTGAAAAATTCATTTTTTTGTGAAAAATTCAATTTTTTGTGAAAAATTCAATTTTTTGTGAAAAATTCAATTTTTTGTGAAAAATTCAATTTTTTGTGAAAAATTCAATTTTTTGTGAAAAATTCAATTTTTTGTGAAAAATTCAATTTTTTGTGAAAAATTCAATTTTTTGTGAAAAATTCAATTTTTTGTGAAAAATTCAATTTTTTGTGAAAAATTCAATTTTTTGTGAAAAATTCAATTTTTTGTGAAAAATTCAATTTTTTGTGAAAAATTCAATTTTTTGTGAAAAATTCAATTTTTTGTGAAAAATTCAATTTTTTGTGAAAAATTCAATTTTTTGTGAAAATTCAATTTTTTGTGAAAAATTCAATTTTTTGTGAAAAATTCAATTTTTTGTGAAAAAATCAATTTTTTGTGAAAAATTCAATTTTTTGTGAAAAATTCAATTTTTAGTGAAAAATTTAATTTTTAGTGAAAAATTTAATTTTTAGTGAAAAATTTAATTTAAAAAAATCAATTTTCGAAAAATAAAATAAAATTTTTAGTGAAAAATTAAATTTCATTACATTTTTTTCGGTTAAATTCAAATTTTGAATGAAAAATTTAATTTTTAGTGAAAAATTCATTTTATGTAATAAATATTAAAATAAAAAAAGTTTTTTTTTTTTTTTTTTTTAATCCAGTTTCAAAAAACGATTTATAGAATTTTGAATATTTTATTTTATTAAATTTATTTTGTTTTTTTTTTTTTTTCTTTTTCTCGTTAAACCTAATTTTCTTTTCATTTTGATCAAAATAAATCAGTAAACAAATTTTTGCATAAATTTTATATTTAATAATAATTAATATTTTGTATTTTTTTGTTTATATTTATTTGTAAAATTTAAAATTTGTTATATTTTAATTTGTTGTTGTTTTTTGTATTTATTTTATAATTAACAAAACTAATTGCTACATTTAAAAAATATATATTTATACTTGTATATTAGAAAAAAAAAATAGATAAAATAAAGTAGACAAATAATTAAACAAAAATTATTGTTGTAATTACAATTAGAAATTTATGTTTTTGTTATTATTTAATTAATTAATGTTTATAATGGAATGTAGTAACACGTTTCCTTTACTTTATATTGTTTTATTTTTTATTAAAAAAAATAATAAATTTAATTTAAAGAAATTAAAAATTTATTTTATAATTCTGTGTCCGTTTTGAAAATGCATGAAGAAGCTGGAAGAATGCATGAAGAAGCTGGAGAATAAGGAAAAAGAAACGTGTTTACAAAATACAATTGTAAATTATAAAATTATTACAATTAACATTTTCTTTCTTTCTTTTCGTTATGATTCATTAAGACTTTTTTGGTTGTTTGTTTTTAAAGAATAAAAATATTAAAAAATTAAATTAAACATAAAACATAAAACAATTTGTATTGCATAATATGTTATACACTAGAGCCGCGACTTACGTAGTTCCGATTTGCGTAGCTTTTTAAAAACTTAAGAAAAAAATTGATTTGCGTCGTTGCAATATCAAGTTGTGTTGGTCTGAGTTACGTTGATTCGATTTGCATCCGAGACAATCATAAAATAAAATAATAATAAGCTGAAATTGTCACATCACTCCAGTCTAAACAAGATACTACAGCAGGAAGTCCCTTATTGGTTAAGATGGAGTTCTTTTCTTTCATTTTGGATACATGATCAGGGACTGAATAAAAACAAAACTCCGACCTTAAGAAATCGCCTGCATCTAGTAGTAACGGAAATTCAGATGACTTTAAAGCCAGCGACGTTTGGATAAACTTGTTTCTTTATTAAAAATACAAAATTCTTTGTCTTCTATTTAATATTTTCCCCAACAAATTAAATTTTGGTGAATTTACCATTTCTCCGGTCCCCGTTTACTACGCAAGTCTGTGCTCTAGTGTATATAAAAAAGGACTTAAAAGCAAAATTATAACTAAAAGTATAAAAATACAAAAAAACTAAAAGTTAAGAATACAAAATAATGGACGGCATAAATGGAAATCATAAGAAAAAGATAAGTAAATAAAATAGATGAATAACATTATAAAATATCGAAAGAAAATTTTCATTTTTCGCCATTGTGACAAACTTATTTAAATAATAAATTAACAAAAGAAAACCTTAAAATAAAAATTAATCATCAAGAATAACAAAAAAAATTTGAACTGAAATTAATTAAAAAAATATTATTCCAAATAAGAAAATATTTATGCGCAAAATAAATTGGCAGTAACTTATTTTTTGAATGCAAAAAACGCATTTCAGCATTATATTCTTTTGTTAATGTTTGTTAATTATGATTTTCATCGTTTTTTATTTATAAAGTTTTAAGGCCAGCTTTTTGTTTTGTTTTGTTTTGTTTTCTTAGGTAATTCATTTTGCGTCAATTTAGTTTGTTGTTGGAAAAAGTCTTTCAAGTCGTCTCATATCGTTATCGTTTGTCTGCTAGATGTTTTTGTTATTCGTTTCATGATTTTTTAGTTTCGGTTTTGGGTTGTTATTGTGTTGACCAATCGCCTGATGTTGTCATTCCGAACTATATGAACCATTCCTTTCGTTTGGTAACTTGATGCCCTGTTGTAGAGTGTACTACAGCCTCATCGGGATCCTCGGCACCATCAGCGCCCTGATCTTCATGTGTCAAATAATCACCTTTGTGTCGGTGCAAATAGCGTCCAATTAAGAAGATCATTAAACAAAGTAATAAGAAAAGAATGACTAAAAGACCTGCAAAACAGACAAAAAAATCAAAAGGTTAATTTTAAGAAAACTTTTAATTTAATATTCCTTCTTTCTCTTGTCAGTTTCAAAAAATCTATTTCACAAACTTGAGATTTTCAAAAAAAAAAAAAACTCTTCGGCAAATTCTTGATTTGGCTCTACATATATTTAAATATTCTTGATATCTTAAAATATCTTGAGCCAGCTTAAGAATATCCAAAGAAATTTAGAGCCAGATCAAAA
Source organism: Cochliomyia hominivorax (assembly GCA_004302925.2). Taxonomy (NCBI): domain Eukaryota; kingdom Metazoa; phylum Arthropoda; class Insecta; order Diptera; family Calliphoridae; genus Cochliomyia; species Cochliomyia hominivorax. Next base: position 19,760,338 of record PYHX02000413.1, on the reverse strand, counting down.
ATTTCGATAGAAATCTTGAGCCACATCAAGAATATGTTAATATCTATTGAGCCAGCTCAAGAATATTTATAGAAATATAGAGCCAAATTATCTAAAGATAACTTAAGAAACTTTGGGACAGCTCCAATAAATCTAATGACATCCCTCACTATCTCTACAGTTTCCAAACAAATTTCACATTAACACCAGATTATTCTAAAGAAAAACTATTTTTTACACAAAATATTCAATGAAAACTTACATCCCAATAATACTGAATCGACTTCATTATATGCCTTGCGTAGTTTCTCTTCATCAATGAGAGGTGGTGGTCTAGTTTCAACCTCAATAGGTGGATGGGTTACAGGTTCGACACCACAGAAATCTTCAGTTAGTTGTGCTGAAATTAAATCAAACAATTAATTTCAAATTTCAATAAAAATTAAATCTAGATAAAAAAACACATACTTCCTAATGATTTAACATTTGGTGGTGGATTTTGCTGGAACATTAATTTCAATGGATAAATATCATCAAACTGTACTCTTGACACACAACCCACAAAACCATCAGTCATTGATTCATTTTTACCAATATACATATATTGTATGTTATTAAACTGAGCATCAGCAGAAGCTTTAATATCGAAATGATATTCAACTGGCTCATAATTATCAACTTGTAAAACAACAGTGGAACCACTATTTTTACGTGAAAAGCGTACATCATGATATTGTCCCAGTCCAAAATGTTTCTTTGGGAAAATTATTTCTTGACGTTCAAAACCAAAATCGAAAACACAACGTAAATGTCCTAAAAATAAAACAAAGTTCAAAATATATTTATAGATTATATTAACATTTTTTTAATATTTTACCTGAATTAGAAATTTGTATGGTTAAATATTCTCCCGTCAAATTAGAGGAAAAACCTAAGAGGAAACCCTTGGGTATGGTAGTGGTAAAACCGACACGTATATTTTCTGCTATAGAAGATCGGAAAGAGCCTTCAAATTCATAACGTATCATAGAGCTACTGCGCAAATTAACACCAATTTCTAAAATTATAAATAATGAAAAATATAACAAATATTCAGAATTAATTTGCATATTCAAGTAATATTTACCATCAGCACATATGGGACCCTTAAAAGCACTCCAGCGACAATCACAAGAATAGCTATCATAACCCTCTATACAGGTACCGTTATTTAGACAAGGACTAGATTCACAACGTCCCACACAGCCAGAGGAAATACCATAAAGCCCACGTTGGGCATATTGTTTTAAGTCCACCATTTTGCCATTTAAAAGTAAAGCTCGTATACAACCCACATAACCATCACGATATTCAGTGGTGGCACCAATTACCAAATCCGAAGTTAAGTGTAAAGCCCTTACAGGACCTGGAGGTTCGCGTACTTCGGCTTTAATAGAACCATCAACCACTAAACGAGCTTCTTTTCTATAAAAAAAATAATAAATCTAATTTCCATTCTCTCAATCACATAAACAAAGGCATATTTACCTATTACGTTCCACACTAACTGTATGCCATTTATCATCATTCAAATGATAACTAGTGTGAACATTAACGCCTAGAGGTCCACTGCCAGCTTGATATTGGAATTGTAATTTATTGCCACCAATTATAGAGAGTTTAATGTAATCTGTAGGTCCAGTAGCATGGAATAAAACAGCGTTTTCTACAGTGGTTTTGAATTCCAAATAAACATCTCCCGAATGTCCCATATCGAAGGGTGGCAAATTGATGGTAGCATCAGCTATACGGAATGTAACTTCATTACTAAACAAATCATCACCCTCACAACGCAGAGGGCCCAATGTATAACGACCTTGTTTCTCATCCAATGGCGTACCAGTATCACCAAATTTAACCGCTCTAACGGGTAAATATTCTTTCTCTTTAATATCACCACCATCTTCAGTCCATTCTAAGCTATTCGAATCACAATTACACCATTTAGTGGGATCTTGACATTTGCCCAAAATACCACATTCACATTTGCGAGAGCCTGGCAAAGCACCAGCCCAATAGTCCATAGGTTGATTGTGACGTGATACCCACCAAGAGAAGGGACGGAAATTTCCAGGTTCAGCTAAATGAAACAGTAATTAGGAATTTATTCATTTACTAGAAGTTCAATTTACGCTATAACTTACAAGGAGAATTGAAAAGTCTAGAAGATCGGCATGAATAACTTAATCTTTGCCAACAGGTATGAGAACGATTTAATAAAGCTTCGATTTGTTGCATATCAGCATCATAGAGAATGTTTTGCTCAAATGATCCTGGTTCTTGGAAACCATCGACTGTTGTGGTATGTTCTTGGCTATGACCCAAAGTAGTAATAACACGACCATCAGCTGTAGAAATAATAAATTGGTTTGGTTTTTAGGAAAAAAATCAAAATCATTATGCAAAGAAATTTCTAGCTGGAAAATAATTATCTATATAATATTGTATTGAATTAAGGAAATCTTAAGTCAACTTAAAAAGATCTAAAGAAATCTTGAGCCAACTTAAAAATATCACAACAAATTCTGAAATTGATTAAAAATACCTAAAGATTTAAGATATATTTCGCCGGTATCTCTTTCTCAAATTTTTAAAAAGATCTATTATTTATTTCATGTACTTACTATAGTATTCACAAGTAACCGGGAATGGTGCCAATGGTCCGCTACCATCAACATCAATATTTATACTAACACGAGGCTTAACACTTTGAGCATTTTTATATGCTGTACACGACAAAGGATTATTGGCTAAAATTGAAATTCAATTAATGTAAAACAATTCTTCACTAAAATTAAAGAAAACCTACAAGTATGACAAACAGCTCCTGCATAACCGGTGTGACTACATTCACAAAAGAATTCTATAGAGTTTTGATGACAAACGCCATTGTGTTGACAAGGATTAGGATTACAACGATCGATCATTTGACAGGCATCTACAACAACTTCATCGCCACAACACACTTCTTCACCTTGCACCCAATCTTTGGGTAATTTGTAATTACCATCAACTAAAATCAAACGCATACAGCCCACAAAACCATTACTCTTTTCAATACCACCAGCTATATAATACAAACGTCCTGTTGATATTTGTATATTTTTAGTGGTGGCCATAGGGCGTTGATCGATATCAACAACCAAACGATTACGTTGTATGGTCAAGACAAATGAATGCCATTTGCCATCATTGAATTGATCATCATAGTTATCCAGAATTATGCGAGGTCTATCCGATAATTTCAAATCAACTTTTACTTTACCATATTCCAGGAAAACGCGTACATAACCACCAGAGGCAAATTCATGATGCAACATCATACCCTTATCCTCATAGGTACGGAAATAGAAGGAAACATTTAAGGATTTTTGTGCCTCATAACCCTTTAGACGTACAAAAGAACCGCGTGTAGTAAAGGTTACAGGATAAATGGGTGGCGAGGGACAAGCATACACAGTATTTACTTTAGTGTAACGATATGTATCACCTCTTTCGTAATTATCTTTCATATCGCGTATGAAGTTGGTAGAATTAAAGAATATATTCTCCATACAACCGGTAAAATTTTGTGTAACAAATATGCCTTCTTGAACATTGGGAACGCCACCCAATAACAATTCACGGTTCAAATTCAAACGACTAAATTCTCCTTTTATGCGGCCACGTACGATGACACGATCGACTGAGAAAATAATATCACGACGATTACGTGATATAACAACATCATGCCAAACATTATCATCCAATAAACTGCCCACCGACAAAGAAGTCATAATGCCACCACCCAAATCCAAATTCAAAACCATTTTATTTTCCATCAATTGCAAAGCAAAGTAATCACCCTGTGTGCCACGGGAATACATTAAAATACCATTGGCATGTGCAGTTTTAAAACGGAAACGTATAGATTCACGGGTTGAAGCAATAGGCTCTTGCAGTAAATTATAACGAACCAAACCGGTGCCATTGAAGTAGAGATTTTCAGCAACTGTAACAAAGGAAATATTATTGTTCAATCTTTTTCATATTATTTCAAAATCAAACTTACCATATTCACAACCATAAAGTTCAACACGCATAGAAATTCTATCGTGCCAACGAGTGGGATTGATACGGATCCATTGTGCAATAATTGGTACTTCAAATACATTATAATGTATAGAATTTCCATCGGAATTACCTTTGAACATCTGTGTTAATAATTTAAAAAAATATATATTAAAACTGAATTAATCTCCAAATCAATAATATTTGGAAAACAACACATATTACATTGAAGGTTATGTTAGAAAGAAAATAAGTTAAGTTAGGCCACAACCAGAAAATGACATAAATTTATATGTTACCTTCAACTATATATATATATGACAATATATACACATATGATGATGACTTGATAATTAAAGACTAATTTATTATTATTCTCTGGATGATCTCGTAATTTTATTTTGTCTCTCAAATTATAAAAAGAAAATAATCGTTGGCATTAAATTATCTTCAGAAATCTTGAGCCTTATTCTTGAAGTCAGGAGTGAGTATTAAAATGATTAAATATTTTAAACAAACCCCAATTTGGTCCTACAAAAAGTTGGCCAAACATTCAAAGCTCTGTTTCCATGCACCGGGAAAACTTGCAATATACCTGATCCAAGTATATGGAATGGTCCCCATGATGTTTCTAAAGCCAAAAAATTAAAAGCATTTTTTAAAGAGCTCAAAAGATCCTGAACGTTGCTAAAAATTTAGAGAGCAAAACTGATCATGAAAATTGAAGTCAAGCTTTCTAAAAGTATGTTCTTCTTCCTCCGTCTGGTTAAAAACTTTACATTTTCTGATGCTCGAGGGAATGTTGAAAAAAAATTATGATCCAAAAGCAGTCAGAGTTTCCCAAATAGTTTATGTTATGTCAAGTAATATGCTGTAGCAGCAAAAAAGCCAATCATTTGTATAAAATACATCAAGGAATGTTAAAAAAAACGCTGGCTCCATTCATAACGTGTACAATTAATTTTGTCCTGACTTGGTAATTCCCTCATTATGATAAACAAGCTCTTGAGTGTTACAAGAACAATAATGTGGTATTTTTTACCAAGAAATGCAAATTTTCCAAACTGCCCAGAGCTAAGGCCAATGGAGAGATTTTTGCTCCTTTTAAAAGAGAATAGATCTCACTCCATAATATTACCTAAATTTCGTAATTTTATTTGTTGATCAAAAGTAAAGAAATTCTAACCTCAAAAGAATAACTCCTTAATATTAGAAATTTCCAATTTAAAATCTTTCGCTAGCTCAAGAATATCTAAAGAAATCTTTCGCTAGCTCAAGAATATCTAAAGAATCTTTCGCTAGCTCAAGAATATCTAAAGAAATCTTTCGCTAGCTCAAGAATATCTAAAGAAATCTTTCGCTAGCTCAAGAATATCTAAAGAAATCTTTCGCTAGCTCAAGAATATCTAAAGAAATCTTTCGCTAGCTCAAGAATATCTAAAGAAATCTTTCGCTAGCTCAAGAATATCTAAAGAATCTTTCGCTAGCTCAAGAATATCTAAGAAATCTTTCGCTAGCTCAAGAATATCTAAGAAATCTTTCGCTAGCTCAAGAATATCTAAAGAAATCTTTCGCTAGCTCAAGAATATCTAAAGAAATCTTTCGCTAGCTCAAGAATATCTAAAGAAATCTTTCGCTAGCTCAAGAATTCTACCTAAAAATCTTTCGCTAGCTCAAGAATATCTAAAGAAATCTTTCGCTAGCTCAAGAATATCTAAAGAAATCTTTCGCTAGCTCAAGAATATCTAAAGAAATCTTTCGCTAGCTCAAGAATATCTAAAGTAATATTTCGCTAGCTCAAGAATATCTAAAGAAATCTTTCGCTAGCTCAAGAATATCTAAGAAATCTTTCGCTAGCTCAAGAATATCTAAAGAAATCTTTCGCTAGCTCAAGAATATCTAAAGAAATCTTTCGCTAGCTCAAGAATATCTAAAGAAATCTTTCGCTAGCTCAAGAATATCTAAAGAAATCTTTCGCTAGCTCAAGAATATCTAAAGAAATATTTCGCTAGCTCAAAATTATCCAAAAGAAATAAAAAAAAAACAAAATTTCAACACAATTATTTTCAATACAAAAAACACAAACAAAATTTTGAAGAAAAAAAAGCAAAACATTACAAGACTCTTTTTTTTGATTATGATTTCTTAAAAAAATTACCTGAGGTTCACTAGATGGATTTACATAGGAACGCCAATATTCACCATCATCGGAATATTGTACAATATATTCCGTAACATATTCATTTGTTAATGGACGTCCCATAGTGGCAATTTTTCTTGTAGTGCTTTTATAACCCAAATCAATTGTTAGAAAGTGATTGTAAGTATTTTCAACAGGAGTCCATGCCGAATTACCTTGATTATTTTGTTTTAGGTTATTTTGATTAATTTATAATTTATATTAAATGAGTTAATTAAAGTATTAAAGTTTTTTTTTCAGATTTTAATTATAATACAGGAAAGCGAAGATTAAAAAGGATACAGATTAAATTAGATTGAAATTATAACAAATGAAAATACAACAAAAAATACAAAATCATCATTAAATATTAAACAAAAAAAAAAATTAGAAATAAAAGTGCATTTAAAAAAATAAAAATAAAAATAATACAAAATTGCATTAATTAGTTACTCAAGCTGTTTGTAATAATTGTCCTTCACCTTTAGTTGGTTTTACGTTTTTAATGTTTCAGATGCATCTTACCTTAATATTGCCTCCCGGTTCTTTATAATCGGCAAATTCTAAATCTGTTATACCATAACTTATGGCATATTCAGTAACAAATTCATTACTATGAGGTCTACCCTGCAAAGCAATGTGTGTAACATTTTTAACGCTTCCCAAATCAATTATTAAACGTTGATCAAAATCCGAATGTTTAGCAGACCATGATGTACCAGCTTTTTTGGGGGATTTTTTTAATTAAATTTTGTTTAAAAAATAAAAAATATAAATTATAAAATAAAAATAATAAAATAAAAATGTTATTTATATAAAAAGTATAAACCTAAAGAAATCAAATTAAATTCCAATCTGAAGAAATCTTTCGCTAGCTCAAGAATATCTGAAGAAATCTTTCGCTAGCTCAAGAATATCTGAAGAAATCTTTCGCTAGCTCAAGAATATCTGAAGAAATCTTTCGCTAGCTCAAGAATATCTGAAGAAATCTTTCGCTAGCTCAAGAATATCTGAAGAAATCTTTCGCTAGCTCAGATATTTTTACAGAATAAAATTATTTCAAGAAATCATGTTCCGGCTGAAATTCTGAATACTAAGGACTAAGAACGAAAATTTTTTAACACGCGTTTTTCATTAAATAATATTTTATGTTGCTGTTGCTCGAGGAAATGTTAAAGAAAAGTTTATGACCCTAAAGTATCTAAAATTCCTAAAGAGTTCTTGATATGACAAGCAATATATAAATAACGAAATTTACATCAAATAATATATAAATAACGAAATTTACATCAAATAATGTTTACAAAAAAAGGCTGCTAACATTCATAAGACTTGGCATCAAGTCACTATGGTAAACAAGCCCTTAAGTAGTACAAAATACCCGGAGCTGAGGTCAGTGGGGAGATATTACACTACAGTAAAAGAGAATTGAAGAGCAATAAAAAGCTATCACAAAATAAATATAAACACATCATCCATTCCCGCAACTCACCGACATGCAAAACTCATTAATAAATTTGCACGTTACACAAATCTTATTGTTTTCGTTTCGATGTCCTGTTAAAAATCTATTCTATCATCATATCAATTATATGGCCCAGCCCTATCATGACGATGACAATTCATGTCGTTTAAAACTAAAAACAAAAAGAAAATAACATTAATTTGTGACGCTTAAAATAAGGAAAAATATGTATGACCTAAACGCCAAAAAATGACAGTTGTTAAACAAAGGAAAAAAAGGACAATAAAGGAACTATTTTGAAGGGATACAAATAGAAAAACAAAGAAGGTTTTAAAAATAATTTCTAACAAACTAAACGACCCTAAAATAATTTTACAAAATAAAACGTGACTTGAAGAAAAGTGTCTGTATGTAATGAAAATTGAAATTTAGTAAAAATGATTTAGAAAAAAGGACAATTATGTATTTAAAATGTTTATGGTTTTGGCATGTGTGGAAAATTTATTACACAACCAAAGTCAAAACTAGATTGCAATCACAACGAAGAAGTGGAATGGGTCAAGGTAAATGACTAAATGGTTTAAATGCTTTAATTGTTAAAAGGGAGAAAATGACTTTATTGTAAACTAAACAGTTTAAATTAAAAACACTGAAATATTTTAAATTGCTGAGAAAAGGCAGGGGAACAGGGGAACATGGGAACATGGGACCAGGGGATGGTGTTTTAGCAAAACTGTTTCCAATGGTTCATAATAAAGTGATGTAAAGATAAAAATGTTATAAAGTTTTAAGGTTTATTCAATTAAAGCTTTTGAAAACAAAAAGGGTGTAATTAATTTACCTTTTTATTCATATATAATCTGTAATTAATTTTAAGCATTTTGTTTACACCAAAACCACTAATCGATTTACTATAACTTTAAATGTACGAAAAATTTATATAAATTACAAATTGGCCATAGCTCAAGGATATCTTAAGATATCTCTCGCTAGCTCAAGGATATCTTAAGATATCTCTATATCCAAGAGATAGGTAAAGATACTTTTCCATTAAGAATACGATCGGCCCAAAGAACATGCAACTTAAATAATCTTCCTTAATTTATGACTTTATTGAATTAATTGTGGATTTTCAAAAAACATGAAAAATATTTCTGATAAAGAAATTTGTGAAAATTTCATCATTCAAAATTTTAATTTTTTAATTCAATATCTTGACACGGGTACAAAGATTACAACAATTTAAATCTTTTGTATGGAAAAACAAATACTACTTTTCTTCTATTTTTCTTTGTTATAAAACAATTTTTGCATAAAATGTTTGTGGAAATTTTCCAATGGCTTCTTTATGTAAAACATTTTTATGCATCATTTGATTAAAAAAAAAAACGAATTTAAAATGGAACTTGAGAAAAAAGAAGAAAAAAACTTAAATAAATTTTTGTAGATTTCTACAAAACAAAACTTTAAAAGAAAAATAAAAGGATTCTAATAAAAACGTCTTTACATTTTGAGAGAAAATGTAAAAAAATTATTATGAATTTAATTATGATGTGAGATTGAAAAATTCTTAACATACATTTTTCATTAGAACTTTTACCCAAGTATTATTTAATTATTTTTCAAGTCACCTTTTGAATACATGTCAGTTATTATGTTTAATGTCAAACAAATCAATCTCTGTTAAACCAGAGAGAAGTGCACACTCAAATTATTCAAATGGACTGCCCTCAAACAGTTTCCAATGTTGTTTAACAGTACTGGGAGAACTTCTTCGTTGATAGAAAACCTGGTTCAGGTTGAAAAAATGGTTCACATGAGGTTTCTAAAGAGACGAAACGTATGTTCTGGCAGATATTTTGCAACTTTCTGGTCAAAAATTTTTTGCTCGAGAAAACGTTGAAAAATGTTTAGGACCCAAAGCAGTTCAAACAAACGATATGCAGTTACGGCAAAAGTAGCCAATCATTTGTTGCAACGGGGTCCTGTCCGGAACTAAGGCCAGTAAAGAGATATTGGGCACTTGTTAAAAAAAAATTGAAGAGCACAAAAAAGGTGTCTAATATTATGGTAGAATTTAAACAGATATGGACTACCTGTTCAAGCAAAGTGACAAAAAAGAACTATTAAAAAGTTAACCTAAGGGTTTTCGAAAAAGTTTAAAAATTTCATCAATAGTGATTTAAACTACATATTTTTTGTAAAAATTTCAATCTAAATAAATAAAACTGTAAGTTAAGAGGTTTCGTTGTTATTAACCTATATGTGTGTTAAGAATTTTTCGATCTCACTTCTTATTATTGTGCTTTTGAAAATTAAGTTTTGTGACCACTTTTAATTCACACCCCTTTTGTTGTTTTTTTCTTTGCAATCAAAGTTTTTATTTCCAATTCATATTTGCTTTCCTGTTAAACACCCCATTTAACATTAACAAAAAATCTATTGAAAAAAACACATATTTATTTGTAAAACATAAACGTAAAGTAAATTTACTTTAATACACCCAATTCAATACTCTGATGGGATTATTGTTGTTTCTACACTTTTTCCCAGTTTTTTCTTTTGAAACTGATTTTGATCGTTTTGTATTGTGTTTAATTGTACTGCACTCCCTGCATTGCATTTAGCACTATTATGGTTTAAAGTACCTAAAGTAGTTTTGTCAAACTTATTGTTTGTTATTGTTGTTCTCCTAATTTTTATTATATTTTATTTTTATTTTATTTTATTTTGTTTTAAATATTATTTGTTCGATATTACAAAAATTTCATGTGCAGATGTTGTTTAACACTCCAGTTATGGGGGTTGATAATGTGTTTGTTGTCGTCTTCCAGATTTTGTATTTGGTTGATTGGTTCATTGCCTCCTAAGTGGGTTGTTAAGTTACAAGAGGAATAAATGAAAAAATTGAATTTGCTACGGCTTTGTACATTACCCTTTTAAAAAGTTTCATTTGTTTGAGTTAAGTTTCATAAATAGAAATAGTTTTCATTTGATTAAATATGATGGATAGATTTGAATCGAATATGAATGTATGTATATGAAAGTGTCAATAAATGTCCATTGATTTCTTTGAAACGTTAAAATTTGTTTATTATTAGGATGAAAAATTTACTTTGGACAGTGCACAAAGGTTACCAAAAAAATAATAAATAAATATAATAAATCATAACAGTCTGTATTCAAATATCCTCAACTCACCATCTACACGAGGAAACATCCTTTCAGTTAAGAAACATGATGAAATGCTTATTAAGCAATTCCTTCTAGAATGTCATCGGAAAATCATCCTAACTTAAATATATAACACAATTGGAGTTACCAATAAGGCGTGCAAAGCATACTTAGATATGTGCAAGATCCTTAAGATCAGAATTCGTATATGACAGCTTTGAAAGACATTCACAGAGGTCTACAAGAGTAGTTCTGGCATGAATGAAATCGGAATAGAGCAGTAGACTCAATAACTACTGGTCTCATATTTGCTATACCATCCCAAACTTTTGACCTGCAAATGGACAATGAACAAATAATACACGACTGCCAGTCCCCTCCTAAATCACTAAGTCATAAAGATCTAAGAACTCATCTAATTGAGGTACTTTCTCGAATTCTTTCTTGGCCTGAAGTTAAATCTAAACATTTATCAAAATTGATATTTTCAGCTGTTACAAGAACAATAACAACTATAAGTAACAACCCTTTGAAAAATTAAAGACTTCAGTTACTTTTATTTACAAAAGTTTATTACAAAAATTTGTCCTAAATTATAAATCAAAGTGGAAATAATAATTATATCGCTATAGTAACATAGCAAAAATGTCCCCCACTCACTCTATTTGTTGAAATTATTTAACAATAATAAATATGGATAAAACTTGAAGAATAATAAAAAATAAAATAAATTCAAGCGGGAGATATAAAAGCAAAACTAAAACCATAAATTAACTAAATAATTTTTAAACTGTCTATTACATGTCTAACTTTATTTAAAACCAAAATAAAAATAATAAAAAACACTCCTTAATTAGAATTATTTGAGTTTTATTACTTGCTGGGCTTTTTTAAAACCTCACGACAATAATCTATAATTTCTTTGTCATTTTCGAAAGCAGAAGACGTTGGTAATATTTGAGTTATATTTAATAAATGAAATTGATTTGAAGATGTGGGCTTAAAATTACGAAATGCTATGGCAGCACAATATTTTGTTTCCAGCATATGTTCCTCGAAATACCATTGAGTCATGGGTAAACCATTACATTTTAATGTAGTCCCCGTTAAGGGTTGTGAGTCCATATTTAAGTCTGTATTACGTGCAACAGAAAATGCAATTTTTTGTAAGTCCACTGTTATGCCAACACCAAGTTCTTTAACATACGATTCCTTTAAACACCAATGACGCATAAATGCTTTTAATTGCTGTTGTTGATTGTAATGAGGTTGTGTTATAAATTGCCATTCACTAACAGCAAATTTACGATGCATAAGACGAAAGAATTCTTTAAGATCTTTACCACCAGAATATTCCAATTTCATGACATCACAACCAATACCAAAATCATCAAATTCTATGGAATTATTATTTGTAGCACCTGCTAATATGACATAATTACCCTGATGTGAGGCATTAAAACTTAAAGCAGGCAATTGTTGTTCATTTATTAACTCTTTAGGTTTAAGCCAATAAGGTTTTCCTCTAGAGTCACGAGCAAATTCTATTTCGTCATAAGGCAATTGTGTAGTTTCACTTACATATTTACGCATCAATAAACGTCCCACTAAAGATGATAGAAAATCATTAATGAAATACAATTTCATTAATCTAGTCCTTTCCTCGGCCTGTATAACAGCAATGGCTTGTATTAGTTGATTTAATGTGGGTGACGACCAAGTGCTTAGGTCAAATGCCCATCGTGTTGTTTGTAATTTATTTGTCATATTTTTTATTAATGTAGATGATGTAGCGTTGCTGGTTTATTTTATATATAATTTAAAGTATTTAACACATTACGAAGTTTATAGATTGTGTAAAGTTATTTAAGAAGAAAAAAAACCAACACTGTGTACATAAAATATTTTTAATTAAATTCTCTACTAAAAATGCACAAATTTCCAACAAGAACAATTGTCAAAATCAAATAATGAGCAAGTGGCAGAGTAGCAGAGAGACAGAGAGAGTAAAAATTAAAAATAATATAAAAAAGAGAGAGTATAAATTAAATAAAACTAAAAACAGTGCTACCAACCTTTAAATTACACATAAAAGCATTTTATACCGTAACAGCAGAAAGAAATTTTACAGTTTATTACTAAGAGTTTCAAAAACGATATTTTAAAATAATTTTACATTGTGGTTTAAGTCTACATCCCTAAACTATTGAACTAAGAAATTTGTACTCTAAAATTTTAAATGTCGACGTCATAAGCAGTCATATTGTTAGAGTATACATCCAAATTTTTTTAATTTACGAGTTTTTATGGTAATACACCAGTCAATCAATCAATCAATCAAATTATAGGTTATAAAAACGAAAGGACCAGCCAAACTATCACACTGTACTGTTAATCGACGTGTAACATTTAGTCAATACGGTGGTGAGATCTAAAACTCTTAAAAGAAATAAACAGTTATCGGTTCTACCGACCTTAAAAGATAATGCCGGTGATAGACGACATATAGACTTATAGAAATATTTGTAATATGAATAAAAATTGACTACATTATTCTTACTTTCTTTTCCTAAATCTAAAAATAAATATTTTATTGTTTTTAAATAATATGGTGAAGGATTTTTACATCATCCAAAAAATTATTTTTACTACCAAAAAACTATAAAATGAAATAAAAAAATTAAAAAAGATAAAGTAAAATGGGATCTAAAGGCACTAACAAATAAAATCTGAAAACTGAAATCTTAAACATAAGAATAAATAATAATAAAAAAGAAACTGAACTAAAATTAAACAAATCTATTAAAGTGATGTCAACTTAAGTAATCGAAAAGATATTAATTATAAAATTTCAATTTTTATAATAACATTCACTTACCATTTAAGCGAGCCTTTTCGGGACCACGATCATTAAGCGCAGATGTTGCCGTTAAAACGGCTCTCTCCATTAACGGTGTGTTGCATTCATAATCCGAAAAATAATCGCTATAGGAATCTAAAAATAAAAATATGAAAAAAATAAAAAAAATAAAAACAAAATAATTTTAACAAGTTTAAATAAAATATTTAGAAGAATTTATTGATTGTTTGTTATTGATAGAAAATACTTATTTTTCAAACATACACCTTCTTTTGTTAGTATTTTAACATACATACTTACGTATGTTCGAACATATGAACTTATCGCAGTGGTTCCAAAACGATTTTTTAATATTTAATAAAATTTCACATGGTTGGAGCAAAGAAGTTTTCAAATTCTTATGCAAGTAAAGAGTGAAATGGAAAATTTATTAATATAAATACCACTCATTTGCTGCAAGTTATAACTCATAAAATCAATTAAATTATGAAATAGGCACAATATATAATTAAACACACAAATAACCGGGCTGCTTTCCTTCCGAGTGTGTTGGAATAACTTTTGAACTTGATTTCTACTTCCTATCAACGAACAAGTTCTCCCGGTATTCTTTAGTAAAACTTAATAGCAACAACGACAGACCTTTAAATGCATGAACAAATTGTTGGAGGACAAAGTTGGGTTTTGTTGAAAATATTTAATAATTTTAGTACGACTTCTTTCTTGTCGCTCATTTTAATCAGATTATCAATATTTAATAATTTGTTTGACAATAGACATAATAATTGGCATTTTTCAAAAAGGATATTTGATAAAAAAATTAAATAACTCCTTATCTAGATTTATATTAGGTTAATTTTAAGATGATTCTAGCTTGCGAATTAAGAACCAAAAAAAATAAAAAAATAATTCATAAATGAATTATTGGCAAATTTTAAAAAATACACTTGGCCAACTTTGGAGGGTCCCCGATTAAACACCTGATGAAATCTAAGCTCTAACCATGAAAAATAAATATGTCTCTAAAGGTTTAAAAGCAAAAAAGTTTTGGAAACACTGTGCGTATGTACATACAATTGGCAAAATTCCATAATATTTTGTATTTATTAATTTTTTTCGTAGTTTTTAATTTAAGTTATAATAATTTTAGAATATAAATATGAGTGAGTACTTTCAACATGAAAATGTTAAAAAATATATAAAAGTAAATTTAATTAAATAATTTTTTTAATTTAACAAAAAAATTATAAATTTTTAAATAAGTATTTTATTTTCAATTAAATGGGACATTTAAATATAGTAATTTTATATTTGTATTTATGTATTTTTTTACAAATAAATTTACAAGACACTTTTTGTATAAAAATAAAATATTCCAAAAATGACGACATTTTATCTTCTATATGAATTTAAAAACGAACGAAAAACGTGTTTATTTGTTGGTTTGTTTTTTGTTTCTTTTGGACTTATAAACAGTTTAATCACTGGACCGATTTTCAAAGAGTGGGATCATCCTCAGAAAATAGATACTCTATAATATTGCTGCGATAGGTTAACTATTTAATTCGAATCACTTTTTTGAAAAACCGTTTTACTGGAAATAAATACAGGTTTAATGGAATAATCTAGAGAGGGCAAACGAAACGTCACTTATCAAATATACATAGAAGTACAGCAGCGTACACAGTTTCAAATCTTAGCTCCGACCACTTTCCTATTTACTGGAAAAAAACAGGACAAACTAAAGTCAATTACTTTGTTAATCAAATATTCTTTCTGAAAAATGGAGCCGAAGCATGTTGTACCGACTGATCTAAAAGAAAAAATCTACTTATATTAAAGATTTTTCCTTATTTTTTCTTTATATTATATTATGTTGTTGTTATTGTTTAAATATAATTCTCCTGGTCTGATTGACATGACATGATTTTGAGTGACGAAAGAAGAATAATTCTGGTTGAAGAAAATAAATGTAAATTACGTATATACATATACATGTAGCACAATTTAAGAAGTGAGATTGAAAAATTCTAAACACACTTAATGTTTTTTTTTATCAAGTTACCATCGCAACATGATGGTTTTAAAATTTACATTTAGCTCAGTGCTCGGACTATTTAATACTTTAAGACTAAATCATTGATCAAAATGTAGAGGCCAAAAACAGAGCACGAAATTCAAGTTAAGTTTTGTAAAAAAATATTCTTGCTGCGTATGTTCAGGCAGATTTTTCGCCTCCTGGTCAAAAGTGTTAAGCTGCAAATTCTCCAAGGCATGTTGAAGAAAAGTTCATACTTCTTGGTATGAAGAAGCCAATTATTTGTTACGACAGCTCTATAAATACCAAAATTAACATCAAGGCATATTTATTAAAAATGTTGCTTTCATTCATAAGACTATATTACACCTATTTTTGGTCTGACTTGACCGCATTTTAATAAATAATTGTGGTGGATTTTTAACGGAGATGGACTACCTGTTCGAGCAAAGTTTAACTTTAAACATACCGATTGCATTTTTAACTGTAAAAACTTTTATTTAATATATTTTATCTAAATATATTTTAGCGCATGTCCACATGAATTCCCAAGTTTTTATCAAACGCTAAGATGAAGACAACTTAATTTGGCTCACTAAAGTTATGAATTTCTATTATGAAATTAAAATTGATTATAATAAATAAATGTGATTTTTAATTTTTTATTTGCATTAAAATTTAGTATTACCAACCAGGGCATAATCTTAACAAGACTAAAAAATAAAATCCTAAATGATTCCAAAAGAAAAGGAAACAATCAAACAACCCTTCATTTACATACATATACAATAAATATGTACAAAAAATAATGAGCCAGACTCGCGGCTGGTACAAGCGTCCATCACTGTGCTTTAGACAGACGTTAAGTACATACAACATTCATTCACTAAAGGTGTTTTTGTTGAATTCGTACCAAAAAAACAAATAAAAACCACCCTCTTCTTCAAAATAATACGTATTTTATATCCTGTAAATACAAATGTATACCACTTGGTTACATTATAGAATATATAACAAGTGCCAATTTTTTTATATCCTTTGAATTTGTATTTTTAAATACATTTCAATATCATTTTATAGTATTTTTTTTTCTATGTTTTCTTTTAATTATCTAGAGCAAAAGTTCATATTTTCAAGGAAGTTTATTTGTACTAAATCTCGTACTAGATTTTATTGCAAAAGTCACGAAAGTGACATGTTGTATGTTTAGTTTTTTTAATATACTCACGCATTACTAGTTTATGTTGATTCATGCTCTATTTAAGTTATAGTAATTGACGTTTAATCTTGTATCTAGTCATTTTTGTATAACTATTAATAATAGTTTTATTTCGTATCCCGTTGTGTTGTTATTACAAAATAATGTTAGTTTGAAAAAATTTTTGTTTATAGACAATAATTTTATTTATTGTGAACAGTTTTAGAAACTTGAAAAATGCTAAAACTCTATATCAAATTATATGATCATTTACAAATAAGCGTTTTATTAAGTGGTGAATCTAAATTTAAACATTTCAGTTCAGACACGTGTTTTGGTTTAAACTTGTTCATCGGACATTGAATTTTATATCTTTAACAAATCCGAATAAAAGTAGACCATTTTATTTTCAGGTATCTTTTGACGCCAGCTAAATTTCACTATCATACAACAGCAATGACCCAAAGGATTCATCAAAGTTGGTTAAATATTAATTATCAGTTTATGAGATCCAAGTTTTGGATCACAGTTGCCGAATTGAAACCCATAGAGACATTATTGTCACTTTAAAAAAGATAGTAGAAAGCAATGACAGGATCTCTTTTTTAAAAACAGAAAATCAGAACATACGAAATGATAAAAGTTGATTAAGTTTCGAATTTTTCTCGAGATCAAATTTGAATTTTTTTCGAGATCAAATTTTCGCAATTTTTTCTTTGTAATTAAAATAAAAGTTCCATGGAAAATATCATCAAAGATTAAATAATTCTTAACACAGATATATGTTAATAACAATAAAATCACTGAAGTTACAGTTTAATTCTTTATTTGATTGAAATTATGATCAAAATTTCTTTCTTTTTGCTCTTTAATTTTGATTTAATTGACCGAAGCTCTGGGCAGTTTGGAGAATTTGTCCCTCTTGGTACAAATACCACATTATTGTTCTTGTAACATTGAAGGACTTGTTTACCACAGTGACAGGATGCCAAGTTAGGCCAAAAAATAAGAGGACACATTATGAAGTCTTATGAATGGAAGCAGCCTTTTTTGTTAACATTTGATGATGTAAATTTCGATCCGTTGTAATAAATCATTTGCCGCAACTCCATATTACTTTTCATACCAAGAATTGTTTGGGAAATTTGTCTAAATTTGGATTATAGACTTTTGTTGAACATTCCCTTGAGCATCAGCAACATAAAATTTCTGACAAGGAATTTGCACAAAATCTAGCAGAACATAAGTTTTGTCATCCATTGTGCAGCAAGAATATATATTTTTTTAAACTTGACTTCAATTTCCGTGCTATGTTTTTGGCCTCTATCCACATTTTAGCGGCGTTCCTATCCTTGTATGTTATTTAAACTATATTAGCTTTAACCTATTGTTCTGAGCTAGCCGGTCTATTTTTATACCGGATGTGTTGTGAAAATGCTTTTCAGATTTCCTAGCATCGAGCAAGTTTTACCGATACTGTTTAATAACATTGTTAACAAATAGATGGCAGAACTTTGAACGTTTGACCAAGTTGGGTTTTGTTGAAAATATTTAATAATTTTAGTACGCACATTTCTGCCCACTCATTTCAATCAGATTAACACAAATTAATTTGTTTGACATTAAACATAACAAAAGGTAACTTGATAAAAAAATACAAATAACATTTGAGTTAAAAGTTATAATAAAGTGTATTAAGAATTTTTTGTTCTTATGATTTCTAAGAAATGTATCTTTTGATCCACTAGGGATATCTTAATATCATAGAATCAAAATTTCTTGATTTTTCTAAAAGAAGTAATTGGTATGAAAGATACCAATGCCGTTGCGGCAAAAGAATCCGATCACTTGTTAATGCGAACTATATTAATACCGAAATTACATTGAAAAATACTTACAAAAAAAGCTTGCATCTATTCATAAGACCTCATAATGTGTGCTCCTATTTTTGGCCTGATTTGGTATTCAGTCACAATGGTAAACAAGTCTTTGAGGTAAATCCTTCAAACTGCAAAGAGCTTAGGTAGTGAAGAGCAAAGAGACAGAAATCACTATAAAGACGTTAATGGGAGGGTTTCCAAAAATTTATCAAAATTTCATCAATAGTGATTAAAACTATTAAAGTACTTATTAAACTATTTTTATACATCTTCTGGGCGCAGAGGCCCACCAAATGTATGTGAAGGCAAAGGACGTTGACTTTTTCATTATATGTACCTAATGTTAAACGATATTTTTTTCTTTCTATTACAAAAAAATAATCATTTTAAATTTTCATCTATAATTAAAAAATAATTAAAATAATTCAAATCTGTCAGCAAAAATGTACCATTTTATAAATTAAGTATTATAAATTATAAATAAACAAATAGAAAAAAAACAAAACATAAAAAAGTAAACAAACTGATCAAATTACCAAAAGAGCAGGTGTTTTTTTATATTAACTCTCGTTTTTTTAATTGTTATTCTCTTAACTATTTTTACTTGCTACTCTTAAAACTAAAAAAGATGATGTTATTACTCTATTTTCTTCTCAAAATTTTAAATGTCAAAAGAAATACTTTGTATTTGACAGCTCATTGTTAATGAAAAACAACGACTCATAGAGAACACGCCCAAAAATAGCTTAGATTTAAAAGCCAAGCTTTATTAATTAATTTTAATTATTTTCTTATTAACTTACCAGCATTTACATGGGTTTGTAATAAAAATATTAGCAGCAAAGCTGCTACAAAATTATGCCACATATTTCCAATAAGTACTTTCTTATGATGATATTGATACTACGAGTTTTATTCCAACCAATATGTACAAATTGTTGTTTTTGTTTTTAATTTATAATATTTAAGAAAAAGTTTCTTTTTCATATATGAAAACACATTTGTTTAATTTAATATGCTTTAAAAGCTATAAAAAACAAGAAAAAAATTATTTTAATTTATTAGTTAACAATATGTTGTTTGTTTTAAAACAACAAGCAATAAAATATTTTGTTAATATTTATTTTTCTCTATTCACACTTTCGTATTGCCCAACTGAGCACTTTTTTGCTTTCTTTTGGATGATTTCTTATGAAGTTAATGCTAACCTTTTCAAAGAAAACTAACTTTATAAGGAAAATAACACTATTTTCAATTAAGCAATATTCACAATTTAATAAAAAAAGAGTAAATTAATTTAAAGGAATTATTAAACAACTCCTTTATTACTTCTTAATACAACACACACGTCCAATATCCAGCGAGTTCAAATTAGTTTTGTCAATACGTTTTTGTCAAACAAATTTAAGAGAGAAATGTTTTTAAATGTCAATAATATTAAAATGTTGGTAGCACCGATTTTATAAAAATGCTGCCTAGTCTATTTTAATTCGATGTCAAATTTTGTTTATATTTCGTTGCCCAAAATACAAACACTTCTTATAAACAATTTGATTTGTCAGAAATTAATTTAAATATAAAAAATGAATAGTTTAAATATACCCACAGACTTTGGTCCCGATTCAGGTGGTCGTGTTAAAGGTTTGACTATTGTAAAACCTATTGTTTATGGTAATATAGCACGTTCATTTGGCAAGAAACGTGAAGAAGATGGTCACACACATCAGTGGAAAGTCTATGTGAAACCTTATCACAATGAGGACATGTCGGTTTATGTTAAGAAAGTACATTTTAAATTACACGAAAGTTATGCTAATCCCAATCGTATTGTCACCAAACCTCCCTACGAGATTACCGAGACTGGTTGGGGTGAATTTGAAGTGGTTATTAAGATTTATTTTCATGATCCACGGAACGGCCAGTGACCTTTAATTTCAATCGCCTGTTGTTGATGGTGAATTGTCTACCACAACAATGGATCCTAAAAGGGTTTGGTATCGGAATCATATGAAGAAATTGTTTTTCAAGAACCCACACAACTAATGCAACACTTTCTAATGAACGTTCTGCCACTGACAAATGGTTCTTATACTCATGACACGGATTGTAAGTTTAACAAGAAAGAATGCTTTATTCGGCTATGCCGAATCTTCAATATCCTCCACCACGTGTAAAGTAAATACGTTATGTCTCGTACATACACACTCTCACATGCAATCACAAACATATTCCAAAAATATAACAGTTTTTCTTAAATATAGCAAAAGCACACTTAATTAAAATTAATAATGGTTTTGGCTCATTCTTTATTATCTGCACCGATTTTTATCATTTTTGGAATAAAAATGAAGTACATATTGCTTAATATTATGGCAGAATTTAATTTAAAATTTTCGATTTATAATTGGCAATTTTACGTAAGATCTCGAAGTTAGAATTAGTAATAGATATCACTCTATATCTTTTAATATATGAAACAGATTTTTCTGATTCTAAATCGAGAATATATATATATATATATATATATATATATATATATATATATATATATATATATATATATATATATATATATATATATATATATATATATATATATATATATATATATATATATATATATATATATATATATATATATATTTATTTATTTATTTAGGATTATTCCTTCTTAGCGTTACATACGGAAATTTATCAAATACATATTTTCTTTCTTTCTTTTTTCTTTTAGTTGAAGCTAAAAAGCAGAAAACCTTGGAAAATATTTTAGACGTTAAGCACAAGGTTAAAGGTGAAATTAATACCTTAAAGGATAAGTTGAAATTAGCACGTGAAACTATAGCTAAATTTAAAGCTGAACTAGCAAAAGTACAAAAAACTCCCAACACTTAAATAAAGTATAAAAAACTTTTTTCTATTAAAAAATATAATCGTTTTTTATTTTAAAAAATATTAACAATAAAGATTCTTTTCATGTTATATTAAGCATGGCTATCCATAAATTGTAACTCTGACAGCAATAACAAAGTATTTGGTAAAGGTCTAGGTTGTGGTGATAAAACTGTTATAGCCTGACGCTCCATATCAACACCAGTACTTTAATAATTTTTTTTCATTAATTAAAATGGATTTAAAATAAAAATATGTATATTTTTTAACTTACACACAAACAAAACCCGCCACATTTGTACCAATTACATCCTCTTCTGTGCTTTCCGCAAAACTCACGGCTAATATATGATGCAAGAGCGAATGAGAAGGTGTAACACTAACTAATTTCGTTTTATTATCTTCAGCCTAAATTTTTGTATAGAAAGAAAATTTGAGATAAAATTGGAAAAAAGCTTTTTAAATGTACATATATTATACCTTCATGCCTATAGGCATACAAGAATCCGGTAGAGGTGGTGCTCCTATTTTATATAATCTTAAATCAGCAAATTTGACTTCTATGGAAAATGGATAGAATGGCGTTTTTGAACCATAAAAATATTCCTTAATACGTTGATCTCTACATTCAGCTCTTAGGTCTTTATTACGCTCTACCACTCCACCACTTTTAGGTAGTAAAACGACTTTAACAAATGAAGGCATATCACGTAAAAGCTCATTGTATAAACGTTCTTGATCCAAAACAAATATAGCATTCACCTCAAAAGCCTGGGCTGTATGCACCAAATTGACATAACCATCTCCCTTAACCCAACCGCAGGTATTTATGATAATGCCCGAGTATTTAGCTAGGAAAATTATTTGTAAAAAAAACAAACTCTTAAGATTTACAAAACTTACTTCTTTTATTTACACTCATAGACTCCAATGTCACATCTGCCATTTTAGTTATAACCGTCTTATACAGTGTATTATTTCCAGATGGAGTCTTATAGCCAAAATGATATATCAAGGGTGCTGTTTGTGATAAACCCTCTTCTATGCTAGCAGGCCGTTCTATTAATATGGTACCTATAGTACCAGGTATTGAAAGAGCCCCTTGTCCCACATCGGTATCAACATAAAGTGGTCTCCTACGTAAACGCACTGCATAATTCAATAAAATACGACATAAAGTACTTTTTCCCACATCCATTGGTCCCACTACCATAGCGACTGGACCTCGTTCATCTTTTTCCTCGGCCTGTTCACGTAACTGTTCCAATGCTGAATGACAATTTAAATACTGTACCATAGGTGTCTCTTTGGATATATAACTGACATCTGTTTTTCCCGTCAAGTGTAATACACAACCGTGATATGTGAATATTGCCACTTTTGCACCAACACAAAATTCGTATGTTTTCTTTTTTACCAATTCGGTACCAAACATTTCAGCAAATCCTGAAATAAGCTTAAAACAATATAAAATTTATTCATTCGACTTTATTTGCGCAAAGTGTTATTGTGTTGTCTTCCACTTACAATCACCTGAACTTTTGCATTCTTGTCTTCGATTTCAAAACGTAATTCGGAGTCGGCTTCTAAAGTATACTCTTTGTAGGACGTTTCTTCTTCTGTCATCATCAATTTTTCTTTCTTTTATTATAAATAAAGAATTGAAATGCAATAAACAAAAGTAATTTGCACACACTGAACCGCTAAAGAATTAGAAAAACAAAAATATCTGTCGCTTTCAAAAACAGTGTTGTCAATTACAATATATACAATTCTATGGTCAATTATCAAACACTAGTTTGCATTATATATTTTATATAATAAGACATGGTGAAATTATATCTCGTCAAATTTTTCCTTGATTTTGAATTTGCCTTGGTTAGAACATAAAATATAAAGGAAGAAATAGTTTGATACTTAATATGTATTAACAATATCGATATCATGTGAAAGTTCTTGGAAAAACCTATTTAATGACATGAAATTGAGTGATATTATACCTTTCAGAAACAAAATCAATTTTAATAAATTTTTTATCATCACTATTTTGATAACACCCAAGCAATGGATGTTATTTATATATATGATATCCATTTTATACCATTAACCCATTAAATACCAAAGATGTGGGGCTAAAAAATTGATAATTTAAAAAATATATCAATTTTCATTGCCAATAATTGGAACCTTTCAAAATTCTGCAGTCAACTCTTTCCAATGTTAATAAACAGTACCGGGGGATTCTCAAAAAAACTTCTAACACATCCAAAAACAGTCAAAATTTCTTAGAATAGCAAGCAATATGCAGTTGCGCCAAAAGAAGGCAATCATTTGTTAAAACATGCTCTATGTATACTGAAATTCGTGACTTCAGAATGTGTCCACTTAGTAAACACTATGAAGTCGAATCCTCCAAACTGTCTGGACTTAAAGCCATTGAAGAGATTGTCTCTTGTTAAAATAGAATTGAAGAGCACAAAAAGTTGTCAAAAAGTGTGGCAGATTTTTAATAAAAATGGACTAACCGCAAAAATTTTGAGAGTTACATTTGATAGCCTATTCACTTCTTCAGCACAAGCTACTACAATCACGCACAAAATGCGAAGTAGAAATAAGGTCCTCAAGGCTTTAGCCGGCAGTACTTGAGGTATGGATAGGGAAACCTTATGGGCCTTATTATGCTGCTCCAGTGTGGACACTATCGCTATGTGATAGGCAGTGGAAAAATATCCAAAGTTGTAAAAATGCAGCCTTAAGAACCATAACGGGCTGTATACAAATGTCCTCAATTCACCACCTACATGATGAAACAAAGACCCTTCCAATTAGCAGTTCCTTCTAGAATGTCATCGGAGAAACCATCCCAACTTCAATATTACACAATTGGAGTTACCGCCGAGGTATGTAAGAAAGGATATTCGTATATACAAACATAGCATACAAAGATATATGCAAGATCCTTTGGATCAAAATTTGTATATGACATCTTTGAACGACATTCACAGAGACGCGTCAAATTCCGCGGTTTCAAGTTACCGTATGAATGTCGTGCATCCCAAACCTATGTTCTGTATGTGGTCAAGGACCACATGATACACGACATCTATTTAACTGCCAGTCCAATCCAACCTCACTTTGTCCTGAAGATCTATGGACACAACCAGTCGAGGTTGTCAGATTCCTAGGCTTGGAGTTGAGCAACAACATAAACCAAAATTGATAAATGTACTTTTTATTTCCAGCTGTTACAACAACAACAGAAAACAATATAAAAAACGTTATTGGAACGGTTTCCGAAAAGAGTTCAAAATTTCATCACTGGGGATTAAAACTATAAAATATATTGTTTTGTAATTGTAATAATAGTCAACTGTCATATGATAGCCATTTTGTTATGTTTTACTAATAAACAATAAAAAATTGATCTGATCAAAAATTATGGACCATATGTCGCGGAGAACATCAGAGAGCAGAAAAATAAGTAATTTAATTTACTTTTCATGCGAAATATTGTACTGATTTGAATTATTACATTTTATGTTTTAACATATATTAAATCCCACAGACGTTATAAACGGGCAACTTTGATACGACTAAAATTTTAAGTATAATGAAAAAAAAACGGCGTCGAAGTTGTAAAGCCGTGAAATATATCAATTGACTTAGATTTCTTTTCTCTATATAGAATTTTGCAAAATATTTATTTTGTTTCACGTAAACAACTACTCTAAAAACATAAGAAAGTTAAAGAATTAATATTATTCATAATATTTTGAAAATATAAATTTTGTTTTTCTATAAGGAATCAATGGATTTTTCACAGTATAAATGAACATTTAAGATAAACGAATAGAGAAAAACTTTTATACAAGGCACAGTGAAAGGAAGAAGCAGAAAATAAAAAATATACTTTTTATATCCAGTCGGTCATTCAGTCAGTCTTCCATTGTGTGAGGAAAAAAGTAAATGTGAAAAATAAAAGATATTTACATAAAGAAAATCAAAAGAAAAAATATTTTTTATTTATTAATATACTTTTTTTAAATTGGGAAATTTTGAAGAATTCCAAAAAGAGGACAATAACATCGGCGTCATGTGGGACTCATCTATGTTCCTCAGTACTTTGACGCCTAAGTTCTATGTGGCTTTGACGGGAACTTCCAGTTTAATATCGGGACTTATATTGATATTCGAGTGGTGGTACTTCCGTAAATACGGCACATCCTTTATAGGTAGGTAGAATATGTGGTTTTTCACCGCCAGATTTATATATACAACTTTCTTAAATGCTTTTGCGATGTAAAAATTATAGATTTCTAAAGAATTAATAAATATTATTAATTCTAAAATATCGATATTATCGAATATTAAAACCGTTTAGAAATAAGAAGGAAGACCTACATATCGACACCGATTTATCGTGACTTTAACGGAAACAACTGCAGCATGAAGGACAAATAATTTATGAAATCGTTGTGAATGACCTCATTATAAGCCTGTTGAATATTAGAATATATCCATGATAGTTTTAGCCTCCAACAAAGTCAATAGATTCTAAAAAAATTTTCTTGGAAGGTTTGATATTGTTAGTTTCTAACGATAATTCTGAAGAAAGGCTGAAGTTCGCCATAGAGGAATTAGTAGTTCTTACTGTATGATATCTGTAATAGGTTTACGATGTTAAGTGAGACAACAATTATGGAGGAATTAACTTCTCTTATACAATCTATCTGGCCATATTGTTTCTCAATTTAAAGAAAGACAAACAGTTGAAGAAAAACAGGGTTACAACATATTAATAATGATAATATTCAATAACCTATGAAAAACCTATATCAATGCGATTAACTTAAAATTAAAGTTTCTCACACCGTAACTTAAATAAAAACCAAACTATTTTTATAATATTGAATTTAATATTTTTCCATGTTTGTATAACAAAAAATATATTAAATCCATTACAGAACAAGTCTCCATAAACCACATAAGTCCCTGGATAAACGGCAGTGATTCATCTAGTGATTCGAATACAAACGGTGGAAGTGGCAGCAGCTCTAGCAGTGGATCAACAAACGGTAACGGTTCAAGTGGCGTCGGTGGTGTGACATCAGCTAGTGGTCAACAAATGCCCGAATGTAAAGTTTGGCGTAATCCTCTAAATCTTTTTCGTGGTGCTGAATATCAGCGTTTCTTTTGGGCTACAAGTAAAGAGCCATTAACCTACTATGATATGAATCTATCGGCTCAAGATCATCAGACTTTCTTTACATGTGAGGGTGATGCTCGTAAAGAAGAATATGAGATAATGCAAACCGCCTGGCGCGAAAGAAATCCTGTGCAACGCATAAAATCAGCTCGTAATGCAATTGAAATAAATCCAGAATGTGCGCCCGCTTATATACTCTTAGCCGAAGAGGAAGCAACAACAATTTTAGAAGCTGAACGAATACTGCGTACAGCCCTTAAGGTGGCTGAACAAAACTATCGTAAATCACAATTAACGCAACATCAAGGACCTATAGCAGAGGGTCTTCATCGGCGTGACACAAATGTTCTTATTTACATAAGACGGCGTTTAGCGATGTGCGCACGTAAATTGGGTAAACTAAAGGAGGCTGCGAAAATGTTTCGTGACCTCACTAAAGAAATTCCTTCTATTATG
This sequence comes from Cochliomyia hominivorax, assembly GCA_004302925.2. Taxonomy (NCBI): domain Eukaryota; kingdom Metazoa; phylum Arthropoda; class Insecta; order Diptera; family Calliphoridae; genus Cochliomyia; species Cochliomyia hominivorax. Next base: position 19,732,925 of record PYHX02000413.1, on the reverse strand, counting down.
AATGTTTTGAACATTCATGAGAATCTCATTGAGACATTATTGGAGATGCAGGCGTATGCTGATTGCCAAGCTGTATTAGCTAAATACGATGACATCTCTCTCCCCAAGTCGGCAACAATTTGTTATACAGCAGCTTTGCTTAAAGCGCGTGCGGTGGCTGATAAGTTCTCACCAGATATTGCATCCAAGAGAGGCTTAAGTCCGGCAGAGATGTGTGCTGTAGAGGCTATACATCGTGCCGTTGAGTTCAATCCTCATGTACCGAAATATCTATTAGAAACAAAACCATTAATCCTGCCACCAGAGCATATACTAAAACGGGGTGATTCCGAAGCTTTAGCGTATGCATTTTTTCATTTAAAACACTGGAAGAATATTGAGGGCGCTTTGAATTTGTTACATTGTACTTGGGAGGGAACATTTCGCATGCTGCCTTATCCCTTGGAACGAGGACATCTTTTTTATCCCTATCCCACATGTACAGAATGTGCTGATCGCGAATTGCTACCGGCCTTTCATGAAGTATCAGTTTATCCCAAAAAAGAGCTACCTTTCTTTATACTTTTTACAGCAGGCTTGTGCTCTTTTACCGCTCTGCTGGCTTTGTTAACACATCAGTATCCCGAACCGATGGGTTTATTGGCACAAACCGTACTTACTTGGATATCCTACCCATTTCAATTGCTCAAGGAACGCATTGAAGCATTCTGGCCTTGTAATCTATTGCAACATTTGTCAAGAGTTTAAACATACGTTAAAGACACACACAAAAGTAACACCACCACCGTCGGCGGCGATGATGATATAAATCACGTTTATACTCTCTCGCACAATTATTATGATAATTAAAAATAAAACTTTTATTATAATTTGATTATTTTTTCAGCCATTTAATAAAAAATACAGGTAACATTGTTAGGTTTTCATTTGTTTTTTCTTTATTTAAAACTTTAATTTTAAATGAAATTTTTTTAATTTCTCCCCTTCGTTTTTCTAAGTTATTTATTATTTGTCTTAAATTTTTTCGCGATAAATAAAAACAAAGAACTTAAACAATTTATTATTTTTGGTAGTTTTTTCCTTTTTTAAATTCATTTTAAATAAATTGAATCAACACAAATTATCTATTAATTTTAATAAAATTTAACAAATATTGTATTTAACTTAAACAAAAAAGAAAATATTCTCAAAATAAAAAGTAATTCTTATTACTTCAAGAAAAGAGAAATTAATTTATTCTAGTTACTACGACAGCTTGATCTTCGTTCCGGAAAGACTCAACTAACAATTGTCTACAACTGTATCAACCACAAGTTTATTCCCAGCGCAGAAGTTGCAACAATAGCAAAACTGTTTCAACAGTCATTTGGACTAAGAAGATCTAAAGATCTTGAGAATTATATTTGAAAGCCTATTTACATCCTTTGCTTACGCCACTACAATTACGCTTAAACTGTGAAGTGGGGAAAGAGAGAAAGCAATAACCGGAAGTACTTGACATATGGATGGAGAAACCATATTGGCTACATAAAAAAGTATTATCTAAAGTTTAATATTACGTATGGATATGTATTTCGCAATCCAGACTTACCCAAACGAGACAAACTAGATTTTTATATCATTTACAATAACAATATCTTATTTAATTCTCAACTAATATATGCGTTACTTAATTATATTTGCATGGAAGGTTACTAGACCTCTTGAACCTGAAACTTAAAAAAAATTAACGATAGGTCCATTTACTTAGTCTTCAGAATATGGTTTTAACCTTTCTTGGACTAATGTTGCATTTCTGCAATGCTTCAGTTACACATACTCTAATGATCTTGTAATAAGTCGAATCATATCTAAATTGAGTATTTAATCGAGTGGTGGTCCTAAATTATTTAAGTTCATAAAATACCCAATAAATTTTCTCAATAAATGTAATATAAAAATATTATTTCTCATTGCTTCCACACACCTACGTTGATATTGCAATATTTATTTAAATTAATTTAAATAAAAGCAAAAAAAAAAAAAACACAATAGAACTTAAACATCTCTATGTAAATAGTGAGTAAAACATACATTTGTGATAGTTAATATTTCTGCATATTTCCTGCCATACCAAAAACTTTTTGGGAACTGTTTTTGGGTCCTAAACGGTTTAACAGCACACCTTTGAATGCTTGGCTAACTTTTTGTACGACCAAGTTCTGATTTGTTAAAAATATTTAATAATCTTAGTACGCATTTTTGTCATTTTAATCAGAATAACAATAATAATAACATACATGTTTTACAAAGGTAAATATACTTTGGTTAAATTCTTTAATGAAAAACGTGTCTTAAGATTTTTTGATCTCACTCCTTACTCATCAATTCTTTCGCTGACATTTTATACAAAAGTTAGTTTTTTCTTAATAAATTTAATTTTTTTTATTTATCGACAATTTTTATACTTAAAAATAACAAATATCATGTAAAAAATTTGTGCACAATGTTTATATATCTGTCAAGACTTTTGGAAAAATTAAAATTATTGTTATATTTTTTAATTTATAGGACAAACAGAAAAAATGATTTTTTAAATTAATAATTCGAATAAATTTTTAAAAGATCTCAAAATAGGCTAATTTTGCTCATAGGCTTTTTACCAAAAGTTAACAGATATTAAAACAACAATTAATAAAATAATCAAAATTAGTAACAATATAATGCATCTTATGGTATATAAAAATGTCCATTTACTTCATGTTTACAAATAAATATATATTATAAATTGCATACATAAAAACGGCCGAAACAATCTGGACATCTCTTGGTTAGTTCGAAATCATTATTTGGATTTAATTTCATGTAATAAGTTTTAACAGCTTTTAAAATTTTTGCACTCAATTCTGATATAAAGTCATAATCAAAATAATAATAATTCAAAACACATTTTAGGATTCGATACAAAACGGATTCAGTTGGTATATATAATTTCAAAATTTGTTGAATATCAGGCAACATATTTTCTATAAAATCTTGTGCCAAAGTCATTAAATGTTTAAATGTATTTTCTGAGAAATGTTTAGCCATAGCTAAAATGACATCTTGAAATTTATAACCATCAGCAATATTTTTCAAAAAGAGCATACCATATTCTCGGAGTAAAATTATAATACCATTTGGTAAGGCCAATGCCAAATTTTCCAATGTCATTAGAGGATTTTTGGATTTATTGTTAATATCATTTAACGGATCTTGCATCATATCAATATTATGCTCCTTTTCGCCATTTGTAAATAAAAGTTTGACATCTTCTTTTAACAAAATGCCATTACCTGCATTTCCAAAAACCTTAAATAAATTATTTAAGTATTGACGATCGGGGATTTCGTTAACACTACGTATAACATCCATTTTTCGTAGAGTATTTCCACATATACGCATAGTTTCTTTAGACATTTTATCGAACATTTTTCTACAAAGAAAATTGAATATAATTCATATAATTGAAAACTGTAATTTTCAATGTATAAGGAGTGAGATCGAAAAATTCTTTATTTTTTGTTTTATTGAAATTAGTATTACAATTTACATAAATATATTTTTATAGTTTTAATCACTAGTAATGAAATTTTGAACCTTTTTTATAATTTTTTTATAATCATCAATTCTCTTCTTTACAAGAGCCCATTATCTCCCCACTGCCTTAGCTCCAGGCAGTTTGGAGAATTTGCCTCTCTTGGTATAAATACCATATTAGTGGTTTTGTACCTTAGTGACACATTATTAAATCTTATGATTCTAAACATTCCTTAATGTAAATTTCTGTATTAAAAAGACCGTGTTAACAAATGAATGTCTCCTTTTGCGTAACTACATATTAATTGCCAGACCAAGAACTTTTTCAGAAAACTTTCCCTCGAGCATCAGCTCTAGAGCATATGTTTCGTCATCAATTATCCAACACATTTTTTGAAAACTTGACTTTAATTTCCGTGATCTATTTCTTACCTCTAAATTTTTTAGCAGCGTTCTAGTCAGGAACTTTGGAAATCTCTATTAGCTTTAAGTTTTCGTAAAAAATGCATCTTATTTCTTTGGCTTCAGAAACATGTGAATCATACCATCTAACTGAAACAGGTTTTCTATCAATGAACAAGTTCTCCAGTACAGTTTAATAACATTGGAAACAGTTTGACGGCAGACCTTAGAATGTATGGACTTAGTTGTTGAAAATATTTAAAAATTTTACTACGCACTTTTTTCTGGTCACCTATTTTAATCAGATTAACAATATATTAAATTGTTTGACGTTAAACATAATAACGTAATTGTTTTCTAAAGGTAACTTGATCACAAAAAAGGAAATAATACATGGGTAAGTAATTTTAACGAAAAACGTGTTCTAAAAATTTTTCGTCTTCACTCCTTATTTGATGATTTTCAACCTCCCAGATGGTTAAAGCGTAATGTGGTCTTAAAAAATCTACCATTCCGTTTTATAAAAAATAAATTTTAACTTACCTTAGACGATTACTTAAGGCTTTACGGTAAGCCTGAATAGAATTTGTGCGGGCTTCATTAGCAATTTGTGATGCTAATTGGAAGTTATAAACAGAATGTGTAAACAGAAATAATGATGCTGATAATTGCATAACATCAAGCTTGGATATTTCATCGCCATTATTATATTTCTAAAATATAAATTAAATTTAACGTATTTTAAGAAATTTTTTAATATAAATAATGTAGGACTTACAAGTAATAAATCTAAAACACCACTTGCTACACCACTACCAGAAATTACAATCGAAGTTATATTCATACCATTAATAAATACTTCTAGGCCCTATAGCAAAAACAACAAAAATAAGTAGTTTTCTAGAGAGTAAATCTTTGGAAGTACATACCGCAGTTGCTTTACCCGCTGCTGCCATTGAAGTCATAGCTTTAGTAGCACCAGCAGCAACTACTCCCACAGCACCACCTACTACACCAACATAACTGGATCTTGCTTGACTGTCTGTTATACTTATAGATTGTTCATGTTTACTACGATCCACCAAATTCAATACTGAGGTTATCGAAGTAAATGCACCAATACCTAGACCAATTAGTCCAGCTGTTGCTAGAACAGGAGCTGCTATGGGCAAAGCCAAAGCAGCGAATGGTACACACGCGGCACCAAAGCCCAATACTGCTGAACCAGTTTGAGCAACACTCATAACTTTTGCTCCAGTTGTGCCATTGGGAGTACAATAAATATCCAAAATGACTTCATTATTTTCATTAAAATTATATATTCCTTTACGTGGTGCCACCATTGTACCACCAGGTAAGACATTTTCTTCAACAAACGCTTTCCAATTTTGATAAACTCTACCCGTTTCATCAACATAAATCATGCAACAATTTTTACTATTCGAATAATCTTGAAAAAATCGTATGGAAAAAAATTAAAATGGAATTAAAAAAAAGTAAAAATTAAACTTACTGTCACATTTTTTACAACGAAATACTGGATGACAAGAAAATTCAGTTGAATCAAGTACTTTATTATAATAGGTTTCTTGTGTGACCATTACATAAAATAAATATGTTACCGATGTTTTATTTGTGTACTTTCCTAAAGAATTTCAATTACTATTAATTCATTAAAACAGTTATTATTACGATAAAAAAACCTACGCTGAGCCCACACACTTTCAAAGATTGTATTCCTTAGTTTTTCAATAGACTTTTGTTCCTTTTCCCGATCTGGTATAAGTTGTTTCAATTTCTTTTTCATAACATCATGATCATTTGGAGCTAACCTGAAGAAGATATAATTAGTGATTTTATTTTAATTATATTAGCTTACCACAGTAAACGTCTATCACTTTGGAACTGCTGAATATTTTGACTTGTTTTGTAATGAATTTGAAGGGACACAAGTTCTTAATGGGTTAGACCTTCAAAGTGCTTATAGATAGTCCTTTTTAATTCACTACAAAAATACTTTCAAATGATCTCAAGCATTTATTATAGTTTAAGATATTTACACCCATTTTTAACTTGATTCCCAAAATAGCAAGAACATTACATTTCTTTAAAAATATTAATATCTAGTCAAAATGCACTGGACCTCCTGATTTGCGTCGCCTTATAAGAACTGAAGAAAGTCTTCAAATTATGTGAAATAAGGGGAATTTCCTTTTTTGCTATATAATTGGTGCTAAGAATATGCTCTAGTGTATTTATTAGAAAGAAAGAACAGTTGATATAACTTCTGGATGTATTGTTTTCGTCTATCCAAGTGGTCCCACCATAAATGGAGGTGTTTTAAGAGTGTTAGGGGTATTGTAAAAACAACCAATCCTTAATGATATTAAAATTAATATTTTTATGCATTACATTATCAAAAAACACTAGTTGCCCAACCCCAGACGCTGAAATTCATTCCCATGCCATAACAACTGTACCTCCCCTTTTTTTGAGGTCAAAACACTACATTCATCAGGAATTATTACCTTATCTCAAAAGTATATTAGTTTATTCATGTATCTTTAGGTTTGGGTTCATTTCCCCTTTTTAACTATTTACCGAACAGATGGTACTGTTCCTTCTTACATATTGGGTCGTCTTAAAAACATTTAATTATTACGATGGGTGGTACATGGAGTTTTTATACGCACTTAAAATAATTTTTCTTTCTTCAATTGTAGCTTAATTTCTTTTTCCTATAATAGAAGTGGCTTTTGCGAAAATTTTCAATTTAGTACCGTTAGTAAATTTTGATAGATCAGTCTTAAAGAATTGATTTATAGTCATTAAAATTTACCGAAGGTAAACGATATTGACATCTGTGTACATATTTAAGAAATTGTACATACTTACCCACATGTACTTCCTTACGCAATTCAAATGCGCAGAAAATATATATTTACTTACAGATCCCATATAACGTCGTCAGCAAAGCCACAATTTTGTGCCAATTCCTGCTGAGCCTGTTTTATGGTTTTTCTTTTTCTTTTTTCACTTCATTTTTTATCAATTCCTCTAACTGAGCAATGTTTAATGTATCAATATTAACGTATTCAATAATTTCCACGCTTGTTGTGCCCAAACGGACCATTAAACGATATTCCATTTCTGCACGTGTTCCATTCAGACTTAATTTATGTTCCAGTAAAAATTGTTGAAGCTGATCAAATGATATCCTTGAAATCATTCTTTCTCTAGCAAACGGAACTTGATTGCCTCCAATATGTTCCCGTAGTAGCTGTTGTAATTGCTCCTTTCTACCCATTTTATTTGTGAACCGTACTTTATGTTTGGTAATGACAGACTGACTGAATTTAGAAGTGTTTTAGCAAAATATTTAGTAACCATTGAATGATGCTGGGGGAAATCCCAAACTTAAAATTAGCTAAAATCTATTTTTTTTTTACTTAGTAAAAATAAAATTGGTATTGGTACTTTAGTACATTTTGGGATTTTTTAGAATTCTTATTTTATTTAAAAAAACGGTTACAGACATTAGAAACCGAAATATTTGCCTTATATTTCAAATATTATGTGTAGTGCGTGTGATAATAAAAACTATTGAAACAATTTTGAATATATAAAATTTGAAATTTTATTAAAGTACTTTTAAAACATTTTACCCATTTTATAACTGATTACATTGTCTGTATACATAAAAAGTTGGTAACGCGTTTGTTGCCACTTGGAAACAAAGCTGCCAGATATAATTATTTTTGATCGGTTTTTATTGCAAGATTATTTTTATTTATAAGAATATGAAAAATTCTAACTAAAAATCCCATAATTATTAACTTTTTTCTATACACATTTCGTTGATATACTTGTTTACGACAACAAAATTTTCCAAATAGACGAAGAGATTACGATAAGAGCAATGAAAGAAAAAAATTAACATTTTAAAACGTGTCAAGTAAATGTTTGCGGAACATATGAAAACATTGGAAGTTTTAATTTTTTCGATTTTTCTATTTGAATGAAATGCTATTATTTTTAAGCATAATTTTCTTATTCCTTAAAAATTACATTTAATTATAAAAGTAAAACAAAATGCAAAAAAAATGAGAAATTTTACATTTACAATGTTTTTCATAATTTTTGTAAACATTTATTTGCTGTAATTTTTCCATTCGTCGCCATTGGTACGGGTATTCCCTTTAAAATTGTAACAATTCCAGACGATTAATTTTAAGTTTTTTTTAATTATTTTTTACTATTATCGTCTTTTTCCAAATCATAGTATCATCGTTGGTCAACATCCTTTCTGATATTAACATTTTGACTCGTCTTTTGTTTTTATTTTATTTGTACGCATTTAAAGCAATTTTTCTTTCTTCAAATTTACTTTTTTTCTTATTCAGAAGTGAAGTTAGTATTTTTTTGAATACCGTTATAAAATTTTGACAGATCAGTCTTAAAATTACCAAATTGCACAGTTTATGATTAGCAAGGTCAATAAAAGAGTATACTTTTGGGTTTTGGGATATGATAGAATTCCTTTAATGCAAGCCAAATTTCCATGTATTAATAATGGAGAATGAATGTACATTATTTGTATTTTGTAAATAATATTTTTTCAGTCTATTTAAAATAAAATTAGTTATTTTTTTATCGAAATTAAATTCGAATAAAATATATGTATATTTTTTTAAGTTAACCCTTTTTATACTCTCTTAGTCCATTTCGTCTGAGTATTTGTTATAGTCCTAAGAGGTTTTCTATTTAAACCCTGGAAAATCCGGTCAGAAATAACTTCTAAGTTTAAGCAAAAACTTTTCATAAAAATTGTGAACTATAAATCGACAAATTAGAACGAATTTTTGTAATAATATTATGTACTTCATTTATTATATGATTTATTTTATGACTTATTATTTAATCCGTGTTATATTTAAGAAAAACTTTTAAATACTGCATACGCCTGTGAGAGTATGTATGAATATGTATTTGCGAAAAATAGCGTATTTACTTCCTACGAACTTGAGATTCAGTATAGCTGAATATGATTTTTTATTTTTTTATATCAACCTTTTTCAGAGTTTTAAAATATACGCTTGCTTTTGTTTTTTGAGTGCATATCTAAAATCAACATTATTTTTCTTTGAGTGTTTAAATACAACTCTGCACTTAAACGCTTTTTAAACCCAGTTCAATACAACAACAAGAAAAAACAAGCTCATTCATTAAAACTTTATTTGTTGTCTTGTTGGAGACTTTTATGGATCGTTCGAAGAAAGATAATTAAAATCAAAGTATAAATAAAAATATTACAAGTGTTATTTAAACAATATTTTTATATAAAATAAAGAAGCAAAATTTTAAATTATGTGAGTAGATTTTTTAATGTTAATTACTAAAGTTAATTCCGAAATTATTCATATAAGTAAAATTGATAATACTAATTAAACAAAATGCCACACCCTAAACAAGCCAAGCTTTACAAATTGAGGAGTGTCTGTTTATTATTCATGTAAATTGGATGTTTTTATTAAAAATTTTGTAATTATCAAATATTTTCAATTAAATTAAATATGTTCTCTATTTCTATTTTAGAGTTTCGTTTTAAAAATAAAATATATTTTTCAAATATTATTTAAAACATCAATGCCTAGTGTTATGCTAAAGCGTGTCATCATCAGAACACTACGAAGACATAATCATCTGACAACATTATCCTACGGGTGTAAATGAAAAAATAGTCATAAAATATTTAAATTCTTCCATTCTCATCATTTTGGATTAATTCTCTTCAAAAATAGTCTGCTGCTTATAGACTATGTCAACAATAGAAGAACGTACTGCTTACGAAAAGAATCCGTATTTTACTGGTCATATTTATGGTAATTTTTCACCATTTTATGTGACTATTGCTGTTTGTACAGTTATTCTTGGTTCGATTATACTTTTAAATATTATTATTGGTTGCTGCTCAAAGCATCGTCAATATTGGCAGGATAGACATACAGGAAATCGTTGGTTGGTATCAATTTGGTCAGCAACTCCTCATAAACAACCACCATTGGATTTAACTGAACTTAAAGACGTTCATTATTTTCAAAGCTTACAGGTAAGTGAAATGTGTACAGACGTGCACAAATTAATATCATATACAATGTTTAAATGCTTTCGGTGATAAGAAATTTTATATACGATCCACCTTAAATGCGTGTGATGTAAATATGTTACACATACACGAAAGTTCTTCATTTAGCTCTGTCAATTATTGTGGGTGTGAGCGTGCCAACAACAGACAGACAGACAGACAGAAGGACACATTGACGTACATAGCTAAATCGACTTAAATTTGGATGCCAGAATATATATAAGTCCATGGGGTCTGAGGTGATTTAATTTTAGCGTTACCAACGGAATGTCAAAGTTAATGAAATCTCTTCATCACTTGTGGTTTTATATTTTATTTAAATATTATTAAAATAACTCTTCTCTTATAATGTCAGATTCTTAACATACATATATGTTATTAAAAACGAAACCATTAAACTTAGTTATATTTTTTATTTTATTGTTGTAACAAGTGATTGGCATTTTTGGCTCCACTGCATATTGCTTGGAGAAGAATATTTTGAAAAAAATTGTAATATGCTTATGGTCATTGTCGTGCTGGAAGAAATAGTTGGTTTCAATACCTTGTTTTAAGCACTTTCATGCAAGTTATCCTTTAGGAAACTCAGCTGTCGACATACAACCTCAATGGCATGACCATGTTCATCACCATGTTCAACAGTCGAGAGAATGTGTGTTATTTCTGTTCAAGGACGATATCTATTTTGGATTTTTTTCATATTTAAAAACATTGTGCCAAGTTTTGCGAGGAATGTTTGAAAATGTATTACATATTACTTAAAAGTGCATAATTCTCACATATATGTTAGTATTGTTGTTGTTGTTGGTTTTGTTGCAACAGCTTGAACAGCAGGCCAATAAATTATGCCATCTCTATAGGATGAGGCCATAGATATTCTTTACTAAGAGTGGTAAAACTGGCTTGGCAGTTAAATAAATTTCGTGTATCATGCAGTCCTCGGGTACATGCTGGGCATATGCTAGGGACGACATCCCAATCTTAGTTGTACTAAAAGTACTCTTATAGATCGTGGTTGATTCTATTAAATGTTTGCAATAGTAGGTGGGTGGCCTTTAAGTACGACATTCATACGGAAATTTTAAATGTTGGAGTTTGAGATCTCTGTTCAATTATTTAATTAAATTAAAATTAAGTGTTCTAAATTCAGAAGAAGACTATATGATTAAGCAATGACCATCTGGGAAGGTTAATGAAACATTTTTCATTTTGAATATTCTTATTTGTTTTTTCTTTGCAGCCTGCTCCACGTCTATTTAACGTAGACATTGAAGCTCAAGCAGAAGACGTACCAATTCATCATCAATATCAACAAAGACCTCCACGTCCAGAAGGCAGAGGTTTACATCAACAAAGGCAACGTGAAGAATACGTTGAATTACATACCAAAAGAGAAAGCGATATATAAGTTAGAAAGAAAAAAGCATTTATATAATTAAAAATGGCTTTTATTATCCTTTATCCAGCTGTAGCTGCTTTAGCACTTTTCATTGTTGGCGTTATTATAATAATGTTACGTTTTGGGCCACGTTTATGTGGTCTACGACATCATGCTCTACCCGATAGGGAGGAATATGGTGAACGTGCTTACGATCATGAAATCAGTTATGCTTGATATCGAATGTACAAGTTTATTTATACATTTAAATTTTAAATGTTATTTTATCCCTCCATTTTTTAAATACACATATATTTTAAGTGCCTTTAATCATTCATTTTTTGTAACGAAATATCCGTCCAATAAAAACAAATCAATAATTTTTTTTTCACAAAATATAGTATTAAGCTAAAAATAAAAACATATCACATTAATTTTATAAAATTTTACAAAACGTACTAATTTCTTTTAGTGATACCCCAAATATGGTATTTTTTACTGGTGTTTAAATATATTTTTAAATATAAATTTATATTATATTGAAAATGTTTTTTTTTCTAAATATACCAAAAAGATTCATAACTCAAAATTACTACTGATGTGTAGTTTAAGAATGTAACAAAACAAATTTATCACTTCTTTATTTCAAAAGAAATATTAAGGTACAAATTATATTGCATTGAGTTTTATTTAATGAGCGTTCTAGTAATAGGAAAATATTGGTTTATATAAATAACCAAAGTTTAAATCTATCATATGAAACAAATTTTATTAATATATCTTATGTCGTTTAAAAAATATTCGATTTATAAAAAAAATCTTTTTATCAAGGTCATTTCTAAGGTTAACGATATGAAAATGTATATACTTGTAAAAGATATATTCTATTTTCGAATTCTAAAAAATATTTTCATCCACGCCCAGTACAACAGAAATTATTAAGATCTAAACTTTTCTACTTGTGTTATTGTAAATGGGCGTGGCATGAAAATAATTGTTGACATTTACTTACCACTCAATTATATCCTCCTGGTGTTTGACGAAATTTTTGAGAAAATAAAAAATTGTAAAAATTCAAATTTCATGGGATTTTAACAAAAATCACTATATCGCTGTTATTTATAGAGATATTGTTTTGATTTTTTGCACACTTATAGAATGTAGTATGTTCTTTTAGAATATGACAAACATTAATTTGCCACGCCCTTTTTTGAACAGCAAAAAAAAATTCGAATGTAAAATATGTTACATTAAATTTGATTTATTGGGAGCGGCAGTATTTATTTTTAAATGAGCAGCCTAAGCTTTCATATGACACAAATTTTGTTAAGATATCTTATGTCGTTACACAAATATTTCTGGAAAAAAACGCCCACTTTTAATATTGCTAATGTTTTTATAAGTTAACGAAATGAAAATGCATGCACTTGTAAAATTAATATTCCATTTTAAAATTCTACAAAAATATTTTCATCTACGCCCAGTACTATAAAATTTATTAAACTTAACTTTTCTACTTGAGTTTTTGTAAATGGGCGTGAAATATATCTTCAGTCGTTTAAAAGTAATAAGACTTTAAAGAAAAATATTTGCTACCAAGGTACAGTTTTTGACTCTTTTTAAATTCTTCAAACGATTGGATCTTTCAACGAGTTTCATTTTAATTTCTAAAAAAGAGTTTCATTTTTTATCGGTTTTGAACAAGAGTTTAATTTAAAAAAAAATGATAAAAATTAAGAAAGATAAAAATAAAAAAGAGCAAAATTTAAGAAAAGAATTGAAAGAAGAAAAGAAATTGAATAATTCACACAAATTGTTTTGAATTCGTGTGTATCAGTAAAAGAATGTTTTTATTAAACTGAAAAAAGTAATGTTTGTATGTTTACAACTTTTGTTTGAATATATAAACGTACTCAAACATTTTTCTTATTATATTTTTTTATATAAAACAGCAGTTAGTTTTATTATGCAAGAAATTTGTTCGTGTACAGCATATTTTTATTTACTTCTCAACCATTTCGCAATTTTGAGGAGCAAAAAAAAAAAACATCTTTTTTACTCTTCGTTAAAAGAATTTTAATCGAAGAAAACATTTTTTGTATGTCCTCAAAGAAGAGTAAAAATAAAGATCATTCGAAATTAGAGATTTTGCTCCGCGTTTTTCCACACACTGCTTACTGTTCAATTATGTTCTCCTGGTGACTGACGAAATTTTTGAGAGGAAATAAAGAATTCAAATTTCGTGGAATTATATATCTCTATAATTATAGAGATATTCCTATGAAATTATATGTACTTATAGAAAAAGGTATGGACTTAAAGAATATAACAAAATATATGTGTCACGTGTACTTTTCAAAAGAAAAATTTTAGTGTAAAATATATTACATTAAATTTAATTAAGTGGACGTGGTAGTAAATGGAAAAATTTGTGATTAAGTGGGCGTTTTTTCAGAACACAAGTATTTTTGGAAAAATGCTTACTTTTTATTATTGTGAAGGTTTTCACAAAAAATCGTCATATCTGTCAGATCCACTACGACATGAAATTTGAGGGATTCTGGGAGAATTATATAGTTTTACTTACTGTTAAAAATAATAAAAACAATATTTTTGCTAGATTTTTATTTAATATTAATTTTTGTTTTTGTTTTTTATTTTATAATTATAATTATTTATACTGGCTTTTTCAGTTATCGAAATAATGTTTATTAAGCAATTTTAGTGTTTTTTCTTCATTATTTGTTAATTTGTTTATATTCTTTTGCATATAAATTCATATTCAAATTGTGATTGTTTTTTTTTCTTAATAATTGTGGTGTAAATTTTTTTTTGTTTTTTTTTATTATTTTTAATTATTTTATAATATCAATTACTAAATATATATATATATATATATATATATATATATATATATATATATATATATATATATATATATATATATATATATAAGTTAAACTTGCATTTACATTATATGAGAAAAGTATGTATGTATTTATTGCAAATAAAATAATAAAATATTTTAAATAAGATTCTATTTAGCAATAAAAAAATGATGAAATATTCATCAATATTGATGATTAATTCATAAGAAAAGTTAAAACTTTTTATTATTTTGTTCTAAACTTATAAAATGTTATTTTATTGCATGTTAATTTTGAAGATTTATATATAAATATATATATATATATATATATATATATATATATATATATATATATATATATATATATATATATATATATATATATATATATATATATATATATATATATATATATATATATATATATATATATATATATATATATTTATATATAAATCTTCAAAATTAACATGCAATAAAATAACATTTTATAAGTTTAGAACAAAATAATAAAAAGTTTTAACTTTTCTTATGAATTAATCATCAATATTGATGAATATTTCATCATTTTTTTATTGCTAAATAGAATCTTATTTAAAATATTTTATTATTTTATTTGCAATAAATACATACATACTTTTCTCATATAATGTAAATGCAAGTTTAACTTGTTTTTTTTTAGTTTTTTTTTTTTTAATATTTTTTAATATAATTTTTTTGTAAATCAATTTAACATTTTTTAACTTAAAAAATTATTTATTAAATAAATAAAATTAAAAAAAGATTTATTTTATAATAGACTTTTTGTTTTTGCAAATAAAAGGCACTCTTAAAGTTTTGTGTTCAAATATTTTAAATATACAGTTTGTCAAATATATCTTTGCATTCACCAAAAAGAAAAAATAATAAACAAAAATAAACTTCAATAATGAATTCTCTCTAAAAATCCTTAAATTATCCATTTTTTCTATGCACATCTCGTTGCTATACCTGTTTACGACTATAAGACCCAATATTTTTCATAAATCCAGATACATTACAACTACAATAAAAGAAAACAAGTTTAAGTGTTGTAGTCAGTCAAGCCCGACTATGCAATACCCTATACAAATGTCTGCTACGTAAATTTTTTGAACAACACTCGTGTAATGCTTATGTGTGCAATATATTATTGTTAATCATTATGTGAAAATTACGCGTTTTAAATGGATTTTATCTGGAGTGTTATATGGGAATTAATTACGCACAGCGGTTTTGGTTTTAATTTTAATCTTAATTTTAATAAGTTTATGAGTTTGAAAGTGATATTTGGAAAGGAGGTTATATGGGACCTATGAGAAATAATAGACCGATCTTGATATAAATTTTCACATCATTTTAGAATATTATAAAACTTTTTTTGCAAAACTTGATTAAAATAATTGTATATTTAGGAATATCATGGACAAAAAACTTCATTGCGCAGGACAATTTGTATGGGGACTATATGAAATAATAAGCTGATCATAATTTCAATAGGCATATCTTGAAAGTTGTACTTTGCGTACTAGCTTTACGAACGGACGGACATGCTTAAATCGACTCAGGTGATTTTGAGTCGAACGGCATATTTAATTGAATGAATTGCAAGTTTTAAGGAATAAGAAAATATTCCTTTGGAGGACAAGTTTAAAATGATTGGTAAATTTCAATTATTGCAGGGGAATATCCGTTAAGAAAATCGATCCTATGCAATCATTCACACAATCAGGATCATATACAATACCATATCCCCCCAGTACGAAATTGAAGTAAGACCTGAATTAAAAACAACTTCAACCAATTAAAAGTTATGTTTTTAAACCTGTATGTAATAAGTATAAATGGAGGCGCATTTCCAGTAAAAAAAATTACTATGGGTAAAGTCTGTGGATGCCTTCAATTTGAGTTGCGATATGGCAATGTATAAATTCCTGAATTTTTGAACTGAATCAGTCCTTTGTAACTTGCCTTCCAAGCATTACACACACAAATACGAGGTCACCAGTGATTTTAATGACATTAATTTTACAAGGAACATTTTCTTATGACTTAAAAATTAAATTCCATTACAAAAAAAAAAAAAAATCACCGTGAAATTTCACATTTTTTGCAAACATTTATTTGAATTTTTTTTAGAATGAGTAAACTTACTTTTTTGTTGGTTTTGTTGTAACAGGTCCGTCAATTTGGAAAATTTTGGTATATTATAGTCGAGAACAGGTATAGGAACAAAACGTGTTCAGAAAAGAATGGATAATTAAAGAATTTTTAGTTGAAATTTATAAATGAATTTAAAAATTTTCGCATATTTTCATGATTAAAAAATATATATATTTGACAAACTGTACAAACAATTTTTTTCTGTGGAAAATAAAATGTCAAAGCATTTTTTATTTAGTGTATATATTTTTTAATATTTTTTATATTTATTTAGTTCTACGAATAAAGTGTATAAAAATTTGCAGTAAAAAATGTTGTAGGGAATTTGTATATTTGATTAATTATTGTTGAAATTGTTTTCTTTCTAACAGACTTTTATGTTGGTTTTTGTTTTCTATTTATTTATGACCTCCACCACAATATCTGAGTCGATTTAGGAATATCCGTCTGTCTGTCTGTCTGTTTGTTGGCACGCTCAGCCTGAGTATATGTTATAGCCGTGAGACGTTTTCTATATAAAACCAGCAAAATCGGTTCAATATAATGAAAAATATAAATCGATATCTAAGATTAAGTTGAAGTAAAAAATGAAATTTTGCCAAAATATTAAATTTTAACTGTGGCAAAAAGGAAAAACAACATAACATATGACTTTTCATTGTGAAGCTTTGAACTTTTTAAAATTTGATTGAAAATTTCAAAAATGTATTATATTGTATTTCCTTTTTTCCACAGATATTTACTTCATTATCATTCCAAAAATTATCAAAATCGGTTTAGTAGCATGAAAAGTTCTAGCCAAAAAAGATAACTAATTTTATGACTCATTTTAGGAAAAACTTTTGTATATTGTGAGTGTGAATGTATGAAACATAACGTATTTACTTCACACACATTTGTGGTGGAGGGTTTTGAAGATTCGGCATAGCCGAATAAAGCTCTCCTATTTGTTTAGTTTTTATTTTATTTTTTTTAAATAAATTACCTTAGAAAAGGATCTTTTTTTTAGGTATTTTTCTTGCTTTAAAGGATTTTTGTTTAAATGCTAAATTCCTAAAATGTCTGTTTTATTTTCTAAGTAATAATTATTGTAATATATGCATGTATAATAATATTAGACTAACTAGAGAAAAGCTTGATCGTTTTAATTTATATATTTTTCTTATCTATAAAAACATTTTATCAAATATTTTTTTTATATTTAAAAAAATTAAATCAGTTTTTAACAACAATTCTGTATATCAAATATTTTTTGTAAAATTACTTTTATTTGCTTTCTTTTGGCATGAATTTTGTTAAAATATCTCATGCCTCAAAAAATTCAAACCTTTCACGAAGTCAACTTAAAATTTTCACATGTGAATAAATTTTTATAGTCTGTTCCTTTATATCGAACTAAAACTCAAGAGAACGAAAACCAGTCAATTTTACAAGAACTTGGTTCTTGTAAAATTGGAAGCTTTCAAATTAGTTAAAATCACAACGAATTGTTATTTCGATAACAGAGAATTTTGAAGGAAAGAATAAGATGTGTAATTATAGTTCTTCATCGAAAAATTTATTTAGGCAAAAGCTAAATAGTAAAAGACTAATTATGACATTTCAGTTTGAGATATGAAACTATTAAGTTTTCGCTCGACTCACTGTACGCATACGAATTTATAGAAACCCAAATCTATAAATTCGAAAAGTTTTGTTCGAGATAGAGAAACAGACAGTTCACATTTCTTGTGGACAAAAGTCAGCGTCAATACATCGAAATATTAAAGAGACTTTTAGAAATTTCGCTCTTACTAACAATTTTGTCAAAATTCGTGTAAAATTGTAACTTTAAGACTGATGACTGTTAAAATTTAATTTATCTAACGTCACTTCTATTAAAAATGAGTGAAAAAAGAAAAAGAAACTCCAATTGAAGAAAGAAAAAAAATCAACCGGTAAATATGCACCGTGGAATTTGTGTCGTCTCTGTGAATGTTATTCAAAACAGCTAAACATTAATAATTAGTAGAATCTTGCACACACATATGTATGCTCCGTTCATAAATTCAAAGTTCTTTTCTAATATGCCTCAGGGGTAAGTCCATCCAGAAAGAAACTGTTTACTAAGCATTTCATTATATTCCTTAACCGGAAAGATTTTTGTCTCCTCATGTAGATGTTGTGTTGGAGATATTTGTATACAGCTCGAAAGAAGGTTTAGATGACGGTGACTTTTGTCCATGTGTGTTTATAATAATTTGTTAATATTGAAAAAATATTATTTATTAATAATTTTATTTCTTTAAAATTTTGTCAGATCTGTCAATATATTCAATAGGCGTGACTATAAACCGAATATTTGTTTACTCTAAAATAAAAGATTTGATGAATGTCTTATACAAACATTCAGTATTCTTTCAATTCGCTTGGAGTTTATATGATGGTTTTTTTGTTATGTCTAAAATATTCTATATTTTCCACAACATTTTATAAAATTAATAATTTTTAATTATAATTTTTGTTGGTGTATTGCAAATAATTTTTAATAGATTTTTAATTTTTTTTGAGAAAAAAATTAAATTAATTAAATTTCAATAATTTTATTTTTTTGTATTTTCATTCATTATTATTGTTTATATTAATTTAATAGATAATTGTTTTAAATATTTTTTAAATATTTGTTTATAGTTTTTGTTTTTGTTTATAAATTAAAGCTGCTCAAAATATACAATTGTTAGTTAGTTAATTAGTTAGTTATTTTAAAAAATTGGTCTTATTTCATATACGTACATACATGTGTATATAAATGTAATTTTTATATATGTTTTTATTATATAATTAAATTTATATTGTTCTTTTTTTAATATTTCTTAACTAGCAAGAAATATAATTTTTTTAATGAAGAAATTTTAAACAAAATAAAAAAAAAAACAAAACAACAATTTTCAAAATTGACATTTTTTTTAAAGAGAAAACACCCTGATTATGTTATTATTTTTTTCTAATAATATTAATTAATTAGTTAATTGATAAATGTTATTTATATATATAAAAAAAAGAAAATTTCATTATAAAAAAAATTTAGGGTTTTTTTTTGTTAAAATACATGATTTAGTAGATAATAGTAAAAATTTTGTTGTTGTGTTCGATCATCTTTGGATTGCATATCAACGCCTCCATTTATTTGCGATTTATGTTTTATGGTATTTTTATTATTATTATTATTATTATCGTTGTTGTTGTTGTTATTATTATAATTATTTTTATTATCATCAAAGAAAATATTAGTAAATATTATAAATACAAATGTTAAATAAACGCATAATATTAATATGACAGCAATATGATTTGTACAACAACAATTTTGTTTCGAAGATAAATTATTATTGCTGTTGTTGGTGTTGTTATGTTGTTGATAGTTACTATGATTATTACGTGACGTAGTTGTAGTCATTAAAACATTATTGTTACAACAATTATTAGGGGTTGGTGGTGGTGGTGGTGGAGCATTATGTTTACGTGTTGGTTTAATATTGTTGCTATTGCTGCTTGTTATGTTGTTGGTGCCATTCATTTTGCTGTTGCCATGACCATTTTTAATAATTTGTTTATTATGTTTAATGTCATTTGCATTGTTGCTGCTGTTTATGTTAATATTGTTGTTGATATTGTTATTGGCATTGGTTTTACTGACAACAGTTGTTTTCATTCCCTATTATATAACAGCATTTTCCACATAATTAGCTGGCAACATACCGGTCTTACCAGTACGTTCAACACGTCCAGTCATCCAACCCGAATCAATAGATTCTACTTCAAATATTATATCACCCTCACGGAAACTTACCTCATCAACATCTTGGGCCTCATAATCATACAAAGCACGATAGACACGCTAAAGAATAACAGAAAAAAAAAGAATATGTTGAAAAGGCAAAAAAGGAAAGAGAAGAGACTGACTTACCAAACTTTGTTTTGTTTGTTTTGCTTGAACATTGTGATGTATTTGCTGTTGTTGTTGAACTGTTGTTGGCATTTGTTGATAGTATTGTTGTTGTTGTTGCATTTGATGTTGTTGCTGCTGTTGTTGTAATTGTTGTTCAGCTGATAAAGAACCATAAATACCATTAACTGGATCAATATCGGCTACCGAACCAATACGTTTTGGATATGAATTATTAACTGATTTGCAAAATAAAATAAAAAACAATCAAATAAATAAATAAATAAATAAATAAATAAATAAATAAATAAATAAATAATAAACAAAAACAATAATAAAATAAAAAAACGTATAATAGTTCCACAAAAATTTCATTTGTGT
This sequence comes from Cochliomyia hominivorax, assembly GCA_004302925.2. Taxonomy (NCBI): domain Eukaryota; kingdom Metazoa; phylum Arthropoda; class Insecta; order Diptera; family Calliphoridae; genus Cochliomyia; species Cochliomyia hominivorax. The sequence goes on along the minus strand of PYHX02000413.1, from coordinate 19,712,086 downwards.
AGTTGTTATATACCCAATTTCTCCCCCATCATTATAAAAAAATCGGGTAAATTTCGCTGGATTCGCTGGATGAAATTGCCAAATATTTAAGAAGTATTATGCGGGGGGTTTCAAAATTTTGTCCTATCACTTTCTCAAGGTACTGTTTTACTGGACAAAATGAGGGACGGATAGGAACAGGGGGACAGGTAGCCCTCATACAATGGAAATATTAATTATCGGATATCTAAAGAGTTATTGAAGAAAGAGTATTAAGATTTCAATAACTCAATGAACAGTTGTAGTTGCCAAAATATGGAACGGATAGGATCCGGAGAAGAGGTAGGCCCTAAATTTATAACCAATCATTAATATTACTAATCGAATATCTGAATAACTTTATTTCAATATGCCACCTTCCCACCGGGTTTCACGTTCATGGAGATAATATTCCTCCTTGAACAACAGCTATACATGAAAGCTATACATGTAACGGATCTTTTAGACCTCTTTAATGGTACAAATAGGGTGAAGCAACGTACAGACAGACTGGTGTTGAAACTGACATTTAAGAACATTCGAAGTTTCACCAAAGACAAAAGTCTGGTAGGACGAGAACCAGTGGCCTGGCAGGACATACTCAGTCTTATCATATTCGTGCTGGTGTAGCAGGTGAGTGAATAACTCCAAACCCTAAGCAGGAGAGGATTTTATATCCAGACAATATAAAGCCCGATTTACTACCTGTGTCCGTTAATGAGGGCACGGAGGTAGTGGTTTGGATAAAAACAATCTTAGTGTTAAGAGCACCGTGGTGTTAGGCCAACATACCAGATATTCACGTAAATCTTGAACACCTTTTTTCAATTTGGCCAAATCTCCATTGCATTGAATTTTTTTAATACACGTCGCTGGTTTAAAATATTTTTATGATACATTTTATTAGAGATTTATGCCAACTGAGGTGATTTGCGGAAGTGGGGTTATGGGATATAGAGTAGTATAGTCTTTTCTGGATGTATAAATCTTAAAAAGTGGCACAAGGGCAACCAGCTGGAAAGTCAAACAGACTGGCAGATGGACTAATGTAATCTTTGGTATTTTATGATTTCGAATGGATGATTTGTATTAAAATATATTGAATAGGAACAGACAATTACACAGGATTTGTACCAATCGATTTGTTTGAAAAAAACAATCAATACAAAACCATCAGACACTATAATACTCCACCATGCTAGAGTTCGGTCATATGGGGCAAGACCGATTGAAAGCCAATACCACGTAATGGGATGTGATAAAATTTTATCTTTTAAATAATGTCTCAACTGAATTTCATTGTGGATGAATAATTATATTGAAAGGTGAATATTTCCTCTCCAAATCAGAATGTAGTTTTGAACCGATTGGTATTATTTTTATTAGAGACGTAATAATAGAATTTTTATGATGTTCCTACATCATAGTGAGAACTTGGGAGTATTGATTATCCAAGTTTATATAATGAAAATATAAATAATATTTTATATAGTAATTAAAGCCACATTAAATTATAAAGCAACCGTAAATTAATTACAAAATTAATCAATTTAAACAAATTATACATAAAAAAGCCACATATAAAAAAACAACAAAAATTAACTTTAATGTTAAATGTTAACTAAAAAAAAAGAAACTTTATTATTTAAAATATAAATAAAATGAATAAAAATTATTTGTATCTCTCCAAGAGGGATACAATTTACCAAGGAAACCTGATTTTATCTTAATAATAAATGAGATCGAAAAATTCTAAACATACGTTTTTCATCAGAAACTTAAACAAGTGTAAATATTGCACTTCTATTTTTGACTCTTTTTTTTATTCTTCAAACGGATCTTTCAAAGAGTTTAAATTTAAAAAAAAAAAAATGATAGAAATCAAAAATGAGCAAAATCCAACGAAGAATTGTATAATGAATAATTCGCACAAATTGTTTTGAAGTGAAAAATGTTTTTTATTACTCACATATTAAGATGTGTTCACTATTTGTTGTATGAATTTTTATGAATTTCGCAATTTTTTATTTCAACTAAAAGAAGAGTTAATTATTTTTTTAATTAAGATTAAAATTAAAAAAAAAGAGTTTTATTTTTTTAATCTCCTCAAAGAAGAGTAAAAATAAAGAATAAAATTAAATAAAGAGATTTTGCTTCGAGGTTTTCCATACTCTGATATATTGTTAATTTGATTAAAAAGTCTTGACTTGGTCCTGCAAAAACTTGGCCAAGGACTCAAAGGTCTGTCGTCAAACTGTTTCTAATGTAATTAAACCTTCTAAAGCAAAAAATGGAAACACTTCATAGATTTTATGCTTCCAATATATCCGATAGGAAATCAACCCGATTGACTCAATGCTCGAACTATTTGGTATGAAAAGTAAAAGATCCATGTTAAAAAAACAATGCTCCAAAAGTTTCTGACAGAAATGTTGCTACAATTAAGAGGCCAAAAACAGAGCAGGTATATTGAAGCCAAGTTTTATGAAAAACAATATTCTTGCTGGATAATGGATGATGAAACGTGAGTTCTGGCAGATTTTTCGCACTATAAAAACGTTAAACCTCAAGATTAGTGGTTTCGTTTTCATTACACATATATGTATGCTAAGAAAATTTCGATCTCACTCCTTAAATAAGGTATGAAAAAATGGATTTTTTTTAAATATAAATTCTATTCCCGTACTAATCCAATAATCAAACTTATTATTAAAAACTATTAAAAAAGATGGGCTAAAAACCAATTTGGAGGGGGCAATTATATGTGGCCAATTCATATAATTCAACAGGCATCTTGCTTGGACCAAAACAATATCATGTGGCAAATTTGATCAGATATCTTCAAAACTGAGACCTGTATTTTGCGTAAAAGCATTACATAGCCGTTTCTGAGTCGAAAGGTATCCTTTAAAGTGGTGGTAGTACTATTACTGCCCGTAACAAATATCTGTGCACCTATGAGGCAGATATAACCTACATCATGCGATAGGGATAGAAAATTATAGACCGACCCTCATTAAATTAGATTTTATGCTTTGATATTATGTTAAACTTATGTTTACATGTTCTATATGTGATATTAATGCCATTTAAAGTGATTTTTGGAAATCGGGGTTAATATATATGGACTATAGGAAAGTATTAACTGATGTTTTTCTTTTTTTTAATAAATCTTGCAAAATATTATCTTAAAACAATTTATTTGTTTCTGATTAATATACTTTAAACCGATTTTCAAAAATGAATCTACATGGAAACTGTCGTTATTTGTGAACCGATCTTCTTTATTACATCGATCTCAGATCTTACTGAATGAACTAATCTCAGCATTTACTTCTGTTTAATTTTATTTAAATATCTTCATGTCTGTGTGTTTTGAGAGTTCAAAAACAAACGATCATTATCAATTTTTATAGACTTAAATCGACTCAGATAGTGATTAAGGTTAAGCTCGGTATATTTAAAAGTGGATAATACGCTAATTTACAAATGTCTAAAGAAATTTATAGTACGGGAACAGTCAAATTAAATATTTCCAATTAAATGCTATAATGGAATCAAAAAGTTATAACTACAACTACTACTCACCATTACCACGACTATCGGAACTATAGATTAGGGTAGTACTTTGTCTATTTGGATTCGGTAAATTACGTGGACCATCTGATAGTGGATCGTAATCAGCAATTTTACCAATGCTACCACCATTTAGGATAGCACCATTGCTATTGCCATGATGTTGATGTTGTTGTTGTTGTTGTTGCTGTTGATGATGATGAAGATGAGCAGAAGTTGGTGGTGGCTGGATGATACCACCACCGCCATTATTGATAGATGAGGCAAATGAATTTTGGCCAGATGATGAGGATGGTGTTGTTGGCAAATTAGTTGCTGATGAATAATTATTGTAATTAGTGTTGGAAAATAATTGTTGTGTAGCAGAAGCGTTATTGCCGGGATTAATTGGACCAGAGGAGGATGCATAGGATGAGGCCGAAGTAGTAGAATTTTGATGTTGTTGTGTAAAAGCACCATTATTGTTTTGTAATGTTGTTGCCGATGTATTGTTGATGTTGTTATTCATGTGATGTTGTTGTTGTTGTTGATACAATTGTGTATTTGTTGGTTGTTGTGATGTTGGTGATATTTGTGATCTTACTGCATAGTTTTTATTGTCATATTGATCATAGGAATAGGAAGAGGGTGTGCTGGAAGAGGTGGGTGTGGATGATTGTGAGGAATCGGCCTGTAGGGCACCAGTAGGGTGATGGGAACTTTGTAATATAGCTGAGCGCAATTGATTATATGTATTACTAGGTTGTTGATATTGTTGTTGTTGCTGCTGCTGTTGAAATTGTTGTTGTTGCTGAAGACCAGTTGCTGTTGAATTAGAAGATGGATACAAATGAGAATTTTGTTTTAATCCTGCTTGTTGTTGCTGCTGCAGTTGCTGCTGTTGTTGTGGATTTATTTGTCGCAATGTTTGTGGCTGTTGATAGTGTTGGTATTGTTCGTGTTGTATAAATTGTTGTTGTTGCTGTTGTTGTAATGGTGAAGCATATTGATGTTGGTGATGTTGCTGTAATTGTTGTGCGTGTGTTTGTTGTGTTGGTTGTTGTCTACTCGTGTTATTATTATTAATATGTTGTTGTTGATAATTGTGTGTTGTACCTGCTTGATTACTGGGCACTATATGAGCAGTATTATGTTGTTGATGTTGTATAGGTGGTGGTGGCATTGCCTGTTGTGGTGTATAATGGTATTGTGGTGTTTGTTGTTGTTGCAACAGCTGTTGTTGTTGTTGTGGTGGTGGTGGCAGACGTGGCGACACTTGTTGTGGTGGCAAAGGTGAATGGGATGTTTGGATTTGTGGTGCATATTGAGCTAATTGTTCAGCTGCCAATTGTTCTGAGAAATATTCCGATTCATCTATTAATTTTGTTTCAGTTCAATTTCAATTTAATTTTGATTGTGATTGATTTTAGGTTAGAATTTATTTCATGTGTTGTATATAATTTATTGTTGTTGGAATCCAATTAGTTATTATTTGTTTTAAGGTTGTTGTCATTGATAATTTTTTTTTTTTTTATTTTCACCACATTTACACATAAACATATGTATTGGTTTTGAAATTAGTTATTGGTGAAACACAATGATATGATGGTGTATTATGGTCAAATTAATTTGTATGTGGTGGATTTTAATTTTGTAGGTTATGGTGAGTTTATGGTGAAATGTTGAATTTATATTTTCACAAAAGAACGAGCAACATACAGGATGACACAAATAATACATAAAATTAAAACAGAAAAACAAAAATTAAAAAATAAAAAAAAGATACAAAAAATTTTAAGCCATATTTTTTTCAATTTTTTAAATAATAAATTGTTGAAATTAAAATTAATATAAAATATTAAACATTTCTAATTAAATTGATAAAATAAATTAAAAAAAATATTGAAATATATTTTCTCCAAACATTTTTTGACCAAAAATTTTTTAAAAATTTTAGTCAAATTTAGCCAAAATACTAAAATGTTTATAAAAAAAAAGATAAAACCTATTCCGTATACAAGTTAAAAATTTAGTTCTTTTTAAATAAATTTTTCAAAAAATCAAAAATTTTTATTTTCAGTGTACTTTTGGTAAAAATTGTATTATTTGACCTAAAAAAAATTCTTTAAAAAATGAGAAATTATTACAAAATTTGAATATATTATGGACAAAATTGTCCTTAATATAGGACTATAAAAATAGGCCCACTTTTTCATTCCAAAATACCTAAAACTTCTAATCGGGAGGAACTTGTTAAAAAAAGATTTTTACCCGTGAATTGCTTACACTGCCGTTATAAGAGTTTTAGCCCATAACAGATTTTTTGAGTAAATATCTAATATTTATAGGTATATAATTTATATTTTTGGAACACTATAAGCTTCGACATTTTATCTCCTTAAAAAACATATTGTGAAATCTTATGAATGAAAGCTGCCTTTTTTGTAAACATTCCTCGATGTAAATTTCGGTATTTATAGAGCCCGTTTTAGCAAATATTTAGATTCTTTTACTTCAACTGTTTTTGGTTTCCAAACATTTCAGTAACATAAAATTTTTGATCAGGAGGTCGCAAAAAATCTGCCAGAGCATACCTTACTTTGATTTCCGTGCTCTGTTATTGGCCTCTAAATTTTTAGTGGGATTTTTGTGAGGAATTTTAGCCCCGTATGTTTTTAGACCTTTAACCTTTCGTACCAAATAGTCCGAAATGTTTGAAAATGAAAATGTTTTCTAATTTTTGCTTTGAGAAACATCTACCTAAACCTGAAGGTGAAAACGTGTGTTAGGAATTTTTCAATCTCACTCCTTATTATTTGAATTTCAACAATAAGGAAGAAATCTCTATATTTATCCAATTAATTGGAAAAACAAACCTTTTTTTTCTAAAAATGCCATTAAGTAATAAATTAAATCAATAAAATGGACAGATTGATGGCAAAAGAACGGTAAACATTTAAGTTAACAACTTTATGAGCAATTAAAAGGAAAATTTATTTATTAAATCAACAATTGAAAAAACGGAAAGAAATCAAACACGCGAATTATTGACGTAATCAGTACCGGCAAAAATCACTCACTCTCTCTCTTTCTCTGTCTTTTTTTTTTTTTTTCAAATTTTCAGTGATTTTTATATTTGAAGAAAATAATTTAATTAATTGTTGAAATACATAAGACAATCATACATATAACACTAATACACACTTACATATATGTATATAATTAAACATGCATTAAAATAAATTTCTAGTTTTATTTTTTTAAAAAGTGTTAAAATTTTATAAAAATTAAAATTTTTATAAAATTGAAATTCAATTCGTCTTGAATTTCTTTATGTAAAGAAAATTCTTTAAAAAACTTTACCTTTTAAATTATCAGAGGTTTCAGCGGCACCACGTTGTTTTTCCATGGCAGCTTTTTTCTCCAAATCACCATGATAGGCCACATTTGATATGATTTTTGTATTTTGTTTAATACGCAACGTTTCAGGATCATCGGCGACCTGTCAACGTACGTAATCACCATTCAAATCACCATTCACAAAAATTTCAAGTATTTCATTGGGGCGTCAATAGAAGAAAATAAAAAAATGAATTTAAAAAGAATTATTAAATTTAATTTAAACAGCGAAAAGGAAAATAACAAAAACATTAATGAAAAAGATTAGAAAAAAATTTGAATGTAAAATAAACCAAGAAAAAAAAAATGACAATTAAATGTTAAATTTTGGCCTTAAACTTTATATCTTCCTTTCATGCATTTATCCATCCATTTCATAAGTAATCACCCATACCATCACAATCCAATCACCATTATGACACACTGTTGCACAGTGATCCTAAATGTGATTTTTAAATTATTCCATTGGATGTTTTTTTTTTTTTATCGAAATAAAGTGAACCTCTTTCTCCGAATCATCGGATTTAATCCTAGTTGCAACCTTACTTCTCCGGCCCCGTGAGGAGCTAGAAATTTATGATCACACACATGTTAGCATGTAACATAGGATTTAAAAAATTCCAATAGGACCAGGGATAGGGGGAGGGTACCGTCCACACAAAGCAAATATTGATTATCGAATATCTATAGAATTATAACAGCGAAAATATTCAAATTTGGTTCCAACCACTTGCTCAAGTTTTCGTCAAGTTTTACTGGACGAAATGTAGGATGGATAAGACCAGGTGGAGGGTTACCGTCTATGCAAAACAAATATTGATGATGGAATATCTAAAGAATTATAACTGCAAATTTCGTATTAACTTCTTCCTAAAGGAACTTTTTTACTGGACAAAATGTAGGACGGATAGAACCATCGAACATGTCGAGAACTATAATAGCGCGAGTTCTCAAATTTAGTCTCGGCTTCTTTCTTAAGGTTTTAAAGGACAAAATGTAGGACGGAAAAGACCAGGGGGATAATGAAACACTAATGTTTGTTTAGGGCCAGCAAGGGTCAAAATATATTTGGCTTTTTAAAAAATGTCATATGCGAGGTGACCAGCTTTGTAGATCCATTTCTCAAATCTAGGACCCACTAGAAACATGTCCTTCTTTAAATCAATTGGAAAATGCCTCAAGAATGTCCAAATTTCTTAAAAAAAAAAACAGTTGTAAAAAAAATGCGATTTGAGACCACTGCGTGTTGTCTATGGAATTAAATCATACGATCGTTTTATAGAGAACAGGCCAAATCGTAGCAACGCAATATTTTCGTATATAACAGTTGATTTTTGGTTAAACATTTTTCTTTCTTTCTGTTTTTTTTTCTTTAACTATGAACAAGTTAACGCCTTTTTTTACGGTGTTTAATATTATTTCCTCTCCCTCCCCTCCCCCCCTTTTCACTCTTTTTCATATATATTCGTATAATTTGTTACAAAATAAAAAGAAAAACTTTTCAAAAGTAAATGCTAAAATTGTTTTTTCTATTTGAAAAGTATAAAATTTGTTGCTGTTGTTGTTGTTAACAAAACTGACCTGTGTAAATTTGCCTTTAGCCTTTTCAAAATCTTCATGATATTTTACATTCGATTGGATTTTTGTATTTTCCGCTATTCTCTTTAATTCGGGCGTATCTGCAATAGCTGTAGCTTTGGCCTTTGGAATGTGTCTGTAAATAGTAAAAGATATAAAAAAAATTAAAATAAATTTAAAAAATGTAAAGTTTTTCATAAAAAACAGATGTATTAGAACTAAGAATAAAAAAGGAGCAAAAAAAAAAGGAATTGACCCAGTACAAAAGCTATCAGAGGACCTCAACTTTATTGGAATTGAAGCAGCATAAAATTAAAATTGAAATGAAACTATAAAACTAAAACTGTTAACTAAGTTAAGTTTTTGTTTAGTTGTAGTTAAGTTTACGTTATATTCTAGTTCAGTTTCTGACTACTTTAGGTATAGTTCTTGCTCAGTTTCAGTTCTCGATCATTTCAAGTTCAAATTTAGCTTAATTATAATCCTGGAATAAAATTTTGCCATATGTTCTCATTCAGTTCTAGTTTTGATCTAATTTCTATTCCAGTTCCACTTCAGCTCCAGTTCTAGTTCAGTTCTACTTAAGTTTCAGTTCAGTTATGATCAGTTCTCGATCAATTCTAGTTCAGTTCTTGATCAGTTATAATTAACTTCCAGTTCAGTTCTTGTTAAGTTCTGACCAGTTCTAGTTCAATTAAACCAGGTTAATTAGTTCTAGCTAATTTTATTCCAGTTCTACTTCAGCTCCAGTTCTGTTTCAGTTTAGTTCTAATTAAGTTCTAGTTCAGTTTTGATCAGTTCTAGTTCAGTTCTTGATCAATTATAATAAACTTTCAGTTCAGTTCTAGTTCAGTTCCGATCAGTTCTATTTCAATTCTCGATCAGTTCTTGATCAGTTATAATTAACTTCCAGTTCAGTTCTGATCAGTTTTCGACCAGTTCTAGTTCAATTAAACCCGGTTAATTAGTTCTAGCTAATTTTTATTCCAGTTCTAGTTCAGTTTTAGTTCAGTTCTAGTTCTGGTTCAGTTTTAGTTTAGATCTAATTCAGTTCTAGTTAAATTCTAGTTCAGTTCTAGTTAAATTTTTGATAAGTTCTAGTTCAGTTCTTGATCCGTTTTAGCTAAGTTATAGTTCAGTTGATATTTAGTTCATTTTTAGATTAGTTCTAATTCAGTTCTTGATCATTTCTCGATCAGTTCTTGATCCGTTCTAGCTTAGTTCTAGTTCATTCTAGTTCATTTGAAGTTCATATTTAGTTAGAGTTGAAGTACAAGTTTAGCTCTAGTTAACTTCTAATTTGGTTCTAATTCTATATTAGTTCGATACTGATTAAACCAGGATCTAGTTTAGTTCCATTTTGTTTCTACATTAAATCTATTTATGTTCGCAAAACTTATCTTAAAGGTGACACTGATTTTAGAACTTTGAATATTGTAAACTTGCAAATATAAACTTTAGCAATATTTATGTTTAATAGATAATTGTTGCAATATATTTTTGCCAACTTTTCCTTTTTAATAATAAACAACAACAACAATAACAATATAAATATAAACCATATGTGTGTGTGTATATAAATATGAAAAAAATAAAAAAATATTTATAAATTAACATAAAAACCCATTGAACCAAATAGTAAACATAAATGGGATCTGGATATAATTTGCAATTGTAACTTTTCTAATTTATGTTTCTAGAACTGCTAGAATACATATTTAGATAAACTCGAACAAATACATTCATTTCTATATAAAATTCTACTTTTATGACTAATTTTACTTTCATTAGAAATTTTAGAAGATTAAAAAAATAAATAAAAAAATGAAACTATAATTTTTCTCGTTTTTTTTTTTCGCTAACAATTGCCAAACAAAAGTTAGCCACATTTATATTATCTCATTCATATATCCAGCAGCAAATATAACAAAAAAAAAAAAACTACTAAAAATTATTATTATAAATCAACTCACAGACAACTTGTACTTTAAATAATTACAACAAAAATAGAAATAGAACATAAAATAAAACTAAATTTGTATGAATAATTCAGATAAACGGAATAAAAAATGGCTAAAGAAACTAGATTGAAATGTATCTGAAAATTTTTCAAATTATAAACAGACTATTTTATACCCTACTTGACATTGTAAGTTAAAATGATAACTACTAAGAATGGACGACCCTCGTATAAAGGCATTTATTAAAAAAAAGTGTTTTTTTCTCTGTTGGCGTTGTATGAGCGGTAGAAGAAAATATGTTCCGACCCTCGTAAAATTTTGCACATCGACTTTGCTTATATTTATCTTATCTTGTCTTATCTAGTCATATCTTCTCAAAACTTGTCAACTTCATATCTTGTCTTATCTTATCATGTCTTAACCTGACTTATCTTGTCTTATTTTTTCTTATTATATTGTATTATCTTGTCTCATTTTGTCTTATCTGGTCCAATCTTGTTTTATTTTTTTTGTCCAATCTTGTCCAATCTTGTCTTATCATGTCTTAACTTGTCTTATCTTGACTTATCATGACTTATTTTGACTTATCTTGTCTTATCTTGTCTAATCTTGTCTTATCTTGTCTAATCTTGTCTAAACTTGTCTTATCTTGACTTATCTTGTCTTATCTTGTCTAATCCTGCCTAAACTTGTCTTATTTTGACTTATCTTGTCTTATCTTGTTTATTCTTGTCTAATCTTGTCTTATCTTGTCTAAAGTTGTCTTATCTTGACTTATCTTGTCTTATCTTGTCTAATCTTGTCTTATCTTGTCTATTCTTGTCTTATTTTGTTTAATCTTGTCTTATCTTGTCTAAACTTGTCTTATCTTGACTTATCTTGTCTTATCTTGTCTAATCTTGTCTTATCTTGGCTTATCATGACTTATTTTGACTTATCTTGACTTATCTTGTCTAATCTTGTCTTATCTTGTCTAATCTTGTCTAAACTTGTCTTATCTTGTCTTATCTTGTCTATTCTTGTCTATTCTTGTCTATTCTTGTCTATTCTTGTCTATTCTTGTCTAATCTTGTCTAATCTTGTCTTATTTTGTCTTATCTTGTCTAGTCTTGTCTTATCTTGTCTAATCTTGTCTAAACTTGTCTTATCTTGACTTATATTGTCTTATCTTGTTTATTCTTGTATAATCTTGTCTTATCTTGTCTAATCTTGTCTTAACTTGTCTTATCTTGACTTATCTTGTCTTATCTTGCCTAATCTTGTCTTATCTTGTCTAATCTTGTCTTATCTTGACTTATCTTGTCTAATCTTGTCTTATCTTGGCTTATCATGACTTATTTTGACTTATCTTGTCTTATCTTGTCTAATCTTGTCTTATCTTGTCTAATCTTGTCTTATCTTGACTTATCTTGTCTAATCTTGTCTTATCTTGTCTTATCTTAACTATTCTTGTCTTATTTTGTCTGTTTGTAGATTTGTGTGGAAGTAAGGATAAATAAGGGACTCCATCATCACCAATAGGCAACGTCTTTGGGTTGAGTCGAACGGTATATTTAAAAGTGACGGTAGCACAATTTTTCTAACCGTTAGAATGTTTGTACCAACTTATAATACCCCAACCACCTATGCTGGTGTAGGGTAAAAAAAGTGAATTTTTTTTAGTTTTAAAATAGTTTTTGTTTTACATATTGAAAATAATTTGTTGACATCATCATTTAACTAACACATACAACCACAACATGTGTTAGTTAGCTGGAGAATTAGGCAATTTGGATCTGATTTCGATCTGATCACTATAAAAGTATTTAGTTTTATTGCTTGCGATTCCTAATGAAATGAAAATTATTGTTTTGAAAAAAAATATTTATTTTATAAATCGACAACAAAAAAAATTGGAAGCATTAAAATTTTGAAATCGATTAACAAATAAATGTGGAAAATGTTAAATATTTAATTTTCTTAAATTTTTACTTTTACTTGAGGAAGAACAAGAAATTAGGAATGATGTGATTATGTTTTATTTTTGTGAGTGTGTGTGTATATATTTAACATTTTTAATATTTTTTAACATTTTGAATATTTTCCAGAAAAGAATGATATTAAGAACCATTGTACGATTATAGTTTCACTTTATTTCTGGTTCACTTATAGCATAATTCTAATTCAGTTCAGTTTCAGATCGTTTCTAAGGAGTGAAATCGAAAGGAAATCGAAAAAATGGATGACGAATATATGTTGTTAATGGTTGAGGGAATATTGAAGAAATGTTTAGGACTCAAAAGCGGTCAACATTTTTCAAAAACTTATTGTTATGACAACAATATGCAGTTACTGCAAAAGAAGCCAATCATTTGTTACAATAGATTCTATAAATATCGAAATTTACATAATGGACTGTTGACAAAAATGGCTGCTTCCATTTATAAGAATTCATAATGTGTCTGACCACTTAGTTTTCAGCTGCCTTGGAATCCTGTCATTATAGTAAACAAGTCCTTGAGTGGTATAAGAACAAAAGCGGCGAGATATTGGGCTCCTGTTAAAAGAGGATTTAAGTGCACAAAAAAGTGTCCATAGGTGTGATAGATTTTAAACCGGGATGAACTACCTGTTAGTTTAATACAGTTCTACTTAAGTTCAGTTTTACCTTAGGTCTCCTTCAGTTCTAGCTTCTAGTTTCGCTTCATTTCTATTTCAGATTCTAATTAAGTTCTATTTCTGATTCAATTTCAGTTTTTAGTTCAATTCTAGTTCAGATTATACTTAGGATTTTAGTTTCATCCAAGTTTAGTTCTAACTCACTTCAAATTCAAAAACTAAACTAAGTTTCAGTTTAGTTTAGTTCTAGTTCAAGATCAGTTCTAGTTCAGTTCAAGATCAGTTCTAGTTCAGTTTAAGATCAGTTCTAGTTCAGTTTAAGATCAGTTCTAGTTCAGTTCAAGATCAGTTCTAGTTCAGTTCAAGATCAGTTCTAGTTCAGTTCAAGATCAGTTCTAGTTCAGTTCAAGATCAGTTCTAGTTCAGTTCAAGATCAGTTCTAGTTCAGTTCAAGATCAGTTCTAGTTCAGTTCAAGATCAGTTCTAGTTCAGTTCAAGATCAGTTCTAGTTTAGTTCCAGTTCAGTTCTAGTTCAGTTTAAGATCAGTTCTAGTTCAGTTTAAGATCAGTTGTAGTTCAATTCTAGTTCAGTTTAAGATCAGTTCTAGTTCAGTTTTAGTTTAGTTCAATATCAGTTCTAGTTCAGTTTAAGATCAGTTCTAGTACAGTTCAAGATCGGTTCTAGTTCATTTCTATTTCAGTTCTGCTGTAATTTTTTATGAAAATTCCAAAATTCATTTAAATTAATTTACAGTTGTTGTCAATTATTAACCAGAATTTTTTGTTGTAGGGGTCATTAATTAATTATCTGTTTATAAATTAGTCATATTATCTGTTTGTCTGTGTGTGGCTTAAAGTGGGTTAAATATGCTCCGGTTTACATAATTTTTTTTCTTTTGTTTTTAATTTTTATATTCATATTAAATAATATTTTTTTTGTTCGTTTATTTTTCATTATTGAAGAAGTATGTGAAGAATTTTAATTATTTGCAAAAGAAAACAAACAATAAATATGTTGCTTGTGAACTCTAACAAATGTTTTGGCTATTTGAACATTAGGGAGGTTAATAAATAACAAGACAAAATTGTAACATGAAAATAAAATTATTCTCATAAATAGAGAATTGAAAAAGAAATGAACTAAAACTAAAATTTGTTTTAAATAGCAAATAAATTAAAATGAAAATATTGTAACCCCCCTAATATATATATATATATATATATATATATATATATATATATATATATATATATATATATATATATATATATATATATATATATATATATATATATATATATATATATATATATATATATATATATATATATATATTTTAAAACAATCTGTGACATTCATGTACATAATTTTTTCCTTTAATTGTTTATATAAATTCTGTATCTGTATGTGGTATTTACTATAAGTGAGGTATGTACTATTTTGTACTTGATATACATAATAAAATCTTTTGTCTTTAATCATGTCATTCATTCATTATGTAATCAATATCTTATTATTATTTTTTTCTTGTTGTTGTATTACAGTTTTTAATTTATTTGTTGTTGCTGCTACAACAGCTACTGTTGTCTATAATAACGAATGGTTTGCATTTATTAAAAATCTATGTCATTCACTATATTCTCATTTATTTATTTATTATATTTTCAACTTTATTCTTGATTCTTTTCGATTTTTTTCTTTTTCTTTGCGAACGTTATTTTTATGGTGTTTTGATGTCAACACAGAAAATTTTAATAAAAAAAATGTTAAAAGAATTCTGTTATTTCAAGATCAAACTGATTAAATTGAAATTAAATGGAAAAAAAGTGGATAATTTATAGTTGCTACTGGGAAAATAACATAATTGAGTTAAAACAAGTGAGTATGCTATATTCGGCTATGTCGAATATTCAATACCCTCCACCACAAATGTCGTACATACAAACTCACACATTCACTCACATACATCACATACAGCTGCGGTCAAAATAATAGCACTACATACATACGTCATCTTTAATAAGTCATAAAAGCCATTATTTTATGTATGTAAAGATTAAAACGTATTTAATTAACACAGACAAAAATAACATTTCTTAACAGAGCTGATTTTGCAGTTAACAGCGCACTGTTAATCACTTAACAGCAGTTCATAAAATGAGTAGTATACCAAAAAGGACAATGTGTTTAACAGGAACTCATGTTCCAAACATTCATATCATGGAAATGGCTCTCGAACGTGTTAGCCATTGGTCCATAAAAACTTATTAGTAAAAATATTGTTGATATTCAATATATCGGTCTTTTAAAATATATGAAATTGTTTAACATTTTCTGGTAAGCTTGGTCTGTATAGCAAAATAGTTCGTGGTACAGACATCATGCTATATAGTTATGATAGTACAAGGTAACCCTAATGGAGCACGATATTTTATATTTGAAGAAATTTTGGAATTTGAGAAAAATCCAGTTGAAATCGTGAACTTTTTTGTGAGGTTTTTTGATTAAAGTGGCAAAATAGGGCGTGGTACATGTTCCAGGACATATAGAAATGGTCCTTCAAATGGTCTTTTAGTGGACTTATAACAGTGAAATATTACAAATAATTTGAATTATTTTTTGAAAAAAGTGAAACTGGGCAGGCCGGCCATTAAAGTGGCAAAATAGGGCGTGGTACATGTTCCAGGACATATAGAAATGGTCCTTCAAATGGTCTTTTAATGGACTTATAACAGTGAAATATTACAAATAATTTGAATTATTTTTTGAAAAAAGTGAAACTGGGCAGGCCGGCCATTAAAGTGGCAAAATAGGGCGTGGTACATGTTCCAGGACATATAGAAATGGTCATTCAAATGGTCTTTTAATGGACTTATAACAGTGAAATATTACAAATAATTTGAATTATTTTTTGAAAAAAGTGAAACTGGGCAGGCCGACCATTACATTACAGTGACTCCATTATTCTGGAACCGCTTCTTAGCTATTTTGCTAGTATGTTTCGGATCTTGTTTGTCTTGTTGCATGGTCCAAATCAGTGGCATTTCGATAGCATAAATACGATAAATAGGTTCAACACTATAGTACGCAAACGCATCCATACTATAACACTAGAACCGTTGTGTTTGAAAGTTTTTGTTGTTAATTTTTAATTATATTCCTTGTTAGGTGGTCTTCTTGCAGACTCATCGGTCCACAGAATACTTTTCTCCTTTTTCCATATGCCAAACTAAATAAGTTTTAGCAAACTTTTATCTATTTGAAACATGCGAAGAAGTAAAGAGGGGGACTTCTCATGATGTATGTCGTATTATAGGTTAAACCATTAAAGGTATCGACCACGACTACCTGTATTTAATTTGTAGGTTATGGTGCTTTTTTAACATTTTATTTGAATATTTCATAAAATTTCTAATTTCGTCAAAAGTTTGTTCATCAGAATCGAACCACGCTGCTTGATGAGTTCACGGTTTTCAGAAGCAACTATATACTATTTTACACTAAATGTTATAACAATTATTTGGACTGTTCATGTTTCCAAGTTTAATAGAAATGGTACTCTTATTTTAAGGGGTCCCAATCTGATATTTTGTCTTTTCAATCAAATTTATTGGATTTTCTCCGAGAATAAATTCTGAATAACGGGACTACAAAAATTGTGGATAAAAATATTCATGAACAAAAACACAAATCAACAACAAAGGTGAGTGATGACATGTGAGTGATACTATTATTTTGACCGCAGCTTTATAATAAGTTATATTTTTATGTTAAAACTTTTTTTCTACCGAACCGATTTTGATTATTTTTGGAATGATAAAAAAATATATATAACTTTATATTATGACAAACTAAATAGGAAACTTCTCAGGACTATGACAAATACTTAGACCCAATCTCATTAAGCTCTGTCAATTATTGTGAATGTGAATGTGCCAACAATAGAGAGATAGACAGACGGACATAGTTAAACCGACTCATATTTTGTTTATTGGGTCTGAGATGATGCCTTCTTAACTTTACACATGGAATGAAAAAGTTAATATACCCTCTAAACCACTTGTGTCGGTGGAGGGCATAAAAACTCAATTTACTATTTCATCTTAACATTCAAGATACACAATTAATTTTTTTCATTAAAACAAAGAAAAATTTAATAACTTATAAATAGTTATTAAAATAGGATACTCCTCCCCCTGGTCCTGTCAGGATTTTCTGAAGCCTAAGTTGCTTTCGGTTATATTGGAATAATTTTGTGAAAATTTTATCAAAATTGTCCCTGACGTTTTAGAGTCTAAACGTTACATACATACATACATACATACATACATACATACATACATACATACATACATACATACACATTTTACTTTAAATATATATAGATTTATCATTCACATAAATATCGATTAAATATTAATTCGTTGATAGTGATACCAAATAAATAATATCAACCACAATTCTGTATTAATTTCCCTCCACGAGGAAAAAAATTATAAGTTTTTGTGGCAAATAATAATGAGAAAGTGTTGTTCCAATTCATCAGCAATATTTTTTTTATTGTTGCTATTTTTTATATGTTCGAAAACTGTGCCGGTAATTGGAAAAAGGGGATAAAATAACTTTCTATATAAAAATAAAAATAAAATAAAAAACAAAAACAATAAACTTTTGTGTAAATTAGTTGTTTGTAAAATAATAAGAAAACTATTTTCATCAAAAAAATAATATGGCAATTTCACATGGACCAAAATAGAGGAGGAAAATTAGAAATAATGGGAAATAATAGAACTTAATTTTCAATAATTAATAAAGTACTTTTTTTTAAATCAAAAAGTACTATTTAAATTATAATTTATTTTCAGTTTTTTATTTTAATTAAATATTTTTTCTCATAACTGTTATTCATAAATAATTAATTAAATTATTGATTTGCACTGGGGTTAAATCGGGTTATACAATTTTTTTTTTTCGTTGTAAAAAAAATAAACATAAATTTTTACAAAATTTTTATATTTTTAAGTTTTTTTTTACAGTCAATTAAAATAATTGACATGCAATTTCCCCATGTAGATTTTATTTCCCTGATTAATTATACTTTGTAATTGAGAGAAAGAGTGAGAGAGAAGAAATATTAAAATTAAACAATATGATGACAGAATCATGACTAAAATCAGCGATTACATTTGATGAATAAATGAAATATGAGAATTGAAATTTTAATAAAAAATATTTATACAAGAAATTAACTGAAAATGAATTAGAACTGAAGTAAAAATGAACTTGAACGGAACTAGAACTGAATTAGAACTGAACTTGAAGAGAGCTAGAACTGAACTAAAGCTGAACTAGAACTGAACTAAAGTTGAACTAGAACTGAACTAGAATTGAACTGGAACTGAATTAGAACTGAACTAGAACTGAACTAAAGCTAAACTAGAATTGAACTAGAACTGAACTAGAACTGAACTAGAACTGAACTAAAGCTGAACTAGAACTGAACTAGAATTAAACTGGAACTGAACTAGAACTGTACTAAAATTGAACTGGAACTGAACTAGAACTGAACTAAAGCTGAAATAGAATTGAACTAAAGCTGAATTAGAACTGAACTAAAGCTGAACTAGAATTGACCTGGAACTGAACTAGAACTGAACTAAAACTGAACTAGAACTGAACTAAAACTGAAATAGAACTGAACTAAAGCTGAATTAGAACTGAACTAAAGCTGAACTAGAACTGAACTAGAATTGAACTGGAACTAAACTAGAACTGAACTAAAACTGAAATAGAATTGAACTAAAGCTGAATTAGAACTGAACTAAAGCTGAACTAGAACTGAACTAAA
Source organism: Cochliomyia hominivorax (assembly GCA_004302925.2). NCBI lineage: Eukaryota > Metazoa > Arthropoda > Insecta > Diptera > Calliphoridae > Cochliomyia > Cochliomyia hominivorax. The sequence goes on along the minus strand of PYHX02000413.1, from coordinate 19,693,128 downwards.
GCTGAACTAGAACTGAACTAAAACTGAACTAAAACTGAAATAGAACTTAACTAAAGCTAAATTAGAACTGAACTAAAGCTGAACTAGAACTGAACTAGAATTGAATTGGAACTGGATTAGAACTGAACTAAAGCTGAACTAGAACTGAACTAAAGCTGAACTAGAACTGAACTAGAATTGAACTGGAACTGAACTAAAACTGAACTAAAACTGAAATAGAACTGAACTAAAGCTGAATTAGAACTGAACTAAAGTTGAACTAGAACTGAACTAGAATTGAACTGGAACTGAACTAGAACTGAACTAAAACTGAAATAGAACTAAACTTAAGCTAAATTAGAACTGAACTAAAGCTGAACTAGAACTGAACTAGAATTGAATTGGAACTGAATTAGAACTGAACTAAAGCTGAACTAGAACTGAACTAAAGCTGAACTAGAACTGAACTAGAATTGAACTGGAACTGAACTAGAACTGAACTAAAACTGAAATAGAACTGAACTAAAGCTGAATTAGAACTGAACTAAAGTTGAACTAGAACTGAACTAGAATTGAACTGGAACTGAACTAGAACTGAACTAAAACTGAAATAGAACTAAACTTAAGCTAAATTAGAACTGAACTAAAGCTGAACTAGAACTGAACTAGATCTGATCTAGAGCTGAACTCAAACTGAAGCAGAACTAGAATTGATCTCGAATTGAACTACATCAGTTCCGTACTATAACTGAACCGGAACTATTAATAATATCTAAAGTTATTATGATTCTCGTTTTTAAATGTCCTCATCTTTTGAAAATCTTTCCATATTATTTGAGGAATTTAAAATTTGCTTTTGTTTCTTTACCAGAAACCAAGAAATTCCTTTTGCAATTGTCCACCCATATTTTATTATATATTTTTTATATAATTTTGCTTTAGGTTTTCTACATTTTGATTGTGTGTGGTGATGTGTTTTAGTACAACCCATTTCTCCTCATTTCCTCCTCTTTCGCCACATTACTTTATTATTTAGTGTTTTCTTTTATAATCGCTTTTGCGAACGACCCTCTTATTTAAACAAAATTATAATATTTAATATAGAAAAGTCGCATACAAACAAGTGTATGTATGTATGTATGTGTATGAGTGTGAATGTGTGGATAAATGAAAATGACATAAATTAATTTATTATTTATGTTTAAATTGTTGTCTGTCTGTCAGTGTGTGTATGTGTGTAAATAAGTTTGAATGTTTTAGTGTCCATTGAGTAAAATTTCCGCCATTGAGTCCAATGAACTTGTGAAAAATAAAGTTTAAATTTAATAAAAAAAATATAGTAAATTAACTCAACATCATGTCCTGAGAGCAAATATTTAACCTTTTAATGACCTAATGATTAGTGCAGCATATTTTAAGGCTTTTTGAGTATGATATTAAATAAGGAGAGAGAAAGAGAGAATTTTTAATTGAAAATCAAGGTTAAATGTTGATTTTAAACACGATTAAAGAGTTAATTGAAAAATAAATAAAAATGTATAATTTTTAGTCATTAAAGGATTTCCGGCTTTTAATTTTTGTTTAATCCGAATTAATGTTATTGTTAAGTTTTAGGGTTAAATATGAAATTGTCAAAAATCCAATTATTTCAATATGTTGGATAAAATTCTCTTCTGTTCTTTTTATTTCAGTTTTATTTTGTTAATTTATCATATTTAATGATTGATTAACTCACATTATTACCCTTCACAACTACAGTTATAAAATTTATTTAAGGAATGAATGAGATTGAAAAATTCTAAACACACGTTTTACATTAAAACTTTTAATTCAAGAAATATTCGATTATTATAACCACCTCCACTACAATTTGTGAAAAGGGTATATTAACTTTGTCATTCCGTGTGTAACGATAAGAAGGAATCATCTCAGATCCCATAATGTATATATACATTCTTGCATCAAATCAAAATCTGAGTCAAATTAGCTATGTCCTTTTGTCTGTTGTTGGCACGTTCACATCCACAAAAATTGACAGAGCTCAATGAAATTAAGTCTATAATGAATAGCTTATAGTCCTAAGGAATTTCCTTTTTAAATGCAGCAAAATCGGTTCAGTATTGTAAAAAATATAGCCCGATACCTGATGCCACCTCTAAGTTCGAGCGATTGGAATGAAATTAATATTTAATTATGTGAACTTCATTAATATTCCAAAAATTATTTTTTCTCAAATTCCAAAATTTCTTCAGTTATCCCACTAAGCATGCTCCATTAGGATAACATAATACTTATATAGCTTAATATGTGTACCACGCACCATTTTTCCATACGGACTAATCTTTCCGGAAAATGTTAACTAATTTCATATATTTTAAAAGAGCGATATATTGAATATCAACAATATTTTTGGTAGTGTGTTGTTATGGACCAATGGTTAGTACCTTGGAGAACCATTTCTATGATATAAATTTTTGGAACATGGTTCCTGTTACTCACATTGTTCATTTTAGTATACTAGTCCTTTTTAGAACTGCTGTTAAATGATTAACAGCGCGCTATTAACTGCAAAATCAACTCTGTTCAAAAATTTGGTTTTTGTCTCAAAAAGTTCCTGACAGGTGCGCTGATAAAAATCTAAAAGGCCAAAATCAGAGCACGAAAATTGCAAGTTTTGTAAATAACACATTTTGTGGCTGCTTATGATTGACTGAGGCCAGTGGTGGGATATTGGGCTCATGTTAAAAGAGAATGGAAGAGAACAAAAAAGATGTCCAAAAGTGAGGTAGATTTGAAACGGAGATAGAAAAACAAAGTGACGGAAAGCACTATAAATGTTAATGTAAGGGTTTCCGAGGAAGGTTCAAAATTTCATCACTAGTGATTTTTTGTTTTGTAAATCATAGTAAAATATTCACTCAAATAAAAAAAAAATAAAATTGGTTTCTTTTTTATTAACATAAAGGTATGTTAAGAATTTTTCGATCTCACTCCTTATTCTTTCGTAAATTTTGTGTTTTTGAATTTTACTGTTTTTGTTTTGTTATCATTTTCGCACTCGTGTTTAAAAGTGGTTGAGTTAATAATATAATTAATACAGTTTATTAACAAATTAATGCAAAAGATTAATTAAATATTTATATGTTTAAACATGACCATATGATACATTGCACAATGGGGCGGTATTATAAAAAAATAATAAAGTGGTTTTTATATAAAAAGAGTGTAATTATTTAAATAAGAATTTTATTTAAGGATTTTAATTATTGAAAACTTTGTTTATTTAATGAATTTTAATTTTTTTTAAATAATTCTTTTTTAAAATTTATGAAAGAATAATATTTCACAGTGGGTTAGAATCGTTTATTTTTTGGAAATAAATCTATAACTTTTGATCGGCCGGATTTGATTTAGTACAATTTTGGACCCCATATAGAATGTTTATAGACGGAGTTATGGAGCCTCAAAACCGTATGTTTTGGACCGCATACATATTTTAAGACACATTCATATATTCAAAAGTATAGGTTCGAATGTTTTTATTTAGTTATCTTCGTTATGACCACTCGATTACAAAGTTACAGAATTATTACCAATGAAATCGATTCTGCCCACATTTTTCTGCATTTTTTTATTAAAAAACAGCATTTTCCATTAAAAAATAATAATAAAATTTTACAAAAAATTGCAGTTTTTATTAAAAATTTATTTTTGTTTATTTAAAAATACATTCTTCACAAAAATGCATTTTTTTATTAGGAGTTGCATTTTTCACTTTCATCAAAAATTTTATTTTTCATCAAAAATTTTATTTTTCATTAAAATTTTATTTTTCACTATCAATTGCACTTTTCATTAAAAATAGTATTTTTCACTTAAAATTGCATTTTTCACTAAGATTTGCGTTTTTCATTAAAAATTGAATTTTTTATTAAAAATTGGACTTTTGCTTAAAATTGCATTTTCATTAAAATTGTATATTCATTAAAAATAGTAATTTTCATTAAAAACAGTAATTTTCATAAAAAATTGCACTTTTCATTAAAAATTTAATTTTTTATTAAAATTGAATTTTTCATTAGAAATTGCAGTTTTTTAATTAAAAAATTGCGATTTTCATTGCACTTTTCATTAGAAATTGCATTTTTTACTAAAAATTGTATTTTTCACTAAAAATTGTATTTTTCACTAAAAATTGCATTTTTCACTAAAAATTGCATTTTTCACTAAAAATTGCATTTTTCACTAAAAATTGCATTTTCACTAAAAATTGCATTTTTCACTAAAAATTGCATTTTTCACTAAAAATTGCATTTTTCACTAAAAATTGCATTTTTCACTAAAAATTGCATTTTTCACTAAAAATTGCATTTTTCACTAAAAATTGCATTTTTCACTAAAAATTGCATTTTTTCACTAAAATTGAATTTTTCACTAAAAATTGAATTTTTCACTAAAAATGCATTTTTCACTAAAAATTTGAATTTTTCACTAAAAATTGCATTTTTCACAAAAAATTGCATTTCTCACAAAAAATTGCATTTCTCACAAAAAATTGCATTTTTCACTAAAAATTGAATTTTTCACTAAAAATTGCATTTTTTCACTAAAAATTGCATTTTTCACTAAAATTGCATTTTTCACTAAAAATTGCATTTTTCACTAAAAATTGCATTTTTTCATTACAAAATTTTATTTTTTCGCTAAAAATTGAAATTTTTACGAAAAAACAAAAAAATTATTTTTCTATTATAAATTTTCATCAAAAATTCCAAAAAGTGTAATTTTAAACTTGAAGTTAATTAGATCTAAACTAGAACTGAACAAACACTTAAGTAAAACTGAGTTAGAACTTAAACGGAACCTTTCAGAATCACTAAATATAATAATAAATTTGTAAGGTTTCGAAGTTTTATTGAACCACGCTCTTCTCCCCTAGCGATAAGCAAATAATTAATTGATTATTACGCGTTGCCTAAAGTGGCCAAACTTAATTCCAATTAAAATTATAAACAAGTTCCTTAAGGAAGTCATTTAAAAAATTCCCATAAATTAAATCACAATTATCGTACAATGTATATATAAATCGAACACCTTCGCAAATTAAATTAAAATGTATATAAATGTGGTGAAGAAATTTTGTTAGAACGTAGAATATCAGAAGACCTCAAAATTTTATCTTCAGACAACAAACAACAACAAACAGGACATTAAATAAAAAATGCCGATTAGTAGTCCACAAGGTGAAGTAATATTTCGTTTACATTTTATTTGTTGGCGGATTTTGGGGTTTTTGCCAACCAAACGATATCGTCAGATCTATATATCGTATTCGATATTTATGAATGTAATTGTAACAATTGGTTATCCATTACATTTGATGATCGGTCTATATAAAAGTTCGACCATGAATGATATTATTAAAAATCTGGCCATAAATCTAACATGTTTGGTGTGTTCATTGAAAACTTTTACAATCTGGTTAAAATTTCAGAAGGTTCAACATATTTTCGATATTATAAGACAACAAGATAAACGTATTTCCTTGGACCAAGATGAGTGTTATTATTACAAATATAAGACCTTTAAAAAGGTACGATTTATATTGAATTTATTTGTGATGTTATGTGTGAGTTGTTGTGCTTTTTCGGAAATGTCGGTATTAATAAATGGTTTAATGGGTAACTGGAATCTAATGTATCCCGCCTATTTTCCTTTTGATCCATTTGGTAATACAAAATTTTATATAGTGGCTCATGTATATCAATTTCTCGGAGTATCATTTCAAATTTTACAAAATATTGTCAATGATACATTTGCTGCGATGCATTTGGCTTTACTGAGTGGTCAATTACATACCCTGGGAATGAGGGTGGCCAGATTGGGCACTGATAAAGAGAAATCTCAAGAAGAAAATAATCGAGAATTATTGAAATGCATACAAGATCACAAGGATTTATTAATGTAAGTTTGAGAGATGGGGAGAAAATTAGTTGAAATAAAAAGGAAGTTCTAATGTTGTTTTCATATTTTTACAGTTATCGCTCTCAACTGGAGGAGATTATCTCTTTGTATATGTTTTTTCAGATTATATGTACCAGCATTAATTTATGTGCCTCCATTGTCTTTCTAATACTCTTTAGCAGCGATCCCTTTACGATGCTTTATTATTGCTTTTATTTTCTAGCGATGTTAATTGAACTGTTGCCGGCTTGTTATTATGGCACGATCATGGAGATGGCTTTTCAAAATTTAACTTATGCTTTATTCTCCTCAAATTGGATGGATCAGAATGTGAAATTTAAGAAAAATTTAAGAATATTTGCCGAGACCACCAAAAAGCCATTATACATGATGGCCTGGTTATTTCGCATTAATTTAGATACATTTATAGTGGTTTGTAAAAATTCTTATTCATTATTTGCTCTTATCATGAATATGAAATGAAAGACGAAAGAGAGAGGGAGAGAGAGAAGGTGGGAAAGAGAGAGTGTATGGGAGGTTGTGAATTCAAAAAATGGATTATATTTTGCACTTGCACTTTGAGGAATTCAATATTTAAATGCACATTTTAATGGTTAATTTGAAAATAATCGATAAATAAAATATTTTTCGTGAAAATAATCGAATCAATTTGAAAGGCTCTGAGATGGCACAGTGAAATTGTGGGGTTTCATAATTGAAAATTAAATAAAGTTCGAAAACATCGTAATCTAATATTTATTAGAGAATAAGATTTAAATTATTAAATTAAAAGTGAGATCGAAAAATTATTAACATACATATAAATTAATAAAAGTGCAACTACTAAACGTACAGTTTTAAATTATTTTTTTATTTGATTGACATTTTTTTAATCAGGAGTGATAAAAATTTGAATCCTTTTCGGAAACTCTTCCAATTAGGTTTTTATAGTACAGGTAGATATAGAACAGGTAGTCAAAATCGACACCACACTTATGGACATCTTTTTCTGCTCTTCAATTCTCTTTTAGTCCAATATCTTGAGTCCAATATCTCTCCATTGGCCTTAATTCAGGATAGTTTCAAGGACTTGATTATCTTGGTACAAAAATAACTGTACACATTATGGAGTCTTATGAACGGAAATAAACTTCGGCATTTATTAAGCCGTTTGCCGATTGCCTTTGGAGTTTTAAACTTTTTTTCAACATTCCCTTGGGGTATCAGCATAATAAAATTTTTGATCAGAAAGTTTCGAAAAGTCTATCAGAATAGATCATCCATTATGCAGCAAGAATAATTTTGTGCTCTGCTTTTGGGCTTTATATTAGTAGCAGCGTTCCTGTCAGGAACGTTTGGTTCCTTGCATGTTTTTAAATTTGCATTAACTTTAACTTTCCGTGTAAAATAGTCCGAGTATTGAGCTAACCGGGCTGCTTTCCTACAGGATGTGTTGGAAGCTCTTTTGAAAATGCTTTTTATTTTTTTTAGCTTAAGTCCATTTTTTCAACCTAAACCAGATTTTCTATCAACGGATAAAATCTTTTGGTAACTTTTGAAAGCATTGGGAAATGTTTAGTTGCAGTCCTTTGAATGCTTTATCAAACTTTTTGTAGGACCAATTTCTGTTCACTCATTTGAACTCATCAGAAATGAAATATTAGGATTAAAAGTTATAATAAAAAACATGAGTTAAGAACTTTTCGATCGGACATATGGTACTATGGTTGTATTATTATCAACGTATGATTGTGTCCTAATCCTATTACGTTTATTTTTTTAATACCAAAATATAGTTAACTTTCTATATAACACTGATCCATTATATGAAACCGACCATTATATGGTTAACGTTCAATAAAACTTTTGTTACGAAGCAAATAATCAATTATACATTGATTATCCCAACCAAAATATAGTTAACTTTCTATATAACACTGATACATTATATGAAACCGACCATTATATGGTTATCGTTTAGTAAAACTTTTGTTACGAAGCAAATACTCAATTATATATTGATTATCCCAACCATGCTTTTAATGAAACATATTACCATCTCACAAACATTAGTTTTTAATTTTGAAATTCGATTGACTCAAGTGCTAATTTGACAATTTTAACAGTGCTGTTCGTGCATTTTGGTTGGACTTCCCTTTTCCCATATTTAAAATATTTATTTTTAAATTTTCATAAAATTATCTGCTTTTCTACAATTTACACATTGTGAAAATTATTGTTAAATATTAAATAATTTCCAATTTAAAATTCAAAATCTATTGATCCGATAATTATTTCGAAGTGAAATTCCCATAAATTAAATGTGATTAAATAAATAACATCACATAACTCTTGACACCATTAACGTCTATAACATTTTCAAGAAGACGGCAGTTGATTTAAAATTTCACTCATTGGTGATTTAGAAGACAAAGTGCGAACAACATGAAATCGGCTATAAAGAGTGAAACTATATTTCGACGTCATTTCATATGGTGGCGAATTTTAGGATTTTTTCCCACCGTAAAATATCGTTACGTCTACATAACCTATTCGATATTTCTGAATACAATGGTTACAATTGTTTATCCAATACATTTATTAATTGGCCTATTACGGAGTACTTCTATGTATGATACTATCAAAAATCTGGCCGTGGTGGTAACTGCTCTGGTGTGCGCCACAAAAACTTTTGTGATTTGGCTAAAATTTGAGAATATTAAAAATATGGTCGCCATAATACAGAGACAAGATAAACGTATATGTTTGGATAAGGAAGAGTATCACTACTATAAATATGTGATCTTAAGGGATTTACGTTTAATATTACAGTTCTTTATGTCCATGTATGCGGTGTGTTGGATAACCTGTGAAATACCTCTCTTATATAATGGGTTTTTGAATGAATGGGGTCTTATGTATCCAGCCTATTTTCCATTCGATCCATTTGCTAGTTCAACGGGTTATATAGTGGCTCATGTTTATCAATTTGTGGGTGTGTCATTTTTGATTCTACAGAATACAGTTCATGATTCATTTGCTGCCATACATTTGGCTTTGCTAAGCGGTCAATTGCATATGTTGGGAGTAAGATTAGCGAAATTGGGTTCAGATAAGAATAAGACTTTACCGCAACATAATCAAGATCTATTGGAATGTATACAAGATCATAAGGATTTGTTGGAGTAAGTTCCATATCTAATAAAGAATAATAGTTAATAACGCCTATTTTTTAAATGATTCTATAGCTATCGCAGCAAGTTGGAGGAGATTTTATCTTTGTATATGTTTTTCCAAGTCATATTTGCCAGTATCAATATGTGCTCCTCTATAGTATTTTTAATACTATTTGCCGATGATCCATGGACTATAGTTCATTATATATCATACCTTCTCTCTATGATGACCGAAATATTACCGGTTTGTTATTATGGCACAATTATGGAAATTAAATTTGAACATCTTACTTATGCTCTGTTCTCCTCAAACTGGTTGGACAAGGATGCGATATTTAAACAGAATTTGAGAATATTTGCGGAATGTACTAAGAAACCGATGTATATTATGGCTTGGCTCTTTCGTGTGAATTTGAATTTATTTATTGGGGCCTGTAAAAATGCCTATTCGTTGTTTGCTTTGATTATGAATATGAAGTGAAATCATTAAAATATTATTTCACTTTTTAGTTAATTTAGTTTAGAAGGAAACGGACATAATTTTAAATAAAAGTTTGCAAAAAAAAAAATCATGAGGAAATAAAATTTACATATTTTTGATATGCGATTTTAACATTGTCATTTCGTGTGTTACGCACATAAGGAACCATTTAAGCTCTCAATTAAATCAAATTTTATGTCTATAATAATTAACATAATTCAATCGAATTTGGTCACTGTCAAATTAAGCTCAAAAAGGCCAATTTAGGAATGTGACTAAAATTTAAGAAATACACTTATTAAACACTTACTTTTTTATATATATTTTTTAATGTCACATATCCTTTGAAGTCTTTAAGTCGATTTAAAATGAAATGAAAATGAAGTTTTCAACTTTTAAGTCTTTAAATTAGAATTTTTAAAGAAAATTCGAAAATTGAAAATCCTTCGATCTTCTGGGAAATTTTTTAATAAAAATTTTAAATTTGAATTTTTATAGAAAATTTTTAAGGGAGAACGAATTCAGTATTAAGTGAAAATTTTAACATAAGATTTTTTAATTTTTTTTTGTGACAATAAAATGAAATTCTGAGTTTTTTGATTTCCTTGAAATGAATTGTGTGAATTTTGAATTTTTAAATTTCGTGAAAATATTGATATTTATTAAATTTTTTTAGGGAAAATTTCCAATTTTTACTTGAAATTTTTTGTGAAAATAAAATTTTTAAATTTTTTGTAAAGTTTTGAAAATTTTTTTAATTATTAGTGAAATTATAAATTTTTATTAAAGTTTTGAATTTTTAGTGAAAATTTTGAATTTTTAGTGAAAATTTTGAATTTGTAGTGAAAATCTTGAATTTTTTTAGTTAAAATTTTAAATCTTTAGTGAAAATTTTTTCAAATTTTTAAAGAAAATTTTGAATTATTAGCGAAAATTTTGAATTTTTAGTGAAATTTTAAATTTTTAGTGAAAATCTTGAATTTTTTAGTTAAAATTTTGAATTTTTAGTGAACATTTTTAATTATTAGTGAAATTTTAAAATTTTCAGTGAAATATAAATTTTTAATAAAAATTTTCATTTGAAGTGAAAATTTCAATTTTTAGTAAAGTTTTGAAATTTTAATGAAAATTTTTTAATTATTAGTGAAATATAAATTTTTAATGAAAATTTCAATTTGAAATGAAAATATAAATTTTTAGTAAAGTTTTGAAATTTTGGTAAAATTTTGAATTTTTAGTGAAAAAATTGAATTTAAGTGAAAAATTTGAATTTTAAGTAAAAATTAAAAAAATATTAGTAAAAATTTTAAATCTTTGTGGAAATTTTAAATTTTTAGCGAAAATTTTGAATTTTTTGTGAAAATTTTAGTAAAAATTTAATTTTTATAGAAAATTTTAGTAAAAATTTTAATTTTTAGTTTAACTTTTTATTTAAATTTTTAGTGAAAAGTTATCGATTGGATACGAATATTTTAACAAAAAAATCACGAAGTTAATTTTAGATTGAAAGTGAATTACTTAAAAGCTCTTGTTGATATCTCCAATGCTGAAATCAAAATTCAAGTAAATTCAACCGACAATTTGACCATCCGGTGCGACTAATATCTAACATTTTCCCCTCCGCTTGGGTCATCCTGAGTTATGTTGATATAGAAAATTTTAAAAAATCACAGTTCAAACAGGTCAGATATCTCAAATAGGATCCAGGTCTCAGTAAGTTCAACAACAAAATTTAATTTAGGAAATTTACGATGGTACAGACTTCATTAAATTAAAGGAAAAAAATAATTCCAAGTCATTTGGTGTGTCATTGGGTAAAGATAATAGAACACACTTTTCCAACCATGACAAACATCAGTTCCAATTTCAAGTGAAATCGTGATATGGAATACAAAATAAAAACTGCTAACTCATCATGACTCATTATGAATTTTAGTTTTGTGTCTTGAATTATGCATTTTAATTGTTAACACCTTTTTCAGTTTTTCCTATAATTCAATTTAAACTATAATTTCCTATAAAATTATGGGAAACTAATCAAATCAAATCAGAAGTGTAAAACATGTCGATAACTTTACAAAGTGAAACAATATTTCGTCGTCATTTTATTTGGTGGCGCATTTTGGGTTTTTTACCAACCGAAAAATATCGTTACGCCTACATTGTCTATGCGATATTATTGAATACAATGGTAACACTGGCTTATCCCATACATCTTTTAATTGGTCTCTTCATGAGCACCACAATGTATGATATAATTAAAAATTTGGCTGTTGTTGTAACCGTTATGGCCTGTTCCATAAAAACCTATGTCATATGGAGGAAATTTGAGAATATACAAAATATGTTTTCGATCATGAAAAGACAAGATAAACGCATTTGCTTGGACAAGGAGGAGACGAATTATTATAGATTTGTAATACTTAAGGAATTACGGGGACTTTTAAATATGTTTATGATCTTATACGGAGCCTCTTGGTTTTTGTGTGAGTTAATGGTTTTGGTTAATGGTTTTATGGGTTCATGGCTTTTAATGTATCCGGCGTATTTTCCTTTCGATCCATATGCTAATACGGGTTGGTATATGGTGGCCCATATTTATCAATTTGTGGGCGTATCATATCTAATATTACAGGACACTGTAAATGGCTCTTTTGTAGCCATGAATTTGGCTCTACTAAGTGGTCAAATACATAATTTAAGCATGAGATTAGCTAAACTTGGCCGGCAAAAGAATAAAACTTTAGCTCAACATAATCAGGATTTATTGGATTGTTTACAAGATCATAAGGATCTATTGGAGTAAGTTAAGGTCCATTTTATAAAATTTAATAAATAAAAAAAAAACTTACAAAAACTATTTTTATCTCTCTTAGATATCGTTGCAAATTGGAAGAGATTATATATATGTATATGTTTTTTCAAATCCTATTCGCCAGCATTAATATGTGCACCTCTATTGTATTTTTGATACTATTTGCGGCAGATCCTTTTACCTTGATCTATTATTTATCTTATTTTCTTTCCATGTTGGCCGAAATATTACCGGTTTGTTATTATGGCACAATTATGGAAATTGAATTTGGAAATCTTACTTATGCTCTGTTCTCCTCCAATTGGTTGGATAAAGATTTAAAGTTTAAGCAGAATTTGAGAATATTTGCCGAGTCCACAAAGAAGACTTTATACATTTCAGCTTTACTGTTTCGTGTAAATCTGGATTTATTTTTAAAGGCCTGCAAAAACTCATATTCTTTATTTGCTTTAATTATGAATATGAAATAAAGTGTTTTTTTTTTAATTTTTCCTTATTTAAGAATTTGAGAAATGTGATGTGAAATAATTATAGCAAAAAGAATCATTATGGCACCCAAGTTCAAATATGATGCAATTAAATTTACACAAAATCTATTAGGAGCAAATATACACTAGATTCTCATAACATTGGAAAAGGATATTAGAGGATAATACTAACCGCTGACCAGACTATCAACAGGATTCGTGATAATAGTGGCTGAATAGTGTTGCAACTAACATTTCATATGATCGATACAGAATGTTCTTATTCTTATTCTTATTGGATTAATATTTCACTTAAAAATAGGTTATCTGATGCGCGGAATCCATGAGCTACCAGAAAGATGAAAAAAAAATTAATAGTGACAATATTTATGTATCAATACATGCGTTATTACAATAAATATATAATTTTGGTAAATTATTTCATTCTTAATTCTGTTATTTCTATTTTCAAGATCTTTAAAACTGTACCCACATGTTCACTATCTTTCCTATAATTCTCATTTTACCTGTTATACCAGTCATTTTGACATTTCCCATTTTTTTCTTTTTAATCTTCACTTTCTTTCCCAGTTTCTAAATCTTTTCCCTTTTCCCTTTGTTTTTCGGAAATTTTGACTGCTTTTTGGTTCTTACAACAACATCGAATTTTTGACCAGGAAGTTATCAAAAATCTGACGGAACATACGTATCGTCAACCATTATGCAGCAAGAATATTTTTTCAGAAAGTATGAAGAACTTTTTGAGTCTTGTATGTTTTAAACTTTAATTTTTCCTACCAAATAGTCGAAGCCCTGAGCTTATAGGGCTGCTTACTTACCGGATGTATTAGGGGCTTTTTTGAAAATACTTTCTATTTATTGGCTTTAAAAACGGCATATGGACCATTTCTTCTATCAACCGGCAAGTTCTTCCGATATTATACATTGGAGACAGTTTGATGTCAGACCTTTAAAACTTTTTGTTGGATCAAGTTGGGTGGTTTTGTCGAAAATATACGCACTCTTTTCGGATTATTATACATAAATCTCCTATTTTAAATATCATATCAAAATCGAAAACAGTAGATTATTGATTTCTTGAAAAAAGATGGGGGACATTGTGAGTTCCTAACAGGGTGCGAAAAATTCGTAATGAAATTTCAATTTTTGGATCATCTTCTCCTTTTAAGTTCTTTAAAATAAAAGTATTTTTTATTTATTTCGATTCATTTGAATACAAAATAAAAATCAATTATTTAAGTCAATTCGATAATTAACGCTAAGAAGAAATCATCTCAGATCCCATAATGTATATATATATTTTTCCATCCAAATTAAAATCTGAGACGATTAAGCTATGTCCGTCTGTCACAGCTATACAAAATTTAGTCAGAGTATTTGTCATAGCCCAATGAAATCGATTTACTATAATAAAAAGATATAGACCGATATCTGAGGCAAGCAAAAAAACTTTCGTAAAATTGTCAAATTTAAATCGACAAATTAGAATGAAATTTGGCATCATATTAAGTTTTATGTTCCACATTATCATTCCAAAAATTATCAAGATCGATTCAGTAGAAAAAATAGTCAAAATATAACTAATAATTTTTCAGTCATTAACTTTTATATGTTGTATTATCGCTATTGTGGTGGAGCGTATTGAAGATTCGGCATAGCCGTATATAGAATTCTTACCTTTTACTTTTATTCGAACATCAAATATACCGATATCCGATCAAAAAAAATCGAAAGAAATAAAACTTGAAAAATTTGGCATCATATTAAGTTTTATGTCCACATTATCATTCCAAAAATTATCAAGATCGATTCAGTAGAAAAAAGTTATAGTCAAAATATAACTAATAATTTTATGAGTCATTTACTTGTATATGTTGTATGAGTGTGTAAACTCGCTATTGTGGTGGAGCGTATTGAAGATTCGGCATAGCCGTATATAGAATTCTTACCTTTTACTTTTATTCGAACATCAAACATAATATTTTTTCCGATCAAAAGGTGAACGATCGAAAGAAATAAAACTTGATATAAAGTTCAAAACAATAAATTGATCTTCCTATTCTGGTAAATAATGAAGAAAAAGGTGAAAATTGAATAAAAAAAAATTATGTTTAGTCATTGAAGCAATTATAGCAAATTAATTATGCCATAATTATATACAATTTTGCATGAGCATGAGTTATTAATTTTTATAAAAATCGAAATAAAATTAACAGAGAATTTTTTTTAAATATTATTTTTATTTTCCGACCATCGAGCACAAACATTATGACCGGAATTTTTCAAATTGAAAATATATTTCGTAAACATTATTTGTACTGGCGAATTTTGGGTCTATTGCCTTCGGAGAAATATCCCAGATTATATAAAATCTATACAATTTTAATAAATCTTTCAATAACCCTGGGTTATCCTTTGCATTTAGTAATGGGTCTATTTATGAGTACAACTTTTAATGATGTTATCCAAATTTTGGCCATTAATTTGACATGTATAGTTTGTTCGCTAAAAACGTTAATAATATGGAAAAAGTTTGAAAATTTAAATCAAATAATGGAGATTTTAAGGCGGCAGGATGAACGGATTTCACAAGATAAAGATGAACTAAATTATTATAAATTTACAGTTATAAAACAATTAAAGAATATTTATTATATGTTTCTAATATTATATGGAGCATCTTGGATATTTTCAGAGTCATCAATACTAATAAATGGTTTTATGGGTAATTGGACTTTATTATTTCCCGCCTATTTTCCTTTTGATGTGTATGCCAGCACAGTAAATTATAGTTTGGCCCATATTTATCAATATCTGGGTATAACATTTCAAACTTTACAAGGTTTGGCCAACGATACCTTTCTCTCTATGCAATTGGCTCTATTGAGTGGTCAACTACATGCTTTAGCCTTAAGGGTAACAAAATTGGCCAGGGACCATAATAAATCGCACAAGGAGAATAATCAAGAATTATTGAAGTGTATACAAGATCATAAGGATTTGTTAAGGTAATTTGGCGAAAATATACTTTTAATACCAAATAATTATTTTATTTATTATACTCCTTTCCCAGATATCGCTTACTATTGGAGGATATCATTTCACTGTGCATGTTTTTTCAACTTCTTATCACCAGCATTAATATGTGCACCTCCATTGTATTTCTAATACTTTTCGCTAATGATCCTTTCACCCTGATCTTTTATTTTGTTTATTTCTTGGCCATAACAGGACAAATCTTTCCGATATGTTATTATGGCTCGGAAACGGAAATGGAATTTCAAAATTTAACTTATGCTTTATTCTCTTCAAACTGGTTGGATCAGGATGTGACATTTAAAAGGAATTTAAGAATTTTTGCCGAGACCACCAAGAAGCCATTGTATATTTCCGGTTTATTGTTTAAAATCAATTTAAATTTATTTATGGCCGTTTGTAAGAATTCTTATTCATTATTTGCTTTAATAATGAATTTAAAGTGAATATTTTGGAAAACCGCATTTAAAAAAAAAAAAAAAAAACAAAAACTCCTTACGAAAAATCTTACATCCTACAAATATCGAAAATTCGAATGGTGTGAGTTTTTTCTGATACTTGAAAAAAGAGTTAAATTACATTTTACATGATAATTATTATGATAATTATATTTTTTTTTAAATGTTCGTATTATTTAATAAACATTTAAATGGAGACATGAAGTATTTTAAATTAAACACTTTTATTAGGTTTTGGATAGAACAATTAAGGTATTTAAAATATTTAATGAATAAAGTGTCATTTTACAGTGTATAACAAAACATGTGATTAAGAGACAGTCATGATATTGAAATTGGTAAATTGGTCTATTTCCTGGCCTTTAGATAAGTCTGAAGTTGATAATGCTGTTTTTAGATCAGTTCATATTGTAGTCTATAGAATAGACTATAAACTATAAACTAAGCTCTCAATAATTATCATCTATATATCATTGTATAGCCTACTTTATAGTGCATTCTATAGTCTAATTTTAAGATCATTCTGCATTCTTATCTATAGATCATTCCACTGTCTAATTTATAGATCATTTTGTAAAATGAGAAATAATTCCATAGACTCTATCGGTAAATCTACAGATTGATTATTATTATTATAATCATTATTATCATTGTATTATCATATATACAGATCATTCTATAATCTAATCTTAAGATTTCTTCATAGTTAAATTTAAGGTCACTCTATAGTCCAATTTACAGACCATTCAATTGTCTAATTTAAAGATTATTCAATTATCTATAGTCTATTATAGATCATTCTAAAATCCAATATTTTGATGTTATTACTGTCTAATTTGTAGATCATTCTATAATTTAATGTACAGATTACTTTGTAGCCTGATCTAGAGTCCGTTATATAATCTAATATACAGATTACTATAAAGACTAATTTATAGAATCTTCTATAGTTGAAACTATAAATCATTTTATAGGTTAATTTATAGATCATTCTATATTCTCATTATTAGATCACTCTATACAAAAATGATCTGTAGCATTTTGTTGTCAAATCAGTAGATCAGTCTAATTTACAGATCATTCTATAGTCTGATCTATATATATTCTTCGATAGTTTAATCTATAAATCATTTTATAGCTCTATAGTCTACATCATTATATAGTCTAATGTAAAAATCATTCTATAATCTATAGTTTATTCTGTAGTCTAATCTACAGATTATTTTATAGTCTAACCTTAAGATCACTTTAGAGCCTACATCATTCTATGGCCAAATCTATAGTTTATTCTGTAGTCTAATTTACAATTTACGAATTTAACTAAAACATAGTAATAGCAGAGATGAAGATAAATTAAAGTTTTGTGTTTGAACTTTGTAAGAACAACAGGGGACGGTTCACAAGGTCCAAATAAAGTTGATCACCTTGGGTCATAGAAATATTTAATTTATTCCTTATATCTTAACCGATTTTAATAAGATGATTGAATTCCGCTTGTCTAGACTTACGAAAAAGAAAACCTCTACTCTTCTCCAAGCGATATCTTTTAAGATGTCTACTGATTGTTCCAATTATGGGAAATTTTATTAAGAAAATGTGTTTTAGCTTTACGGAAGTGTGGAAAATTTTATTTCATTTCCTGTACTATTTACATTTCCCAAAACTAATCACCTTCGCTAATAAAAAGAGGTTATGTCCGTTACATAATAATTAAATTTTAATTGAATTGTTAAACCTCCCCCCTCCCCCACCACATTAAAATGATTATAGTTTTGAATGATTATAGTTTATATCAATAAAACTATAAATACAATAATAAATAGAAAAAAAGAGAATTTAGTTCCAAATTATTTATTGTGAGGACAACATGACCAAAAAGTCAAAAACACCAGTAAAAGCGGAGAATTTCTATCGTGTACATTTACTATGTTGGCGTATTTTGGGTTTATGGCCCACAGAGAAATATCGTGCTCTATATCAAATGTACGCCATAATATTAAATATTTTGGTAACAATCGGTTATCCTTTACACTTGATATTGGGTCTATATCATAGTAATACCATGTATGATATTATAAAAAATATGGCCATAAATCTAACATGTCTATTGTGTACCATAAAAATGACAATGATTTGGATCAAATTTCGAAATATGGAAGTATTGAGAAATATTTTATCATCACAAGTCGAGCGTATATCATTAAAGAAGGATGAAAAGGATTATTATCAGGAAAGAGTTTTGAATGAGTTATGGTTTGTGTTGAAAATGTTTATGTTAATGTATACATTATCCTGGTCATCATCAGAGATATCGGTGTTATTAAATGGTTTTAATGGTAATTGGAGATTAATGTATCCAGCCTATTTTCCTTTCGATCCATTTGCCAGCACTTCACGATATATGGTGGCTCATATTTATCAATTTTTTGGTGTCACCATTCAAATAATACAAGG
Organism: Cochliomyia hominivorax; assembly: GCA_004302925.2. Classification (NCBI taxonomy): domain Eukaryota; kingdom Metazoa; phylum Arthropoda; class Insecta; order Diptera; family Calliphoridae; genus Cochliomyia; species Cochliomyia hominivorax. The sequence goes on along the minus strand of PYHX02000413.1, from coordinate 19,674,277 downwards.
TTTTGTTATTGATACCTATTTGGCTTTAGAATTGGGCCTATTAAGTGGCCAGTTACATACCTTAGCCATGAGAGTGGCGAAATTGGGTCGAGATCAAAAGCAAAAAACGAAAAAAGAAATTAATCAGGAGTTATTGGAATGCATACAGGATCATAAGGATTTATTAAGGTAATTAATTGAAAAAAATATCTACGCATTGAGGGAATTTTTTTTGAACTTTAGTTTTTATTTCTTCTCAGATATCGTTCCAAATTGGAGGATATGTTTTCTATGTGTATGTTTTTTCAATTGCTTATAACCAGCCTTAATATGTGTGCCAGTATTGTATTTGTCATATTATTTGTTACGGATCCCTATACTTTTCTCTACTATTGTGCTTACTTTTCGGCTATAACCTTTGAAATATTCCCCGTCTGCTATTATGGTTCTGTTATGGAAATGGAATTTCAAAATTTAACTTATGCTTTATTCTCCTCAAATTGGTTGCAACAGGATGCGATGTTTAGGCAAAATTTAAGAATATTTGCTGAAACCACGAAAAAACCTTTACATATGATGGCCTGGCAAGTTCGCATTAATTTGAATTCATTTTTAATTGTTTGTAAAAATGCTTATTCTCTATTTGCCGTTATAATGAATTTTAAATGAAATTTGGAGGTTAAATGATTTTATGACAAACTGTAATTGAGAGTTTTTGTTTATTTATTTATTATAAGTTATGAAATGATAATTGCAAAGTAAGGAAATATTAATGGATTAGTGATTTGTTTTATAATTAAAATTATTTTAAGATTTTCATTACACAGAGTGGCATAAGTATACATTTCCAAATTTAAGGAATAATTCGGTGGTTCATTGAATAAAAAAAATGTTAATACGTGAGAACCATTTTTCACATCTTAAGTTTCCTATTCCACTCCAAAATATTGCTGCTGAACGTAACGTCTGTATACTTTAGTGACTGTGTGTATGTCATTTTTAAAAATTTAACTTCATTTTCGCTTAGTTCTTGTCCTTTTTTCATAAATCCGATATTTTAAATAATGATATTTTTCATAGTTTTGCTCAAAAACTTTCTAAATCTTTCACTCACTGTTATTTGAAATGTTGTTAATTATTTTTTATTATTAATTATTTAAAAATTTAAAATTAATAAATTTTTTGTTGGTTGTAATATTACACGCATGTAATTAATATCATAAAAATCCTTTAAATATAACACTTTAACACTTTCTATAATTTTAAAAATAATTATTAACGTTTAAATATTTAATAAGTGAAATTAACACCATTTTACAGTTTATCAAAAAAATATTTGTAATTATAATTTTTAACAGCAGATTTTTGTTAAATAATTCTATAGTTTAATCTTCAGATCATTCTACGATTTAAATTAATGATCATTCTATACTGTAATCTATAGTAAAATCTTTTGATCATTAGTCCAAGCTACAGATCGTATTAAAGTATGTTTTAACTAAAAATCGGGCTTTTTTTCTTAATTCAAAATGAATTTTTAGGGAATTTGAAAAAAATAAAAATACTTGAGGTGGCCAACTTTGGAGGGTCACCGAGTACACTCCAGACCGTATAGACAATTAAATTCCTCCTTCAAATTAACTCCAAAATACCTCAACTATAACTATGTGATTATGGAAATATCTCTCACAGTTTAGCAGTTACAGAATCAAATCAAAAGAATGCTATAACCGGTTATGCAGAATCTTTAATACCATCCGCCACGACCAATTTTAAAATAACTGCAGTAACATACTAAAAATTCTGCTTCTAAAAAGGTATCACTTTCCAGTGCTCCATTCCAAAATTAAGTACTCTTTAATATTTTGCTACAATTGCTTCATCTATGCGGCAAACTTCATTAAATATCCTGATAAAGTTACAGAGATTTGCGAAAACAAAAAATACATTTACAAGGGAGATACCAATTCCCCGTGTCCTATCCAATTCTCCAGAGTCTTTAGTATTTTGCTATTAAGACTTTATCTACGTGGCAAATTTCTGGAAATGAGCTTTAAAAGTTTCTGCGATATGCGATATTAATTGTTTCGTTTTGTTGAGGAGATACCGCTCCTACTTGCCCTATGAGCGTGCCTACAATGACGCGTTGCCAAAATTACAATTCATGTGTCAAATATAGATACATGCCATATTCAATATTTCATTTGTAAGGAGATAACCTTCTCCGAGGCGCTATTAAAAAAATTTTAAATTGCGTTCCATTCTCAACTAAAGGAAATATCAGATTGCGAAATTTCACGAAAATTTAATAAAATATTTAATCACAATCGTTGTACCGATTAATCGGTTTTAGAAGGTTGTCTCATTAATCTGTCAATAACGTTTTTATTTCTGTACCGATTTTGACGATAGAATACTCCATAGGACAATAACAAATACTTAGGGCAAATTTCATTTATGTGGCAGTGAGCGTTCCAATGACAGACAGATACAAGAGTATATATACTTTATGGGTTTTTGGATACTTTTTTTCTTGGCGTTACATACGGAATGACATAGTTAATATACCCTCATTAACACTTGTAATGGTAAAGAGTACAAAAGTATGAAAAAACCTCAAAATATATTTAAAATACTGTACTTTCTTGTCACCTTTCACCCCACCCAAAATGTGTCGTGTCTTTTAATTCACTTGATTTGAAATAAACCTTAAAACGCTTCATATATAAAAGTAACTCGCGGTGAAATACAAAAATTTAGTTAAATATTTCAAATCCTCTAGAGAAGATGACACAACAAGAACCTCCTCCTCCTCCTCAACAGGCTGAAAAATTCTTTCGGATACATTTTCTATTATGGCGTATTTTGGGTAATTCGCCCACCGAAAACTATCGTTTACTCTACATAACTTATTCGGTTTTCATAAATATCGTAATAACAATCGGTTATCCTTTGCACTTGATGATCGGTCTGTTCAAAAGTAAAACTAAATTTGATATTATAAAAAATTTAGCCATAAATCTGACATGTTTTGGTTGTTCCCTAAAAACGTTCGCAATTTGGATGAAATTTAAAAACGTTCGTCTCATATTCGATATAATACGACGACAAGATCGTAGAATTTTTCAAGCGAAAGATGAGGCTAAATATTATACAACGATAACGTTTCCCACTCTGGATAGAATAATGTTAATGTTTCAGGTGTTATTTGCGGGAGCAGGATTAACCTCAGAAGTGGCCGTACTGACGAATGGGATTTTAGGCAATTGGCGTTTAATGTATCCAGCCTATTTTCCCTTTGATCCTTTTGCCAATAATTGGTTATATGCTGGGGCACATATTTATCAATTTTTCGGAGTATCATTTCAAATTTTACAAAATCTGGTCAATGATACATTTGCTGGAATGCATATGGCTTTGTTGAGCAGTCAAATACATATTTTATGCATGAGAGTGGCTAAGATAGGTCACGATCCCAAAAAGAGTAAAGAGGAGAATAATCAAGAACTATTAGATTGTATACAAGATCATAAGGATCTATTGGAGTAAGTAAAGGATTTTAAAGGACCAAAAAGGTCACATTAATTTTCAATCTATATTTTTATTTCAGATATCGTAGAAAATTGGAAGAAGTGGTGTCACAGTATATGTTTTTTCAAATCCTATTCACCAGCATTAACATGTGTGTGGTCATTGTATTTATGATCTTATTTGCTCGTGATCCTTTTACTTTAATTTACTATTTAATTTATTTGATTTGTATGCCTGTCGAAATTCTACCCGCCTGTTATTTTGGCACAATTATGGAATTTGAATTTCAAAATTTAACTTATGCTCTATTTTCCTCAAATTGGATTGAACAAGATGTGCGTTTCAAGAAGAATTTAAGAATCTTTGCTGAACAAGCTAAAAAACCTCTATATGTTATGGCCTGGTTGGTTCGCATAAATATGACTTCATTTCTGTATGCCTGTAAAAATGCTTATTCCCTGTTTGCTGTCATAATGAATATGAAATAAAGGGAGTGTGTTTTAATAAAGAAAATCATTATTTCATCATTTGATCAAGAAATGACTTTGACAAATTCAAATCGGTTCAAAAGTGGATGTATAAAAGTGGACAAGTTTAGGTTGGTTTCCAAGCAAAAGTATAAACATTTCAGACAGACTAAGAATTTGTAAAATAAAAGATCATCAGAAATTGTTTAAAGTCAAACATTCTGTTGCTGATGCTCCAGGAAATGTCAAAGAAAATTATAGGACCCAAAAGCATTCAAAATTTCTAAAAAAGTTCTTGGTATGACAAACAATATGCAGTTACAATGGGTTTGATAATACCGAAATTTACATCAAAGATCATGTACAAAAAAGTACTACTTCCATTCATAAGATCTCATAATGTTCCCACTTATGTTTGGACTGACTTGTTAACCTGTCACTTAGAAACAAGTCCTTGAGTGGTAAACGAACAATAATGTGGTATTTGTACCAAGAGGTGCAAATACTCCAGACTGCCCGCAGCTTAGGTCAGTGTAGAGATATTGGGAGATATTTTTGCTAAAAGAGAATTGAAGAGCTCAAAAAGGTGTCCAAAAGTATGGTAGATTTTAAACGAAGGTGGACTTCCTGTTCCATTTTTTTTAATTCGCTAACAATTTAAGCGAATTAAAGAAAAATGTTTAAAAATCAGAGATGGGTCACTTTAGAGGGCCACCTTCTACACCCATGAATCGTTAGGAATTAAATTGGAAAATACTTGTTCTTTAGCCCTGTGAATTTGTATTAAAATATTTCCATTGATACCAAAGTAATTGGAATTATTTCCAAAAAAATTATTTTGAAGTCACTGTGTTTACGATATAGAAATATAAACATTTTGAAAGGACATTTTATCCTGATCGAAGGCACATCTTTTTTTCTGACTTATAGCTTTCATTAAATATCCATAACATAATCATAAGAACGCTATATATATTAAATAAATACTAATGAATATATCACATCTTTAAAGCCGATTTAAGATCAGATCTGTTTCGATATGATAAAACTGAATACATAGTTTTTATCTCTAAAGTCCCTAATTTCATTTGTATAAAGAATTTTCCAAACTTTTGCTCCTTGTTTTATATATTTTCAAAATTTTAAAAAGCAGTCATTTTGACTGCTTTTTTAATCTGAGTGAAATACTAAAACTTATCATTTTGGCAATGAACGAATGAATGAATGAAATGTTTGTGTACTTAAGTCTTAATCATGATTACAATATTTTATTGTTCATTCAACAACAACATACTTTCCATTCAATCATTCAATATAATAAATTGTATCTTTAGAAATTTCTTTTTCTTTTCTCTTTCCCTCTCCTGTGTTTATATGACAATTTTATAGGTTTCTGTTGCAATTGTTGTTATTGTTATTGCAACTGCAAAATATATATAAAAGTATCTATAATTTACATTAAGGTTTATCTTATCTATTTCATGATTTCATATTCGTATTATTTTTTTATTTATAACTTTATCACGTTTAAATATGCGGAAATTTATTTGTTTTTTTTTTAATATTTTTATTATTAAGTTATAATTTTTATAAAATTTTATTGATGGTTTTGAAATATTGAATTCTTATTTGTTGTTTACAAAATATTATTTTATCTATAATTTCAGAAGTTATAGAATTTTATGAAATTTCCTAAGAATTCTATAAAATTATCAGGGATTATTTTAAAACAATTATTTATTATAAACAAAAAGTAAAAAATTAAATCACCACTCAATGATCCCGACTGATCTATAGATCAGTCTATAGTCGTCTAGTCTATAGATCAGTCTATAGATCAGTCTATAGTCGTCTAGTCTATAGATCAGTCTATAGTCGTCTAGTCTATAGATCAGTCTATAGTCGTCTAGTCTATAGATCAGTCTATAGTCTTCTAGTCTATAGATCAGTCTATAGTCGTCTAGTCTATAGATCAGTCTATAGTCGTCTAGTCTATAGATCAGTCTATAGTCTTCTAGTCTATAGATCAGTCTATAGTCGTCTAGTCTATAGATCAGTCTATAGTCGTCTAGTCTATAGATCAGTCTATAGTCGTCTAGTCTATAGATCAGTCTATAGTCTAGTCTATAGATCAGTCTATAGTCGTCTAGTCTATAGATCAGTCTATAGTCGTCTAGTCTATAGATCAGTCTATAGTCGTCCAGTCTATAGATCAGTCTATAGTCGTCTAGTCTATAGATCAGTCTATAGTCTAGTCAATAGATCAGTCTATAGTCGTCTAGTCTATAGATCAGTCTATAATTTAGTCTATAGATCAGTCTATAATCTAGTCTATAGATCAGTTTACAGTTTAGTCTGCAAATCAATCTATATCTTTCCCATAGTGACCCATATTTTCATCAATACAAAAACGTTTCGTCATCTATTAAATACAATCAACTAAACTGGACTATTTAAATTTAACAAATACAAATAAAAGTAAAAGAGAATATAATTTATAGGTTAACATTTCCTTCCTCGTCTATTTAAATGTCAGTCAGATTGTTTGTCAGTTTTTGTTGGTCTAAATAAAAAAAATGCCGTTTAAATGTTTCTTAAGCAAAATTTTCCTCTGTCGACTGCAGAAATATCAGAAGTAAAAATGCAGAAAAACTATAGAAACCACAACCAACAAAAAAATGCCATAAAACAATAGATTTATTACATTTTTACCAGAAATCATTTGCTTGTTTGTTTGTTTGTTTCTTGCAACAAAATTTCAATTTCTTTCCCCTTTTCAACACCACAAAACATTGACGTTGGGGGAAAACGCACAAATGCAACAAACAAACAAATAAACATACGCAAAAATATTTTTATGTGTAATGCAACAAACAGTAGCAACTGCAATTGCCGCAACAACAGCAACAGCAATATAGGCAGTAGTTTTAGTGGTACAACAACAAACAATAGCGGAAAATGCGCTGTTACTTCCGAAGATATTTTATTTTAGTTTTTATTGTTTTTGTTTTTAAGCGGTTGGGGTCTGGATTCTTTGTTTTCAAAATATATACTTTTTTTTAAGTTTCAAAGTGATTTGATTTTAGCGATATGATCACAGATTGTAGTGCTTTTTATTTGCAACATGTTGAGGTAGAAAGACATCAGCAAATAAAAATTAAATAAATAAGAAAATGTGTCAGTATGCAAAACAGGATGTTATAAACTTTCAACATTCTTTCTTTTTTTTCTCTTGTCGTTGTTGCTGTTGTTAATGTTGTTGTTGTTTTGCCCCACTCTCTTTTCTTGCTCTCTTGCTGAGAACTTTATTTGTCTTTAAATTTTTTATTGCAAATTGCAATTGTTTTTCGTTTTAACATTTTATTGCTAAACAGAGATTGATTCATGTTGCTACTAGTGTTGTGTTGCTGCTGCTGATGATGATGAGGATGAGGATTATGGTAATGTCGACGTTATTGTTGACATAAAGTGAGGAAATATGTACATTATGCCAATGTGTAGATACCACAAAGAGCATAATTAAAGGTACACTGAATTATGACGTGTTAATGTGTATTTTATAGATCGATCAATAGTTTTGCTTATAGATCAATCAAGTGTCTATACTCTGTTCTATAGATCAGTTTCTAGTTTGTTCTAGTTATCAGTCTATAAACTGTTCTATATATCAGTCTATAAACTGTTCTATTTATCAGTCTATAAACTGTTCTATTTATCAGTCTATAAACTGTTCTATAGATCAGTCTATAAACTGTTCTATAGATCAGTCTAATAGTCTGTTCTATAGATCAGTCTAATAATCTGTTCTATAGATCAGTCTAATACTCTGTTCTATAGATCAGTCTAATACTCTGTTCTATAGATCAGTCTAATACTCTGTTCTATAGATCAGTCTAATACTCTGTTCTATAGATCAGTCTAATACTCTGTTCTACAGATCAGTCTGTAGTCTGTTCTATAGATCAGTCTGTAGTCTATTCTACAGATCAGTCTGTAGTCTGTTCTATAGATCAGTCTGTAGTCTGTTCTATAGATCAGTCTAATAGTCTGTTCTATAGATCAGTCTAATAGTCTGTTCTATAGATCAGTCTAATAGTCTGTTCTATAGATCAGTCTAATAGTCTGTTCTATAGATCAGTCTAATAGTCTGTTCTATAGATCAGTCTAATAGTCTGTTCTATAGATCAGTCTAATAGTCTGTTCTATAGATCAGTCTAATAGTCTGTTCTATAGATCAGTCTAATAGTCTGTTCAATAGATCAGTCTAATAGTCTGTTCTATAGATCAGTCTAATAGTCTGTTCAATAGATCAGTCTAATAGTCTGTTCTATAGATCAGTCTAATAGTCTGTTCTATAGATCAGTCTAATAGTCTGTTCTATAGATCAGTCTAATAGTCTGTTCTATAGATCAGTCTAATAGTCTGTTCTATAGATCAGTCTAATAGTCTGTTCTATAGATCAGTCTAATAGTCTGTTCTATAGATCAGTCTAATAGTCTGTTCTATAGATCAGTCTAATAGTCTGTTCTATAGATCAGTCTAATAGTCTGTTCTATAGATCAGTCTAATAGTCTGTTCTATAGATCAGTCTAATAGTCTGTTCTATAGATCAGTCTAATAGTCTGTTCTATAGATCAGTCTAATAGTCTGTTCTATAGATCAGTCTAATAGTCTGTTCTATAGATCAGTCTAATAGTCTGTTCTATAGATCAGTCTAATAGTCTGTTCTATAGATCAGTCTAATAGTCTGTTCTATAGATCAGTCTAATAGTCTGTTCTATAGATCAGTCTAATAGTCTGTTCTATAGATCAGTCTAATAGTCTGTTCTATAGATCAGTCTAATAGTCTGTTCTATAGATCAGTCTAATAGTCTGTTCTATAGATCAGTCTAATAGTCTGTTCTATAGATCAGTCTAATAGTCTGTTCTATAGATCAGTCTAATAGTCTGTTCTATAGATCAGTCTAATAGTCTGTTCTATAGATCAGTCTAATAGTCTGTTCTATAGATCAGTCTAATAGTCTGTTCTATAGATCAGTCTAATAGTCTGTTCTATAGATCAGTCTAATAGTCTGTTCTATAGATCAGTCTATAGTCTGTTCTATAGATCAGTCTATAGTCTGTTCTATAGATCAGTCTATAGTCTGTTCTATAGATCAGTCTATAGTCTGTTCTATAGATCAGTCTATAGTCTGTTCTATAGATCAGTCTATAGTCTGTTCTATAGATCAGTCTATAGTCTGTTCTATAGATCAGTCTATAGTCTGTTCTATAGATCAGTCTATAGTCTGTTCTATAGATCAGTCTATAGTCTGTTCTATAGATCAGTCTATAGTCTGTTCTATAGATCAGTCTATAGTCTGTTCTATAGATCAGTCTATAGTCTGTTCTATAGATCAGTCTATAGTCTGTTCTATAGATCAGTCTATAGTCTGTTCTATAGATCAGTCTATAGTCTGTTCTATAGATCAGTCTATAGTCTGTTCTATAGATCAGTCTATAGTCTGTTCTATAGATCAGTCTATAGTCTGTTCTATAGATCAGTCTATAGTCTGTTCTATAGATCAGTCTATAGTCTGTTCTATAGATCAGTCTATAGTCTGTTCTATAGATCAGTCTATAGTCTGTTCTATAGATCAGTCTATAGTCTGTTCTATAGATCAGTCTATAGTCTGTTCTATAGATCAGTCTATAGTCTGTTCTATAGATCAGTCTATAGTCTGTTCTATAGATCAGTCTATAGTCTGTTCTATAGATCAGTCTATAGTCTGTTCTATAGATCAGTCTATAGTCTGTTCTATAGATCAGTCTATAGTCTGTTCTATAGATCAGTCTATAGTCTGTTCTATAGATCAGTCTATAGTCTGTTCTATAGATCAGTCTATAGTCTGTTCTATAGATCAGTCTATAGTCTGTTCTATAGATCAGTCTATAGTCTGTTCTATAGATCAGTCTATAGTCTGTTCTATAGATCAGTCTATAGTCTGTTCTATAGATCAGTCTATAGTCTGTTCTATAGATCAGTCTATAGTCTGTTCTATAGATCAGTCTATAGTCTGTTCTATAGATCAGTCTATAGTCTGTTCTATAGATCAGTCTATAGTCTGTTCTATAGATCAGTCTATAGTCTGTTCTATAGATCAGTCTATAGTCTGTTCTATAGATCAGTCTATAGTCTGTTCTATAGATCAGTCTATAGTCTGTTCTATAGATCAGTCTATAGTCTGTTCTATAGATCAGTCTATAGTCTGTTCTATAGATCAGTCTATAGTCTGTTCTATAGATCAGTCTATAGTCTGTTCTATAGATCAGTCTATAGTCTGTTCTATAGATCAGTCTATAGTCTGTTCTATAGATCAGTCTATAGTCTGTTCTATAGATCAGTCTATAGTCTGTTCTATAGATCAGTCTATAGTCTGTTCTATAGATCAGTCTATAGTCTGTTCTATAGATCAGTCTATAGTCTGTTCTATAGATCAGTCTATAGTCTGTTCTATAGATCAGTCTATAGTCTGTTCTATAGATCAGTCTATAGTCTGTTCTATAGATCAGTCTATAGTCTGTTCTATAGATCAGTCTATAGTCTGTTCTATAGATCAGTCTATAGTCTGTTCTATAGATCAGTCTATAGTCTGCTCTATAGATCAGTCTATAGTCTGTTCTATAGATCCAACCTTTTGTCTGTTTTATAAATCAATCTAAAGACAGATCAGTTTTTATTTTTTTGTAGATCATTGAATAGACTGTAGATCAATAGTATAACTTACAGATCAATCTCTAGTCTGTTTATAGATCAGTCAAGAATTTCGCCTTACAGATCATAATCCTATAATTATGAAATCTACTATTTATATCTTCTTTTGATAAAATTGCTTAAATAAATGCAATTTTGCCTCCATGTCAGATTTTTGTAAGTGATGTGTAAATGTATTTATCACTCTGTTGACAATGTCAGTTTGTTGTTTTTTCTTTTTTATCCACAGAAGAGGCAAAAAAGAATGTGATACTTCAGAAAATAAGAGAAAAAAAAGAAAACGAGAAACTTCAATTTGTATAAAAAGGGAAATGCAGTGTTATTTATATCAATTCTTCTTAAAAATACACTTTATTTCAACTTTAAAAAATATATATATAAATTTTATTGGGAAACATAAATAAATAAATTTATTTATTATTCAATTGAATCAATATTATTATTATTATGGAGAACAGGATATTTTTTATTTTTTTATATAATTTGTTTATCAAATGATTTCCTGAATAAAAAGCTCTGAATTATTATTTATGATTTAAATAAAACTGATAGAGAATTTAATCTAGGATTTTTGTATAAATATTTTTAATATTTTACTTCAATTGGAATTTATATTTTTTCCCCATTTTTTCCATTTTTTTGCTGGGGGTATTAAGTAATGTCTATCGAAATCCATCAAAAAGGCGCCAATGCCCAGCTTAAAATTGCATACATTTCACAATTTAACTTGTTTATAATTTTGTTCAATTTTTATATCTATATTTTTTTGCTATAATATGATTTAAATTTCTCTGTAGGTTTTATTATACAAATAGTATTCAGTTTTGGCCACAATCCAATTTCAAACAAAAAAAAAGGAAAACATTTTTGTGACATTAAATTAAAAAAAAAAAATGACTTCAATTTTGTTTAATTTAAAGTTTTATTATTTAAAAGTGGAAGAAATGAAGTAATAAATAAATAATAAAGTAATAAATAGTCTGCTCTATAGATCAGTCTATAGTCTGCTCTATAGATCAGTCTATAGTCTGCTCTATAGATCAGTCTATAGTCTGCTCGATAGATCAGTCTTTAGTCTGTTCTATAGATCACTCTATAGTCTGCTCGATAGATCAGCCTATAGCCAGTTTTGTAGATCAGTCTGTAACCTATTCTATAGATCAGTCTGTAAACTATTCTATACATCAGTCCAAAGTCAGATCAGTCTACAGTATGTAGATCAGTTCACAGTCTGTTCTATATTCTCTTCTACAGATCAGTCTATATTCTTGTTTAAGAGATTATTCTACTGATCAGTTCATTCTTAAATCTATTCCAATTATCATTTAAAGTACTTACGCTTCACAATATGGCAATTTATTGAATCCTTTATATGTTTTCATATTCAATGTCATTCCACATTCTGTACATTTAAAACAGGTTTTATGCCAAGTCTGAAATATAAAATTAAAATATAAAATAAAAATAAAAATTAATTTTATTATTTAATTTTATAATAAGAAAATTTATTAAAAAGAAAAGAAATTACAAAAAGGGCGATTTGTCTAGAAAAGTAATATAAAAAAAGGAAAATATATAGAATTTCACTCGATAAAGAAAGATAAAAAGTAAAACCAAGATTTTGAAGAGAAAAAGTAAAACTGACATATTTGTGGTTGAAGTTGTTGAGTTTTTTACATAAAAAGAAGGGAAATTTGAATTCATGACAATTCCCATCGAACAGATTAAATTACAAAATAAAAGTTAAAACTCCATCTAAAGCGAAAAATGGAAAGAGTGACAGAAGGACAGACAAAATAATGGTATTTTCTTATAAGTAGCAAAATAATGTGACACATTATGTCAGGTATTTAAGAAAGTATTTAAATACAAAAAAAATAGATGTAAATTAAAACCTTAAAAGGGGCTGAAAGAAAAAAAATTATATTAGAAAAATTAATTTTTCACTAAATGGGCATTTTGTTAAAATGTGGGGATTTCTGTTCAAGATTATGGGAGTTAAATGTTTCATTTTTTAAGTTTTAAATTTCATACAATTTTTTTTTCGTTTTTAAACTTTAAATGTTTTTTTAGTGTTTTTTCTTCATAAAAGTGTTAATTTACAAAATGATAATTAAAAGAAAAAATGAGCTGAAATATTACGTAATTTGTTGCAAAAGTTTTATGAAAATTTTAATAAAGAAAAATCACACTTTTTTGATATGAATTTCTGCTCTACATATTAAAACAACTTTGATATCAAAAATCACTTTAATTTAAAAAAAATTTGCTTTCAAACTTTTAAGTTTTAATTTAAAAAAACAACATGAAAAAAAGAGTAAATTACCTGAATTGGGAAATCGGAAGAAAATAGTTTATTTGTAGTTTACAAGATAAAGAACAGTTGGGGGAAAGTGAAACAATTGTTTCGCTTTATATTGATATTGGTATAACTACTGAAATACGGTTAAATTGGAATCACGTATAATTTTTGTATATAACTAGAGATCAGTCTTTAATCCAGTCTTCATATCGGTGTATAATTCCAGTCATTAGTTCAGTCTACACTCAAGTCTATAGATCAATTATTTACAGTTTGGTCTGTAGATAACATTATAGACTAATGGTCTATTTTACTATATAGTAGAACAGACATTAGTCTATGGTCTATTCTACACACTAGTATTCTTTGTAGATCAGTCTATGACCTATCGCTTTATAGTCTAGCCTATAGATCAGTCCATAGTCAAGTCTTAATAACACGCTATAGATCAATTTGTAGTCCACTCATTAAATCGGACTATAGTGTAGACATAAGTTTAATGGTCAGATTATAGTCTACCCTATAGATCAGCCCACAGTCTATAGTTGATATATATAGATTAGTCTATGTAAAAGATCAGTCTAGTCCATAGATTAGTTTAAAGTCTATTCTATAGATCAGAAATTAGTCTAGTCTATAAATCAGCCCCCAGTCTATAGAAAAGTCTATAGTCGATATATATAGATTAGTTTATATAATCTATATTTTATGTAATAGATCAGTCTTTTTTCTAGTCCATTGATTAGTCTAGAGTCTATTCTATAGATTAGACTATAGTTTGGTCTATAGATTAGTGTATAGATCGCACCATAGTCTAGTATGTAAAACAGTCTAGCTATTAAACGGTTTAATCTTTAGACTAGTGTACAGTCCTGTGTTTAGATCAGTTATTATAAAGATCAGTCTAGTCTTTAGACTAGTTTATAGACCAGTTTATAGATCAGTCAAAATATCAATATATAGATCAGCCTATAGCACAATCTACAGATCAGACTATAGTGTAGTCTGTAGACTAGTCTATAGACTAGATCAGTATATAGATCACACCATAGTCTAGTATTAAAAACAATCAAGTCTGTAAACTAGTCTATAGTCTAGTTTATGAATTAGTCTATAGTTTATGGTTTAATCTTTAGACGTGTCTACAGTCTAGTCTTTAGATCAGTCTATTAATTATTCAATAGATCAGTCTAGTCAATAGTCTAGTTTATAGACCAGACTATCAGACTAAAGTCTTGTCTGTAGATCAGTATATAGATCACACCATAATCTAGGATTAAAAACAGTCTAATCTGTAAACCAGTCTATAGTCTAGTTTATAAATTAGTCCATAGTTTAATATACAGAACGGTTTAATCTTTATACCTGTCTACAGTCAAGTCTACAGATCAGACGATAGTGTTGTCTGTTGACTAGTGTATAATGTAGTCTATAGATCAGATTATAGTCTTATAATTTGGTCTATAGTAAAGTTGCAAGATCAGTCAAAAATATCATCTACAGATCATTCTATAATTTAGTCTATATACAACTACTTAAAAAGAAATCTTATACATAAATCTCTCCCCATTCCTCTCAAAGGGTTAATTCAACTCATCCACTACTTTGTGTTATTATTTATTCATACATAAATACATACATAAACTATATCTCTCTTTCTCATACCATTAATATGATATTTATGGTAAAGAAGTAGACAGACAAACATTTAGAAATAAAATATATTTAAAAGAAATCATGAAATAAAATTATATTTATGTACAACTGTCTAACGGTAGTTACACAAAATTTATATGTATATGAACCATCATCACTAAAATATCTGTCCGTCTGTCCGCCCGACCATCACTCAGGTAAGATAATCAACGAAATGTATTAAAAAAAATCACCAACATATCACTTTGCCATCAACATGTGAATGTATGTTGCTGCCCCTCTTTTCCTCTGCTGATCTAATGGTGATGATTTCAAAAGCAGCTCATGGATATGTCGGTTTAAATAAATATACGGGTAAGTTAGTCTGATATTCAGTCATAAATTAAATGAAAAAAATAAAATAAAAATAAAAATCAAAATAATAAACCTATTTAACGGTGCGTTGCAGCTAAAAACTTTTTTTTTTTGGAACGGCATAACGTAAAGATGAGATAAATGAAAAAATGAAAATAAAAAAATTAGAAATATATTTTATGTAGTTCAAATAACACTTTTATTTAATAACTGATGACCATAATTTGAAACTATAACGTAACAGACAAAAGACTATTTTTTGTATATTTAAATATCTGTTTCTAATCTCAAGAAGAATGATTCATTATAAAATATTTAAGTGGCAAAAGTAGCAAAGCGTTTCAAATTTCTTTTGTTTTGAAAGAATTTTTTAATGGGTCGGAGGGTGTTAAATATTTACTTTCAGATAAATGAAATTTTAAGATTTTATGATGTATGATTTTTTGAATTCAAATGAAGTCTTATTAAGATTAAGAACAATTAAAAAAAACTAGATAATATAACTGTTCTATAGTCTAGTTCATAAAGGTCAACAATCTAATGTGTACACAAGCCCATAAACTGGTCTAAAGTCTAAGGTTCTAGCACATAAACTGGCTAATAGTCTAGTGTATACATTGGCCAAAAGACTGATCTACAGAATAGTTTATACACAATCCAACAAACTGATCTATGGTCTAGTGTATGTACTAGCCCATAAAGCTGGTCTTAAGTCCGGTAATATATGCATGGATTAGCTTATAAACTGCTCTACAATCACTAGCCTGATCTGGTCTACTGTTAAGTATATACAAAAGCCCATAAATTAGTCTAATAGTCTAGTGGTTTGGTGTACATACTACCCTACAAAATTAGTATTTCAGTGTATACTCTGGTGCATATTCCTATAAACGCACATAACTTCAATAACATATTGTCTTTTCAACTTAGCTTGCAAAAATTCACTTAAACTTAGCTCCCTCCATAGATATGTGCACATCTTTTTATCAATACACTGGTACACATTCCTAATAATGCACATAAATTAATCAAGAAAATATTTAGTGAGCAAATAATAATTTTATTAAATCATCTAAGACTTCATTTCATTTTATTTTTTTACTTAATTTTAGAGTTTAACTCCCATTTTAAATGGCATTTTCCTATGAACGCACTTTAGTTTTTTAATCACTTTAGCATCATTAATAATCTGTGAATGATTCTTTATTGTTGATCACATCAAAAATACTTTGCAAAAATCCCACTAGAATGAAAATGCAGCAATTATTACGCATCGAAACAAACAGTAAACAGTGGCAACACTTACTACAATTTTATTCTAACGGTACTACATAACCTAAATTTAAATTAAAAGAAAATTATTGATAACTACGCCAAACACCATATGGTTGGCGATTTGCCAAAATCTGGGCGTCCAAAGCAACTGAGTGTACTCTACAAAAAAGGCCTTCAGGGAAGGGTCCCACACAAAAAGCCACACATATCTAAGGTGAATCAAGACAAACGATTGGATTTTGCAAACAAATACAGAAAAGAGGCTGTTACTGTTTTGGAAAATATACTATACACTGACGAAAGCAAGTTTGAAACATTTGGTGCTAAAAATATGGCATACCAAAGGAGAAGCCTTCAATGAAAAATATGTCACCAACACTGTTATGTATGGTGGAGGCTCAATTACGGTGAATCAGATGTCGGTAATCTTGTTTCTTTTGAGTCAACCATGAACAAAATGAACTGTTTAGATATTTTGAAAAACATTGCCCCAAGCATCGAGAACTAGTCCTATACAAAGACCGGTATTTCCAACAGGACAACGATCCAAAGCACACATCCAAAATTGTAAAGGAGTGGTTATTGTATCTCACTCCAAAGACAATTGATCATCCTCCACAGTCTCTGGACTTAAACCCGATCAAACATCTGTGGGAACTCCTTTATAGAAAAATCAGAAAAAGGTTAATTTCAAATAGGGGTGACCTAAGGAAGGCTCAAGGAGAAGAACTTTTCCATAAATTGCAGTGTTCACTTTCTCTTCACGCTCACTGTATAAGGAACAGAAATTTGTTAAAATTAATTTTCTCGTCTGCGTTTATAGAAATATTCCACATAAAAAAGCACCAAGAATATTTGATTGCATAAATAAGATAACTTAAAAATGGAAAACAAATTAAAAGCGTTTGTAGGAATATGTACCAGTGTTGTGTATGTACTAGTCCATAATCTGGTCTATTATCTAGACTGTATGTTGGTCCATATAACTGTCAATAGTTTGGTCTATACACAACCCAACAAACTTATCTTTGGTTAGGACTATACACTAGACAATAAACTGTTATACAGTCCAGTGTAAAATTTAAACAATAAAATTTTGTGCTTTTTAGTTTTTTTTATTGAGACCAAATTTTCTTTTGTTTTAAACATTTTTTGCATCATAAATTATTTTCCATTGAAACTGAAGGTTTTATCGTTTCATTTTTCAAATTTGTCATTTGTGTTTTAATAAATTTGGAAAAAAAATCAAATATTCAAATATTTAAATATTGAAAGTGTGTCAACAACAGCAATTTTCTCAGTAGAACAGAAATCACATCAGAAAAAAATATTGCAACTGAAAAAAAAGATCTAAAACAACAACAACAAATAAATTTGGTGTTGGCATTTTACAAATTATAATTCCTGTCAATGTAAATTATGACACTAAATCAAAAATAATATTTACTGACCAGTCCAATGGTGACATGGAAGTACAGACGGAGGGACAGACAGACAGACGGATGGATGAATGATTGGATGTTTGGATGGATGTTTAGTTGGAGCATTAAAACACAAAACAACAGTTAGAAATTTATGATCAAACAAAGACCACAATTACACTCGAGTATTCTGAGTAAAATGAAAACAATAATGATTAAGAGGAGGAAGAGGAGGAGGATGATGAATTAAATTGTTTGTTACTCTAGATTTTGTTTGTTTGTTTGTTTATTTCAAAAAAAATAACAAATCATTTGATATATTTTCCATTCCATTTTATACTCTTGCAATGTGCAATTTTGCAACATAAGAACAAAAGCCAAATAGAAACAATTATGTTGTCATAGTTTTATTCTGTTCTCTTGTTCCCGTTCTCACCCCTTTTTTATTATTATTTTGTTTTTCTGCTAAAACAGAGCAAAAATACAGAAATTTTTATCGGAGAATTGACCACCCAAAAACAAGCTCTATTCAACCCACAGAATATAAAGGAAAACAACAACAACAACAAAAAAGATTACTAAATGTGACAGCTCTCAAAATCATAACAGTGTTACCAGAAGAAAAGGAATACGATTACGGAGTCTAGAATAGAGTTCAGTAAGTCAAACTGTCAGAATGTGTCCGTTAGTGAAATGTCTGCAGAGCTAAAAATTTACTTTGTTATTTTGTTGCTTTAGTTTATGTGACATAAATGTGAATATTTATTCAATTTTAAGTGAAATTCCATTGTTGCATTTTAGTTGCTTTTAAGGCAGAACTTTATTTTGTGATTTTTTTATATTTTCCTCAGGAGCATTTAAATCATGTTATTTGACTGATTTTGAAGTAAATAAAGTTTAAAGATGATTTAAAGGCCAGTGCCAAAAACTCGCCAAAAAAACTGGTCTATTAACTAGTGTGAAAGCTAGATCATAAATTAGCCTGTAGTTTAGTGAGTACACTAGCCAATAGTGTGGACTAAAGTCCATAAACTGGTCTATAGTTTAGTGTATACACTAGCCCATAAACTGGTCTATAGTCTAGTGTATACACTAGCCCATAAACTGGTCTATAGACTAGTGTATACACTAGCCCATAAACTGGTCTATAGACTAGTGTATACACTAGACCATAAACTGGTCTATAGTCTAGTGTATACACTAGCCCATAAACTGGTCTATAGTTTAGTGTATACACCAGCCCATAAACTGGTCTATAGTCTAGTGTATACACTAGACCATAAACTGGTCTATAGTCTAGTGTATACACTAGCCCATAAACTGGTCTATAGTCTAGTGTATACACTAGACCATAAACTGGTCTATAGTCTAGTGTATACACTAGACCATAAACTGGTCTATAGTCTAGTGTATACACTAGACCATAAACTGGGTCTATAGTCTAGTGTATACACTAGACCATAAACTGGTCTATAGTCTAGTGTATACACCTAGACCATAAACTGGTCTATAGTCTAGTGTATACACTAGACCATAAACTGGTCTATAGTCTAGTGTATACACTAGACCATAAACTGGTCTATAGTCTAGTGTATACACTAGCCCATAAACTGGTCTATAGTCTAGTGTATACACTAGACCATAAACTGGTCTATAGTCTAGTGTATACACTAGCCCATAAACTGGTCTATAGTCTACTGTATACACTAGCCCATAAACTGGTCTATAGTCTAGTGTATACACTAGCCCATAAACTGGTCTATAGTCTAGTGTATACACTAGCCCATAAACTGGTCTATAGTCTAGTGTATACACTAGACCATAAACTGGTCTATAGTCTAGTGTATACACTAGACCATAAACTGGTCTATAGTCTAGTGTATACACTAGACCATAAACTGGTCTATAGTCTAGTGTATACACTAGACCATAAACTGGTCTATAGTCTAGTGTATACACTAGACCATAAACTGGTCTATAGTCTAGTGTATACACTAGCCCATAAACTGGTCTATAGTATATTGTATACACTAGCCCATAAACTGGTCTATAGACTAGTGTATACAGTAGCCCATAAACTGGTCTATAGACTAGTGTATACACTAGCCCATAAACTGGTCTATAGACTAGTGTATACACTAGCCCATAAACTGGTCTATAGTCTAGTGTATACAGTAGCCCATAAACTGGTCTATATACTAGTGTATACACTAGCCCATAAACTGGTCTATAGACTAGTGTATACACTAGCCCATAAACTGGTCTATAGACTAGTGTATACACTAGCCCATAAACTGGTCTATAGACTAGTGTATACACTAGCCCATAAACTGGTCTATAGACTAGTGTATACAGTAGCCCATAAACTGGTCTATAGACTAGTGTATACAGTAGCCCATAAACTGGTCTATAGACTAGTGTATACACTAGCCCATAAACTGGTCTATAGTCTAGTGTATACAGTAGCCCATAAACTGGTCTATAGACTAGTGTATACAGTAGCCCATAAACTGGTCTGTAGTCTAGTGTATACAGTAGACCATAAAACGGTCTATAGTCTAGTTTATACGCTACCCTATGAACTGGTCGCTCATTAACTATACTATAGTCTAGCTAGTGAAAAACCTAGTCTATGTTCTATACTATAGACTCGTGTATAGTCTAGTCTATATACGAGACTATAGATTCATAAATAGTCTTGCTTAAACATGCTTGATTTTCTTCTTCATTATTCATTAAAAAAATAAAAGAAAAATAAAAAACTGGTATAATTATAAATTTTAATTAAAGTTTTTTTAAATCTTTTGCTTAATTTATTTGAATTTCTTACATAAAAATCAGGTTTGTTAAGACTGCATTCTTAAGAAAGAAATATCTTTAGGAAAAAAATAACAACAGTAAGAAACATCATGTAGCAACAAGGTGTGGTTTGGTAGTGGCATAAAATTAGAAAGGATTGATAAACAATTGTGGCAATTTGAAGTTTAACTTAACTTAGATTAAATTGCAAATGTTACAAAAATATTTTTGTAATTATCAGACCAAACACCAAACAAAAGGGAGAAAGAGAGAATGTGTGTGAGAGAGAGAGAGAGATTTCAAAACTGTTTTGAAATATTTGTCAACAAAATGTCGCATACAATTTTGTGATCGCAACAAGTTCCAGTACAAGAATAATAATTGGCATTTTACACGAAAAATAAACCGGCTTTTAAGAACAACAAACATGTTGAAGAATTTATTTGATGCAACATTTGAAGCAAAATCTTAAGAGCAGGAGAGAAAGAGAGGTAGAGAACACACCTCAAGGTTTCTTTGATCAGCAGTGTTGACAATTTGAAGAATTTTCCGCTAAATCTGGCGATTTTGAAGTGAAAATTTTTTTTGAGATTCTAGTGATTTGTGAAGCCTAGGGGAAATCAATTGTAATTCAATTAAATCGTATGGCGGATTTTAGCGTTTTTTGAATGCCAAAATCCGCTAAATTGACAATAATCGTGAAAAATTGGCAACACTGCTGATCAGTATTATTTTAAGTTCGTTTTAGAAATTACGCTTTTTTGTCTTTTCATTTCAATACTTATAAACTTGGCCTAAACTCAATAATTATGTTGTAGAAGAAACAGAATTATAATCTTTAGTACATGACTTCCAATCAATAAAATCCAAACAAAATTTCACTTTCACATTTTTCAAGTCATAAAAAAGAAAAAAAAACGCTAAAACAAGACAAAAGAAAAGAAACATAAAAGTTTACTCGTGATGAGCATAAAATTATAATATTTGAAAACTGGTTTCAATTTACAAATATACAAATATTCAAATAAGATCTCCTTCTATAGCTTAAAGCAGAAAATGGGACTTAACTTTCAGTTTTCAGTGTTTTGTTTTTTTTTTTATTAAAAAGACTTAACAGATTTTTAATTAAAATTTTGTTTAAGAAAAAAAGACGATAATTTAGAATTTATGATTTTAAGACTTTTATTGGGTATAAATTTGTTGGAAAGAAATAAATATTTTAATTCATTTTTGATTACAACAGAATATTGGTTAAGGGCAAAAGAAAATTTCTGTTCACATTAGTCACTTTTTATTTTTTTAAATGTGTAACTGTCATTTTAGCAAAAATAATTTAATATCTTGAAAATATTCTTATTATTCGAAAACTAACAACAACGTGACTTTAATTTATTAAAAAGTTTATTTAAGAATCCAAATAATGAAACAGATGTTTTATGTTCCCCCTTCTAAATAAACGTTTAAAGTTTTTAGCTGGAAATTTACAAAAAAAAACTGAAATCTAAACATTTTTCTTCTCATAAATAAATGCTGAATTAACAAATGAAATGTTTTTTATATTTTATATATCGTTTTTTTTTTTTTTTGCTAAATTTTTTGCTCAAATTGAGAGATTGTGTGTGTTTGTGTTGTTTAGAACTATTAAAATTTTATAGAAAATGACTCACTCACTCATTAGCAGCAGCAGAATTAAAAGTCATAAGAAAAACGAAATAAATTGTTTAAAGCAAAATCGACAATGAATAAAAACAATATTCGATACCAAAATAGGAAAGTGATAGAATTGAAATAGAAGAGAATTAAAAGAGTGTATTCACTAACCAATAAATTTGTCTATAGTCCAGTGTATAAATTAGTCCATAAAGTGGTATATAGTCCATACTCTAGTTCTTGGTCTGGTGTATACACTAAACAATAAATTAATCATACACTTGTCAGTGATCTCGTATAAAGCCAATGAAGTAGTCTTTAGTCTGGTATAAACACTAACCCATAAACTGGTCTATAGTCTAGTGTATACACTAGCCCATAAACTGGTCTATAGTCTAGTGTATACACTAGCCCATAAACTGGTCTATAGTCTAGTGTATACACTAGCCCATAAACTGGTCTATAGTCTAGTGTATACACTAGCCCATAAACTGGTCTATAGTCTAGTGCATACACTAGCCCATAAACTGGTCTATAGTCTAGTGTATACACTAGCCCATAAACTGGTCTATAGTCTAGTGTATACACTAGCCCATAAACTGGTCTATAGTCTAGTGTATACACTAGCCATAAACTGGTCTATAGTCTAGTGTATACACTAGCCCCTAAACTGGTCTATAGTCTAGTGTATACACTAGCCCATAAACTGGTCTATAGTCTAGTGTATACACTAGCCCATAAACTGGTCTATAGTCTAGTGTATACACTAGCCCATAAACTGGTCTATAGTCTAGTGTATACAGTAGTCCATAAACTGGTCTATAGTCTAGTGTATACAGTAGCCCATAAACTGGTCTATATTCTAGGTATACACTAGCCCATAACTGCTTAGTCAGTGCTACACTAGCCCATAAACTGGTCTATAGTCTAGTGTATACACTAGCCCATAAACTGGTCTATAGTCTAGTGTATACACCAGCCCATAAACTGGTCTATGGTCTAGTTGTATACACTTGCTTACAAACAAGCTTATAGACTGTTGTATACATAAACCCATAAAATAGTCTGTAGTCTATATATATAGACTTGGTCCTGAACTTGCCTATAATGTATTAAATATCTAAATGGGAAAGTGATAAAAAAGTGAATCTATGAAAAAGGGACTAAGATAAATTCGATCTAATTACAGTTTAAAGGTAAAAATTAAACTATGAATCAAATTAGAGACCATATTTTAGAGCAAAATATAAACATAATTATAGATGAGATATGATCGAGTAATAGATTGAAGTTATAGACTTCGTCCAAATAAAAAAAGAACAAATATCTAGACCAAAAATATATATAATCCATATACTTAAATATAGACTAAACTATGATTTAAATCATACATCATTTTATATATCAACTATAGACTGAAGGATATTTAAAATATATGAGCAAATTTTAGAGCAAGCTACAGACCTCGGTATAACCAAACTATACACGAAATACCTCAAACTATAGGCCAAAGTATATGAACACCAACTAAAGAACAACATGCAGATCAAGATATCAACTACTACAAATGATATATAAAAATAAAGATCATATTATGGATCAAAATATAACCAAACTAGAGATCAAACTTAAGCCCAGAAGACTAATTAAAATACATATCATTGATCACATTATAATACAAATTATGGGGCAAATTGTAAATATTATAATTATGAATATAAATCAAACTTCGTTTTGCCGAAAAATTGTTGCTTTGTATGGGCGATACCCCTCCCCCTGATCTTTTCTGTCCTATGTTTTATCCAGTAAAAGAGTTGATTAAGAAAATTGTTGGGATCAAATTTGAGAGCTATAGCATTAGATATTTTATAATCAATGTTTGCTTTGTGTGGGCGATACCCAACCCCCTGGTTTTATCCGTCCTACATTTTCCCAAGTAAAAAAAAGTTCCTTAAGAAAGTTGTTGGGACCAAATTTGAGAATTATTGGTGTTATAGTTAATTAGATATTCTATAATCTAATATTTGCTTTGTATGGGGGTACTTATACCCCTGGTCCTGGTCGAATTTTTTATAGTCTATGTTACTTTCGGATATTTTGAGATCGTTCTTTGGAAATTTCATTAAATTTGGTCCAGCCTTTTTAAAGTCATACATACATACATACATACATACATACATACATACATACATACATGCATGCATAAATACATACATACATACATACATACATACATACGTACATACATACATACATATATACATACATATATACATCTATTTATATACATAGATTATAGATCATATTATAAACCAAATAATTGTTAATAATGTGGACTAAACTATATATCAACTATAGACTAAAATAGAAAACAATTTTTGGACTTCCTGAAGACCAGAACTTAAAAACTAAAATATAGACTAAATTATAGTGTAATTTATTTAATAAATTATAGTCCAAAAAATAATTAAAATCAGTCCAGATTTTAGAGCAAAATATAGACAAAAGTATAAATCAAAATCCCACAATTGATCAACATCTACATAAAACTATAGACCAAATCAGTTCAAATCAATTTACTTATATAATTATAACCCCAAGTCCAGTCTTAACTATAGATTTCAAAAAAGAAAACTATATATTAAACTACAAACTAGACTACTTTATAGAACATTAACTAGATAACAGAATATGGACTTGCTATATAAAAATACTTGATTAAAGTCTCTGTACTTAACTTCACAGAACAGAAGAGAACACAAACTAAACGAAAAAAAAATACTCAGACAAAACTTGGACTAATCAATATTCTAAACTATAGATTAGTTTTCTGATCAGATTTTCATCTACATTCTTAATTAAAGTTCAAACTATAATTTAAGCCAAATGAGAGTCTACATTATAATTCGGTTTACAATTTAAACAAAACTATATTTTTAGGTTAGAATTCAAACTTGTCTTTTTAAGTGTAAAATAAACAAAGACTACAGTCTAAACTAGAGTTAGGATTGGAATTTAAATAATAATTTAAACCAGACCAGACTTAAGACTTTGAATTAAGCTTTAGGTAAGTTTAGAATAAATAAACTACTAATCAGGTATAGAAGTGTCATGTAAACGTATAAAATTAGTCTGAGTTTTATAGTCAATTTAGCCTAAATTAGCTGTTTCATGATATGAAACGAAAAAAATTATATTATTTTATATTGAAATGGAAATCGGCTTAGGAATATAATTTAAAATAAAATAATGAGATATCGCTATCTATAGTTTTATGTTTTTATAATGTACGACTATAATTCTAGTCTTGATTGAAACGTCTAAAAATTTTAAAATAAAATCTTGTAATTTCTAAGTTTTAAGAGATCGTCTCAGATATCGGTCTATAACTTTTTTTCACTGCACAAATTTTGCCACTTTTTATTAAGTTACCTTTTGGGACAATAAGAAATATTTAATTGTGGATAAAGGCGTGTCAACAACAGACAACAGTATATAGCTAAATCTGTTCAGATTTGATGCATGATGAATATACATACTTTATCGAGTTTTAGTTTTGATTTTAGGGTCAAATTTTAAATAATTTTGATCTTATCTTCACTTAGTAAAAACTTTTTAATATTATCATCACTTTAATATTTTAATATAAAAATACATTCTTTTAACTGTCTGTTCTACAATTGACACCCAAAATAACGAATTATTTGAACCAGTAATTTAAAATCGTTTAAACAAATTGTTTATTTTGCAATATCTTTTTATAGTCCTCACCAAATATAGTTCTATTTCCATTAAAGCTATAAAAATTAAATCAAGAAAATAAAACGAAATAGAAAATTAAATGTTAAGAACAAAATGGAATTATTTGGTTCTGCATGAAGACATGTGACTGACACAGGAGACAGACCGATGACTAAGATAGAATGAAAATTTACACAACTCGAAGTGTATTAAAGTGTGAGATCAAAGAATTCTGAACAGACTAAAAACAAAGTATGGACAAAAATATTATCGCTGCAAAATGGATGACGAAACGTGTGTTATGAAAGATTTTGCAACTTTTATGTTGCTGATGGTTGAGGGAATCTGAAAGAAAAGTTAAGGACCCAAAAGCTGTCAAAATTTTCCACAAAAAACAATATACAATTTCAAACAATTTTCATCAATGGATGTTTCCTGTTTCCATTCATAAGACTTCATATTGAGTCCACTTTTTTTGTCCTAATTTGACTTTCTTCTTTATGGTAAACAACACTTGAGGGCATTATGCACATTATGTAAGCTATAAAAATTAAATTGACACAAAAGAAAACCATAAAACGAAATAGAAAATTAAATGTTAAGAAGGATGCTAAGATAGAATGAGAAATTTACACAACTCGAAGTGTATTAAAGTGTGAGATCAAAGAATTCTGAACAGACTAAAAACAAAGTATGGACAAAAATATTATCGCTGCAAAATGGATGACGAAACGTGTGTTATGAAAGATTTTTAACAACTTTTATGTTGCTGATGGTTGAGGGAATCTGAAAGAAAAGTTAAGGACCCAAAAGATGTCAAAATTTTCCGCAAAAAACAATATACAATTTCAAACAATTTTCATCAATGGATGTTTTCAAAAAAGGCTGTTTCCATTCATAAGACTTCATATTGAGTCCACTTATTTTTGTCCTAATTTGACTTTTCTTTATGGTACACAACACCTTGAGGGCATTATGCCACATTATGTATTTGTACCAAGAGGGTCAAATCCTCAAAAAAGTGTTCGAAGAAGCTAAGACAAGTGGAAAGATATTGGCCTCTTTTTAAGAAGAATTGAGGAACACAAAAGAGATGATTACCACTTTTAAGTACACCATTCGACTTAGAATCATTCCCAGAGTCGGTTTAAGCGTGTTCGTCTGTCTGTCCGTTTGGCTGTTCATGTAAAGCTTGTTCGCAAAGAAATTTGGCATTTACTATTATTTGAACCCAGGGACGATTGGCTATGATCCTAAAATTCCTAAATATAAAACGATTTTAAGCAAAGTCATATATTGAAAAAACGATGTGCCATTTTATATGAGGATGGGCCCATGATTTCTTATAGGTCCCATACAAACACCCTTCAAAATATCACTTTGAAACTCATAAATCGCACAATTTACGAGGGTATTGTAAAAACAATTAGTCAAATAAGAGATGAATAAAAACTAAAGCCTCATTGCGAAATTTAACGAGGGTCGGTCCATAATTTTTTCTAATTCCAAAAAACCCTACAGAAAAAATCCGTTTAAAACGCATAAATTTCACATAAATGTTAGTTCAATAATAATAAATGAGGAAGGTAAATTATACGAGGGTCGTTCATAAATTTTTCGTAAAAGACATTTAGAATTAAGAATGTAGTGTAGGGTATTAAATAGTCGGGCTTGACGGACTATAACATTTTCACATGTTTTTTTGTTTGTGTGAAATTATAATAATTTAGTGATTTAGTGATTTCATTGTTCGTTATAATTTTATCATTTAACTAATTTCCGTTGGATTTAAATTTCGAATATTTTAATTATTCATTAACTTTTATATAAATCAAATCGAAACTCCCTAATTGTTATTATTTTAACAGTGTTTACACACAAATTAAAATTATTTTATTTATTTTTTATTTGTTAAAAGTTGGGAATTTGAAATATTTACACAACAAAATATCGTGGGAATTTTTATAACAAAAATTATTAGAAATTGAGGAAAATGAAGAATGAAAAAAAAAATAAATTATTTGAAAATGAATTCAATAGAAATTAAGTTAAACTGCTTTTTTTCAAAATTAAACCACAATTAACACCTGTTATAAGTAAATAACAATTATGCTATAAAAGGTATAACAAATTATAGGAGAAAAACATTAACAATAAAAATAGAAATAAAACTAAAAAAAATTTAAATACTGTAGAGTGTGAATAGGAAAAATATATGTAATGAATGACTGACTGAATGAATGATTGCATGATTTGTTAAAAGAATGTTACAACAACAACATGTATTTTAATGTAATATTACGTGATGAACATATTTGAAAAATGTGTATCAAACAAAAGTAATTTTATTTTTATGCAGTTAAACTACGAGGGAGGTTAAGAAAATTTGTTGAGAAATGTTTACAGTTCTAACACTGAACGAAAATAGGTAGTAAATATAACGAAAAATAGTGTAGAATTGAAGTAAAATAGCTTAAATATCAGCCAACGAAACGTTTATTCATCATAATGAAAATTTTCGTAAATTTTTTGTAAATTCTTTAAATTAACGAAAATTTGTCAATATGATTATTTGAATTTGTTAATAAAAATGTGGTTATTTTGAATAAATATTATTCAATTTGAATAATACATTATTCAAATTGACAAAGATGTAATTTTGAACTTTTCTCGGAACATTTTTATTGAGCTTCCTGTCACTTTGCTCCAACAGGTAGTCGATCTCCGTTTAAAATATATCACACTTTTGGAGACCATTTTTATGCTCTTAAATCTTTTTGAACAAGAGCTGAATATTTCTCTACCTGTCTTAGCTCCGGGCAGTTTAGAGGATTTTCCTTATTTTGGTATAAATACCACACAAGTGCTTGTGTACCGTAGTCACTGAATGTCAAGTCAGGTCGAAAGTAATTGGATACGTTATGAATGGAAGCAGCCTTTTTTTCTAAACATTCCTTGATGTAAATTTCGTTACTTATAGACTTCGTATGTCTTGCCATACCAAGACCTTTCTGGAAAATTTCCTCGAGCCTCAGCAAAATGAAAATCTTCACCAGGACTGGAAAAAGGTAATTTTCTTTGACGAAAAAATACTCTAGACGGTGCTGACTTATGCTCATGTTATTGGCCCGTACAATTTCATAAATAATTTCGTCGTTAATAGTGTTATGACTTTGGCAACACTTTTTTGGAGCTGGCAATTCTAAAATTTGTTTTTTCCCAACAAATATTGCTGAAAGATGTTCTTCTCGTTCGAATGAAAAAGTGGATAAAGTTTGCATATTCCATCAAAACAATGGTGCGGTACATGTTTCAGAGCAGTCAAAATTGTGGTTTAACAAATGTCTCTGTTGGACTTGTCGATTTCCAGTCCGGACTTAAACCCAATAAAAAATCATTATTAAAATGTTATAGAGACTGATAAAGTTAAGTGCTTTTAAGAAAAAATAACATTAAAACTGGCAATAAATCCCTAAAAGGAAGCCTATAAGAACATACTACAGATTCTTTAACAGTTTAAACTTTATTCTATGACCCAAACTAGAAATTAGTCTTATGACAAGATTATAGACTAAATTAAATGACTGTAATTTAAAGGAAAAAATAGAATATTTTGTAGAAGAAACTGCTAACGAAAACTTTGATTAATACTGAAACTAAATTAAAGACTATAGATTATGCTACGGTCCATGGCCCACATTACTGACTAGACTTCTAAGAAAAATACGGAACAGATTTCTTACAAAAAGTGAGTACTTTGTTAAACGTTATATCGACTTTTGAAGTCTAGAATATACTACAGATTACATAACAGTTTAGACTTCATTCTCTGGCCCAAAAAAACTATCTGATCAGATTGGGTACAATATATAAGTACTTTAAACTCGGTTATTTCAACTGGTCTAGAGGAAAGACCATAAACTAGAATCCATATTAAATTATATAACAGTTTCGACTTAATTCTGTGATCTTAACTTGAAACTATACTCCTTGAATAGCATTTTGTTACCACCCTCGTTTATTACATTCACATTCACAGAAACATGATGAATTTATTTATTTCAAATAAATAGTTTTTTTCTGAAAAAAAAGTCATTCATATTTCTCACACATTAAACAAATGTATTTCATTCATACATACAAACAAACATTCATTCATTCATTTAAATGATGTATTTTTTTATGTTCTCATCATGTAAAAGTTAATATAAACATAACCTATAATTATTATCAAGTACAACAACAACAACAATTATAATAATCTGTATCTAATCATCAATCACCAACACTAAAACATGAATTACAACATAAATTACATTAATATTTACACACACAAATAATCATATGAAATAAACTAAAATTGTAATTTAAACTAAAACTAAACATAATTATGATGAAACTTCTTTAACTTCATTAACTAAATTAAAAAGAAAAACGTTTAAGGAATTTCAAATGAAAGAGAAAATTACACGAGTGAAATGTTTAAACGGAAAGAAAGAAAAAGAAAAATAAAAAAAGATCATAAAAAGAATACAGAAATGTTTCAAGTGGATTTAAACAATAAAAAGAATGTAAAATCAAAAAGAAATACACTAGAGCCTCGACTTGCTGGATTAACCGTTGTTGGTTTCGGAAACAAAAGAATTTCTGGAAGGTTGGAGTAAATAGAGAGAGCTTTATTATACCCTTCACCTGACTAGGTCAGAAGGGTATTCAGGGTAATTAGACCCCCACAAAGTATATATAATCTGGATCGTTATGAAAAAAAAAGCAATTGAATGAGCCATGTCCATCCGTAAGTTCGTGTGTCGATTGCAAACAAGTTTTGAAGCCGACTTATAGTTAAAATATATGAAATGCTCTCAAGAATTTTGCTATTGAAATTCAGGTAAATTGGTTTATAAATGTCGGAATATTAGCAAAAATCTAAAGGCGCCTTAAACTTTTTTCCGGGTTTTTGCTATTTTTTGAAAAATCTCAAAGAGTTGAAGACTTATTTTTTTCACAGTTATATTTTAATTAATTTAGCGGTTTTATGCGCTGAAGACATGAAATAAATCGGACCATTAGTTCCTGAGTTAAAGCTATAAACATATTTTCCGATATTTTGAACCCCTTATAAGACTTATGGACTTGGTAATGACACTGTTTTATTAAATTTTTTTCCCTGGAATTTCATCTTTCCCATTTTTTTAAATCGGTTCATAAACCACCGATATATTATCAATTCTTTCTTAACAAATTTAGTCTCATGTGGTTGTTGTTGTTGTTTATAACTATAGAAAAACAACAACAACGATTAAAATATAGTTTTTGAGATTTTGGCCATTGTAATGTATTAGAAATATTTTTGTAGATTTTTCATTTTAAGACATAAACTTGATTGGACCATTAATATCCAACTTATTTTGACGCTCCTGGGGCAGCTAAGGATTTAGTTGTCTTTCAGAAAAATGACTATTATTTTCAAATCTGTTCATAATTAACCGAGATATTAACAATTCTTTCTTTATCTTGTGGTTGTTGTTGTAAGGAAAAGTAATATTTTTAACTTTTTGAGCGTTCTATTTAAGCTAAAACTGTACCAGCAGATCGGAAATAATTAGGGGAATTTTAGAGTTGAAAACATCACAATAATCGGTCCATTTTTTTCGTGTTTTAAGCAAAATCGTGTTTTTCGATACTTTGAATCTCCTGTGGGATATATGGCCAAAATTTTGATGCAGAAAAATGGCTAATTTTTTTCTAAATTTTTGGAAATCGACCAATAAATAGCCGAGTTATTATTAACTCTTTTAAATTTATACCAGTATTGTTTTAGTGAAAGCGGAAACTACTCGTGATCTGAATAAAATTTTGCATGCTCTACAGATCAATGTTGACTCATCAAAGGGCTATAGTAATGGCTGTCATTTTCTCCTTCCACCTTTAACCGCAAAGGTTAAAGGTTTAAAAAGTGTGGCACGGCTATGTAACCAAATTGATAGAAGGGATTCCATCTTAACCAATAATCGATTTCTTGCTATAGTATTTTATTTAGATTGGACAGATGACAATTTCAGCTAATGATTTGTATTATTACTGTCTCTATTCAAATTCTTCTTACTGTTGTAGGTCCTAGTCCAAAAGCTTTTCCTATATTATCAGCTTTTTTTCCCATTTAAAACGTTTTATTACATTTAATTTTGTTCTAAATGTTTAAGTTTTCTTTTATTTCCACTCATTTCTTACGTCCTTAATGTACTTTGGCGAATCACACAGTACATATTCTTACCACAACCAGACACTTGTTCTAAGCTTAGCACTTCTATATTAATGAAAATGATATCCCCCTTATCAGAAAACTTAACGTACAGCTGACGACTAGTGTTATCAGTGATGATAAAAATGCGAATCCGCAATGTTGCAGTAAAAATTTAAGCATTTCTAGTGTCACAAATCAAAAAACAACGCAAGTGGAAATTGCAACCGAAGCAAATTGAATTTCGGAATGATGCAAGTCGGGGCTCTAGTGTAAAGAGAAAATAGAGATGAATAGAATTTGCATGGAATAGAAAGGGAAATAAATCCACAAGATAAATATTTATTCTAAACGTAAAGAAAATAATGTGGCACAGTGACTCCAGAACGATTTTTCAAGGAAATAATTCTTTACACTTTTCAGATTTTTCGTGATTATGTAATTCCGAATTCCAATGTTTCAAAAAAATAATAATCCTGGCATTTTTAGGACTCATTTATCCAGAATTTTTCGGGAAACCTCGTAAAATTCAAATATTTTAAGTTTATTTTATTGTCAAAAATATACAAAACTTACTAGAACTGAACTAAAACTGAACTTGAACTCAACTAAAACTGAACTTGAACTGAATTAGAACTGAATTAGAACTGAACTTGAACTGGACTTGAACTGAACTAGAACTGAATTAAAACTGAATTAGAACTCAATTAGAACTGAACTAGAACTGAACTAGAAATGAACTTGAACTGAACTAAAACTGAACTTGAACTGAACTAGAACTGAATTAGAACTGAACTAGAACTGAATTAGAACTGAATTAGAACTGAACTAGAATGAACTAGAATTGAATTAGAACTAAATTAGAATTGAATTAGAACTGAACTTGAACTGAATTAGAACTGAATTAGAACTGAACTTGAACTGAATTAGAACTGAATTAGAACTGAATTAGAACTGAACTAGAACTGAATTAGAACTGAATTTGAACTGAATGAGAACTGAATTAGAACTGAATTAGAACTAAATTAGAATTGAATTAGAACTGAACTAGAACTGAACTAGAACTGATCTTGAACTGAA
Organism: Cochliomyia hominivorax; assembly: GCA_004302925.2. Lineage (NCBI taxonomy): Eukaryota > Metazoa > Arthropoda > Insecta > Diptera > Calliphoridae > Cochliomyia > Cochliomyia hominivorax. Next base: position 19,641,027 of record PYHX02000413.1, on the reverse strand, counting down.
CTAGAACTGAACTAGAACTGAATTAGAACTCAATTAGAACTGAACTCAAACTAAACTTGAACTGAACTAGAACTGAATTAGAACTGAACTAAAACTAAACTTGAACTGAACTAAAACTAAACTAGAACTGAACTTGAACTGAACTAGAACTGAATTAGAACTGAACTTGAACTGAACTAAAACTGAACTTGAACTGAACTAGAACTGAATTAGAACTGAACTAGAACTGAATTAGAACTGAATTAGAACTGAACTAGAATGAACTAGAATTGAATTAGAACTAAATTAGAATTGAATTAGAACTGAACTTGAACTGAATTAGAACTGAATTAGAACTGAACTTGAACTGAATTAGAACTGAATTAGAACTGAATTAGAACTGAACTAGAACTGAATTAGAACTGAATTTGAACTGAATGAGAACTGAATTAGAACTGAATTAGAACTAAATTAGAATTGAATTAGAACTGAACTAGAACTGAACTAGAACTGATCTTGAACTGAACTAGAACTGAACTAGAACTGAATTAGAACTCAATTAGAACTGAACTCAAACTAAACTTGAACTGAACTAGAACTGAATTAGAACTGAACTAAAACTAAACTTGAACTGAACTAAAACTAAACTAGAACTGAACTTGAACTGAACTAGAACTGAATTAGAACTGAACTTGAACTGAACTAAAACTGAACTTGAACTGAACTAGAACTGAATTAGAACTGAACTAGAACTGAATTAGAATTTAATTAGAACTGAACTTGAACTGAACTAGAACTGAATTAGAACTAAATTAGAATTGAATTAGAACTGAACTTGAACTGAATTAGAATTGAATTAGAACTGAATTTGAACTGAATTAGAACTGAATTAGAACTAAATTAGAATTTAATTAGAACTGAACTTGAACTGAATTAGAACTGAATTAGAACTGAACTTGAACTGAATTAGAACTGAATTAGAACTGAATTAGAACTGAACTAGAACTGAATTAGAACTGAATTTGAACTGAATTAGAACTGAATTAGAACTGAATTAGAACTAAATTAGAATTGAATTAGAACTGAACTAGAACTGAACTAGAACTGATCTTGAACTGAACTAGAACTGAACTAGAACTGAATTAGAACTCAATTAGAACTGAACTCAAACTAAACTTGAACTGAACTAGAACTGAATTAGAACTGAACTAAAACTAAACTTGAACTGAACTAAAACTAAACTAGAACTGAACTTGAACTGAACTAGAACTGAATTAGAACTGAACTTGAACTGAACTAAAACTGAACTTGAACTGAACTAGAACTGAATTAGAACTGAACTAGAACTGAATTAGAATTTAATTAGAACTGAACTTGAACTGAACTAGAACTGAATTAGAACTAAATTAGAATTGAATTAGAACTGAACTTGAACTGAATTAGAATTGAATTAGAACTGAATTTGAACTGAATTAGAACTGAATTAGAACTAAATTAGAATTGAATTAGAACTGAACTTGAACTGAAATAGAACTTTACTTGAACTTGAACTGAACTAGAACTGAATTAGAACTTTACTTGAACTGAACTTGAACTGAACTAGAACTAAATTAGAACTGAACTAGAAATGAACTAAAACTGAATTAGAACTGAACTAGAATCTTGATTTTTTTAAATATTTTTACGACATGAGGTGCCCAACTTTAGGGTAATATGCAACGATTACAAGGTTCAAACTCAAATTCGCCGGTACCATTTCACTCACTATGTAAAATTTGATTCGCACTGGCCATTCAAAAGTATGAAACACTGTATGCCATTCATTCCATTAGTGTGTACCTATTACTATAACCACCAGTGTAAATATACATTTGTAGCATGTATTTTACCATTTTATTACGTATTTCTATTTATTATATGAATATCGTGTGTGAAAAGACCTTTAAAGTGCAACATGAGTGTAAACATATAAAAATAACATAACGAGTTGACAATTATTTGTTTTTGCCATTTATGGTGGCAGCTTGTTAAAAATAATAATGATAAATTTTAGAAAAATTGCAAAAAAAAAATATTGTAGTTTTCAACATATAAAGAATATTTTCGTAAATTCAGTTGATTGTGTGGATTTTACAAAATTAATTTTGAAAAAAATAGAGAGATTTAATATTTAACACTTAATTTGGTATGAAAATTGTTTAAATAAAATTTCGGTTAAAATGACATAAAATTATATAAATTAAATCAATTAATTTAAATTTTATTAATATAGAAAATAAAATTAAAAAAAAAATAATTAAAAACAAATACAAGTGTTTTTTTATTATTATTATTTTTCTAAATTTATTTTTTTTCTAGTCTTGAAAGTCTCCACTAAAAATAGCGTCTGAATAAAAAAATTTGCTAGTGTAAACATGATATTCTCAATTAACTTTTGTTTATTTATTTAGTTTTTGCTGTTTTTATTTCAAACAGGACGTTATTTAGACACTCTCTTTCTCTCTCTTTCTCTCTCTCTAACTCATAGTTAAATGACAACTTCCACTACAATTAAATTGCAACCCTGTCATTTACAAATTGTTGAGTTTGTGCGTGTTTATTGTTGTTGTTGTTGTTATTATTATTATTACTGTTTATTTACAAAATGCATTTAACTAGACAAATACAGTCAATTACAGTTAAATATACATTTACATGTCAAAAAATTATTAAAACAACATGCAGGCGAGAAAAAAGAAAACAATAACAGTGATGTCAATTTGATAGAAGAAAAACCAAACATTAAATTGTATTAATGTAGAGAAAATAGTTATATTTGACTAGATGAAGTCTAGTTTAGCTAAGATTTTCAGTCGAGGTATAAACTTTTTCCACAAGTATTTGGTATCCAGAAGAGCGTTAGAACTTCAAGATTCACATTTTTTAAAGGAAAAGAAATAAAGAATGTCAGATGATGTCAAAATATATATGATAAACTTAAATTATGATTTTTAACTTTAAGGATATAAATACCATAAGCCGATTCCGAAAATCCGGGGATTTTTTGGAATTAATAAATTCCAAATCCAGGGATTTGAAAAAAGAAAATAAATTTAGTTTATACGCATTCACGTTCAGAAAAAAAGTTCAGAACAAAAAACGATTTTATCAGAAAATAAATAAATATCATTTTTTTAGGAAAAATTCCAAACGATTTTCAATTTCAGATTAATATAACTTTTTAAGGGACTCATATATTTCTGATAATTAGAATTTTATAGGGAATCTGGCATAAAAATGTAGGATCTATGTTAAACTCTGTAACTTAAAAAATGGAAGAACGACAGGAGGTAAAATGCGTTAAAATTGTATTTTGACTTGAATCTCTGAAACTATAAGAGATAACCAATATATATACTTTTTATAGAGATTTACAAGGGCAAAATATATGCGGAAATCTTTTTTTAATTCACTAATGAATTTATGGTGATTTTTTTTAAAAATCACATTTCCATTTTTGAAAGATTCATCGACTACGCCCAAATAAAAGTCTGTACTTATTCAGATAAATTTCAGCATTTGAAATTTTATTGAGATAACTAACGGATCTAATGGATTAAAAATTATAGAATTATTTTCCAAAAAAAATCATTTTTGGCGCATTAAAAACATCATAACCAAGGCGGCTAACTTTAGAGACTCACTGAATATGACCCTGAGCAGGGGTCTGTAATATTCCAAATCAATTCGAACACACTTCAAATCATGTGAAATTTCATAGAGATATCTCTGATGGTTCAAAACATAAATTTAAAGGGTCACAGACAATCTGATAAATCTTGAGCTCAAATCAAGTGAAATTTCCTCAAAATATCTCTAACAGTTCAAAAGTTACAGCACTGTTTTGAATTAATTTTGACGTACTTTTAAGTCATTACAGCGAGGTGCCAAAATTTAGAGGGTCAACAACAACGGATCTGACCAGATAGAGATGTTTTCTCTTCTAAATCATCTCAAAAACACTTCAGCTTAAACTATGAGAAATTTCATAAAGATATTTCTTAAAGTTACAGGATTATTAAAGAAATTATTTTTGGGAAACTTTTAAACATCACTCTACCTGAGGTGACCAAATTTAGAGGGTCACCGTCTATGGGTTCTGATCAGATAAACGTTTCTGTTCTTCCAAATAAATTAAAAAAACACTTCAGCTCTCAACATATTGAATTTTATTATTTTTCTAAGGACTCGGAAAACAAATTACAGAATCATTCTTGAAAACATTGATTTGGTCCCATTGTGCAACATTATTAACTTATATAAGCCATATCTTTATTTTAGTAATTTTCCTATGGACTTTAGCATAAAATTGCATTAATTTTTTTCCTAATAAAACCCGCTTTTTGTTCAAAAATTCATATTTTAAATTTCATTTAATTTTTGGGAAAATTTTCCAAAAAAAAAAAAAAAATTAATAATTGAAAACCCGCATAATTTTTCCCAAAAAAAAATAATTTTAAATTCAATTTTCTAATAAATTTTATGTTTAACAGAAACATTTAACCCCCCAGAAATATTTATTAACTTTAATGTCTTTTTAAAAATAACAAAAACAACAAAGAACAGAGAACAGAGAAAAAACTCAGTCACCAAAAAAGGTCATCAAAAGTCATTTTAGTCTCGACTTGAGAAACGAGCGACAAATGCGTTTTTATACATTTTATTTCCATTTGATTTTTGTTTTTATTGTTGTTGTTTTTTGGTCAATTTAACATAAATTCACTTTAATAATTACGCTCCAATAACTTTTTCAAAATGTTTTCTTGTTTGTAGTTTTCATTGTTAATTTTTTTGATGTAAAACTACATCGATTTGAGTGCAGCGCAATTTTTTATATCAAAAAAAAAAAGCGATGATACAGGTGTGTTTTTTATATAAAAAAGTGTTTTGTATTGTTGTTGTTGTTATTTTTTAAATTATAACGTGTATATTTATTTAATTATTGTGTGTTAATTCATCGTTTTTTATTGTTTTTGTTAAATATATAAAGACCAAGGTCAAGGTATTCTAGATGGAAAGTAAAAAAGAGAGAGAGAGAGAGAGAGAGGGGGAGAATGAAATTTGATTGTTTTAAAACAATTATTTCTGAGAAAAATGAATTGTTTGCGATATAAGAATTCTTTTTTTTAATTTATGAAATCATCAGATTACATTACATCATTGTAACGTATTTTCATACAAAAAATAAACGAGACTTCTTGATGCTAAAAAACAGTTATCTAAAAGAGTTCGAAATTGTTTCTATATTAAAATCTGAATCGATTTATTACACTGTTAAACAAAATTTCAATTTTCTAAAGTTTTCTTATTCGGAAATTCAAATTAACTAAAACTGACTCAGAACTGAAGTAGAGCTGAACTAAATCTAAAACCAGAACTGAACTAGAACTTAACAAGAACTGAACTAGAACTAAAGTAGAACAGAACTAAATCTAGAACCAGAACTGAACTGAAATTAGAACTAGAACTGAACTAGATCTGAAGTAGAACTGCACTAGAACTGAAATAGAATTGAATAACTGAACCAGAACTGAACTAAAACTGAAATATAACTGAACTAAATCTAGAACCAGAACTGAACAAGAGCTGAACTAGAGCTGAACTAGAGCTGAACTAGAACAGCACTAGAACTGAAATAGAATTGAATGACTGAACTAGAACTGAACTAAAACTGAAATAGAACTGAACTTGAACTGAACTAGAACTGAATTAGAACTGAACTAGAACTAAACTAGAACTGAACTAGAACTGAATTAGAACTAAACTAGAACTGAACTAGAACTAAACTAGAACTGAATTAGAACTAAACTAGAACTGAACTAAATCTAAAACCAGAACTGAACTAAAACTGAACTAGAATTGAACTAGAACTAAACTAGAACTGAACTAGAGCTAAACTAGAACTGAATTAGAACTAAACTAGAACTGAACTAAATGTAAAACCAGAACTGAACTAAAACTGAACTAGAATTGAACTAGAACTAAACTAGAACTGAATTAGAACTAAACTAGAACTGAACTAAATCTAAAACCAGAACCGAACTAAAACTGAAATAGAACTGAACTTAAACTGAACAGAACTGAACAAAAACTGAAATAGAACTGAACTTAAACTGAACTAGAACTGCATTAGAACTAAACTAGAACTGAACTAAATCTAAAACCAGAACTGAACTAGATATGCACTAGAACTGACATAGAATTGAATGACTGAAGTACAGTTGAACTAGACTGAAATAGAACTAAACTAGAACTAAACTAGAACTGAACAAGAACTAGAACCTGAACTAGAATGAATTAGCACTAAAATAATAGTAAATTAGAACGATAGTTAAAATGAATTAATGTCTGAATTAGAATTGAACTAAAAGTGAAATAAAATTGAACTATAACCGATCTGAAAATGATCTATAACTAGAACAAAAACGGAACTAAAACTTAAATTTCCGAAAATTTCAATTCATTTTTTTAATTTATTTCCCTTTTTAATGTCACATTCGAATTTCACTTTCTCTCCCCCAAAAACTACAAAATAAATCTTAAAAGCGAAAATAAACCTAAATTTTTTTTAACCTCAAAAAACGCTTTCAAAATTAACTTAAAAAGTCAACAAAAAATTGAAAATCGAAAACAATTGTTTTTGGAACAGAAATGTCAACAGTTTTGAAATGGAAACAGAATATCAGAGAGATAATTGTCCTAAAAGTGTTCATTAATTAAATGTAAATATTCGTTGAAACAACGAAAGAAAGAAAGTAAATAACAAATTAAAACCTAAATTTACATTTGTGTTAAACAAAAGTAGTTAATACCAAAAAAAAGAAAAAAATGTAAAACAAGTCCATACGATTCGTTCTTTGAATATTTGAAGAACTCAAACTAAAACGATTTTCGTAACCAAAAAAAATAAAATAAAGTCAAAAACAAAATTTGTATCAAATTCTATTTTACTTTCTATTATTTTGCTACTTTTTATCATGTTTGCCAATTTTATGTATTTTTCTGTGTTTTTTTATTCCGTTTTTTCTTCTTCTATTTCCATTGTACCGTTAACATAGAAAATTCTCGAAGAAAAAAAAAAAGAAAAGAGAAAAAGTTTTGTTCGAAAATAAAATTTAGTTTTTGTTGTTGAACAAAACCTGGTATAAATATTTGATTATAATGGATGAATATTTACAAAACTAACGAGAGTTAATTGAAAAAGGACTATAAAAAAATGCAACTCTGAATGAGAATAACAGAGTTGTGTTACATTAAAATGCAACTCTGAGAGATTATGAGAGATTTTATAGACAACAACAAGTATAATGAGGTTTTTTTTCATATCGGGTCAGATTTAAACGCGATTTTAAAGGTTCTAAGTATGTATGACTCTGAAAATGTTAATTAAGAAAATAATTAACCAGTCACAGACAGTCTTTGTGTAACGCTAACAAGAAAGAATTAGATTGTGCTGGGATCATTATTAGATTTAGCTTCCATTTAAGGATACTTCCCGGAATAAGCTAATGCTATTAAATACGCAGCAATTCTACTGAAATGCGGCACAATTTGTTCAATCGACTTAAATAAATATATTACTTATATATCAGTCCATATTTTGTTATAGCTCCTATTTAAGGTCATTTCTTTGAAAATGATCTTAACGCTTCATTTCGGTTCATATTCAAATTATCACAAAAATTGATATTTTCATCCAAAAATTTCAATTTTTTCACTAAAAATTCAAATTTTCCAAAAAAAAAATCAATTTAAAAAAAACACTTTTTACCAAAAAATCGGAATTTTTAATAAAAATCGAAATTTTTAATTAAAATCTAAATTTTTAATAAAATCGAAATTTTTAATAAAAATCTTAATTTTTAATAAAAATCTAAATTTTTAATAAAAATCTAAATTTTTACTAAAAATCGAAATTTTACTAAAATCGAAATTTTTCTAAAAATCGAAATTTTTACTAAAATCGAAATTTTTCCAAAAATTCGAAATTTTTACCAAAAATTCGAAATTTTCACCAAAAATTCGAAATTTTTACCAAAAATTCGAAATTTTCACCAAAAATTCGAAATTTTTACCAAAAATTCGAAATTTCACCAAAAATTCGAAATTTTTACTAAAAATTCAAAATATTTACTAAAAAATCGAAATTTTTACTAAAAATCGAAATTTTTACTAAAAATTGGAATTTTTACTGTAAATCAAAATTTTTACTGAAATAAAAATTTTTACTGAAAATCGAAATTTTTACTGAAAATCGAAATTTTTACTGAAAATCAAAATTTTTACTAAAAATCGAATTTTTTACTGAAAATAAAAATTTTTACTGAAAATCAAAATTTTACTGAAAATAAAAATTTTTACTGAAAATCAAAATTTTTACTGAAAATCAAAATTATTACTGAAAACGAAATTTTTACTGAAAATCAAAATTTTACTGAAAATCAAAATTTTTACTGAAATTTTTACTAAAAATCGAAATATGTTCTAAAAATCTGAAATTTAACTAAAAATCTATTTAAAATCGGAAAAATTAAACAATTTTAATTTCTCAAAAAAAAAAAAAAATAAATTTTCCTCAAAATTTATATTTTTACTAAAAATTCAAATTTT
>PYHX02000413.1:19587290-19632299 GCA_004302925.2 Cochliomyia hominivorax | reverse complement strand
AGCTCAACATAATCAGGATTTATTGGATTGTTTACAAGATCCATAAGGATCTATTGGAGTAAGTTAAGGCCATTTTATAAATTTAATAAATAAAAAAAAAACTTACAAAAACTATTTATCTCTCTTAGATATCGTTGCAAAATTGGAAGAGATTATATATATGTATATGTTTTTTCAAATCCTATTCGCCAGCATTAATATGTGCACCTCTATTGTATTTTTGATACTATTTGCGGCAGATCCTTTTACCTTGATCTATTATTTATCTTATTTTCTTTCCATGTTGGCCGAAATATTACCGGTTTGTTATTATGGCACAATTATGGAAATTGAATTTGGAAATCTTACTTATGCTCTGTTCTCCTCCAATTGGTTGGATAAAGATTTAAAGTTTAAGCAGAATTTGAGAATATTTGCCGAGTCCACAAAGAAGACTTTATACATTTCGGCTTTACTGTTTCGTGTAAATCTGGATTTATTTTTAAAGGCCTGCAAAAACTCATATTCTTTATTTGCTTTAATTATGAATATGAAATAAAGTGTTTTTTTTTAATTTTTCCTTATTTAAGAATTTGAGAAAATGTGATGTGAAATAATTATAGCAAAAAGAATCATTATGGCACCCAAGTTTAAATATGATGCAATTAAATTTACACAAAATCTATTAGGAGAGCAAATATACACTAGATTCTCATAAACATTGGAAAAGGATATTAGAGGATATACTAAAAACGCGCTGACCAGACCTATCAACAGGATTCGTGATAATAGTGGCTGAATAGTGTTGCAACTAACATTTCATATGATCGATACAGAATGTTCTTATTCTTATTCTTATTGGATTAATATTTCACTTAAAAAATAGGTTATCTGATGCGCGGAATCCATGAGCTACCAGAAAGATGAAAAAAAAATTAATAGTGACAATATTTATGTATCAATTCAGTGCGTTATTACAATAAATATATAATTTTGGTAAATTATTTCATTCTTAATTCTGTTATTTCTATTTTCAAGATCTTTAAAACTGTACCCACATGTTCACTATCTTTTCCATAATTCTCATTTTACCTGTTATACCAGTCATTTTGACATTTCCCATTTTTTTCTTTTAATCTTCACTTTCTTTCCCAGTTTCTAAATCTTTTTCCTTTTCCTTTGTTTTTCGGAAATTTTGACTGTTTTTGGTTCTTACAACAACATCGAATTTTTGACCAGGAAGTTATCAAAAATCTGACAGAACATACGTATCGTCAACATTATGCAGCAAGAATATTTTTTCAGAAAGTATCAAGAACTTTTTGAGTCTTTAATTTTAACTTTAATTTTCCTACCAATAGTCGAAGCCCTGAGCTTATAGGGCTGCTTACTTAACCGGATGTATTAGGGGCTTTTTTGAAAATACTTTCTATTTATTGGCTTTAAAACGGCATAGGACCATTTCTTCTATCAACCGGCAAGTTCTTCCGATATTATACATTGGAGACAGTTTTGATGTCAGACCTTTAAAACTTTTTGTTGGATCAAGTTGGGTGGTTTTGTCGAAATATACGCGCTCTTTTCACATTATTATACATAAATCTCCTATTTTAAATATCATATCAAAATCGAAATCAGTAGATTATTGATTTCTTGAAAAAAGATGAGGAGACATTGTGAGTTCCTAACAGGGTGCGAAAAATTCGTAATGAAATTTCAATTTTTGGATCATCTTCTTCTTTTAAGTTCTTTAAAATAAAAGTATTTTTTATTTATTTCGATTCATTTGAATACAAAATAAAAATCAATTATTTAAGTCAATTCAATAATTAACGCTAAGAAGAAATCATCTCAGATCCCATAATGTATATATATATTTTTCCATCCAAATTAAAATCTGAGACGATTAAGCTATGTCCGTCTGTCACAGCTATACGAAATTTGGTCAGAGTATTTGTCATAGGCCAATGAAATCGATTTACTATAATAAAAAGATATAGACCGATATCTGAGGCAAGCAAAAAAACTTTCGTAAAATTGTCAAATTTAAAATCGACAAATTAGAATGAAATTTGGCATCATATTAAGTTTTTATGTTCCACATTATCATTCCAAAAATTATCAAGATCGATTCAGTAGAAAAAAGTTTATAGTCAAAATATAACTAATAATTTTATCAGTCATTAACTTTTATATGTTGTATTATCGCTATTGTGGTGGAGCGTATTGAAGATTCGGCATAGCCGTATATAGAATTCTTACCTTTTACTTTTATTCGAACATCAAACATAATATTTTTCCGATCAAAAGGTGAACGATCGAAAGAAATAAAACTTGATATAAAGTTCAAAACAATAAATTGATCTTCCTATTCTGGTAAATAAGGAAGAAAAAGGTGAAAATTGAATAAAAAAAAAATAATGTTTAGTCATTGAAGCAATTATAGCAAATTAATTATGCCATAATTATATACATTTTGCATGAGCATGAGTTATTAATTTTTATAAAAATCGAAATAAAATTAACAGAGAATTTTTTTTTAATATTATTTTTATTTTCCCGACCATCGAGCAAAAACATTATGACCGGAATTTTTCAAATTGAAAATATATTTCGTAAACATTTTTTGTACTGGCGAATTTTGGGTCTATTGCCTTCGGAGACATATCCCAGATTATATAAAATCTATACAATTTTAATAAATCTTTCAATAACCCTGGGTTATCCTTTGCATTTAGTAATGGGTCTATTTATGAGTACATCTTTTAATGATGTTATCCAAATTTTGGCCATTAATTTGAACTGTATAGTTTGTTCCCTAAAAACGTTAATAATATGGAAAAAGTTTGAAAATTTAAATCAAATAATGGAGATTTTAAGGCGGCAGGATGAACGGATTTCACAAGATAAAGATGAGCTAAATTATTATAAATTTACAGTTATAAAACAATTAAAGAATATTTATTATATGTTTCTAATATTATATGGAGCATCTTGGATATTTTCAGAGTCATCAATAGTAATAAATGGTTTTATGGGTAATTGGACTTTATTATTTCCCGCCTATTTTCCTTTTGATGTGTATGCCAGCACAGTAAATTATAGTTTGGCCCATATTTATCAATATCTGGGTATAACATTTCAAACTTTACAAGGTTTGGCCAACGATACCTTTCTCTCTATGCAATTGGCTCTATTGAGTGGTCAACTACATGCTTTAGCCTTAAGGGTAACAAAATTGGCCAGGGAGCATAATAAATCGCACAAGGAGAATAATCAAGAATTATTGAAGTGTATACAAGATCATAAGGATTTGTTAAGGTAATTTGGCGAAAATATATTTTTAATACCAAATAATTATTTTATTTATTATACTCCTTTCCCAGATATCGCTTACTATTGGAGGATATCATTTCACTGTGCATGTTTTTTCAACTTCTTATCACCAGCATTAATATGTGCACCTCCATTGTATTTCTAATACTTTTCGCTAATGATCCTTTCACCCTGATCTATTATTTTGTTTATTTCTTGGCCATAACAGGACAAATCTTTCCGATTTGTTATTATGGCTCGGAAACGGAAATGGAATTTCAAAATTTAACTTATGCTTTATTCTCTTCAAACTGGTTGGATCAGGATGTGACATTTAAAAGGAATTTAAGAATTTTTGCCGAGACCACCAAGAAGCCATTGTATATTTCCGGTTTATTGTTTAAAATCAATTTAAATTTATTTATGGCCGTTTGTAAGAATTCTTATTCATTATTTGCTTTAATAATGAATTTAAAGTGAATATTTTGGAAAACCGCATTTAAAAAAAAAAAAAAAAAACAAAAACTCCTTATGAAAAATCTTACATCCTACAAATATCGAAAATTCGAATGGAGTGAGTTTTTCCTGATACTTGAAAAAAGAGTTAAATTACATTTTACATGATAATTATTATGATAATTATATTTTTTTTAAATGTTCGTATTATTTAATAAACATTTAAATGGAGACATGAAGTATTTTAAATTAAACACTTTTAATAGGTTTTGGATAGAACAATTAAGGTATTTAAAATATTTAATGAATAAAGTGTCATTTTACAGTGTATAACAAAACATGTGATTAAGAGACAGTCAAGATATTGAAATTGGTAAATTGGTCTATTTCCTGGCCTTTAGATAAGTTTGAAGTTTATAATGCTGTTTTTAGATCAGTCCATATTGTAGTCTATAGAATAGACTATAAACTGACTAAACTTTCAATAATTATCATCTATATATCATTGTATAGCCTACTTTATAGTGCATTCTATAGTCTAATTTAAGATCATTCTGCATTCTTATCTATAGATCATTCCACTGTCTAATTTATAGATCATTTTGTAAAATGAGTAATAATTCCATAGACTCTATTGGTAAATCTACAGATTGATTATTATTATTATAATCATTATTATCATTGTATTATCATATATACAGATCATTCTATAATCTAATCTTAAGATTTCTTCATAGTTAAATTTAAGGTCACTCTATAGTCCAATTTACAGACCATTCAATTGTCTAATTTAAAGATTATTCAATTATCTATAGTCTATTATAGATCATTCTAAAGTCCAATAATTTGATATTATCACAGTCTAATTTGTAGATCATTCTATAATTTAATGTACAGATTACTTTGTAGATTGATCTAGAGTCCATTATATAATCTAATATACAGATTACTATAAAGACTAATTTATAGAATCTTTTATAGTTGAAACTATAAATCATTTTTATAGGTTAATTTATAGATCATTCTATATTCTCATTATAAGATCACTCTATACAAAAATGATCTGTAGCATTTTGTTGTCAAATCAGTAGATCAGTCTAATTTACAGATCATTCTATAGTCTGATCTATATATATTCTTCGATAGTTTAATCTATAAATCATTTTATAGCTTAATCTAAAGATCATTCTATAGCCTAATTTTAAGATTCTCTAGGTTAATCCAGAGATCATTCTATAGTTTGAACTATAGATTCTTCTACATGTTATTCAATTTATTGTCTAATCTGCAAATCACTCTATAGCCTAATTTTTAGATCACTCTATAGTCTACGTCATTATATAGTCTAATGTAAAAATCATTCTATAATCTATAGTTTATTCTGTAGTCTAATCTACAGATTATTCTATAGCCTGATCTATAGATCCATCTACAGTTAATTCAATTTATTGTCTAATTTGCAGATCACTTTATAGTCTAACCTTAAGATCACTTTAGAGTCTACATCATTCTATAGTCAAATCTATAGTTTTCTCTGTAGTCTAATCTACATATTATTCTATAGCCTGATCTTTAGATCCTTCGATAATTTAATTTATAAATAATTTTATAGTTAAATCTAAAGATCATTCCATAATCTGATCTAAAGTACATTCTATAAACTAATCCACAAATCATTCTAAAGTCTTATCTTTAGCTCATTCTATAGTTCAGTTTGTAAAATGAAAAACTGAAAAGGAAATATATTCTGACTTCCGAACGCCTGGCCCGAATTTAACTAAAACATAGTAATAGCAGAGATGAAGATAAATTAAAGTTTTGTGTTTGAACTTTGTAAGAACAACAGGGGACGGTTCACAAGGTCCAAATAAAGTTGATCACCTTGGGTCATAGAAATATTTAATTTATTCCTTATATCTTAACCGATTTTAATAAGATGATTGAATTCCGCTTGTCTAGACTTACGAAAAAGAAAACCTCTACTCTTCTCCAAGCGATATCTTTTAAGATGTCTACTGATTGTTCCAATTATGGGAAAATTTATTAAGAAAATATGTTTTACCTTTACGTAAGTGTGGAAAATTTTATTTCATTTCCTGTACTATTTACATTTCCCAAAACTAATCACCTTCGCTAATAAAAAGAGGTTATGTCCGTTACATAATAATTAAATTTTAATTGAATTGTTAAACCTCCCCCCTCCCCCACCACATTAAAATGATTATAGTTAAGAATGATTATAGTTTATATCAATAAAACTATAAATACAATAATAAATTGAAAAAAAGAGAATTTAGTTCCAAATTATTTATTGTGAGGACAACATGACCAAAAAGTCAAAAACACCAGTAAAAGCGGAGAATTTCTATCGTGTACATTTACTATGTTGGCGTATTTTGGGTTTATGGCCCACAGAGAAATATCGTGCTCTATATCAAATGTACGCCATAATATTAAACATTTTGGTAACAATCGGTTATCCTTTACACTTGATATTGGGTCTATATCATAGTAATACCATGTATGATATTATAAAAAATATGGCCATAAATCTAACATGTCTATTGTGTACCATAAAAATGACAATGATTTGGATCAAATTTCGAAATATGGAAGTATTGAGAAATATTTTATCATCACAAGTCGAGCGTATATCATTAAAGAAGGATGAGAAGGATTATTATCAGGAAAGAGTTTTGAATGAGTTATGGTTTGTGTTGAAAATGTTTATGTTAATGTATACATTATCCTGGTCATCATCAGAGATATCGGTGTTATTAAATGGTTTTAATGGTAATTGGAGATTAATGTATCCAGCCTATTTTCCTTTCGATCCATTTGCCAGCACTTCACGATATATGGTGGCTCATATTTATCAATTTTTTGGTGTCACCATTCAAATAATACAAGGTTTTGTTATTGATACCTATTTGGCTTAGAATTGGGCCTATTAAGTGGCCAGTTACATACCTTAGCCATGAGAGTGGCGAAATTGGGTCGAGATCAAAAGCAAAAAACGAAAAAAGAAATTAATCAGGAGTTATTGGAATGCATACAGGATCATAAGGATTTATTAAGGTAATTAATTGAAAAAAATATCTACGCATTGAGGGAATTTTTTTTGAACTTTAGTTTTTATTTCTTCTCAGATATCGTTCCAAATTGGAGGATATGTTTTCTATGTGTATGTTTTTTCAATTGCTTATAACCAGCCTAATATGTGTGCCAGTATTGTATTTGTCATATTATTTGTTACGGATCCCTATACTTTTCTCTACTATTGTGCTTACTTTTCGGCTATAACCTTTGAAATATTCCCCGTCTGCTATTATGGTTCTGTTATGGAAATGGAATTTCAAAATTTAACTTATGCTTTATTCTCCTCAAATTGGTTGCAACAGGATGCGATGTTTAGGCAAAATTTAAGAATATTTGCTGAAACCACGAAAAAACCTTTACATATGATGGCCTGGCAAGTTCGCATTAATTTAAATTCATTTTTAATTGTTTGTAAAAATGCTTATTCTCTATTTGCCGTTATAATGAATTTTAAATGAAATTTGGAGGTTAAATGGTTTTATGACAAACTGTAATTGAGAGTTTTGTGTATTTATTTATTATACGTTATGGAATGATAATTGCAAAGTAAGGAAATATTAATGGATTAGTGATCGGTTTTATAATCAAAATTATTTTAAGATTTTCATTACACAGAGTGGCATAAGTATACATACATTTCCAAATTTAAGAAATAATTCGGTGGTTCATTGAATAAAAAAAAATGTTAATACGTGAAAACCATTTTTCACATCTTAAGTTTCCTATTCCACTCCAAAATATTGCTGCTGAACGTAACGTCTGCATACTTAAGTGACTGTGTGTATGTCAATTTTAAAAATTTAACTTTATTTTCGCTTAGTTCTTGTCCTTTTTTCATAAATCCGATATTTTAAATAATGATATTTTTCATAGTTTTGCTCAAAAACTTTCTAAATCTTTCACTCACTGTTATTTGAAATGTTGTTAATTATTTTTTATTATTAATTATTTAATAATTTAAAATTAATAAATTTTTTGTTGGTTGTAATATTACACGCATGTAATTAATATCATAAAAATCCTTTAAATATAACACTTTAACACTTTCTATAATTTTGAAAATAATTATTAACGTTTAAATATTTAATAAGTGAAATTAACATCATTTTACAGTTTATCAAAAAAATATTTGTAATTATAATTTTTAACAGCAGATTTTTGTTAAATAATTCTATAGTTTAATCTTCAGATCATTCTACGATTTAAATTAATGATCATTCTATACTGTAATCTACAGTCAAATCTTTTGATCATTAGTCCAAGCTACAGATCGTATTAAAGTATGTTTTAACTAAAAATTGGACTGTTTTCCAATCGAATGTGTTATGAGCTCATTTGAAAATACTTTCTATTTTTTGGATTTAGAACAAAATGTGGACTATTTGTACCATCTGAACCAGGTTCTGTAATAACTTCACCAAAATAAATGTTTAATGTTTGTAAAATTTTACCAACTTTGGATTGGGCTTATGGGCAGTACCTATGACCCAAATTCATTAAAATTTAATTAACACACATTTCCGTTAAGATTTCATTTTTAAAGAAGCAAAACACGTTTAGAATAAAAAAATGATTTTAAAAGGGAAAATGGTTCAAAAGCTGGCAACATTCCAAACTTTTGGGGGGGGTTTAATTCATTGACTTTTCCAACTTTAGATTAATATAACTTTTTAAGGGATTCATTTGTTCAAAAGATTGCTGCATGAAAATATTCTTAAAAATCTTCTAAGGAATCTGTCACATCTGTTGAAAAAAATATATGATCCATATTAAAAATACTAAAAAAAAAACAAGTCTTGAATATCTCTGAAACTACAAGAGATAACCTTAATACATAGGCCTTATTATGAGGACTATTTATGTACAAAATTTCGTTTTTTTCTTAATTCAAAATGGATTTTTAGGGAATTTGGAAAAAAAAAATAAATAAAATACTTGAGGTGGCCAACTTTGGAGGGTCACCGAGACCGTATAGACAAGTGAACTCCTTCAAATCAACTCCAAAATATTTCAACTATAACTATGTTGTTAATGAAATATCTCTTACAGTTTAACAGTTACAGAATCAAATCAAAAGAATGCTATAACCGGTTATGCAGAATCTTTAATACCCTCTACCACGATCAACTAAAAAATAACAGCAATAACATACTTCTAAAAAGGTACTACAGTGCTACTTCTAAAGGTACTCCAGTGCTCTATTCCAAAATTAAGTACTCTTTAATATTTTGCTACAACTGCTTCATCTATGCGGCAAACTTCATTAAATATCCTGATGAAGTTACAGAGATTTGCGAAAACAAAAAATTACATTTACAAGGGAGATACCAATTCCCCGTATCCTATCCAATTCTCCAAACGTGGCCAATTTCTGGAAATGATCTTTAAAAGTTTCTGCGATATGCGATATTAATTGTTTTGTTTTGTTGAGGAGATACCGCTCCTACTTGCCCTATGAGAATGCCTAAAATGACGCATTGCCAAAATTACAATTCATGTGCCAAATATAGATACATGTCATATTCAATATTTCGTTTGTAAAGAGATAACCCTCCCCGAGGCGCTATTAAAAAATTTTAGATTGCGTTCCATTTTCAACTAAAAGAAAAATCAGATTGCGAAATTTCACGAAAATTTAATAAAATATTTAATCACAATCGATGTACCAATTAATCGGTTTTGGAAGGTTGTCTCAGTAATCGGTCTATAACGTTTTTATTTCTGTACCGATTTTGACGATAGAATACTCCATAGGACTATAACAAATACTTAGGGCAAATTTCATTAAGGTCCGTGAATTTATGTGGCAGTGAGCGTTCCAATGACAGACAGATACAAGAGTACATATACTTTATGGGTTTTTGGATACTTTTTTTTCTTGGCGTTACAAACGGAATGACATAGTTAATATACCCTCATTAACACTTGTAATGGTAAAGAGTACAAAAGTAAGAAAAACCTCAAAATATATTTCTAATACTGTACTTTCTTGTAACCTTTCACCCCACCCAAAATGTGTCGTGTCTTTTAATTCACTTGATTTGAAATAAACCTTAAAACGCTTCATTTATAAAAGTAACTCGCGGTGAAATACAAAAATTTAGTTAAATATTTCAAATCCTCTAGAGAAGATGACACAACAAGAACCTTCTCCTCCTCCTCAGCAGGCTGAAAAATTCTTTCGGATACATTTCTATTATGGCGTATTTTGGGTAATTCGCCCACCGAAACTATCGTTTACTCTACATAACTTATTCGGTTTTCATAAATATCGTAATAACAATCGGTTATCCTTTGCACTTGATGATCGGTCTGTTCAAAAGTAAAACTAAATTTGATATATAAAAAATTTAGCCATAAATCTGACATGTTTGGTTGTTCCCTAAAAACGTTCGCAATTTGGATGAAATTTAAAAACGTTCGTCTCATATTCGATATAATACGGCGACAAGATCGTAGAATTTTTCAAGCGAAAGATGAGGCAAAATATTATACAACGATAACATTTCCCACTCTGGATAGAATAATGTTAATGTTTCAGGTGTTATTTGCGGGAGCAGGATTAACCTCCGAAGTGGCCGTACTGACGATGGGATTTTAGGCAATTGGCGTTTAATGTATCCTGCCTATTTTCCCTTTGATCCATTTGCCAATAATTGGTTATATGCCGGGGCACATATTTATCAATTTTTCGGAGTATCATTTCAAATTTTACAAAATCTGGTCAATGATACATTTGCTGGAATGCATATGGCTTTGTTGAGCAGTCAAATACATATTTTATGCATGAGAGTGGCTAAGATAGGTCACGATCCCAAGAAGAGTAAAGAGGAGAATAATCAAGAACTATTAGATTGTATACAAGATCATAAGGATCTATTGGAGTAAGTTAAGGATTTTAAAGGACCAAAGGGGTCACATTAATTTTCAATCTATATATATTTTTATTTCAGATATCGTAGAAAATTGGAAGAAGTGGTGTCACAGTATATGTTTTTTCAAATCCTATTCACCAGCATTAACATGTGTGTGGTCATTGTATTTATGATCTTATTTGCTCGTGATCCTTTTACTTTAATTTACTATTTAATTTATTTGATTTGTATGCCTGTCGAAATTCTACCCGCCTGTTATTTTGGCACAATTATGGAATTTGAATTTCAAAATTTAACTTATGCTCTATTTTCCTCAAATTGGATTGAACAAGATGTGCGTTTCAAGAAGAATTTAAGAATCTTTGCTGAACAAGCTAAAAAACCTCTATATGTTATGGCCTGGTTGGTTCGCATAAATATGACTTCATTTCTGTATGCCTGTAAAAATGCTTATTCCCTGTTTGCTGTCATAATGAATATGAAATAAAGGGAGTGTGTTTTAATAAAGAAAATCATTATTTCATCATTTGATCAAGAAATGACTTTGACAAATTCAAATCGGTTCAAAAGTGGATGTATAAAAGTGGACAAGTTTAGGTTGGTTTCCAAGCAAAAGTATAAACATTTCAGACAGACTAAGAATTTGTAAAATAAAAGATCATCAGAAATTGTTTAAAGTCAAACATTCTGTTGCTGATGCTCCAGGAAATGTCAAAGAAAATTATAGGACCCAAAAGCATTCAAAATTTCTAAAAAAGTTCTTGGTATGACAAACAATATGCAGTTACAATGGGTTCGATAATACCGAAATTTACATCAAAGATCATGTACAAAAAAGTACTACTTCCATTCATAACATCTCATAATGTTCCCACTTATGTTTGGACTGACTTGTTAACCTGTCACTTAGAAACAAGTCCTTGAGTGGTAAACGAACAATAATGTGGTATTTGTACCAAGAGGTGCAAATGCTCCAGACTGCCCGCAGCTTAGGTCAGTGTAGAGATATTGGGAGATATTTTTGCTAAAAGAGAATTGAAGAGCTCAAAAAGGTGTCCAAAAGTATGGTAGATTTTAAACGAAGGTGGACTTCCTGTTCCATTTTTTTAATTCGCTAACATTTAAGCGAATTAAAGAAAAATGTTTAAAATCAGAGATGGGTCACTTTAGAGGGCCACCTTCTACACCCATGAATCGTTAGGAATTAAAATTGGAAAATACTTGTTCTTAAGCCCTGTGAATTTGTATTAAAATATTTCCATTGATACCAAAGTAATTGGAATTATTTCCAAAAAAATTATTTTGAAGCACTGCGTATACGATATAGAAATATAAACATTTTAAAAGGACATTTTATCCTGATCGAAGGCACATCTTTTTTTCTGACTTATAGCTTTCATTAAATATCCATAACATAACATAAGAATGCTATATATATTTAATAAATACTAATGAATATATCACATCTTTAAAGCCGATTTAAGAAGAAATCTGTTTCGATATGATAAAACTGAATACATAGTTTTTATGTCTAAAGTCCCTAATTTCATTTGTATAAAGAATTTTCCAAACTTTTTCTCCTTGTTTTATATATTTTCCAAATTTTACAAAGCAGTCATTTTGACTGCTTTTTTAATATGAATGAAATACTAAAACTTATCATTTTGGCAATGAAATGAATAATGTTTGTGTACTTAAGTCTTAATCATGATTACAATATTTTATTGTTCATTCAACAACAACAACAACATACTCTCCATTCAATCATTCAATATAATAAATTTATCTTTAGAAATTTCTCTTTCTTTTCTCTTTCCCTCTCTTGTGTTTATATGACAATTTTATAGGTTTCTGTTGCAATTGTTGTTATTGTTATTGCAACTGCAAAATATATATAAAAGTATCTATAATTTACATTAAGGTTTATCTTATCTATTTCATGATTTCATATTCGTATTATTTTTTATTTATAACTTTATAACTTTATCACGTTTAAATATGCGGAAATTTATTTGTTTTTTTTTAATATTTTTATTATTAAGTTATAATTTTTATAAAATTTTATTGATGGTTTTGAAATATTGAATTCTTATTTGTTGTTTACAAAATATTATTTTATCTATAATTTCAGAAGTTATAGAATTTTATGAAATTTCCTAAGAATTCTATAAAATTATCAGGGATTATTTTGAAATAATTATTTATTATAAACAAAAAGGAAAAAATTAAATCACCACTCAATGATCCGACTGATCTATAGATCAGTCTATAGTCGTCTAGTCTATAGATCAGTCTATAGATCAGTCTATAGTCGTCTAGTCTATAGATCAGTCTATAGTCGTCTAGTCTATAGATCAGTCTATAGTCGTCTAGTCTATAGATCAGTCTATAGTCTAGTCTATAGATCAGTCTATAGTCTAGTCTATAGATCAGTCTATAGTCTAGTCTATAGATCAGTCTATAGTCTAGTCTATAGATCAGTCTATAGTCGTCTAGTCTATAGATCAGTCTATAGTCTAGTCTATAGATCAGTCTATAGTCTAGTCTATAGATCAGTCTATAGTCTAGTCTATAGATCAGTCTATAGTCTAGTCTATAGATCAGTCTATAGTCTAGTCTATAGATCAGTCTATAGTCTAGTCTATAGATCAGTCTATAGTCTAGTCTATAGATCAGTCTATAGTCTAGTCTATAGATCAGTCTATAGTCTAGTCTATAGATCAGTCTATAGTCTAGTCTATAGATCAGTCTATAGTCTAGTCTATAGATCAGTCTATAGTCTAGTCTATAGATCAGTCTATAGTCTAGTCTATAGATCAGTCTATAGTCTAGTCTATAGATCAGTCTATAGTCTAGTCTATAGATCAGTCTATAGTCTAGTCTATAGATCAGTCTATAGTCTAGTCTATAGATCAGTCTATAGTCTAGTCTAGATCAGTCTATAGTCTAGTCTATAGATCAGTCTATAGTCTAGTCTATAGATCAGTCTATAGTCTAAGTCTATAGTCTGTCTATAGATCAGTCTATAGTCTAGTCTATAGATCAGTCTATAGTCTAGTCTATAGATCAGTCATAGTCTAGTATAGTCTAGTCTATAGATCAGTCTATAGTCTAGTCTATAGATCAGTCTATAGTCTAGTCTATAGATCAGTCTATAGTCTAGTCTATAGATAGTCTATAGTCGTCTAGTCTATAGATCAGTCTATAGTCGTCTAGTCTCTAGTCTATATAGTCGTCTAGTCTATAGATCAGTCTATAGTCGTCTAGTCTATAGATCAGTCTATAGTCGTCTAGTCTATAGATCAGTCTATAGTCTAGTCTATAGATCAGTCTAAGTCTAGTCTATAGATCAGTCTATAATCTAGTCTATAGATCAGTCTTAGTCTAGTCTATAGATCAGTCTATAGTCTAGTCTATAGATCAGTCTATAGTCTAGTCTATAGATCAGTCTATGGCTAGTCTATAGATCAGTCTATAGTCTAGTCTATGGATCAGTTTACATCTTTCCTTAGTGACCCATATTTTCACAAATACAAAAACGTTTCGTCATCTATTAAATACAATCAACTAAACTGGACTATTTAAATTTAAACAAATACAAATAAAAGTAAAAGAGAATATATTTATAGGTTAACATTTCCTTCCTCGTCTATTTAAATGTCAGTCAGATTGTTTGTCAGTTTTTGTTGGTCTAAATACAAAAAAATGCCGTTTAAATGTTTCTTAAGCAAAATTTTCCTCTGTCGACTGCAGAAATATCAGAAGTAAAATGCAGAAAAACTATAGAAACCACAACCAACAAAAAAAATGCCATAAAACAATAGATTTATTACATTTTTACCAGAAATCATTTGCTTGTTTGTTTGTTTGTTTCTTGCAACAAAATTTCAATTTCTCTCCCCTTTTCAACACCACAAAACATTGACGTTGGGGAAAAACGCACAAATGCAACAAACAAACAAATAAACATACGCAAAAATATTTTTATGTGTAATGCAACAAACAGTAGCAACTGCAATTGCCGCAACAACAACAACAGCAATATAGGCAGTAGTTAGTGGTACAACAACAAACAATGGCGGAAAATGCGCTGTTACTTCCGAAGATATTTTATTTTAGTTTTGTTTTTGTATTTAAGCGGTTGGGGTCTGGATTCTTTGTTTTCAAAATATATACTTTTTTAGGTTTCAAAGTGATTTGATTTTAGCGATATGATCACAGATTGTAGTGCTTTTATTTGCAACATGTTGAGGTAGAAAGACATCAGCAAATAAAAATTAAATAAATAAGAAAAATGTGTCAGTATGCAAAACAGGATGTTATAAACTTTCAACATTCTTTCTTTTTTTTTCTCTTGTCGTTGTTGCTGTTTTTTGCCCCACTCTCTTTTCTTGCTCTCTTGCTGAGAACTTTATTTGTCTTTAAATTTTTTATTGCAAATTGCAATTGTTTTTCGTTTTAACATTTTATTGCTAAACAGAGATTGATTCATGTTGCTACTAGTGTTGTGTTGCTGCTGCTGGATGAGGATGAGGATGATGGTAATGTCGACGTTATTGTTGACATAAAGTGAGGAAATATGTACATTATGCCAATGTGTAGATACCACAAAGAGCATAATTAAAGGTACACTGAATTATGATGTGTTAATGTGTATTTTATAGATCGATCAATAGTTTTGCTTATAGATCAATCAAGTGTCTATACTCTGTTCTATAGAACTACTCCCAGTTTGTTCTAGTTATCAGTACTTCTAGTCTATAGTCTGTTCTATAGATCAGTCTATAGTCTGTTCTATAGATCAGTCTATAGTCTGTTCTATAGATCAGTCTATAGTCTGTTCTATAGATCAGTCTATAGTCTGTTCTATAGATCAGTCTATAGTCTGTTCTATAGATCAGTCTATAGTCTGTTCTATAGATCAGTCTATAGTCTGTTCTATAGATCAGTCTATAGTCTGTTCTATAGATCAGTCTATAGTCTGTTCTATAGATCAGTCTATAGTTTGTTCTATAGATCAGTCTATAGTCTGTTCTATAGATCAGTCTATAGTTTGTTCTATAGATCAGTCTATAGTCTGTTCTATAGATCAGTCTATAGTTTGTTCTATAGATCAGTCTATAGTCTGTTCTATAGATCAGTCTAATAGTTTGTTCTATAGATCAGTCTAATAGTCTTTTCTATAGATCAGTCTATAGTTTGTTCTATAGATCAGTCTTATAGTCTGTCTATAGATCAGTCTTATAGTCTAGTCTATAGATCAGTCAATTGTCTGTTCTATAGAACAGTCTAATAGTCTGTTCTATAGATCAGTCTAATAGTCTGTTCTATAGATCAGTCTAATAGTATTTTCTATAGATCAGTCTAACAGTCTGTTCTATAAATCAATCTATAGACAGATCAGTTTTTATTTTTTTGTAGATCATTGAATAGACTGTAGATCAATAGTATAATTTACAGATCAATCTCTAGTCTGTTTATAGATCAGTCAAGAATTTCGCCTTACAGATCATAATCCTATAATTATGAAATCTACTATTTATATCTTCTTCTGATAAAATTGCTTAAATAAATGAAATTTTGCCTCCATGTCAGATTTTTGTAAGTGATGTGTAAATGTATTTATCACTCTGTTGACAATGTCAGTTTGTTGTTTTTTTCTTTTTTTTATCCACAGAAGAGGCAAAAAAGAATGTGATACTTCAGAAAATAAGAGAAAAAAAAAAAGAAAACGAGAAACTTCAATTTGTATAAAAAGGGAAATGCAGTGTTATTTATATCAATTCTACTTAAAAATACACTTTATTTCAACTTTAAAAAATATATATATAAATTTTATTGGGAAACATAAATAAATAAATTTATTTATTATTCAATTGAATCAATATTATTATTATTATGGAGAACAGGATATTTTTTATTTTTTATATAATTTGTTTATCAAATGATTTCCTGAATAAAAAGCTCTGAATTATTATTTATGATTTAAATAACACTGATATGGAATTTAATCTAGGATTTTTGTATAAATATTTTTAATATTTTACTTCAATTGGAATTTATATTTTTTCCCCATTTTTTCCATTTTTTTGCTGGGGGTATTAAGTAATGTCTATCGAAATCCATCAAAAAGGCGCCAATGCCCAGCTTAAAATTGCATACATTTTACAATTTAACTTGTATATAATTTTGTTCAATTTTTATATCTATATTTTTTTTGCTAAAATATGATTTAAATTTCTCTGTAGGTTTTATTATACAAATAGTATTCAGTTTTGGCCACAATCCAATTTCAAACAAAAAAAAAAAAGGAAATATTTTTGTGACATTAAATTAAAAAAAAATGACTTAATTTTGTTTAATTTCAAGTTTTATTATTTAAAAGAGAAATAGATGAAGTAATAAATTTATTAAATTATAAAATATCTATAAATCAGTCTATAGTCTGTTCTATAGATCAGTCTATAGTTTGCTCTATAGATCAGTCTATAGTCTGTCTATAGATCAGTCTATAGTCTGCTCTATAGATCAGTCTATAGTCTGCTCCATAGATAGTCTATAGTCTGCTCTATAGATCAGTCTATAGTCTGCTCATAGATCAGTCTATAGTCTGCTCTATAGATCAGTCAGTCTCTATAGATCAGTCTATAGTCTGCTCTATAGATCAGTCTATAGTCTGCTCTATAGATCAGTCTATAGTCTGCTCTATAGATCAGTCTATAGTCTTCTATAGATCAGTCTATAGTCTGCTCTATAGATCAGTCTATAGTCTGCTCTATAGTCTAGTCTAGATAGTCTATAGTCTGCTCTATAGATCAGTCTATAGTCTGCTCTATAGATCAGTCTATAGTCTGCTCTATAGATCAGTCTATAGTCTGCTCTATAGATCAGTCTATAGTCTGCTCTATAGATCAGTCTATAGTCTGCTCTATAGATCAGTCTATAGTCTGCTCTATAGATCAGTCTATAGTCTGCTCTATAGATCAGTCTATAGTCTGCTCTATAGATCAGTCTATAGTCTGCTCTATAGATCAGTCTATAGTCTGCTCTATAGATCAGTCTATAGTCTGCTCTATAGATCAGTCTATAGTCTGCTCTATAGATCAGTCTATAGTCTGCTCTATAGATCAGTCTATAGTCTGCTCTATAGATCAGTCTATAGTCTGCTCTATAGATCAGTCTATAGTCTGCTCTATAGATCAGTCTATAGTCTGCTCTATAGATCAGTCTATAGTCTGCTCTATAGATCAGTCTAGTCTGCTCTATAGATCAGACTGCAGTCTGCTCTATAGATCAGTCTGCAGTCTGCTCTATAGATCAGACTGCAGTCTGCTCTATAGATCAGTCTGCAGTCTGCTCTATAGATCAGTCTGCAGTCTGCTCTATAGATCAGTCTGCAGTCTGCTCTATAGATCAGTCTGCAGTCTGCTCTATAGATCAGTCTACAGTCTGCTCTATAGATCAGTCTATAGTATGCTCTATAGATCAGTCTATAGTATGCTCTATAGATCAGTCTATAGTATGCTCTATAGATCAGTCTATAGTATGCTCTATAGATCAGTCTATAGTATGCTCTATAGATCAGTCTATAGTATGCTCTATAGATCAGTCTATAGTATGCTCTATAGATCAGTCTATAGCCAGTTTATAGATCAGTCTGTAAACTATTCTATAGACCAGTCTAAAGTCAGATCAGTCTATAGTTAGTAGATCAGTTTATAGTCTATTATATAGATTAGTCTACAGTCTGTTCTATATTCTCTTCTACAGATCAGTCTATATTCTTGTTTAAGAGATTATTCTACTGATCAGTTCATTCTTAAATCTATTCCAATTATCATTTAAAGTACTTACGCTTCACAATATGGCAATTTATTGAATCCTTTATATGTTTTCATATTCAATGTCATTCCACATTCTGTACATTTAAAACAGGTTTTATGCCAAGTCTGAAATATAAAATAAAATATAAAATAAAAATAAAAATTAATTTTATTATTTAATTTTATAAGAAAATTTATTAAAAAGAAAAGAAATTACAAAAAGGGCGATTTGTCTAGAAAAGTAATATAAAAAAAGGAAAATATATAGAATTTCACTCGATAGAGAAAGATAAAAAGTAAAACCAAGATTTTGAAGAGAAAAAGTAAAACTGACATATTTGTGGTTGAAGTTGTTGAGTTTTTTACATAAAAAGAAGGGAAATTTGAATTCATGACAATTCCCATCGAACAGATTAAATTACAAAATAAAAGTTAAAACTCCATCTAAAGCGAAAAATGG
Organism: Cochliomyia hominivorax; assembly: GCA_004302925.2. NCBI lineage: Eukaryota > Metazoa > Arthropoda > Insecta > Diptera > Calliphoridae > Cochliomyia > Cochliomyia hominivorax. The sequence goes on along the minus strand of PYHX02000413.1, from coordinate 19,613,292 downwards.
AAAGAGTGACAGAAGGACAGACAAAATAATGGTATTTTCTTATAAGTAGCAAAATAATGTGACACATTATGTCAGGTATTTAAGAAAGTATTTAAATACAAAAAAAAAATAGATGTAAATTAAAACCTTAAAAGGGGCTGAAAGAAAAAAAAATTATATTAGAAAAATTAATTTTTCACTAAATGGGCATTTTGTTAAAATGTGGGGATTTCTGTTCATGATTATGGGAGTTAAATGTTCCATTTTTTAAGTTTTAAATTTCATACAATTTCTTTTTTTTCGTTTTTAAACTTTAAATGTTTTTTTAGTGTTTTTTCTTCATAAAAGTGTTAATTTACAAAATGATAATTAAAAGAAAAAATGAGCTGAAATATTACGTAATTTGTTGCAAAAGTTTTATGAAAATTTAAATAAAGAAAAATCACACTGTTTTGATATGAATTTCTGCTCTAAATATTAAAACAACTTTGATATCAAAAATCACTTTAATTAAAAAAAATTTGCTTTCAAACTTTTAAGTTTTAATTAAAAAAAACATGAAAAAAAGAGTAAATTACCTGAATTGGGAAATCGGAAGAAATAGTTTATTTGTAGTTTACAAGATAAAGAACAATTGGGGGAAAGTGAAACAATTGTTTCGCTTTATATTGATATTGGCATAACTACTGAAATACGGTTAAATTGGAATCACGTATAATTTTGTATATAACTAGAGATCAGTCTTTAATCCAGTCTTCAGATCGGTGTATAATATTCCAGTCATTAGTTCAGTCTACACTCAAGTCTATAGATCAATTATCTACAGTTTGGTCTGTAGATAACATTATAGACTAATGGTCTATTTTACTATATAGTAGAATAGACATTAGTCTATGGTCTATTCTACACACTAGTATTCTTTGTAGATCAGTCAATGACCTATCGCTTTATAGTCTAGCCTATAGATCAGTCCATAGTCAAGTCTTAATAACACGCTATAGATCAACATTTTGTAGTCCACTCATTAAATCAGACTATAGTGTAGACATAAGTTTAATGGTCAGATTATTGTCTACCCTATAGATCAGCCCACAGTCTATAGTCGATATATATAGATTAGTGTATGTAATAGATCAGTCTAATCCATAGATTAGTTTAAAGTCTATTCTATAGATCAGAAATTAGTCTAGTATATTCATAAGTCTAATGGTCAGAGTTTAGTCTATAAATCAGCTCACAGTCTATAGAAAAGTCTATAGTCGATATATATATATTCTATATATATATTCTAATCTATATTCTGTGTAATAGATCAGTCTTTGTTCTAGTCCATTGATTAGTCTAGAGTCTATTCTATAGATTAGACTATAGTTTGGTTTATAGATTAGTATATAGATCGCACCATAGTCTAATATGTAAAACAGTCTATAATCTGGTCTGTAAACCAGTCTATAGATTTCTTTATAAGATAGTCTACAGTAATATATGGTTTAACCTTTAGACGTGTCTACAGTCTAGTCTGTAGATCAGTCTATTGATTATTCAATAGATCGGTCTAGTCAATAGTCTAGTTTATAGACCAGACTATCAGACTATAGTCTTGTCTGTATATCAGCATATAGATCACACCATAGTATAGTATTAGTTTATAAATTAGTCTACAGTTTAATATAAAGAACAGTTTATGGTTTAATCTTTAGACTAGTGTACAGTCCTGTGTTTAGATCAGTTATTATAAAGATCAGTCTAATCTTTAGACTAGTTTATAGACCAGTTTATAGATCAGTATAAATATCAATATATAGATCAGCCTATAGCATAACCTACAGATCAGACTATAGTGTAGTTTGTCTACTAGTCTATAGACTAGATCAGTATATAGATCACACCATAGTGTAGTATTAAAAACAATCTAGTCTGTAAACTAGTCTATAGTCTAGTTTATGAATTAGTCTATAGTTTTATGGTTTAATCTTTAGACGTGTCTACAGTCTAGTCTTTAGATCAGTCTATTAATTATTCAATAGATCAGTCTAGTCAATAGTCTAGTTTATAGACCAGACTATCAGACTAAAGTCTTGTCTGTAGATCAGTATATAGATCACACCATAATCTAGGATTAAAAACAGTCTAATCTGTAAACCAGTCTATAGTCTAGTTTATAAATTAGTCCATAGTTTAATATACAGAACGGTTTAATCTTTATACCTGTCTACAGTCAAGTCTACAGATCAGACGATAGTGTTGTCTGTTGACTAGTGTATAATGTAGTCTATAGATCAGATTATAGTCTTATAATTTGGTCTATAGTGACGTTTCAAGATCAGTCAAAAGTATTATCTACAGATCATTCTATAATTTAGTCTATATACAACTACTTAAAAAAGAAATCTTATACATAAATCTCTCCCCATTCCTCTCAAAGGGTTAATTCAACTCATCCACTACTTTGTGTTATTATTTATTCATACATAAATACATACATAAACCATATCTCTCTTTCTCATACCATTAATATGATATTTATGGTAAAGAAGTAGACAGACAAACATTTAGAAATAAAATATATTTAAAAGAAATCATGAAATAAAATTATATTTATGTACAACTGTCTAACGGTAGTTACACAAAATTTATATGTATATGAACCATCATCACTAAAATATCTGTCCGTCTGTCCGCCCGACCATCACTCAGGTAAGATAATCAACGAAATGTATTAAAAAAAATCACCAACATATCACTTTGCCATCAACATGTGAATGTATGTTGCTGCCCCTCTTTTCCTCTGCTGATCTAATGGTGATGATTTCAAAAGCAGCTCATGGATATGTCGGTTTAAATAAATATACGGGTAAGTTAGTCTGATATTCAGTCATAAATTAAATGAAAAAATAAAATAAAAATAAAAATCAAAATAATAAACCTATTTAACGGTGCGTTGCAGCTAAAAACTTTTTTTTTTGGAACGGCATAACGTAAAAATGAGATAAATGAAAAAATGAAAATAAAAAAAAATTAGAAATATATTTTATGTAGTTCAAATAACATTTTTATTTAATAACTGATGACCATAATTTGAAACTACATCGTAACAGACAAAAGACTATTTTTTTTTTGAATATTTAAATATCTGTTTCTAATCTCAAGAAGAATGATTCATTATAAAATATTTAAGTGGCAAAAGTAGCAAAGCGTTTCAAATTTCTTTTGTTTTGGAAGAATTTTTTAATGGGTCGGAGGGTGTTAAATATTTACTTTCAGATAAATGAAATTTTAAACATTAATTTTAAGATTTTATGATGTATGATTTTTCGACTTCAAATGAAGTCTTATTCAAATTAAGAATAGTTTAAAAAAAAATAGATAATATAACTGTCAAGTTCATAAAGATCAACAATCTAGTGTGTACACAAGCCCATGAACTGGTCTAAAGTCTAAGGTTCTAGCACAGAAACTGGCCAATAGTCTAGTGTATACACAAGCCAAAAGACTGATCTACAGAATAGTTTATACACAATCCAACAAACTGATCTATGGTCTAGTGTATGTACTAGCCCATAAAGCTGGTCTTAAGTCCGGTAATATATGCATGGATTAGCTTATAAACTGCTCTACAGTCTAGAGTATACACTGCCTGATCTGGTCTACTGTTAAGTATATACAAAAGCCCATAAATTAGTCTAATAGTCTAGTGGTTTGGTGTACATACTACCCTACAAAATTAGTATTTCAGTGTATACTCTGGTGCATATTCCTATAAACGCACATAACTTCAATAACATATTGTCTTTTCAACGTAGCTTGCAAAAATTCACTTAAACTTAGCTCCCTCCATAGATATGTGCACATCTTTTTATCAATACACTGGTACATATTCCTATAAATGCACATAAATTAATCAAGAAAATATTTAGTGAGCAAATAATAATTTTATTAGATCATTTAAGACTTAATTTCATTTTATTTTTTTTCACTTAATTTTAGAGTTTAACTCCCATTTTAAATGGCATTTTCCTATGAACGCACTTTAGTTTTTTAATTACTTTAGCATCATTAATAATCTGTGAGTGATTCTTTGTTGTGGATCACATCAAAATACCGTCTGGCATTGATTCCATTATTTTTTAAGAAGATCGAAATAAATTTTCTCTCAGTCTTCCTTCATTTTTAGTTTAAGCTCTGTTAAAGTCCTTACGCTTTCGTTTTGGGCATATTCTAATAAACTGTGCGGGCATTGTACACTCTTAGGTTTAGTTCTCGACTGCAAGACGGCCATTCAAACAGAGATATGCCCTGTTCCTTAAACCATGATTTGGCGTTCTTTAGAACAGGTACCGCAGCAACCTTTTTTTATTCATAAAAGCGAGAAAAACATCTGCCAGCAATTCATTTCAATTGGTGTTATTCATTTCTGTAGACGCAAAAAATTGTAGATTTGCCAACTTCAGAAAATGATGTCCAAACCATAACACTACCAGCGCCGAAATTACGTTTTTACACCCGAACATCGCTTGATTTGAATAACATGAGTATGGGTCAGGACCATCTAAATTTATTTATTTTTTTAAATATTTTTCATCAGAGAAAATCACCTCTTTTTATAAGAAAAATCTGTCTATAGAATGACTAATTTCTCTATTGGAACATTCTTGGTTATGAAAAAATTTTAACTGGATCTTCTCTGGATCGGACTGTAAAGTTCCCTTTGACATCTTTAAACGCTATGTGGAATTAACTTAGAATATTCTGCAGTAAAATTGAGATATTGTCAATAAGAACATACTTTTATTTACAGTGAGTGTCAAAAGAATGTAAACACTAAGTTTTCTTTCAATTATTTTCGAATTTTGAAAACACTGTTGACTTTAATTATAAATAATAAATAAATTATAAAATAATAAAAAACGGTAAATCATAAAATGCGAAAATCTTTGCAAAAATCCCACCAGAATGAAAATGCAGCAATTATTACGCATCGAAACAAACAGTAAACAGTGGCAACACTTACTACAATTTTATTCTAACGGTACTACATAACCTAAATTTAAATTAAAAGAAAATTATTGATAACTACGCCAAACACCATATGGTTGACGATTTGGAAATTTGGGCATCCAAAGCGACTGAGTGTACTCTAAAAAAACGGTCTTCAGGGAAGGGTCCCAAGCAAAAAGCCACACATATCTAAGGTGAATCAAGACAAACGATTGGATTTTGCAAACAAATACAGAAAAGAGGCTGTTACTGTTTTGGAAAATATACTATTCACTGACGAAAGCAAGTTTGAAATATTTGGTGCCAAAAATATGGCATACCAAAGGAGAAGCCTTCAATGTTAAGTACGGTGGAGGCTCAGTGATGGTTTGAGGCTGCATGGCTGAATCAGGTGTTGGTAATCTTGTTTCTATTGAGTCAACCATGAACAAAATGAACTGTTTAGATATTTTGAAAAACATTGCCCCCGGCGTCGAGAAACTAGTCCTGTACAAAGACCGGTATTTCCAACAGGACAACGATCCAAAGCACACATCCAAAATTGTAAAGTAGTGGTTATTGTATCGCACGCCAAAGACAATTGATCATCCTCCACAGTCTCTGGACTTAAACCCGATCGAACATCTGTGGGAACTCCTTTATAGAAAAATCAGAAAAAGGTTAATTTCAAATAGGGGTGACCTAAGGAAGGCTCAAGGAGAAGAACTTTTCCATAAATTGCAGTGTTCACTTTCTTTTAACGCTCACTGTATAAGGAACAGAAATTTGTTAAAATTAATTTTCTCGTCTGCGTTTATAGAAATATTCCACATAAAAAAGCACCAAGAATATTTGATTGCATAAATAAGATAACTTAAAAATGGAAAACAAATTAAAAGCGTTTGTAGGAATATGTACCAGTGTTGTGTATGTACTAGTCCATAATCTGGTCTATTATCTAGACTGTATGTTGGTCCATATAACTGTCAATAGTTTGGTCTATACACAACCCAAAAATATATCTTTGGTTAGGACTATACACTAGACAATAAACTGTTATACAGTCCAGTGTAAAATTTAAACAATAAAATTTTGTGCTTTTTAGTTTTTTTATTGAGACCAAATTTTCTTTTGTTTTAAAAATTATTTGCATCATAAATTATTTTCCATTGAAACTGAAGGTTTTATCGCTTCATTTTTCAAATTTGTCATTTGTGTTTTAATAAATTTGAAAAAAAAAAAAAATTCAAATATTTAAATATTTAAATATTGAAAGTGTGTCAACAACAGCAATTTTCTCGGTAGAACAGAAATCACATCAGAAAAAAAAATATTGCAACTGAAAAAAAAGATCTAAAACAACAACAACAAATAAATTTGGTGTTGGCATTTTACAAATTATAATTCCTGTCAATGTAAATTATGACACTAAATCAAAAATAATATTTACTGACCAGTCCAATGGTGGCATGGAAGTACAGACGGAGGGACAGACAGACGGATGAATGAATGGTTGGATGAATGGATGTTTAGTTGAAGCATTAAAACACAAAACAACAGTTAGAAATTTATGATCAAACAAAGACCACAATTACACTCGAGTATTCTGAGCAAAATGAAAACAATAATGATTTAGAGGAGGAGCAGGAGGAGCAGGAGGATGATGAATTAAATTGTTTGTTACTCTAGATTTTGTTTGTTTGTTTATTTGTTTGTTTATTTCGAAAAAAATAACAAATCATTTGATATATTTTCCATTCCATTTTATACTCTTGCAATGTACAATTTTGCAACATAAGAACAAAAGCCAAATAGAAACAATTATGTTGTCATAGTTTTATTCTGTTCTCTTGTTCCCGTTCTCGCCCCCTCTTTTATTATTATTTTTTTTTCTGCTAAAAATACAGAATTTTTATCGGAGAATTGACCACCCAAAAACAAGCTGTATTCAACCCACAAAATATAAAGGAAAACAACAACAACAAAAAAAGATTACTAAATGTGACAGCTCTCAAAATCATAACAGTGTTACCAGGAGGAAAGGAATACGATTACGGAGTCTAGAATAGAGTTCAGTAAGTCAAACTGTCAGAATGTGTCCGTTAGTGAAATGTCTGCAGAGCTAAAAATTTACTTTGTTATTTTGTTGCTTTAGTTTATGTGACATAAATGTGAATATTTATTCACTTTTAAGTGAAATTCCATTGTTGCATTTTAGTTGCTTTTAAGGCAGAACTTTATTTTGTGATTTTTTTATATTTTCCTCAGGAGCATTTAAATCATGTTATTTGACTGATTTTGAAGTAAATAAAGTTTAAAGATGATTTAAAGGCCAGTGCCAAAACTCGCCAAAAAAACTGGTCTATTAACTAGTGTGAAAGCTAGATCATAAATTAGCCTGTAGTTTAGTGAGTACACTAGCCAATAGTGTGGACTAAAGTCCATAAACTGGTCTATAGTTTAGTGTATACACTAGCCCATAAACTGGTCTATAGTCTAGTGTATACACTAGCCCATAAACTGGTCTATAGACTAGTGTATACACTAGACCATAAAACTGGTCTATAGTCTAGTGTATACACTAGCCCATAAACTGGTCTATAGTCTAGTGTATACACTAGCCCATAAACTGGTCTATAGACTAGTGTATACACTAGCCCATAAACTGGTCTATAGACTAGTGTATACACTAGACCATAAACTGGTCTATAGTCTAGTGTATACACTAGCCCATAAACTGGTCTATAGTCTAGTGTATACACTAGCCCATAAACTGGTCTATAGTCTAGTGTATACACTAGCCCATAAACTGGTCTATAGTCTACTGTATACACTAGCCCATAAACTGGTCTATAGTCTAGTGTATACAGTAGACCATAAAACGGTCTATAGTCTAGTTTATACACTAGCCCATAAACTGGTCTATAGTCTAGTGTATACACTAGCCCATAAACTGGTCTATAGTCTAGTGTATACACTAGCCCATAAACTGGTCCTATAGTCTAGTGTATACACTAGCCCATAAACTGGTCTATAGACTAGTGTATACACTAGCCCATAAACTGGTCTATAGTCTAGTGTATACAGTAGCCCATAAACTGGTCTATAGACTAGTGTATACAGTAGCCCATAAACTGGTCTGTAGTCTAGTGTATACAGTAGACCATAAAACGGTCTATAGTCTAGTTTATACGCTACCCTATGAACTGGTCGCTCATTAACTATACTATAGTCTAGCTAGTGAAAAACCTAGTCTATGTTCTATACTATAGACTCGTGTATAGTCTAGTCTATATACGAGACTATAGATTCATAAATAGTCTTGCTTAAACATGCTTGATTTTCTTCTTCATTATTCATTAAAAAAATAAAAGAAAATAAAAAACTGGTATAATTATAAATTTTAATTAAAGTTTTTTTAAATCTTTTGCTTAATTTATTTGAATTTCTTACATAAAAATCAGGTTTGTTAAGACTGCATTCTTAAGAAAGAAATATCTTTAGAAAAAAAATAACAACAGTAAGAAACATCATGTAGCAACAAGGTGTGGTTTGGTAGTGGCATAAAATTAGAAAGGATTGATAAAACAATTGTGGCAATTTGAAGTTTAACTTAACTTAGATTAAATTGCAAATGTTACAAAAATATTTTTGTAATTATCAGACCAAACACCAAACAAAAGGGAGAAAGAGAGAATGTGTGTGAGAGAGAGAGAGATTTCAAAACTGTTTTGAAATATTTGTCAACAAAATGTCGCATACAATTTTGTGATCGCAACAAGTTCCAGTACAAGAATAATAATTGGCATTTTACACGAAAAATAAAACCGGCTTTTAAGAACAACAAACATGTTGAAGAATTTATTTGATGCAACATTTGAAGCAAAATCTTAAGAGCAGGAGAGAAAGAGAGGTAGAGAACACACCTCAAGGTTTCTTTGATCAGCAGTGTTGACAATTTGAAGAATTTTCCGCTAAATCTGGCGATTTTGAAGTGAAATTTTTTGAGATTCTAGTGATTTGTGAAGCCCCTAAGGCGAAATAAAAATTACAACATTGTAATTCAATAAAATCGTATGGCGGATTTTAGCGTCTTTCGAATGCCAAAATCCGCTAAATTGACAATAATCGTGAAAAATTGGCAACACTGCTGATCAGTATTATTTTAAGTTCATTTTAAAAATGACGCATTTTTTTCTGTCTTTTCATTTCAATACTTATAAACTTGGCCTAAACTCAATAATTATGTTGTAGAAGAAACAGAATTATAATCTTTAGTACATGACTTCCAATCAATAAAATCCAAACAAAATTTCACTTTCACATTTTTCAAGTCATAAAAAAGCGCTAAAACAAGACAAAAGAAAAGAAACATAAAGTTTACTCGTGATGAGCATAAAATTATAATATTTGAAAACTGGTTTCAATTTACAAATATACAAATATTCAAATAAGATCCCCTTCTATAGCTTAAAGCAGAAAATGGAACTTAACTTTTAGTTTTCAGTGTTTTGTTTTTTTTTTTTATTAAAAAGACTTAACAGATTTTTAATTAAAATTTTGTTTAAGAAAAAAAGACAATAATTTAGAATTTATGATTTTAAGACTTTTATTGCGTATAAATTTGTTGGAAAGAAATAAATATTTTAATTCATTTTTGATTACAACAGAATATTGGTTAAGGGCAAAAGGAAATTTCTGTTCATATTAGTCACTCTTTTTTTTAAAATGTGTAACTGTCATTTTAGCAAAAATGATTTAATATCTTGAAAATATTCTTATTATTCGATATTTAACAACAACGTGACTTTAATTTATTAAAAAGTTTATTTAAGAATCCAAATAATGAAACAGATGTTTTATGTTCCCCCTTCTAAATAAACGTTTAAAGTTTTTAGCTGGAAATTTACAAAAAAAAAATGAAATCTAAACATTTTTCTTCTCATTAATAAATGCTGAATTAACAAATGAATGTTTTTTATATTTTATATATCGTTTTTTTGCTAAATTACTTTTGTCTTGTTTTTGCTCAAACTGAGAGAGTTTTGTCTGTGTTTGTGTTGTTTAGAACTATTAAAATTTTATAGAAAATGACTCACTCACTCATTAGCAGCAGCATTTAAGAATTAAAAGTCATAAGAAAAACGAAATAAATTGTTTAAAGCAAAATCGACAATGAATAAAAACAATATTCGATACCAAAATAGGAAAGTGATAGAATTGAAATAGAAGAGCATAAAGGAGTGTATTCACTAACCAATAAATTTGTCTATAGTCCAGTGTATAAATTAGTCCATAAAGTGGTACATTGTCCATACTCTAGTTCTTGGTCTGGTGTTTACACTAAACAATAAATTAAACATACACTTGTCAATGATCTCGTATAAAGCCAATGAAGTTGTCCATAGTCTGATGTAGACACTAACCCATAAACTGGTCTATAGTCTAGTGTATACACTAGCCCATAAACTGGTCTATAGTCTAGTGTATACACTAGCCCATAAACTGGTCTATAGTCTAGTGTATACACTAGCCCATAAACTGGTCTATAGTCTAGTGTATACACTAGCCCATAAACTGGTCTATAGTCTAGTGTATACAGTAGCCCATAAACTAGTCTATAGTCTAGTGTATACACTAGCCCATAAACTGGTCTATAGTCTAGTGTATAAACAAGCCCATAAACTGGTCTATAATCTAGTGTATACACTAGCCCATCAAATGGTCTATAGTCAATGAACTATTGTATCGCCTGGTATATACATAAACCCATGAAAATGTCTTTAGTTTAAATTATGGTCAATAAATTTGACTATGGTCCAGTAAATTGGGAATAAAATAGTCTATAGTCTAGTGTATATATAAACAAGCTTTATAGACTGTTGTATACATAAACCCATAAAATAGTCTGTAGTCTAATATATATAGACTTGGTCCTGAACTTGCCTATAATGTATTAAATATATAAATAGGAAAGTGATAAAAAAGTGGATCTATGAAAAAGGGACTAAGATTAATTCGATCTAAAATTACAGACCATATTTTAGAGCAAAATATAAACATAATTTTAGATGAGATATGATCGAGTAATAGATTGAAATTTTAGACTTCGTGCAAATAATAAAAAAAAGAACAAATATCTAGACCAAAAATATTATATATACTTAAATATAGACTAAACTATGATTTAAATCATACATCATTTGATACATCAACTATAGACTGAAGGATATTTAAATGTATGAACAAATCTTTAGAGCAAGCTACAGACCCCAGAATAGAACAAAATGTGACTTAACGATATACTTAAATATTAACCAAACTATACACGAAATACCTCAGACTATAAGCCAAAGTATATATGAACACCAACTAAAGAACAAAATGTAGATCAACTACTACAAATGATATATAAAAATAAAGATCATATTATGGATCAAATATAACCAAACTAGAGATCAAACTTAAGCCCAGAAGATTAATTAAAATACATATCATTGATCATATTATAATACAAATTATGGGGCAAATTATAAATATTATAATTATGAATATAAATCAAACTTCGTTTTGCCGAAAAATTGTTGCTTTGTATGGGCGATATCCCTGATCTTTTCTGTCCTATGTTTTATCCAGTAAAAGAGTTGATTAAGAAAATTGTTAGGATCAAATTTGAGAGCTATATCATTAGATATTTTATAATCAATGTTTGCTTTGTGTGGGCGATACCCAACCCCCTGGTTTTATCCGTCCTACATTTTCCCAAGTAAAAAAAAGTTCCTTAAGAAAGTTGTTGGGACCAAATTTGAGAATTATTGGTGTTATAGTTAATTAGATATTCTATAATCTAATATTTGCTTTGTATGGGGGTACTTATACCCCTGGTTCTGGTCGGATTTTTTATAGTCTATGTTACTTTCGGATATTTTGAGATCGTTCTTTGGAAATTTCATTAAATTTGGTCCAGCCTTTTTAAAGTCATACATATATACATACATGCATGCATACATACATACATACATACATACATACATACATACATATATATATATATACATCTATTTATATACATAGATTATAGATCATATTATAGACCCAAATAATTGTTAATAATGTGGACTAACCTATATATCAACTATAGACTAAAATAGAAAACAATTTTTGGACTTCCTGAAGACCAGATTTAATAACTAAAATATAGACTAAATTATAGGTCAATTTATAGTGTAATTTATTTAATAAATTATAGTCCAAAAAGTAATTAAAATAAGTCCAGATTTTAGAGGAAAATGTAGACAAAAGTATAAATCAAAATCCCACAATTGATCAACATCTACATAAAACTATGGACCAAATTAGTTCAAATTAATTTACTTATATAATTATAACCCCAAGTCCAGTCTTAACTATAGATTTCAAAAAAGAAAACTATATATTAAACTACAAACTAGACTACTTTATAGAACATTAACTAGATAACAGGACATGGACTTGCTATATAAAAAGACTTGTTTCAAGTCTCTTAACTTCACAGAACAGAGGAGAACACAAACTAGACGAAAAAAAATACTCAGACAAAACTTGGACTAGTCAATATTCTAAACTATAGATTAGTTTTCTGATCAGATTTTCATCTACATTCTTAATTAAAGTTCAAACTATAATTTAAGAAAAATGAGAGTCTAAATTATAATTCGGTTTACAATTTAAACAAGACTTTATTTTTAGGTTAGAATTCAAACTTGTCTTTTTAAGTATAATTAAAACAAATACTACAATCTAAACTAGAGTTAGGATTGGAATTTAAATAATAATTTAAAACCAGACCAGACTTAAGACTTTGAATTAAGCTTTAGGTAAGTTTAGAATAAATAAACTACTAATCAGGTATAGAAGTATCATGTAAACGTATAAAATTAGTCTGAGTTTTATAGTCAATTTAGCCTAAATTAGCTGTTTCATGATATGAAACGAAAAAAATTATATTATTTTATATTGAAATGGAAATCGGCTTAGGAATATAATTTAAAGTAAAATAATGAGATATCGCTATCTAAAGTTTTATGTTTTTATAATGTACGACTATAATTCTAGTCTTGATTGAAACGTCTAAAAAATATTAAAATAAAATCTTGTAATTTCTATGTTTTAAGAGATCGTCTCAGATATCGGTCTATAACTTCTTTTCACCCACAAATTTTGCCACTTTTCATTAAGTTACCTTTTGGGGCAATAAGAAATATTTAATTGTGGATGAAGGCGTGAACAACAGCAGACAAAAGTATATAGCTAAATCTGTTCAGATTTGATGCATGATGAATATACATACTTTATCGAGTTTTAGTTTTGATTTTAGGGTCAAATTTTAAATAATTTTGATCTTATCTTCACTTAGTAAAAACTTTTAAAATTATCATCACTTTAAAATATTTTAATATAAAAATACATTCTTTTAACTGTCTGTTCTACAATTGACACCCAAAATAACGAATTATTTAAACCAGTAATTTAAAATCGTTTAAACAAATTGTTTATTTTGCAATATCTTTTTATAGTCCTCACCAAATATAGTTCTATTTCCATTAAAGCTATAAAAGTAAATCAAGAAAATAAAACGAAATAGAAAATTAAATGTTGAGAACAAAATGGAATTATTTGGTTCTGCATGAAGACATGTGACCGACACAGGAGACAGACCGATGACTAAGATAGAATAAAAAATTTACACAACTCGAAGTGTATTAAAGTGTGAGATCAAAGAATTCTGAACAGACTAAAAACAAAGTATGGACAAAAATATTATCGCTGCAAAATGGATGACGAAACGTGTGTTATGAAAGATTTTTAGCAACTTTTATGTTGCTGATGGTTGAGGGAATCTTAAAGAAAAGTTAAGGACCCAAAAGCTGTCAAAATTTTCCACAAAAAACAATATACAATTTCACAAATAACAATTTTCATCAATGGATGTTTCCCAAAAAGGCTGTTTCCATTCATAAGACTTCATATTGAGTCCACTTACTTTTATCCTGATTTGACTTTCTGTCTTTATGGTAAACAACACCTTGAGGGCATTATGCCACATTATGTATTTGTACCAAGAGGGTCAAATCCTCAAAAAGTGTTCGAAGAAGCTAAGACAAGTGGAAAGATATTGTCATCTTTTTAAGAAGAATTGAGGAGCACAAAAGAGATGATTACCACTTTTAAGTACACCATTCGACTTAGAATCATTCCCTAAGTCGATTTAAGCGTGTCCATCTGTCTTTCCGTTTGGCTGCCCATGTAAAGCTTGTTCGCAAAGAAATTTGACAGTTACTATTATTTGGACCCAGGGACGATTGGCTATGATCCTAAAATTCCTAAATATAATACGATTTTAAGCAAAGTCATATATTGAAAAACGATGTGCCAAATTATATAAGGATGGGCCCATGATTTCTTATAGGTCCCATACAAACACCCTTCAAATATCACTTTGAAACTCATAAATCGCACAATTTACGAGGGTATTGTAAAAACAATTAGTCAAATAAGAAATGAATAAAAACTAAAGCCTCATTGCGAAATTTAACGAGGGTCGGTCTATAATTTTTTCTAATTCCCATAAAACTCTACAGAAAAAATATCCGTTTAAAACGCATAAAATTCACATAAATGTTAGTTCAATAATAATAAATAAGGAAGGTAAATTATACGAGGGTCGTTCATAAATTTTTCGTAAAAGACATTTAGAATTAAGAATGTAGTGTAGGGTCGGGCTTGACGGACTATAACATTTTCACTTGTTTTTTTGTGTGTGTGAAATTATAACAGTTTAGTGATTTAGTGATTTCATTGTTCGTTGTTCCGTTGGATTTAAATTTCGAATATTTTAATTATTCATTAACTTTTATATAAATCAAATCGAAACTCCCTAATTATTATTATTTTAACAGTATTTAAACACAAATTAAAATTATTTTATTTATTTTTTATTTGTTAAAAGTTGGGAATTTGAAATATTTACACAACAAAATATCGTGGGAATTTTATAACAAAAATTATTAGAAATTGAGGAAAATGAAGAATGAAAACAAAAAATAAATTATTTGAAAATGAATTCAATAGAAATTAAGTTAAACCGCTTTTTTTTCAAATTAAACCACAATTAACACCTGTTATAAGTAAATAACAATTATGCTATAACAATTATGCTATAAAAGGTATAACAAATTATAGGAGAAAAACATTAACAATAAAAATAGAAATAAAACTAAAAAAATACTCAAATACACTCTAGAGTGGTGAATAGGAAAAATATATATGTAATGAATGACTGAATGATTGAATGACTGACTGACTGACTGACTGAATGATTGCATGATTTGTTAAAGGAATGTTACAACAACAACATGTACATTAATGTAATATTACGTGATGAACATATTTGAAAAATGTGTATCAAACAAAAGTAATTTTATTTTTATGCAGTTAAACTACGAGGGAGGTTAAGAAAATTTGTTGAGAAATGTTTACAGTTCTAACACTGAACGAAAAATGTATTAAATATAACATTAAATATAAATAGTGTAGAATTGAAGTAAAATAGCTTAAATATCAGCCAACGAAACGTTTATTCATCATAATGAAAATTTTCGTAAATTTTTTGTAAATTCTTTAAATTAACGAAAATTTGTCAATATGATTATTTGAAATTGTTAATAAAAATGTGGTTATTTTGAATTAATATTATTCAATTTGAATAATACATTATTCAAATTGACAAAGATGTAATTTTGAAGTTTTCTCGGAACATTTTTATTGAGCTTCCTTCGATCTCCGTTTAAAATATATCACACTTTTGGAGACCATTTTTATGCTCTTAAAATCTTTTGAACAAGAGCTGAATATTCTCTACCTGTCTTAGCTCGGGCAGTTTAGAGGATTTTCCTTATTTTGGTATAAATACCACACATATAGTCACTGAATGTCAAGTCAGGTCGAAAGTAATTGGATACGTTATGAATGGAAGCAGCCTTTTTTTCTAAACATTCCTTGATGTAAATTTCGTTACTTATAGACTTCGTATGTCTTGCCATACCAAGACCTTTCTGGAAAATTTCCTCGAGCCTCAGCAAAATGAAAATCTTCACCAGGACTGGAAAAAGGTAATTTTCTTTGACGAAAAAATACTCTAGACGGTGCTGACTTATGCTCATGTTATTGGCTACAATTTCATAAATAATTTCGTCGTTAATAGTGTTATGACTTGGCAACACTTTTTGTGGCAATTCTAAAATTTGTTTTTTCCAACAAATATTGCTGAAAGATGTTCTTCTCGTTCGAATGAAAAAGTGGATAAAGTGCTTGTGTACCGTAGTCACTGAATGTCAAGTCAGGTCGAAAGTAATTGGATACGTTATGAATGGAAGCAGCCTTTTTTTCTAAACATTCCTTGATGTAAATTTCGTTACTTATAGACTTCGTATGTCTTGCCATACCAAGACCTTTCTGGAAAATTTCCTCGAGCCTCAGCAAAATGAAAATCTTCACCAGGACTGGAAAAAGGTAATTTTCTTTGACGAAAAAATACTCTAGACGGTGCTGACTTATGCTCATGTTATTGGCCCGTACAATTTTAAATAATTTCGTCGTTAATAGTGTTATGACTTTGGCAACATTTTCTGAAGTTGGCAAATCTAAAATTTGTTTTTTCCAACAAATATTGCTGAAAGATGTTCTTCTCGTTCGAATGAAAAAGTGGATAAAGTTTGCATATTCCATTAAAACAACGGTGCGGTACATGTTTCAGAGCAGTCAAAATTGTTCAACAAATGTCTCTGTTTGACTTGCCGATTTCCAGTCCAGACTTAAACCAATAAAAAATCATTATTAAAATGTTATAGAGACTGATAAATAAAGTGCGTTTGAAAAAATGACATTAAACCCCTAAAAGGAAGCCTATAAGAACATTCTACAGATTCTTTAACTTTATTCTATGATCCAAAACTAGAAATTAGTCTTATGACAAGATTATAGACTAAATTAAATGACTGTAATTTAAAGGAAAAAAATAGACTATTTTATAGAAAAAAAAACTGCTAACGAAAACCTTGATTAATACTGAAACTAAATTAAAGACTATAGATTATGCTACAGTCTATGGCCCACATTACTGACCAGACTTCTAGAAAAGTACTGAACAGATTTCTTGCCAATAAGTGAGTACTTTGTTAAACGTTATATCGACTTTTGAAGTCTAGAATATACTACAGATTATATAACAGTTTAGACTTCATTCTCTGGCCCAAAAACTAACTGATCAGATTGGGTACAATATATAAGTACTTCAAACTCGGTTATTTCAACTGGTCTAGAGGAAAGACCATAACTAGAATCCATATTAAATTATATAACAGTTTCGACTTAATTCTGTGATCTTAACTTGAAACTATACTCCTTGAATAGCATTTTGTTACCACCCTCGTTTATTACATTCACATTCACAGAAACATGATGAATTTATTTATTTCAAATAAATAGTTTTTTTTCTGAAAAAAAGTCATTCATATTTCTCACACATTAAACAAATGTATTTCATTCATACATACATTCATTTAAATGATGTATTTTTTATGTTCTCATCATGTAAAAGTTAATATAAACATAACCTATAATTATTATCAAGTACAACAACAACAACAATTATAATAATCTGTATCTAATCATCAATCACCAACACTAAAACATGAATTACAACATAAATTACATTTATATTTACACACACAAATAATCATATGAAATAAACTAAAATTGTAATTTAAACTAAAACTAAACATAATTATGATGAAACTTCTTTAACTTCATTAACTAAATTAAAAAGAAAAACGTTTAAGGAATTTCAAATGAAAGAGAAAATTACACGAGTGAAATGTTTAAACGGAAAGAAAGAAAAAGAAAATAAAAAAGATCATAAAAAGAATACAGAAATGTTTCAAGTGGATTTAAACAATAAAAAAGAATTTAAAATCAAAAAAGAAATACACTAGAGCCTCGACTTGCTGGATTAACCGTTGTTGGTTTCGGAAACAAAAGAATTTCTGGAAGGTTGGAGTAAATAGAGAGAGCTTTATTATACCCTTCACCTGACTAGGTCAGAAGGGTATTAGGGTAATTAGAACCCCCTCCAAAGTATATATAATCTGGATCGTAATGAAAAAACAAAAAAAAAAACAATTGATTGAGCCATGTCCATCCGTAAGTCCGTGTGTCGATTGTAATCAAATTATGAAGCCGACCTATCGTGAAAATATATGAAATGCTTTCAAGAATTTTGCTATTGAAATCCAGGGAAATTGGTTAATAATGTCGGAATATTAGCAAAATCTGAAGGTGCCTCAAACTTTTTTCCGGGTTTTTGCTATTTTTTGAAAAATCTCAAAGAGTTGAAGACTTATTTTTTTCACAGTTAGATTTCAATTAATTTAGCGGTTTTACGCGCTGAAGACATGAAATAAATTGGACCATTAGTTCCTGAGTTAAAGCTATAAACATATTTTCCGATATTTTGAACCCCTTATAAGACTTATGGACTTGGTAATGACACTGTTTTATTAAAATTTTTTCCCTGGAATTTCATCTTTCCCATTTTTTTAAATCGGTCCATAAACCACCGAGATATTATCAATTCTTTCTTAACAAATTTAGTCTCATGTGGTTGTTGTTGTTTATAACTATAGAAAAACAACAACAACGATTAAAATATAGTTTTCGAGATTGTGGCCATTCTAATGGATTAGAAATATTTTTATAGATTTTTCATTTGAAGACATAAACTCGATTGGGCCATTAATATCAAAGATATGAGCGAAAACTTATTCTGACGCTCCTGGGGCAGCTAAGGATTTAGTTGTCTCTCAGAAAAATTACTAATATTTTCAAATCGGTTCATAATAAACCGAGATATTTACAATTCTTTATTTTTCTTGTGGTTGCTGTTGTAAGGCAAAATAATGTTTTCAACTTTTTGAGCGTTCTATTTAAGTTAAAACTGTACCAGCAGATCGGAAATAATTAGGAGAATTTTAGAGTTGAAAACATCACAATAATCGGTCCATTTTTTTCGTGTTTTAAGCAAAATCGTGTTTTTCGATACTTTGAATCTCCTGTGGGATATATGGCCAAAATTTTGATGCAGAAAAATGGCTAATTTTTTTCTAAATTTTGGAAATCGGCCAATAAATAGCCGAGTTATTATTAACTCTTTAAATTTATACCAGTATTGTTTTAGTGAAAGCGGAAACTACTCGTGATCTGAATAAAATTTTGCATGCTCTACAGATCAATGTTGACTCATCAAAGGGCTATAGTAATGGCTGTCATTTTCTCCTTCCACAATTGATGACATGATGAAAGTCCGCAAAAGTTAAAGGTTTAAAAAGTGCGGCACGGCTATGTAACCAAATTGATAGAAGGGATTCCATCTGAACCAATAATCGATTTCTTGCTATAGTATTTTCTTTAGATTGGACAGATGAAAATTTCAGCTAATGATTTGTATTATTACTGTCTCTATTCAAATTCTTCTTACTGTTGTAGGTCCTAGTCCAAAAGCTTTTCCTATATTATCAGCCTTTTTTCCCATTAAAAACGTTTTATTACATTTAATTTTTGTTCCAAATATTTTAGTTATTATTTACTTTCACTCATTTCTTACGTCCTTAATGTACTTAGGCGAATCACGCAGTACGTGTTCTTACCATAACCAGGTACTTGTTCTTAGCTTATCACTTATATAACAAGGAAAAGGGTATCCCCCTTTATCGGAAAACTTAACGTACAGGTGACGACTAGTGTTATCAGTGATGATAAAAATGCGAATCCGCAATGTTGCGACAAAATTTGCAAATGAAGCAAATCAAATTTCGGAATGATGCAAGTCGGGGCTCTAGTGTAAAGAGAAAATAGAGATGAATAGATTTTGCATAGAATAGAAAGGGAAATAAATCCACAAGATAAATATTTATTCTAAACGTAAAGAAAATAATGTGGCACAGTGACTCCAGAACGATTTTTCAAGGAAATAATTCTATAACTTTTTCAGATTTTTCGTGATTATGTAATCCCGAATTCAAATGTTTCAAAAAAAATAATAATCCTGGCATTTTTAGGACTCATTTATCTAGAATTCTTCGGGAAACCTCGTAAAATTCAAATATTTTAAGTTTATTTTATTGTCAAAAATATACAAAACTTACTAGAACTAAACTAGAACTGAACTAAAACTGAACTTGATCTGAACTAAAACTGAACTTGAACTCAACTAAAACTGAACTTGAACTGAATTAGAACTGAATTAGAACTGAACTTGAACTGGACTTGAACTGAACTAGAACTGAATTAAAACTGAATTAGAACTCAATTAGAACTGAACTAGAACTGAACTAGAAATGAACTTGAACTGAACTAAAACTGAACTTGAACTGAACTAGAACTGAATTAGAACTGAACTAGAACTGAATTAGAACTGAATTAGAACTGAACTAGAATGAACTAGAACTGAATTAGAACTAAATTAGAATTGAATTAGAACTGAACTTGAACTGAATTAGAACTGAATTAGAACTGAACTTGAACTGAATTAGAACTGAATTAGAACTGAACTAGAACTGAATTAGAACTGAATTTGAACTGAATTAGAACTGAATTAGAACTGAATTAGAACTAAATTAGAATTGAATTAGAACTGAACTAGAACTGAACTAGAACTGAACTAGAACTGATCTTGAACTGAACTAGAACTGAACTAGAACTGAATTAGAACTCAATTAGAACTGAACTCAAACTAAACTTGAACTGAACTAGAACTGAATTAGAACTGAACTAAAACTAAACTTGAACTGAACTAAAACTAAACTAGAACTGAACTTGAACTGAACTAGAACTGAATTAGAACTGAACTTGAACTGAACTAAAACTGAACTTGAACTGAACTAGAACTGAATTAGAACTGAACTAGAACTGAATTAGAATTTAATTAGAACTGAACTTGAACTGAACTAGAACTGAATTAGAACTAAATTAGAATTGAATTAGAACTGAACTAGAACTGAATTAGAATTGAATTAGAACTGAATTTGAACTGAATTAGAACTGAATTAGAACTAAATTAGAATTGAATTAGAACTGAACTTGAACTGAAATAGAACTGAATTAGAACTTTACTTGAACTGAACTTGAACTGAACTAGAACTAAATTAGAACTGAACTAGAAATGAACTAAAACTGAATTAGAACTGAACTAGAATCTTGATTTTTTTTAAATATTTTTACGACATGAGGTGCCCAACTTTAGGGTAATATGCAACGATTACAAGGTTTAAACTCAAATGGCTGTATGCCATTCATTCCATTAGTGTGTACCTATTACTATAACCACCAGTGTAAATATACATTTGTAGCATGTATTTTACCATTTTATTACGTATTTCTATTTATTATATGAATATCGTGTGTGAAAAGACCTTAAAAGTGCAACATGAGTGTAAACATATAAAAATAACATAACGAGTTGACAATTATTTGTTTTTGCCATTTATGGTGGCAGCTTGTTAAAAATAATAATGATAAATTTTAGAAAAATTGCAAAAAAAATGTATTGTAGTTTTCAACATATAAAGAATATTTTCACAAATTCAGTTGATTGTGTGGATTTTACAAAATTAATTTTGAAAAAAATAGAGAGATTTAATATTTAACACTTAATTTGGTATGAAAATTGTTTAAATAAAATTTCGGTTAAAATGACATAAAATTATATAAATTAAATCAATTAATTTAAATTTTATTAATATAGAAAATAAAAATTAAAAAAAAAAAAAAATAATTAAAAACAAATACAAGTGTTTTTTTATTATTATTATTTTTCTAAATTTATTTTTTTTTCTAGTCTTGAAAGTCTCCACTAAAAATAGCGTCTGAATAAAAAAATTTGCTAGTGTAAACATGATATTCTCAATTAACTTTTGTTTATTTATTTAGTTTTTGCTGTTTCTATTTCAAACAGGACGTTATTTAGACACTCTCTTTCTCTCTCCCTCTCTCTCTAACTCATAGTTAAATGACAACTTCCACTACAATTAAATTGCAACCCTGTCATTTACAAATTGTTGAGTTTGTGCGTGTTTATTGTTGTTGTTGTTATTATTATTATTATTACTGTTTATTTACAAAATGCATTTAACTAGACAAATACAGTCAATTACAGTTAAATATACATTTACATGTCAAAAAATTATTAAAACAACATGCAGGCGAGAAAAAAGAAAACAATAACAGTGATGTCAATTTGATAGAAAAAAAACAAACATTAAATTGTATTAATGTAGAGAAAATAGTTATATTTGACTAGATGAAGTCTAGTTTAGCTAAGATTTTCCGTCGAGGTATAAACTTTTTCCACAAGTATTTGGTATCCAGAAGAGCGTTAGAACTTCAAGATTCATATTTTTTAAAGGAAAAGAAATAGAGAATGTCAGATGATGTCAAAATATATATGATAAACTTTAATTCTGATTTTAAACTTTAAGGATATAAATACCACAAGCCGATTCCGAAAATCCGGGGATTTTTTGGAATTAATAAATTCCAAATCCCGGGATTTGAAAAAAGAAAATGAACTAAGTTTATACGAATTCCCGTTCAGAAAAAAAGTTCAGAACAAAAAACTATTTTATCAGAAAATAAATAAATATCACTTTTTTAGGAAAAAATTCCAAACGATTTTCAATTTCAGATTAATATAACTTTTTAAGGGACTCATATATTTCTGACAATTAGAATTTTATAGGGAATCTGGCATAAAAATGTAGGATCTATGTTAAACTCTGTAACTTAAAAAATGGAAGAACGACAGGAGGTAAAATGCGTTAAAATTGTATTTTGACTTGAATCTGTGAAACTATAAGAGATAACCAATATATATACTTTTTATAGAGATTTACAAGGGCAAAATATATACGGAAATCTTTTTTTAATTCACTAATGAATTTATGGTGATTTTTTTTAAAAATCACATTTCCATTTTTGAAAGATTCATCGACTACGCCCAAATAAAAGTCTGTACTTCTTCACATAAATTTCAGCTATTAGTATGTGAAATTTTATTGAGATAACTAATGGATCTAATGGATTAAAAATTATAGAATTATTTCCCAAAAAAATCATTTTTGGCGCATTAAAAAGCATCATAACCAAGGCGGCTAACTTTAGAGACTCACTGAATATGACCCTGAGCAGGGGTCTGTAATATTCCAAATCAATTCGAACATACTTCAAATCATGCGAAATTTCATAGAGATATCTCTGATGGTTTAAAAGTTACAGAATTATTTAAAAAAATATATTAAAAAAAAACCTTCATACCGCACGCAGCCAAATTTAAAGGGTCACAGACTACGGTCCTGATCAGGTAGCAGTCTCTATTAAAAAAAAACAATCTGATAAATCTTGAGCTCAATTCAAGTGAAATTTCATTAAGATATCTCTAACGGTTCAAAAGTTACAGCATTGTTTTGAATTAATTTTGGCATACTTTTAAAGCCATTGTAGCGAGGTGCTAAAATTTAGAGAGCCTCCAACAACAGATCTGACCAGATAGAGATGTTTTCTCTTCTAAATCATCTCGAAAACACTTCAGCTTAAACTATGAGAAATTTCATAAAGATATTTCTTAAATTTACAGGATTATTAAAGAAATTATTTTGGGAAACTTTTAAACATAACACTACCAGAGGTGACTCGACTATGGGTTCTGATCAGATAAACGTTTCTTCTCTTCCAAATAAATTAAAAAAACACTTCAGCTCTCAACATATTGAATTTTATTATTTTCTAAGGACTCGGAAAACAAATTACAGAATCATTCTTTAAAACATTGATTCGGTCCCATTGTGCAACATTATTAACTTATATAACCCATATCTTTATTTTTGTTATTTTCCTATGGACTTTAGCATAAAATTGCATTAATTTTTTTTCCTTATAAAACCCGCTTTTTTCAAAAATTCACATTTTAAATTTCATTTAATTTTTGGGAAAATTAAAAAAAAAATTATAATTGAAAACCCGCATAATTTTTCCCAAAAAAAAATAATTTTAAATTCAATTTTCTAATAAATTTTATGTTTAACAGAAACATTTAATCCCCCAGAAATATTTATTAACTTTAATGTCTTTTTAAAAACAACAAAACAACAAAGAACAGAGAAAAAACTCAGTCACCAAAAAAGGTCATCAAAAGTCATTTCAGTCTCGACTTGAGAAACGAGCGACAAATGCGTTTTTATAAATTTTATTTCCATTTGATTTTTGTTTTTATTTTTATTGTTGTTTGTTGTTGTTTGGTCAATTTAACATAAATTCACTTTAATAATTACGCTCCAATAACTTTTTCAAAATGTTTTCTTGTTTGTAGTTCTCATTGTTAATTTTTTTGATGTAAAACTACATCGATTTGAGTGGCAGCGCAATTTTTTATATAAAAAAAATAACGATGATACAGGTGTGTTTTACTTTTTTATATAAAAAAAGTGTTGTTGTTATTTTTTTTAAATATAACGTGTATATTTATTTAATTATTGTGTGTTAATTCATCGTTTTTTTATATTGTTTTTGTTAAATATATAAAGACCAAGGTCAAGGTATTCTAGATGGAAAGTAAAAACGATAGAGAGAGAGAGAGAGAGAGGGGGAGAATGAAATTTGATTGTTTTAAAACAATTATTTCTGAGAAAAATGAATTGTTTGCGATATAAGAACTCTTTTTTTTTTAATTTATGAAATCATCAGATTACATTACATCATTGTAACGTATTTTCATACAAAAATTAAACGAGACTTCTTGATGCTAAAAAACAGTTATCTAAAAGAGTTCGAAATTGTTTTTTTATAAAAATCTGAATCGATTTTTTATACTGTTTAACAAAATTTCAATTTCTAAAGTTTTCTTATTCGGAAATTCAAATTAATTAAAACTGACCCAGAACTGAAGTAGAGCTGAACTAAATCTAAAACCAGAACTGAACTTGAACTGAACAAGAATTGAACTAGAACTAAAGTAGAACAGAACTAAATCTAGAACCAGAACTGAACTGAAATTAGAACTAGAACTGAACTAGATCTGAAGTAGAACTGCACTAGAACTGAAATAGAATTGAATAACTGAACCAGAACTGAACTAAAACTGAAATAGAACTGAACTAAATCTAGAACCAGAACTGAACAAGAGCTGAACTAGAGCTGAACTAGAACAGCACTAGAACTGAAATAGAATTGAATGACTGAACTAGAACTGAACTAAAACTGAAATAGAACTGAACTTGAACTGAACTAGAACTGAATTAGAACTGAACTAGAACTAAACTAGAACTGAACTAGAACTGAATTAGAACTAAACTAGAACTGAACTAGAACTAAACTAGAACTGAATTAGAACTAAACTAGAACTGAACTAAATCTAAAATCAGAACTGAACTAAAACTGAACTAGAATTGAACTAGAACTAAACTAGAACTGAACTAGAACTAGAACCTGAACTAGAACTAATTTACTACTATTTTAGTGCTAAATAGTAGTAAATTAGAACGATAGTTAAATGAATTAATATCTGAATTAGAATTGAACTAAAAGTAAAATAAAATTGAACTAGAACCGATTTGAAAATGATCTATAACAAGAACAAAAAGTGAACTAAAACTTTAATTTCAGAAAATTTCAATTATTTTTTTAATTTATTCCCTTTTAATGTCACATTCGAATTTCACTTTCTCTCCCCAAAAACTACAAAATAAATCTTAAACGAAAAATAAACCTAAATTTTTTATAACCTAAAAAACGCTTTCAAAATTAACTTAAAAAGTCAACAAACAATTGAAAATCGAAAACAATTGTTTTGGAACAGAAATGTCAACAGTTTTGAAATGGAAACAGAATATCAGAGAGATAATTGTCCTAAAAGTGTTCATTAATTAAATGTAATATTCGTTGAAACAAACGAAAGAAAGAA
>PYHX02000413.1:19555337-19587190 GCA_004302925.2 Cochliomyia hominivorax | reverse complement strand
TCACAGAATTCATGAAAAAAAATCCAAAAAGAAAAATCATTTTCTCTAGTTCAGGTTAATATAACTTTTTAAAGGATTCATATGTTTATTTGGTTCTTTCAACAATATTTTTAAAGAATTTTTAGGGTATCGGGAACATATTAAAAATTAAAGTTCATTACAATTAAACAATAAAAAAAGGGTAAAAAATTAGTCAAAAAATTAATTGGACTTCAATATCTCTGAACGATTACATATATTTTTTGCAAGATGGCTTAATTTGGAGGGTTACCCTTAACACCCTAACCTCTAAGAGGTCAGCACTTCCTTCAGATGAATTCAAAAACTGATTTAAACATGTGAAATTCCATTAAGATATCTAACGGTTCAAAAGTAACAGAATTAATTCCCCCCAAAAAAATCCAATTGGACGCACTGTACGTCTGTAAATATTTAAATGAAAGTCTGATTATTCAGACCGTCCATCGTACAACTGTTTCTTAAGTTTATAAAACAGTATCTGGGGAATCGGAAAAATAAAAAGGGACCATATGATGTTGACAAGTTCAAGAAAATTTTAATTATATTGAAACAAGTTTTAAGTACTTTTAAGCTAGAAAAAGTACCTTGTTGAATTATCTTTTCAAAAGGCTAAATTTAAGGGTCCAAGTGAAAAAAATTTTCATTTCAAGAGTAGAAATTTAAAACAAAATTCATATAAACGAAAATTCATATTATCGAAAATCAATTACCCGAATCGGATTTTTGAATATATCAAGTCAATATAATGTTAATTATCGGAGAAATGTTTATAGCCCAACTTTTAGGTTTTAAATTACCCAAATTATTACAAAAATATTTACAGTTAAAGAAACAAGGGTGGAGGGGTTACATAAATTTATTTATATTGAAATCACTTTGTGAAAATATTAAGAAAAGTTCATCAACAAAATGGGATTAAAAAAAATCGCATCAAATCAGTGACAATTTATGTGGTCTATATTTTATTACTTAAGGAGATATTGGCGTATCACTCTGTGAAAATATTGGGTCATATATATTTAAAAAAATTAAAATGTTCGAATAAGTGCTAATCGATTAGATTAAATTATTAAAAAAATGCAAAACGACAACCCTGTTTGAAATTATTCGTTCACAATTTCAGAAAATTTTCAAAAAAATATATTTAAAAGAAAAACACTCAAAATTGTTCCACCAACTAATTGAATGATATAAATTTTTTTCTTTACTTTTTGTAGTCGTTTTTGAATTTCTGTTGAAAGCTTTGCATTATTGGCGTTAAAATAAATATTTTACAAAAAAAATGAAAAAAACACACACATGTCTTTTGAAATGTATAATAAACACACCACACATCTCCATCCCTGCTGTCCCTCTTCCACTCTTTAGATTTAGATTTTATACAGAGATGTTGCTTTTTACTCTCTCTGTGTGATTTAAACTATAAAAAAATGTAATAAAAATAATATAAACAAAATGAAATAAAATTAAATTAAATAAAAATAAAAAAAAAATAATATTGAAAAGAAAAAATATCATCACGAAAATCTGACAAAAATTACAAAGAAAAAAATAATAAAATAAAATTAATTAAATTAAATGTTTTGTCTTCAGTTTTTATTTTTTGCATAAAATTGTTTATAAAAATAGCAACAGCAACAACAACAACAATAATAGTTAATTTTAAATAAAATGTTTATTATTTATTTTTTGCTATTTTTTATTATTTTAAGTACTTTTTTTCTTATTATTTTATTTTAATAAAGACAACAACAACTACACTACAAATTTATATTTAAAATGTAAATTAACTTGAGAATACAATAAAAGTGTCAAGGCTAAAATTTAAATGTAATTGATTACGACGTTTTATAAGAGCAACAACAATGACAACAACAATTTAGCAAAAGAGAGATTAAAAACAGAAAATAATAATAATTCTTCAAGTACTTAAAGTTTTTATTTGTTTATTTATTGAACAAACAAAAAAGAAAGACACAAAAAAGTATTTTGTCATCAAACAATTTAAAGTTAAAACCCAAATTGATTTATGATTTTAAAAGTTTTTTTCTCTCATTTTTGCAACAAGAAAATTTTGAATAAAATTTATAGATTTTTTATTAACAAATTTTTTGTAAATTTTTAGTTCGGATATATAAATTCTCTTCTTTTTCTCTCTTTTGAACTTTCTTATATTTCCAATTTTGTGAGAATTTTATTGAGATCGAAAAAATCTGAACATGTATAGAATTAATATATAAAATTATTTTAAGTTTCTTTTCTAACCGATAATATGGAGGACCTATTTTTAAACTTATTTTGATAGTTAATTCAGTAACATTTTATAACAAGTTTCCATCCAATAGAGATGAATGATATCGTGATTTTTGAATAACGTCGTTCCCAGTGAAAGTGATTTTTAAATCACTGTTCCTTTTAACACTGACTGGGATCGCAGTATTTCAAAGGAAATCTAGAATGTTTTCTATGTTAATTGAAAAGGGTTCAGAAGAAAACGACAGATTTTATTGTTTTCTTTGAATATGGAGGTCTCCATAAGAGTTCACATGGTTCACACTAGCAACGGATAATTTCATTTAAGATGAATCGCGAATTTATGCTCAACATCACCATTAAGTAATTTTTCTGGTTCAATATGAAAACAAATACATTTGAATATGCAACAAATAAATAAGAACGATTAACTTCCACCACTACAGTTATCAGTGATCTAGCAATCACAGTGATTAAATCACAGTCCTGAAAATGTCGTTCATCTTTAGCTTTCAATCTTAAATTTGTGACATTATGAGACAACACTTTTGTCATCTTCAACTCACTTTTCTCGAGATTCTTACAACATTTCGGGATACCTGCTGGTTCCCTACAATTTCAAGTATTGAACTCAATGTTTCTAACAATATTGTCCATAGTTGGAAGCATATTTCTTAAATTCTTTTCTGCTAAAGTAGCACATAATTCCACAAATGGAGTTCAGCATTAGATCTGAAGTAAATTTTCCCATCCATTTTTAACAATTAGTTTTTGATCGGTCTTGCTTTCTTGTAGATCCATTGAAGTAGATTATTCTTTTTCAACGAATCAATTACGATAAAGTTTCCCATTGACCATCTGATCCAGGGTATTTTTTGTAGATATGGCAACACTGTTACAATGTAATCATCATTTCCTACAATACAAAATCGCTTTTGAGAGTCTCTTAGCTTTAATTGATGTGGATATCGATTTCTTTTATCTGTGATTTATCTTCCCTGATCATCCGATTAGATTTCAACATTATATAATGTAAAATTTTCATTCGAATTCCTCCAAATATAAAATATTACTTTGGTTGTTGTGTGACTGCCAAAGGTAATACAAGCTCTTCTTGTGATTGACAACAACCATCGACTTGTCTTGCTATTGTTTAGGGACTTTTTTTTCGAAAACTAGGCCTTTCCATCATCATTCTATGTCGAAATTATTCTAAGCCTCTACCATGGTAAATAGTTCTTATAGGATGGTTGTAATAGCTCAGCTGATTATTTTTGTTTTGTTCTCTTTTTTCGGCTAACAAAATGTCAAAGTTTGTTTACACAGAATATTTACAATTTTGTCCTTTATTTTCTATCAAAATCGACATTATTAACTTGTATCACTCACAGCATTTTTATTATAAACTCTTAAATTCGGCCGTGTCAAATTTGCTATAAACTTTCACCTTTGCTTATATGGATTTTTTTTAAAGCAACGGACTTAAAATTTAGCGTTAAGTCCCTGTTATTAATAGGCTTTCACTTCACTTGTAGAAGAAGGAGAAAATGACAGTCATTTCTAAAGTCTTTATATGAGTCAACATTGATTCTCTAGAGCACTCAATATACATGCAAAATTTTATTCAGATCACGAGTAGTTTCCACATTCACTAAAGCAGTTCTAGTATAAATAAAAAAGAGTAAATAATAACTCGGCTGTTTATGGACCGATTTCAAAAAATTTAAAAATCCAAAATTCAGAAAAAAAGTTAGATTTTTTTTGCATTAAAATTTTCTCCCATGGGAGCTTCAAAATATCGGAAAGTGGCATTTTGCCAATAACTAAGAAACTAAGGGGCCGATTTCTGTGATATTTTACCAATGTTGAAAATCCATTATTTTGAATTATATTGTTATTATTTTCAATACCTTAACCAACAACAACAATCACATGGAAAATAAAGAATTGTTTATAACTCGGCTTTTTATGAACTGATTTGAATATTTAAAAAAATCAAATTTCAGGGAAAAAATTACAAATCAATCAGTGTTTGTAACCAAATCCAAAGTTTTTATAGGGGGTGGGGTTAAAATATCGGAAAATCTGTTTTTGCCTATAACTCTGGAAATCAGGGTCATGTCTTCAGCGTATAAATCCGCTAAATTTATGAAATTTGACTGAAAAAAATGAAGTCTCTTACTCTTGAAAATTCTTTAGAAAATAAAAAAAAGTTCCGAAAAATTTTGAGTTACCTGAGCCATTTATAAACCAATTTTCCTGAATTTCAATAGCAAAATTCTCGAAAGCATTTTTAATCGTTTGATATACATATCATATATCATATATCATAATTACAATTGGAATGATAAACTTATATTATACCCTTCAGGTGAAGGGATACGAAAAATTGTTTTATCTGTCATAATAAAATACTCTTTCTGTCATATTTTTGCCAAGATTGTATCAATTTACTTCAATTAAATAACATAATTATTTATATAATTATTTCTAATTAATAATATCCATATCATCATAATAATTATATTAGAATAAGTTTCATTTTATCCTTCCATTATCCTTTCTTCCATTGTTTTTTTGTTTTCTTTTTTTCGGTTTCATTACAATTATTAGGAAATTACTCTTGTAATATTTAAACTAAACACTCTCTCTATGAAAATTATGGGGTTAATTTCAATACATAAACATAATTAATGACTTAATTCGGAAACATTCATTTATACATTATAACAATTACAATACAAAGATATTTATTCATTGAGTGTGTTTGTGTGTTAATTTATTTACTCCCTCTAGAATATTTATCTCTAGGTTTTCCTCCTCCCCCTTCTCCACCTCTCCTTTCTACATTACATCTCTTTTAAATTTAGGATATTTTCATTAATTTTTCTGTTTGCCTGTTACAGAATCTCTGTGTGAGTTTTTTTCTCTCTCTCTCTCTCTCTCTCTCTCTCTCTCATTATAATTGTTGTAAGAGTGTATTAAGTTCAAATAAAAAGGGTTCTAAATAAGGAGAGTATCAAATTATATGTTCTAAACTGGCCTGACATGACCATATTCATGTTCATGTTAATGTAAAACATTTTAATGTTTATAATGGAGTGAAGGAGTCTCTGTGAATTAATTTAAGGTAAACAAACATCTCAAGGAGAATTCTTAAAGGCCTTTTCAACAATAGTTTCAGAAGATAGAATCTCTCATTCAAAAGAAACTTTAATAGAGTGAAATGTGTCATCATTTGTGTTATAAGAATTTTCCGTAAGAAACTATTTTTCATTATATAAACTTTCAAAGGCCTTAACTTTTCAAAGCGTCACTTAATTAACCCGTTTGGAATGCCATCCCATGTATCCATATCTGTACATTTTTAATTTTAACAAAGTTAATGTTATTAAATCCTTCTTTGTTCATTATTTTCAATATTGATTGTAATGAATGAGTTGGTCGTTTAGTCGGTCTGTTGGAGGGTTTTGTGTATATTTTTTTATTTAAGTGTATTTTGGATTAAAACGATAATACAGTTATGGAAATTAGTGATATAAACAGAAAATTCCAAATTGAGAGCATAACTGTATGTTATTTTGACATGATCAAGTCCATCGCACAAACGTCAAATAGAAAATTAATCGAATAATAATTTGCGTATTTAATTCACCTTAAATCGGATCACTAACAACACTATTCAAAATTTTGCAAAAGAATATGTTCTCGAAGAATCAAAAGCTCGAACTATTGCCGACTTGAAATACAAAATTTTTATAAAATCGGTTTCTTGTCCAGAATTTAAAATAGAATACAAATCAACCTTAACTTTTTGATCTTTGGCGAAATTAAGAACGATATTCGTATATTTCAATGGAATCTAAATCAACAAAAAAAATCTGAAGTCTCAAGTCTGAATCAGTTATAGAAAATTTGCTTAATTATCTGAAATCATTGTAAGGAAATCGGGGATCTCTTAAAATATTTCTGGAATTGATAACAAAAAAAATGCGTTCAAATCCACTTCATGATACCAGATGTATCGTAGAGAGACAGTAAATAATGTGTGAAATACACACGAGAAAAAACCTTAACGCCACTAAGTATATCGTAAGGGGACAGTGAAGATTTTGTGTCCACTACGATCACAAAGTTTTATTGCTCCACGACAATTGGATTTCCGCACCAGAACGACCCGATTTTAATTTCCGATCAATTGGATGTTTTTTTTTCCGGGAAAGAACAACTCGATACAACCGAACTGTTACAACAACAACCGCAAAACAGGTAGTAATGTGATAGGACGCAAGGCGTTTAACCACTCATACGCCACAAGGTGTTGTTAAGTGATTAAAGAAGAGACAACTCCTGATGGATGACTAATAATAGACAGATTCAGACCACATTATTTCTTATGATGATGGGGATATTGAAATGGATTTTTATTTTTCTTAAAAAAATTTAACTCTTTTAATTTTCTGTTGAAGTGACTAACTGTGTATATCCGTCCGTCCGTCCAGCCGACCGTCTGTTCTGCTTTTGAACAAATTGACTTGATATTACAGTTTTGTTGGGTATTTTTCCATTTTATTTCCTATATTTTTTGCTTCTTCTTTTTAAACTTTTTTTTTAGATTTTATTTAACATTTCAGTGGTGGTTGGTAACTTATTCTTTCGCTTTGCCTCTCGCTCTCTCTCTCTCTCTCTCTCTCTTTCTCTCCCTATTTCTCTTTCGCTCTAGATTTTTAAGTTATTCATTGTGGGTATTTTGTCGATTTTATTATTTTCTTTTTTTTTCAATTTCCAGGTTTGGGTTTTGTAACAGCAGGGAATAATGTTGTTTTGTTGTAGTAGTAGTTGTTGTAGTTGTTGCTTGTATTTTTATTTTTTGCTACTTCTTGTAATACAAAACGTTATCATGGATTTTAGTACATATTTTGTGGCAATAATTTGATGTGTTTTGTGTTGGTAATTTTTTTCTCTTGTTCCTTTCGTTAATATTTCCTCATTTTTCTACATATATTTCCTGTCTTTTTTTGCTTTTTCTTCGAATTATTTGTTACGCTTTATTTTCTGCCTCTTTGAATTGGAATTTCGTGCTTTAGAAATAATAAGGATCAAGTTTTTTTATTTTATTCAAATAAATCTTGTAAAATGTTTTGGAAATTTTTTTTAAAACGATTTTTCAAAGTTTTTCTTTTTGGTACTTCTCTTACTCTCTCTTTTTCTTTCTCTTTTGATATTTAATTTTCAAATAAATTAGAGTTTTAAATGTTTTATATTTTATTTTCTTTAAAAAATGATTTATTTAGAGGCAATAAAAAATTATTATTAAATTTTTTTATGGCGCACAGTGGTCCCAAAAGGGTTTTTTGGTCAGTTAAATATTTTTTAGTGAAATGGACGCATATGGGTGTTCTTGAGGTGTTTTCTAATTGATTTGGAGAAAGACATGTTTCTTTTAGCGTCGTGGGGTCGGGAAGTGAATCTCCAAATTGGTCACCTCGTGTATGATTATTTTTTTAGAAAAATCGCCAAAATTTTATATGTGATTTGATTGAAAAAAATATGTTTCATTCATATAACCCGTATGACTCTCCACAAAAATACGCTTAAATATTTGGAATGCCACTAAAAATTTAAGAGATATTTAGAGCAAAGAAAAATTTTTGACCCATTTTTTGAAATGTTTTTTTTTTCTAAATTTTTAATTTGGAGGACTCTATTTGAGTCCATAAAAAATATGGGCTGAATTCTATATATAATTCTGAATAATTTTTGTGCCTTAACCATGTACTATGCATTCAATAAAAAGATATATTATTTTGAAATAGATATTTAGAAAAAAAGTTTTTTTCAAAAAAGGTGGTAACATTTTTTCACTTTAAAATCACCTATTCCCTTCTGGACTAACAATTTTTCTCAATTTTGAAAGAATTTCTTTCTAACTTAAATACATATAAAGCAAATCCGAAGACATTAAAGTAAAAAATTTCCTTGATAGACCTATCGGAATTGGCTTATTTTTTTTTGGGACAAAAGTTTCAGGGCTTAAATCGTCTAAAAAGTACCTTGATGTTAGAGCTACATTATAAGTCAAGAAATCTGTAAAGCCCAATTCTCTTTAAAAGGTAGAATGAGCAATTTACTGAAAAAAGGGAATTTTTAAAAAAAGTTTTCCCTTGATTGATATTTTGGGTATTTTGGAACAAAAATTAGGGAATACTTTTGTAGTCCTCCATTAAGAATAACTATGTCCAAATTATATTTAAATTTCATAATACAATCTTAATTTGTTTTTATAGAATTTATTAAATGTGAAAATTAACTTTCCAGCGATACCGAACACTTTTATAAAAAAACCAACCTTCAAAAAAAATTATTGAAACTTGGCCCCCTTCCCAGAATATTGCACCCTTTTCCCAATGTAAAGATGAAATAATTGAATAGAAATTTACAAAACATATTTTAGTGAAATTTCCTACAGACATTTCTGAGGTATTGGAGTACTGGCGAATTTGATCGCATCGGAGATCTCGGAGAAAGTTGCCCTCCCCCAGTCACGAGAATTTAAAGTATTATTTCCAAAAAAAAAAAAAAAAATCAGTTTGGAACCACTGTGGGGCGTTTAAAATTATTTTATTACCTTCCTTAAATAAGCCTCCAATCAAGAAAATAAGCTTAATTTGTAATCATTTTGAAAATTTCATTTTTAAAACCTTAAATTGGCTCTAGTTCCTTAAATAAGTCTCCAATCAAGAAAACAAGCTTAATTTGTAATCATTTTGAAAATTTCAGTTGAAAAACCTAAAATTGGCTCTAGTTCCTTAAATAAGCCTCCAATCAAGAAAATAAGCTTAATTTGTAATCATTTTGAAAATTTCAAACTTAAAACCTAAAATTGGCTCTAGTTCCTTAAATAAGCCTCCAATCAACCTGACATTGGCTCTAGTTCCTTAAATAAGCCTCCAATCAAGAAAATAAGCTTAATTTGTAATCATTTTGAAAATTTCAAACTTAAAACCTAAAATTGGCTCTAGTTCCTTAAATAAGCCTCCAATCAACCTGACATTGGCTCTAGTTCCTTAAATAAGCCTCCAATCAAGAAAACAAGCTTAAATTGTAATCATTTTGAAAATTTCAAATTTAAAACCTTAAATTGGCTCTAGTTCCTTAAATAAGCCTCCAATCAAGAAAATAAGCTTAATTTGTAATCATTTTGAAAATTTCATTTGAAAAACCTTAAATTGGCTCTAGTTCCTTAACTAAGCCTCCAATCAAGAAAATAAGCTCAATTTGTAATCATTTTGAAAATTTCAAATTTAAAACCTTAAATTGGCTCTAGTTCCTTATCTAAGCCTCCAATCAAGAAAATAAGCTTAATTTGTAATCATTTTGAAAATTTCAAATTTAAAACCTTAAATTGGCTCTAGTTCCTTATCTAAGCCTCCAATCAAGAAAATAAGCTCAATTTGTAATCATTTTGAAAATTTCAAATTTAAAACCTTAAATTGGCTCTAGTTCCTTAACTAAGCCTCCAATCAAGAAAATAAGCTCAATTTGTAATCATTTTGAAAATTTCAAATTTAAAACCTAAAATTGGCTCTAGTTCCTTAAATAAGCCTCCAATCAAGAAAACAAGCTTAATTTGTAATCATTTTGAAAATTTCAAATTTAAAACATAAAATTGGCTCTAGTTCCTTAAATAAGCCTCCAATCAAGAAAACAAGCTTAATTTGTAATCATTTTGAAAATTTCATTTGAAAAACCTTAAATTGGGCTCTAGTTCCTTTAATAAGCCTCCAATCAAGAAAATAAGCTCAATTTGTAATCATTTTGAAAATTTCAAACTTAAAACCTTGAATTGGCTCTAGCTCCTTAAATAAGCCTCCAATCAAGAAAACAAGCTTAATTTGTAATCATTTTGAAAATTTCAAATTTAAAACCTTAAATTGGGTCTAGTTCCTTAACTAAGCCTCCAATCAAGAAAACAAGCTCAATTTGTAATCATTTTGAAAATTTCATTTTTAAAACCTAAAATTGGCTCTAGTTCCTTAAATAAGCCTCCAATCAAGAAAACAAGCTTAATTTGTAATCATTTTGAAAATTTCAAATTTAAAACATAAAATTGGCTCTAGTTCCTTAAATAAGCCTCCAATCAAGAAAACAAGCTTAATTTGTAATCATTTTGAAAATTTCATTTGAAAAACCTTAAATTGGCTCTAGTTCCTTTAATAAGCCTCCAATCAAGAAAATAAGCTCAATTTGTAATCATTTTGAAAATTTCAAACTTAAAACCTTGAATTGGCTCTAGCTCCTTAAATAAGCCTCCAATCAAGAAAACAAGCTTAATTTGTAATCATTTTGAAAATTTCAAATTTAAAACCTTAAATTGGGTCTAGTTCCTTAACTAAGCCTCCAATCAAGAAAACAAGCTTAATTTGTAATCATTTTGAAAATTTCAAACTTAAAACCTTGAATTGGCTCTAGCTCCTTAAATAAGCCTCCAATCAAGAAAATAAGCTCAATTTGTAATCATTTTGAAAATTTCATTTTTAAAACCTTAAATTGGCTCTATTTCCTTAAATAAGCCTCCAATCAAGAAAACAAGCTTAATTTGTAATCATTTTGAAAATTTCATTTGAAAAACCTAAAATTGGCTCTAGTTCCTTAAATAAGCCTCCAATCAAGAAAACAAGCTTAATTTGTAATCATTTTGAAAATTTCAAATTTAAAACCTAAAATTGGCTCTAGTTCCTTAAATAAGCCTCCAATCAAGAAAATAAGCTTAATTTGTAATCATTTTGAAAATTTCAAATTTAAAACATAAAATTGGCTCTAGTTCCTTAAATAAGCCTCCAATCAAGAAAACAAGCTTAATTTGTAATCATTTTGAAAATATCAAATTTAAAACTTAAAATTGGCTCTAGTTCCTTAAATAAGCCTCCAATCAAGAAAACAAGCTTAATTTGTAATCATTTTGGAAATTTCAAATTTAAAACCTAAAATTGGCTCTAGTTCCTTAAATAAGCCTCCAATCAAGAAAACAAGCTTAATTTGTAATCATTTTGGAAATTTCAAATTTAAAACCTTAAATTGGCTCTAGTTCCTTAAATAAGCCTCCAATCAAGAAAACAAGCTTAATTTGTAATCATTTTGGAAATTTCAAATTTAAAACCTTAAATTGGCTCTAGTTCCTTAAATAAGGCTCCAATCAAGAAAATAAGCTTAATTTGTAATCATTTTGAAAATATCAAATTTGAAACTTAAAATTGGCTCTAGTTCCTTAAATAAGCCTCCAATCAAGAAAACAAGCTTAATTTGTAATCATTTTGGAAATTTCAAATTTAAAACCTAAAATTGGCTCTAGTTCCTTAAATAAGCCTCCAATCAAGAAAACAAGCTTAATTTGTAATCATTTTGGAAATTTCAAATTTAAAACCTTAAATTGGCTCTAGTTCCTTAAATAAGCCTCCAATCAAGAAAACAAGCTTAATTTGTAATCATTTTGGAAATTTCAAATTTAAAACCTTAAATTGGCTCTAGTTCCTTAAATAAGCCTCCAATCAAGAAAATAAGCTTAATTTGTAATCATTTTGAAAATTTCAAACTTAAAACCTAAAATTGGCTCTAGTTCCTTAAATAAGCCTCCAATCAACCTGACATTGGCTCTAGTTCCTTAAATAAGCCTCCAATCAAGAAAATAAGCTTAATTTGTAATCATTTTGAAAATTTCATGATTAAAACCTTAAATTAGCTCTAGTTCCTTAAATAAGCCTCCAATCAAGAAAATAAGCTTAATTTGTAATCATTTTGAAAATTTCAAATTTAAAACCTAAAATTGGCTCTAGTTCCTTAAATAAGCTTCCAATCAAGAAAACAAGCTTAATTTGTAATCATTTTGAAAATTTCATGATTAAAACCTTAAATTGGCTCTAGTTCCTTAAATAAGCCTCCAATCAAGAAAATAAGCTTAATTTGAAATCATTTTGAAAATTTCAAATTTAAAACTTAAAATTGGCTCTAGTTCCTTAAATAAGCTTCCAATCAAGAAAACAATCTTAATTTGTAATCATTTTGAAAATTTCAAATTTAAAACCTAAAATTGGCTCTAGTTCCTTAAATAAGCTTCCAATCAAGAAAACAAGCTTAATTTGTAATCATTTTGAAAATTTCAAATTTAAAACCTTAAATTGGCTCTAGTTTCTTAAATAAGCCTCCAATCAAGAAAATAAGCTTTATTTGAAATCATTTTGAAAATTTCAAATTTAAAACCTAAAATTGGCTCTAGTTCCTTAAATAAGCCTCCAATCAAGAAAACAAGCTTAATTTGTAATCATTTTGGAAATTTCAAATTTAAAACCTTAAATTGGCTCTAGTTCCTTAAATAAGCCTCCAATCAAGAAAACAAGCTTAATTTGTAATCATTTTGAAAATTTCAAATTTAAAACCTTAAATTGGCTCTAGTTTCTTAAATAAGCCTCCAATCAAGAAAATAAGCTTTATTTGAAATCATTTTGAAAATTTCAAATTTAAAACCTAAAATTGGCTCTAGTTCCTTAAATAAGCCTCCAATCAAGAAAACAAGCTTAATTTGTAATCATTTTGGAAATTTCAAATTTAAAACCTTAAATTGGGTCTAGTTCCTTAAATAAGCCTCCAATCAAGAAAACAAGCTTAATTTGTAATCATTTTGGAAATTTCAAATTTAAAACCTTAAATTGGCTCTAGTTCCTTAAATAAGCCTCCAATCAAGAAAACAAGCTTAATTTGTAATCATTTTGGAAATTTCAAATTTAAAACCTTAAATTGGCTCTAGTTCCTTAAATAAGCCTCCAATCAAGAAAATAAGCTTAATTTGTAATCATTTTGAAAATTTCAAACTTAAAACCTAAAATTGGCTCTAGTTCCTTAAATAAGCCTCCAATCAACCTGACATTGGCTCTAGTTCCTTAAATAAGCCTCCAATTTATTTCTTAATCACTTTTTTGCGATTTAACTTTCTTTTTTGCAATGAAAACGATGAATCAATTTCTAAAAATATATTTGTTTATTTATTTTTATTTTTTGTATTTAATTTTAAAATAATAAAAAAATAAATAAATAAATTTTTATTTTGAAATCTGAAATCACTTCAGTTTGAATTATGTAAATTTATTTTGCACCTCATTTGTTTTTCGATTTGATGTGCGAAGATAATTATTTGGAATTTAATTTTGTTAATTAATTCTTTTTGTTTTTTTTTTTTTTATTGACGAAATAAATTATTTGAAAGAATTAATGATTTTTATTAAAAAATATATTTGTCGAAATGAATGGTAACAGGTTTTTAAAATTTTATTTTATTTTTTACTGTAGTTTTTGGTGACTCTGTCGAAATAGTCAGCTGACAGTCTAAAAAGGGTCACCATTATTCATTTTCCTAAGCTCCCGTTTAGTCCTTTTTAAACGAGCTTTTTCGTAAAGGTAACCTATTGTCTCTTTTGTAGTCTCTTTACGATTTACAATTTTGACACTTATGAGCGCATAACGTCTCCCTACGATATACCTTGTGGTTGCACTCCATGTTTGCTATAACTATTTTATGAACCCACGTGAGGTGTCTGCTGGACACTGCCCTCGGAACTTACTTACTACCTTGCGATCGTAATGACGATTGCTTGCGTTCACAAAGTCTTCAGTGGACGGGTCGAAAATTGTCATTAAGATTTGGATAAGGAAAAGATTTAATTGTGTCCAATTTAATTAATTTAATCCAAAATCTACAATGAGTTTAATGAGCTTAAAACACACATTCCAGGTGAACATTAGTTGGGGAACTACATGAGATGCGGTCCTGAAAACCCCTGAATTCTAGATTTCTGTCGCAAGCAAAAGACCTAAAAGGCCTTAGCTACTTGTTAGCATAAGATCCACACATTTGTCAAGAACTAAAAATGCTATTTGAAAAGGGTTATCAGAATTTAAAAACTTGAGAGAAATTTTATCGGCAATAGAAAAAGGTACAACTACTCGGAATCCTCATTAGTTTTAAAAACCAATAATATTCTTAGGTAGCAATTTAACATTGTCTGAATATAAATCCCCTCCCCCTTGCTAAATGTTTGGAGCTATCCAATTTCCTGTCACAATTTTGGTAATTTTTGGCCACAGTAACAGCCAGGCCAGTATGACAAGACCGAATAAGCCCTGTCATATGAGGAGCCACTAGTTCTTGTGCTAC
This sequence comes from Cochliomyia hominivorax, assembly GCA_004302925.2. Classification (NCBI taxonomy): domain Eukaryota; kingdom Metazoa; phylum Arthropoda; class Insecta; order Diptera; family Calliphoridae; genus Cochliomyia; species Cochliomyia hominivorax. The sequence continues at coordinate 19,572,711 of PYHX02000413.1, read as the reverse complement.
CACACTCAATTCAACAAAAGGAGCAATTAGTCTTAAAGATATGTTACAGAGGCCTCTTGTTATTTCTCGTATCGTTATTGTTCAAGGAGTGACTTAAGAGGGACCAGGAAGGAGCTTAATTATTTTCTGAATTTCTATTTTGGTCGACTAATTTTTGTTGTATATTGAAGAAATTAATCTTTTAATTATCATTATTATGCATTTTAAAGAGTTCATTCCTTCAATTCACTGATCGTGGTGTTTTGAGATTCCTTGTTTTTTAATTCCATAATACCGACATACACACTTATAAACTCCTTAAATATGACGCGTATTCCACAATTTTAAACTTTATTTCTTGTATTATTTTTTTGCGAAAAAAACACAAGTTTTGACTGCTGCCGTCGCTTTTTTATTGTTGTAGTTGTTGTGTTGTTGTTATTATTGTGGCTGTGCGGTGTTAAGCGCCCACTTTGTACTTAATGCTGTCGTATTTATTATTTTCTCCGATATATTTTCCCATTTGTACTCTTTGTATAGCATTTCTTGTTGTTGTTGTTGCTGTTATTGCCGCCGCTGTTAAAATTTATGCAGTGTGAAGTGTTGTAAATCACATTTTTTCACTGTTTTTCAACATTTATATTATAAACGTTTTTGTTGTTGCTGATTTTTTTCTCTTCAATTATTTTTTTTTTTTTTTTTTTTTTTTTTTTTTTTGCCCAATAAATGCTAAACGCAAATGGAACGAAACAACGACGAAAATGAAATAAATGGTTTGTTCACAAAAGTGAAGAGAGGGATGGGAGGGGAGATGAGAAGTAAAATGTTTTAAGTGAAATAGACAGACTTAATAAACGACAAAATGACAGTATAACAAAGTTTTTACTAGTAGTGTAGATTAATAATTTTTGGGTAAAATCTCTTTACCTCTCTCTCTCCGTATCACTTTGCTAATACTCTTTTTTTTTTGTAGTTGATTTGTAAATAATAGTGTTGTTTAATGGTGGTGGATGTTTGGCTGCTGGCTAACAGAGAGGTGTATGTGTGTATGTTGGTTTATTAAAAAAAAGGTGATGGTAATATGGTTGTTGTTGTTAAATGAGGTGGTGGTGGGAATGACTGTGTTATAATAGTGAAGTATGGAAAGGGGAGAAGAGTATGAAAATCTTGTTATGCTATGCTTTTTATCAAACACACGCACACAAATTTTACTGTTAATTTAAAAGTGCGCTCGCTCAATTAATTTAAATTAATTTATTCATAATTTGTTTTCTCCCCTGTTTAGTTTTTTTCTTGCGTTGCTTCGTCTAGTTGTTGTTGTTAGATCTCTTCCTATATTTTATACAGAGTTTGTGTCTGTTTGTGTGCCTCTACGCGAAGAATTTATACGAAGTGTTTTTATTATAATTTTTTCAATTTATTAACATTGTTGTTGCTGTTATTGCTGCTGCCTATTTTGTGCAAATGTAAATTTGTTTTGTGTGTGTTTGTATGTATATACTTTTATATTGGGGTTATTTCTACCTTCATGTTATTTCTGCTTTTTTTTTTGTTGGATTTATTTTGTTTATTTAATTATAAAATATGGCCATTTAGTGTCACACATAATTTTAATGATTTTTTTCCACACTTCAAAAGTTGTTATTGTTGTTGTTGCCGTGTTGCTGTTGTTAGTGTGTTTTGGCTTATTGATTTATTAAGTAATTTTTGGTGTCTTCAAAGAAATAAAACGAAAAAAAAATAATAATAATAAAAAACAAAGTCATCACACTTGTGTGTCCGATGCCGTCAATTCCATGTGACGTTTGGGGTTTGGGGTTTTTTAGTTGAAATATTAATATTTATTTTTTAAACAAAAAATTACTTTGTGGGATTTGTTTTTTAAAATATTTTTATGATGTTCGTTTAATACTTAAAACTAATAGCGCTAATTATAGAGTGTTAAAATATTTAAATAAAAGAATTTAAATAATAAAATATAAATAAATTAAAAATTATTGAAAATAAAATAAAAAAAAATGTTTCTATTATAAATCAATAAACGAATATTTTGGCAAGATTTTTGAATTTTCGAAGTTATGTTCAGATTTTTGAAAATAAAACTAAATTGTTAAATTAAAATTTGTAATATAATTAAGAATTTGAATTTTTAAATTTTTTAAAATTTGTTCTAATAAATTTATAAATTCGAAAATTTATGAAATAGTATTTTTGATGCTATTTGTTAACATGAAAATTTATAGAAATTATTTTTTAAGTTAATTTTCATGTAAGAATTTCGAAAATACAACATTAATTTTAAATTTCAACAAAAATTTTATTATTTTTGTAAAAAAATAATTTTAAAGTTTTTTTTTTATTTCAAAGAAAAAGTTCAAATTCTCGAAGATTGCTTGAAAAAAAGTTCGAACTTTCGAATATTGCTTAGAAAATGTTGATATATATTTATATAATATATATATATATTAGTAAAAGAATACAAATATTTTATTATTTTCGTATTACATATCAATGAAGTAACAATTTAAGTTGACTTTTAGAATTTCGAAATTAACTTCGAATTTTCGAACATTGTTTAAATATTGTAAAAATTATGTTTTCAAGGTATAAAGTTATAATATAAGGTTTTATAGAAATTAGAAATTAAAAAAATAAATAAAATTTATTAATTTTTGTATAAATATTCTATGTTTGAAAATCTAAATACCTAGGAATATATTAGATTTTTTACAAAAAATTTTTGGTTTATGTATTACATATCCATAAAGTAGCAATGATTTTTAGAATTACAAAATAAAGTTCGAATTTTTGAACTTAGGTTATTAGCTAGCAAATATATCAATAAATTTATATTTTGTAGTGTTTTGTAAAAATGTAAAATGTAAAAATTATTATTTTTTTAACTTTTATGTTAAATTTCTATGTTCGAAAGTCAAAAAACTTAGAAAAACTTTAGATTTCAATAAAAAATGTCTGGTTTTTATACTGTATATTAATTAAATAACAATTTGTGACGATTTTTAAAAGTTCGAAAATAAGTTCGAATTTTCGAATATAAGTTTTTATTTAGAAAATGAATATTTAGAAATGGGGGCACTTATTTTATGATGAAATATTAATTCATTTCATTTATTATAGAGTTTTTCATAAAACATGTATGTTCGAAAATCAAATAATCTTGAAATATAATAGATTGTTATTTATGTTTTATAACAGAATTACATTACTAGAATTACATAATAGTTTTATGGATTTTTTTAAATTTCGAAATTTCGAACATGGCCTGAATTTTTATAAAAATCACTTTTTTCCTGTTAAAATAACTTTGAAGCAATAAAATATCTTTATCTGTTTCATATCTCTGGGGTCGTTTACAAATCTCTCTCTGGGGGAATTAATTTAATGATTTTTTTTCTCTTTTGTATTTTATTATTTATTTATCATGAAATAATGAACTACAAATATCCACCTTTTACTTTACAGCGTAGCAGTTTGTTATAGATTGCAATTCCCTTTTAATCTATCTGTCACTCAATCAATCAGTCAGTTATTCCGACCGTTAAACTACATCAAGTTTGATTAACAAAAATATTTTCATGCTTTTGTTGAATTTTTTCTTAATGTGTGATTTTTATACCCTCCACCACTACAGGTGGTGAAGAGGGTATATTAACTTTGTCGTGCCGTGTGTAACACAAAGAAGGAATCATTTCAGACCCCATAATGTATATAATTTATCAAATCAAAATCTGAATCGATTTAGCTATGGCAGTTTCTTGGTCTTGTTGTTGGCACGCTCACATCCATAATAATTAAGAGAGGTTAATAATATTTGATCTGAGTATTAGTTATATGTTTGAAAAGCTTCCTATTTAAAACCAGCAAACTCGGTTCGGTATATTAAAAGATATAGAACGATATCTGAGGCAACTAATGTTATCACTTATTCAGTGTTCCGAGTTATATTTTAGAAAAACTTTTGTGAATGTGTATGTACGAAACATAATGTATTTACTTTACACACATTTGTGGTGTAGGGTATTGATGATTCGGCATAGCCGATTATAGCATTATTTTTCTTGTTATAAATTTTTATTGTTATTGTTGTTTATTATGATTTCATTAAATTGTTGATTTGAGTATATTTCTCGCCTTTATTTTGATATGTTTTTATATGGATGTGTGTATGTGTATATACATATATGAATATAAATATATATATTTTCTGTGTGTGAAGAGTTTTTTTCTATTTAATACCATTAAGAATTGGTTACACTTGAGTACTTAAGTGTATTTCATTTTGTTTGACAAATTTTTATATTTTTTTCTAATAAAAACCGAAAAATAACTACAACAACAAAAACTATAACAAGAAGAATAATAAAATTTAACATTCACACAACATGCCGCCACACACTGAGTTTATTTAATTTTTTCTATACATTTTTTTTACAAATATATTTATCATATTTGTAAAACAGGGGTTGTACAACATAAAAGGGATAAAATTTTTTTCTTTGATTTTTTTCTGAGATTGAAAAAAAAGATTAGTATTGGGTTTACAAATTAATTAAATGCATTTCTATATATAAACTGTTCTTCCCATAGACTACAGGACTAGAAACTAAAAACATGAAATTTGTGTTGGGGGATTTTTTTGGTGGTTCGGGAGAGAGGTGTAAAAGGGTTAAAAATAGTTAAAATTAATAACTTTATACCTCTTTTCCTTTAATCCTTTTCATTTCTTAAAATTAGCTGATAGATGTTTGGTACTTTTTGAAATTTGGGCTACTTAGGGGGTAAAAACTGTAATTTGATACTTTTATCTGATATTTACTGCATATTTATAACCATAAAACATGGAAATTTTATTCTTATTTACCATCGAAAATTGAAAAAAATGGACTTATAAATTTGGTACTTTTGGGCATTTAAATATTTTGGGGGTAAAAAGAAGTAAATGTATTTGGAATATCTTGAGCAGCTATTTATATATATTTATAAACAAAATTCAATATAACTTTACATTTAGTTTGGCGTGTTTAGATAAAAAAGGGGGAAAACTATAATTTGGTACTTTTTTGGCATCCAAAGATTTGTATTGTATATTATATATCTATAGCATGGACGTATAAATATGAAGAGAATTCAAATCAAAGGGTACTTTCTCCAAGATAAAAACAAAAATTATTACTTTGGTACTTTTTGAATTCTTTGTAATGAATAATTTAAATAGTGAAATAAGGTATTTATGGATATAAAATTATATTTTTTAGTAATTTTCAAGTCTTCTAAAAGGTGTATCGTGTACATATTGTACAATTTTCTCAATGGTACTTTTTGAATTCTTTGTCATAAATAACCAAGACACATTAAATAAAGTATCCATACAGTCATACAGTTAAAAAGTAATCTGAACCAATTGTGTGGTACTTTTTGAAACTTCTGAAGGTACTATATGTTTGAATCATAAAAATCAACAAAAATGGTACTTTTTTTAAGTTTAAGTATTGCGAAAACATTTGTCTTGTATTAAAAATAGCTAAATTTATTAAGAGCTAGCTCTGTTGAGATGGATTTTTTAGCGAAATTATAAAGTGTTTGTACAAGTATTTGGTATTTAAAAAAAATCATCGGGATCTATAGATTCATAATTTGGAAAGACAAAGTTTATCAAATTCTAAATGAATGCAAAAATTTCTAAAAGAACTTTGGAGGGTCAACGACTATGTTCCTGATCAAATAGTGGTCTGTCCTCTTTCAAATTAATTCGAAAGAATTACAGCTCTAATCTTGAGAAATTTCATTAAGCTAATTTAAATGGTTTTTGAGTTAAGTTATATTTTCCAAAAATTTTATTTTTCTTCAACTTTTTTGTTTTTTCTTCTAACTTAAAAGTCTAAAAAAGCATGGGGTAAACATGGGTTATTTTATTTGGACTTTTATTTCTCTTAAACTATAAATATAACCTACAGATCTAAGCATATAAGAAGAAATATTTCATCAATTCATAAATCATTTTTTGGCGAATTATAAAAAAAGGTCAAATTTGGAAGATCACCGATTACGCCTCTGACCAGATCACACCTCAACTCTAACCTTATGCAATTTTATGAATATATTTCTAACGGTTCAAAAGTTATGAACAAAAAACATCAATTTGGATTATTAATTTTTAAGTATTTTGGCCACCACCTGTAAAATACTTTAAGGTGTTATATTATGTTTTGAACATAGACATTAGACGTTTGCCCTTTTTTTTAAAAATATATTTAATTCTTTTTTTTAATGTTTTTTTCCTCAATGGTATTATGTTTGTTTTTGTTATTATTGTTGTTAAAAGAAAAAGAAATCTTTAAATCGGATTTGTAATGTTTATGTGTATTTAAGTACAAAAATGGTATTAAAATTTTCCAAATACTTTTAACTTATGTTTTTATTCTTCTTCTTCTTTTCCATATTTAGCAATATTGGATTTCAATTGTATTTATTGAACTAAAACATCAACAACAATAACAATAAAATAAATACAAAAATAACAAGAAATTAATTTTATTCTCATCAATTGACTTTTGAAAAGAAATATATATTTTTTTATTTTTTGCATATATCATGACATTTGGGGGCACAGGAAATCAATAAAGATTACAAGCTTTTTAACACCAGGGAAATGAATGTTAAAATATAATTTTTATAACCTCCACCACCATCATCACCTCCACTTGTGTTGTCATTTTGTGTGTAACGCAAAGAAGAAATCATCTCAGACCCCATTATGTATATATATTCTTGTAACTTATCAAAATCTGAATTGATTTAACTATATTCTTCTCTCTGTCTGAGGTGGTGACACCCTCACATCCACAATAATAGACATAGGTCAATGTATTTTGGCTTGAGTATTTGTTACAGACCTGAAAAGTTTGCTATTCAAAGCAAAATCGTTTCTAAATATTATAATATATAGAACGATATTTGAGACAACCTCTTTATACAAGGGAAGAACTTTCATTAAATTGTAATTTATAATTATAAACCGACATATTGGAATGAAATTTTTCCATAACATAAAGCTATATGTACTTCATTACCATTTCAAAAATTATCAAAATCGGATCAGTTGAAATAAAGTTATAACCAAAAATATGACTAATTTTATGACTCATTAGGTGTTTCGTACTTTTTATTTAAGAAAAACTTTTATATAATTGAAAACTTCTATGAATGTGTATGTACGAAACATTAAGTATTTACTTCACACGTATTTGTGGTGGAGGGTAATGAAAATTCGGCATAGTCGAATATTGTATTCTTACTTGTTTTAAAAAGAAACAAATTTGTTTCTTTGATTTTTTTCTAAAGAATTTTAGACATTTTTGTCCTTATTTTCTTGTCAACACCCTGTCAATTTCCTTCTCTTTTCCTGTTTATTTTTATATTTATTTATTTTTTGTGGCTTTAGGTGAAACAATTGTTGTCAAAGTCAATTTACCTTGTGTTTTCGACAAATAATTGTTATTCATATATAACGTTTATTTATAATAATAATGATAATGATAATTCCTTTAAGGCTTTTTTTCTGCACGACTCATTTAAAACCATAAATTATTTTTGCAGATGTCATCTCAAATAGATTTTTAAATAATAAAAATTATAAAAAATTATTATTGACAGATATTTAAACAAATTAATTCACTCTTAAGCAAATTTGACATTTAATTTGTGAAATAAAGAAAAATAATAAATATTTATTTAAATTATTTGTTAAACAAATGAATTAATTGAATGTATAAATAATCATTATTAAAACAATTAAAATATAATTAAATAAATTAAAAAATTAACATTTTCAAAAATCGCTTCAAACTTTGACTCCGTAGAGATGTGTAAAAGAGTTTAAATATCAATTTTAAAAAGAATTCAGATTCGTTATATCTCAACGATATCGAAATGTTGAAAATAATTTAGACTCAATGGCAAAAAGTTCTTGTAAATTTCGACTATCAGTCTTGAAAATCGGTTCAGATATAATGAATTGTGATCATTTTCAAGATTTTCAACTTTGAGTGAATGTGGACCGGCTCCCTCTAGTTCCATAAAATTCAAACTCAAAATCTTAACTGGCCAACACCTCTACTATCAATGTGAATAAATTCACTGAAATCGGACCAGATTTTTGGCAGTTATGGATTTATTTCGTTTTTTAATTTGAATTCATTAAACAGTTTAAAAATTAGTGAAGACAGATACAAACTAAATGGCAAATCTTTTATACTACACTAATTTTCTAAAGAATAAGTGTAAGTAGGGTTGCCAGATGTCATTTTTTAGAAAAAAATGGGTCCAAAAAAGAGTCAAGCTCCCATAGAGACCCACTTCCGAAAATCACTTTAAAATGGATTTAAGATAAAATTTTGTGAGATTAAAATTCATACAACCTGATTAGACCCTACACAATTTTCTGAGAATCGGATCCTTATTTCCAATAGCTCTCAAAAAATTCTTACTTACAAAAATCACATAAAGTAGCAACCAGTTTTCATTTATTTTATTTTCATAAGATTATCTTATTTAAATACAAATCCTTAAATCTAGTTCTGCGAGGTTTGGTGCGTTATTGTTCATATCTGTGTCATGGTCGATATAAAAAGAAACTGAAATTACTGTATTTATTTGTGATTATAATTTTTTCTACGTGTAAAAATTCCTTTAAATTCCTTAACCTCCTTCCCTTCTCTATAAAATAAAGTATTTCCTTAATCCTCGTTAATTACTTTTACAAACCACTGTCTCTTTGAAACTGCAATATCACAGACCCCAAAACTCTTCATTATAATTTGTTAATTTTTGTGGTAAACATTTTAACTCATCAAATAATTATTTACAAAGAGATTCATTCTCTCTCTCTCTCTCTTTCATTCATTCACTTTCAACTCCCCTCATCATCTTTGTTAACATTGTTTGAATTGTAATTGAGTATCATACAGACAGACAGACAGACAGTCAGTTAAAAAAAGGAATAAATAAAATTCCATACACACACAATCATTGTGTCATTTTATTTATTATTAGTCAGTATTAATTATTCAATATTGATTTATACGATTTAACAAATCACTACCATTTATTATATCTCTATAAAGCTTTTGTCTGTTTCTATCTTTGTATGTGTGTGAATATATATGTGAGTGTGTGTGTATGATACATTATTTTAAACCCCCTTATGAAAGTCAACCCTTTCATTAGTTTTATTTATTAGTGTGTGTATAAGAGTGTGTTTTTATTATTGTCAGTTCCACCTTTAGGCTATTTTGTTGTTGTTTTTTCTTCTCTCCACTTAATATTTAATCATGTTTACTTGTCAATTGCAGCTATCAGGCACATACAACAAAACATAATATAATATACATAAAGGCAAACATATATTTACCACCACCACCGCCACAACTGTCACCACTACCACCTCTATTTTTTACAACAAATAAAACCTAACAAAACAACAATCGAACGGACGAACGAACGAACGAACGAACGAATAAACCACTTAATAAAATGTAATTGTGCATGTACAACTATTGAACTTTTAAATAAGACAAGAACAAAAACATGCAGAAAATAAATAAGACAAAAAAAAATAAAGAAAAGAAATAAAAGAATTAAATAAGAATGATGTAGAATGAAGGTCTATGAAGAAATTTTGAATACCCTACACTAAAAAGCTTCTTTTTATGAAAATTATTCCATAACTTTAGAACTGTTGGAAATATTTCAATAAAATTTGATATGGTTGCAGTTGGAGGATAAAAGACTCCCAACTGGTTAGGGGATTGGTGGGTGGTCTCCCAAAGCCGGTCATCTTGGTAGTGATGATTTTTGAAAATTTCAAAAAAAATTATATAAAACAAAAGATTTTTTGTATTTTGGGAAAAACGGAAAAAAAAGAAATTAAGAATTAAAGAAAACTAAGAGATTTTTAAGTGTAAGAAGAAATTTTGAATACCCTACACTACACAGTGGTTTCTTTAAAATTGATTATGTTCGGTTAGCTTCCATACAATGTCCTCTCGGAATGGGATTTTCAGCTCATAAAACTGGCAGATATAATAAAATTTGTAATAAATTTGTGACATCGAAATTTTGTCAAATAAAATTTTAAGAAAGTCTGTCTACAAGTAACTGTACCTTCCATGCAGATCCACTTCCGAAAATGGTTAGAATTTATTAATCTCAAAAAAGTTAGTATCCTGAAAATATTTCGTATATTTTTAATTTATACCACCAACGAATACCGTGCCGAATTTTTCGAAGATCGGTTCATAATTTCCTATAGCCCTCATTATCCAAAACTTCCGAAAATCTGCATGTAAGTAAATGCTTTAATTGTATATGTATATGTTTTATATCTGTTCATATCATAAAGACAATTTCTACGAGGATCGGTCCATAATTTTTATTGGGGATTTCGGATATATTATAAGTTTTTTTTTTTTTTTTTTTTTTTTTTTTTTTGTGGATTTTTTTTTTTTTTGTGGATTTTTGACATCAAATAACATTTCACAAACTCTTTCTTTGGAAATTCTATAAAGAAGTTATAATTTAGTCTAAATTCAATCTAAACTTCAAGCCAGATTAAGTTATTTTTGAAAGGTCAACAACTTCCCCAACTTCTTAGCAGCTGGTCTGTTTTCATTTTAATCAACTCGAAAACACTTCAGTAGTAACCAGGTTCAATTTTACTAAGATATCTTTAACGGTTCAAGAGATACAAAATAATTTCAAAAAAATTTTTTATTGATCAAATTTTTTTCCCAAAATCAATTATTTTAAATTCATATTTATTCCAAAAAATTTTCAATTATTTTCTCAAAAAAAAAATAATTTAATTAATCGTTATTTCTAATTTTTCTTCTCTCTTTCTCTCTCTCATTTCAGAAAATATATTTCATTTATTATTAATTGAATTTCATAATAAATTATAATTTCACAACGGGGGCAATAGAAAGGCTTAACACTGGACCGTAAAAGTGTTGTGGAAGGGTAATGGCGGCCTCCACTCAAGGAGAAATTCGAGTGGGTCCCGGCCACCAGGTAAACGATGTCTATGTACGTACCATAATTCACAAATTTCACGGTAACAATTCTCTACTTGTAACTTTTTAATTTTGATTATTTTTGTTTTATTTGTTTATCCAAATATTTATTGTTTTTTTATAAATATAAAAAATTATTTAATCAAAATTGAAACAAAATTAAACCCTCCTTCCCCCTCTAACGAATTTTTATTAATATTTTATTTGTATATGTTTAATATTATTACTAATTGTTATCATTAAAACGTGTAATATTAATTAGTTGTTGTTTTAGTTAATTAAAATGAAAATAATTTGGAAAATGTGATTAGTGATTTGAATATTTTCAAATAAGTTTTAAGATTTTTTTTAAAAGGCCCCGAAAAATAGGGAAACTGAAGTTCGAAATTTAGACTTTCAATTCAAAAATTTCAATTTAGAGATATTCAAGAGGAAGTTGTCGAAATATACGAATATAATATTAGAAAATTCTAGAGAAGTTGAGGAAAAAGTATATCAAAAATCGCTTTATGAATTTTAAAATTGAAGATATCAGGTTATGGTTCCTAAGGTACATTTTTAGAATTCAGAACCTTATCTATTTTCAAAGAAATGAATAAAATTAATTATTTTAATAATTTTGGAACAAATACATGAGTTCCTTGCTCTCTGGAGGATAGAGAAATGGGACCGATTCGATACAATACAAGAAGGTGAAGCGGTCCACAATTTTAACCATTCAAACTTTAAATGTTTGTTATTTTGTATGAAGGTTGTGGCAATATACACAGTGGGCCACTTTTGTTGGCACTGTGGGATAAACCAAACTTAATGTTACGGTGCCCAAATTAACAGTTAACTTTTTGAAATAGTTTTTCAATTTTTTATGTAACAAAAGTTTAAAAAAATTGTAGTTCTATATTTTACTCATATCAAAGTATGTCAAATCGGTCAATATAATACCAGTCGTTTCCGTTTACTTCTGAGTGAAATTTATTTGTGAAATGGGTAAATAATATTAATAAGTGGAGGGACTAAAAAAAATTTGGTGAAATAAACGTTCAAAGATTTATAACGACCTTCAGAAATTGTGAATATTAATAGAACTTGAAAAAATGTAATTTTAACAAAAATAAAATTTTTTGTAAAATTTTAATTTTTGTGAAATAATATTTTTTGGGGAAAAATTTAGTCAAAGCTGAAATGTCCTTACATTTCCCAAAGAGTAACCAAAACCTAAATATTATTATTTAATACATTTCTGATCGTCTCAGAACCACTTCCTGAATCGTTAAATCATTTTGAGTCGATTTAAAGCTTGTGATTAAAATATAAATTTATGAAAAGCTATTGTATTAGGTTATGATCGTTCCAATATTTCATATAGACCCCATGTGTCCATACGAAATAGGATTTTTTTATATAAAATCTCCATATACAAAAATACGTTCACCAATTTTTATTACTCCTAAACAATGTGCCACATTTAAGGGAATCGGTCCAGAATTTTCCTTAGCTCCCATTTAGGATCCACTTTCGATCACTTTTATATTGCCTTCGGTATTGTCATACAAGTTGGAATTCCCTAACACTTCCTAAAAAACAAACCAAACCCTTTATTCTTATTTAATGCATTTCTGATCGGGTCAGAATCACTTTCTGATGCGATTGAAAGCCTGTAAACAAAATACCAGTTGCAATTTAGAAATTAATGAAATTCTTGTGCAGTTATTTTACCCTAAAGAGAAAGCCTATTGTATTTGGTTATGATCCATCCATGAATTCATATAAACCTTATGTGTCCCTCCGAGATGAGATTTAAGTATATAAAATCTCCAAATATACGTTCATGATGTTTGTAACACATACATTTTTATATCTCCTAAACAATGAGTCGAATTTTACAGGAAACGGCCTATTCAGGACCCTCTTCCGATCATCATTTCAAAGTGTTTAATTCTGACAATAAATGTAGTTATTGTCATAATATTGGATTCAATTAAAGAAGAATTCAATTCTTCTAAGTTTACAAAAATCGACCTATAATTTCTTATGTTGAGATCAAACTTAGAACTGAAAAATTTATTGGTTTCTAATGTTCTCTACTTAAAATTAATTTTGAAAATATTAAAATTCTTTTTTCGATCTCCTTCCTTACTACAAACTGTATCCCCAAATTATATTATTTTCGTCATTTTAGTGTATTAATTCCAATACGTTACAGTGTATTTTTGCTGTTGTTACATCATCATTATTTATTTTATCTATTTGTCTATTAATTTATTTTATTTTATTTAAACAAAAATCAATATATTTTTTTTCTATTCCATAATAAAAAAATTGTTAAACTTTTGTTGTTGTTGTACATTCTTTATTCATTAGAGTTGAGAAAAAAATGAAATATTCATATTATATCTAGATTCCTAAATAAATTTATATCTCAAAAGTCGTGTAGAAATGATTGTTAAACACAAGTGCAATCAATATAATAACAACTACAACAACAACGACATAACGACAATGTATTTGTTGTTTCCCCAAGTTTATAAAATATTGAAAATTAAAATTGAATTTAAAATACAATTTAATAATATAGATGATATCTGTCATTAATATAGACATACGTATATAGGTACAGCTACAGTCAAAATAATAGCACCACTTACATGTCACATCTTTGCGTTTTTGTTCATGAATAATTTTATCCACAAATTTGTAGTTCCGTTATTCAAAATATATTATCTGAAAAAATATGAATGTATTTCTTTTAAATAAACATGAGTATTCCAATCGAGATTGGGACCTCTCAAAATAATATCACTATATCCATTATAGAAGAGCATAACCTACAAATTAAAATTAGGGTGTCGTGAACGAAAACTATGACGACATCTTAAATGTTTTATCGTTTATTATGTGACATAAAGAAGTCGACATTTATCTCATGATTATGGTGATAGATATTTAAGTTATCTGAAGAAATGCCACGGATTTGGGTCATGCAACAAGACAACGACCTGAAATATACCAGCAAAATATCTAAAAAATGGTTTTAGAATTATCTAGTCTTGTGTACATACGTATAGAAAAAGGGTTCGATAATTAAAGCGACATATAACAGTGTTCTTTGAATCACTATAGAGCTGACAAGCAACTCTATTATCCTCGGAAGACGAAGAATTACAATAAAGCTAAATTCGATAAAAGTCCACTAAAAAATGAATAAAATATTTATTTTGGCTTTTTTATTAGTTGAGACCGGATGACGTAGCCCTACCACTATTTATATATATATATATCGCTCGATTCAGAATCACTTTAACCAGATTGCAAAGTACATGCCGCAGTTTCGAAAATATCTTAATGGAATTTGGCACGTACTATTGTTTCGGCCTAAGGACGTTGCCTATTAAATTGGTTATGATTAGTCCATTATTTCCTATAGGCGCCATACAAATGTCCCCCGGAATGGGGTTTTAGTCCATAAAATAAAGGGTGAATAATACGGTTTGACTCAAACTCACGTAACGGAGTCGATTTAGCATCCTGCTGGTTTACAAATTAAATGTTGTGAACACCCTACATGTCGCTGTTTTTATGATACTTCGATGATTTTTGTAAATATTATTCAGCCGATAATAAAGCCTCTTGAAATTGGTAATAACCGGCCCTAATATTTCAGAAATAACGCATAAAAATGTCCTCGGAAATATCTTTAAAACTCAAAAATCTTAAAAATGTTAAAATAATTGAATAATTTTACGTTGATTGTTGACTATATTCGTCTTATGTCACAACTACAAAGAAGTCAGTCCATAAAATTTTGAGTTATAAAACAATTTTAACCAAATTTTGCGAAAATAAGTCTTAATATATTCTAAAACGATGTGTTTAATTATACGAAGAATCGGTCCATTATTTCTCATAGGTCCCATACAAAACACCCTTCCAAATATCATTTCAAAACTCATTATACGTGAGTATTGTAAAATATTTTGTTAAATTAAGACAAATATAAGTCAAAAGCACTGCGCGAAAATTATACGAAGGTCGGTTCATAAGTTTTGAACTCCCATATTAACTTCCAGAAAAAAACTATTTTTAAACGTATAAATTCCCATAAATGTTTGTATCATAATAATCTATTGCAGACAAAAGCAGCCGTCATTTAAAACCAACAATGTGGTGGTAGGGTATTACATAGTCGGGCTTCACAGACTATAACATTTTTACTTATTCTTATTAAATCATAATATAAGAACAACTTTTCTATCAAATGGCTTGTATGACTTATTAAAAAAGACGTTTTGTATGTGGTGGTGCTATTATTTGAACGCAGCTGTATATTGTATAGTACATATATTAATATTATTAGCAGTAGTCTAGTCTAGTGGTAGCTGATGATAATGAAGATATTTTATTTGTTTTAATTAATTGTACTAATTGTTTAAAATTTTACTAGATTTGTTTATATTTGTTGTTTATATATACATACAGATGTATGTATATGTCTACATATATATATATATAAACAATATTTTATTGTTTTTAAATGTTTTTATTGTTTTATTATTAAAATATTTTTTTTAATAACAATAATAATTATAAACAACAACAAATCAATAATATGCAATTAACCTCAAACCATTAGCTTTTCTTGTGTGTTGTAATAATAATAACAACAATAACAACAGCAAAACCTCACTTATATTCTCCCTTCTATGTTTCAATGTTTGTATATTATTGATATATATATATTTTAAATATACATACATTCTAATAATAATAAATAATAATTGGCTATTTTTATTTACAATTGGCTTAATAAATAATAATATCGTAATAGAATTATAATGTTAATATTTATTAAAGTTTCGACAATACAGAAAGAAAGAGAAGAAAAGACAAGACATATTTGGAATATATGAAACTGTATAATACTATTTAGGTGTGAGATGGAAAAATCTTAACGAACATATATATAATTTAAATCATTAAATTTACAGTTTTAATTTATTTATTTGATTGAAATTTTCAGAATTTACAAAAAACTGTAGTTTAAAGTTTAAATCACTTGTTTATAAAATGTTGTACCTTTTCGGAAACCCTTCCTTTAACGTTCTTATAGTGCTTTCCAACACTTTGCTCGAGCAGGTAGTCCAACTTAAAAATCGACCACACTATTGGACATCTTTTTTAGCGCTCTTCAATTCTCTTTTAACCAGAACTGCCTGTGTCCTTAGCCCGGACCAAAGCTTGTACCATTATGACATTATGCCAGTCAGGCATTTTTTTTTTTTCAGTAGGCAGCATTTCTAAACATTTCTTCATAAAATTCAGTATTTAAAGACCCCGTTGTTACAATTATTGGCTTCTTTTGACGCATCGGCATATTGCTATCCATACCAAGACCTTTTTGGGAAATCTTGACATCGTTAGGGTCTTAACTTGTCTTTAATATTCCCTCCAGCATCAGTAACATAACAATTTTAACTGAAAGTTCAAAAAGATTGCCAGTCATACGTTCCGTTATCCATTTTGCAAGAACAATTTTTTTTTTTAGAAAACTTGATTTCAAATTTCCGTGCACTGTTTTTGGTCTCTAAATTTTTAGCAGCGTTCCTGACAGGAGCTTTTTGAGCCTTGTATGTTTTTAAACCTTCATTAGCTTGATCAGAGTGTTCTACCAATTTTTTTTTCTCTCAATTTTTATTTCATAATTAGTGAGATATTTGAAAATGCTTACATTCCCTTTCACTGAAGCAGGTTTTCTATAATCTTTCTATCTTCCAGTACAGTTTTAATAATATTGAAAACACTTTGACGGCAGTGCTTTGCCAACTTTTTCAAGGACCACACTCTTTTCTGATCACTCATTTAAATCAGTTTATATTGTTAATCATTTGTTTTGTATGAACATAATAACTGACATGTTTTACAAAGTAACTTTGATCAAAAGAAAAATCAAATAATCAAAAAAATGTGTTAAGATTTTTTATCTCACTCCTCAATATTTAATGAAATTTATATGAAAGTTTTACAGTTATTACAAGTTGGAATGTATACGACTTTATTATATAATTAAATAATTATTTAATCATCTTTTGAAAGAAAACTTAGTTTTGTTCAAACAATTAATTTGTGTTTTTATTATTTTATTATTCATACATAAAGTTGTTTAGAAAAAATATGGCAAAAACTTCTTCTTCAGAGGAGTGAAAATAACAAGTAGTTATTTGGTCTCGACATCATATTCCACAGTCACCTTATAATTTTTACGTAGATGTATGTCAAAGACATAAGTATAGACCACTTTTAAACACTTC
>PYHX02000413.1:19521597-19555237 GCA_004302925.2 Cochliomyia hominivorax | reverse complement strand
AAGGATTAAAACAATACAAGGCTAAAAATTCCAGAGAGATGGACTAATAAAACTTTACAGGCCAAAAATAAGAGAGGAAATTGATGCTGTTTTTTTTTTTTTTCAAAAAATTATAATGGACGACAAAACTTATGTATTGGGAGATTTTTCGTAACTTCCTGGTAAAAAAATTTTGTTGCTGATGCTCGAGAAAATGTTAAAAAATAGGACTCAAAATCAGTCAAATTTTCACAAAAAGCTCTTGGTATGGCAAGCATTATGCAGTTGAGGCAAAAAAAGTCAATCATTTGTTACAAACAAGTTCCATGTACAAATTTATCTCAAGAAATGTTTACAAAAAAAATGTCTGATTAGGCATCCTTTCACTTTGGTACAAGAACAATAATTTTGCAACTTGTATCAAGAGAGAGATGTTGGGTTCTTGTTAATAGAGAATGGAAGAATCTGTTCGAGCAGAAACGTTTATGGGGAGCGTTTGCGAAAAAGTTTCAAAATAATAATTCTATCAAATACAAAAAATAAAACTGTAAGTTTAGTGGTTTCGTTTTTATTTAAATATTAGCAGACCAGCGCAAACTTCGTTTTGCCAAAGCAAAGTTTTAAGGCTTTTATTTTAAGGCTCTAAGCAAACGTTAGTGCTGTATTACCATACGATTTAAATAAATTATTAGTAATTTAAATTTGCTTTGTGTATTTCCCCTTAACCCTACCAGCCCTATATTTTTCAATGATGAAGTCTCACTGCAGCGCAATTGCTACAAAATTTTTAAACTTAAGATATTAGATAACCAATATTTTCCTTGTATGGGGGATAACCGCTCACCCCTGGACTTACTGTCAAAACCTTTTACCAAGTAAAACAGTTTCTTAAGAAGGCAGTTGTGACCAAATTAGAGAAAGAGCTGTTATAGCTCTTTCTCTAATCGGAAATCAATATTACCTTTGTCAAGGTGATACCCCTCCCCCTGGCCTTATCCGTCCAACTTATTGTCAACTAAAACGGTTTTTGAGGAAGTCATTGGTATCAAATTTCAGTACTCTCACTGTTATAGTTTTTTAGATATTCGGTAATCAATATTAGGTTTGTATGGACGGTATCCGTTCCGCTGGTTCTAATGGAACGTATATTGCCTTTGTTACTTTCTGGTATATTGGGATCATTTTGTAAAATTTCATCAAAATTGGCCCAGCCTTTTTGGAGTCTATACGTAACATACATACATACATACATACATACATACATACATACATACATACGTACGTACGTACATACATACAGACATACATACACATACAAACATATATACATACATACACATATATACACACATACATACATACATACATACATACATACATACATACATACATACTTACATACATACATCATATTTGTATACATAGAAATTAGATATAAATGTTAAGAATTTTTCAATCTCACTCCTTAAAATTTTATTCAAAATATCGTAACGTGTTAGCAGCAAAAAAGGAATTTAATACAAAATTTCCTAAACAGTTTATTTTTTTAAATGTTGAATTTGTCAAAAATAATTATTTAAAAAAAAATGTTTTTTAATGAGACAAGAAATTTATTTAAAATTTTCTTTTTTTAATTTAAAAAGACATTCGTTTTATTTTATTTCTGGGAACCTTTTGAGAATTTCAAGAAGATAATTTATTTATTCTCTTCCTAAAAGAAGAGTTTATATTCCTTCATAAAAGAAATTTTCGAATAATTGTTATGAAATAATTTTCCTAAACAAAAAAAACCTAAAAGAGTGGAAAATAATCCCTAAAAGGTTGATCATTTAAATGTTCATTCACGCAGTTTTATACCAAAATTTTGAATTAACAAAATATTTTTCAGGTTCTTAGGAGAAATCACAAAGAAAAAAAGATAATAAATTCTTTACAAAAACAAATGCAAATTAAACTTAAATTTGTATACAAAAATACACAGATAAATAAGAAGAGGAAGAAATGAACATAAAAGGCTTTTAAACACAAATACAAGATATGGATGATGTTTAATTTGTATTAAACCTTAGATGGATGGTTTTAGTTTGGTTTGGTTATTTGTTATTGTTTAGTGAATTTTGTTAATCGAGTTAGTGATAAACATAAAACAACATTCAACTCAAATATTTAACATTTTTAAATTAATATAATTTTGTAAAAAGAATAATTCTCAAACTACCCGATTTAATATCCAATTTAGAGTTTTGTGCCTCTGATGCTGCCGTTTGAAAATATCCGTAAGACTAGAACTATTGGTTAAATTTGTATTGTTATCCGTATTATTAATCCCATTATTGGTTATATTTGCTAATTCTGCGATATCTGAGGGTATAGTATTATTGGCGGAACATGATACAGTTTCATATATGTGATTGGGTGGTGTATCCGAAGATTCTCGAGCAGCTAATGGGGCACGTGAGGCTAAGGGAACAGCACTTGAGAGAGTACTTGCTAAGGTGGCATACCCATTAAACCAGGCACCACTGTTTTAGAGGTATCAAAAACATCGTTGTGTGCATCCAATTCTCTTAGCCAATTATCATCATCATCGTCCAGGGGTTGCAGATTTACAGTAGTAGTTGTTGTGTTAAGACCTGAACAATAGATAATAGATATGATATTCATTATAATCTATATAGAGAGCAAAAATATTTACCAGTACTAGTGGTCTGTATACTGGAGGTTGCAGTTATGTTTATATCGTTTGCTTTAGTAGTTTTACTGCGCGAACGTCCCGGTTCGGGAGGAGGTAAAGTCTACAAGAAATATTTAAATAAAACAATTATAAGCAAAATATTTTAAAAATGTCGAAATCATTTTAAAACCCAACCGGAAAATTAGTAAATGAATCCCCAAATGGATCATCAGTACCACCAGCTCCTCCAGCAGAAGTTTTTGAGGTGTTTTGTTGTGAATGAGAATCATTAGGTGTAATACGTTCCATTTGTGTAATACCTCTTTGTAAAGAACTAAGTTCTTGTTCTAAATCCACTAAATCAGCTACCGATTCGGGAGAAATCTTTAAAATCAATTAAACATTAAATATATATCATTTATAGTATGCAGCTAAACACTTTCTATACCTCTTTTGAAGCTCCCTTAGAATCTAAATTAACACCCAAGCGACTGGCATTTGGTGTATTTGTTGAACTACTAACCATAGTATTTAACATACTCAAAGTAGCTGCTGATGTATTAGAACCTCCCAAGCCCGATAGATCATTTTGTCCTCCCGTGCCAGCCGCAGCACTTTTCAATGATGACAATGAAGACAATTGATGCTGTGCATCATGGTGATGTAATGATTTTGATTGTATTTGTTGTCTTGCCAATTCAATTTCCTTCTTCTTTAATTCGAAGACAACTTGAAATAGATCACGCATAGCCAACACTACTTGTGATGCAGCCTTGTCAGTTTTAATGCCAAAAAATCGATGTCCACTATCAGGTGAACCAAATATATAACCAAATGCTCGTGAATCAGTCATATCTTGAGCTATAAATGAGATCTTATGGACAGGATGATGATATAAAGAATCACCAGTTTTTTCATCGCGCAAACGTAGACCATCGATGGTGACATGTATTGTGATGCGTTGTTTATGTTCGCCAGCAGCACGTATGGCCATTTTTAAATCTGTAAGGCCTCTTGACACATGCGATCGCCACGTGCCTCACCCACCTCCAAGATGCCAATAAGTTTGGCTTTGAATTGCACGCCATCGCCAAAAAACGCCCCGGATCATTGCGATCTAAAAATGGAAATAAAAATAAAACGAACATTAATGTTTGAACTTAGTTATAATTTGGTTATAGCATCAAGGGATTTGTTTGTTTACTTTTGTAGGGTAAAAAATTAGGGTCTTTCAGAAAAAAAACTTAATCACTAGTGATCAAAATTTTAAAACTATTTCGAAAACACTAACAAACCAAAAACAGTGGACACATTATGAAGCATTATGAGTAATAGAAGTCATTTTTGTAATAATTCTTCTTAGACCTTGTTGTAACAAATAATTGGCTTCTTCTACAGCAACTGCATATCATTTGTCATGACAAGAACTCTTTGGTAAATTTTAATTGCTTTTAGGTCCTTAACATTTCTTCAAGATTTCCTCGAACTCAAAACAATTATTTCGTCATCCATTATGCAGCAAATATATTTTTTAGAAAACATGACTTCAATTTTCGTGCACTAAACTTTAACAGCGTTCTGACGAAGACCTTTTTAGAGTCTGAAAAATAAGCTAACCGGACTGCTTTTATAGCAAATGTGTTGGAAGCTCTTTTGAAAATGCTACACTTTTTTGGCTTTAGAAACATCATGTGGACTATTTTTTTTTTAATTTAATAATTTTAGTACGCACTTTTTTCTGGTCAATCGTTTTAACTCGATTAATAAAATAAAAATTTGTTTGACATTAAAAATAATAACTGAGATGTTCCAAAAACGTAACTTGATCAAAGAATACTTGTGTTAAAATTTTAATGAAAAACGTTTGTTAAGCAATTTTACATCTCACTGCTTACTAAACTAATGGATAATGTAGTTAAGAAGAGTAAAGTATTAGTTATAGGAAGAAAATAGTCAAGAATTATTCAGCTTTTTTATTTTTTCCTCACAATCCCAGTTTTCAAAACATCTTTTTCGTTGGTCATCTGGGCCTTCTACGAAATCGCGTACATCAGACATGGCTTATGCAGAAGTTCTTAACTTCAGACACATATAACTGGCATAGTGAATATAAGGCTAATTGTATTACGGAAGGAATTACTAAAGAACTACTGTTATATAATATTTAGCCTTTAGCTTTTCTACTTCTAAAATATTGCATCAAATTCGTCCCAGAAACTATAAACTATATATTCTAACTTCTAAACTATCCATTCAAACAATATAGTCCAAATATCTAGAACAATTCATATTTAGCCTCTTGAACTACTCAAATAGAATTGACTAAAGAACTTATTCTTAAACTAATTTGAACTTTTCTTCACAAAACAAACACCAAATTATATTAATGACAGCAATAAAAACTAATTGATTACTACAGAAAAACACACAACAGCGAGCTCCAAATCCCTCTAGAGAGAAAAAAGACTGTAAATTAGCAAATTTTAAATAACAAACACAAAAAATATGAAAGAAAAAAGAATAAATTAAAAAAATAAACATTTACATTTTAAATAATTATCCCCAGAGATAGCGGTGGAAGCTGTAGATGAGCCAGCAGCTGTTGTTGTATTATTATCGTTATGATGTTTTCCATGACTGCTACCAAATGTGCTGGCAATCGATAATGTTGAAGAGGCAGATGATAATTTGGATACTAAAGATTTAACCATAATGTTGAAGAAATTGATACTGTTTGACTGACTGGCAGGCAGACAGACTGAGGCACAGCAAGACAAACGACACACTAAGACAGTAGAGGAAAAATAATGTGATTGTTTTCAGTTTTGGCTGTTAGCTGATGTTGCGTTATTGTCTTTTTTTATAGTTTTTTATGGTTTATTTTTAATGAAACAGCAATTGCGGCAATTGAATTAAACAATCATAATGAAACTATAGCAGATATATACATATATAGATACAGGAAAAAACACACAGAATAACAATAAAGACATTAAATTATAACAATTGGCCACCGCTGCTCTTAAAATTCCAATACAAATTTATATTTTTGTAATCTCAAAGTTTGCTGGAGTTTGGGAAGCTATTCGTTGTTATAATTAGCAAATTTTTTGGGTGTTGCGTCGTATCCAAAACCCATAATGGCCACTAGTACATTGAAATTGATTCTAAACAAATCAAGCCCATTTTCATTAATTTGTTTATATCAAAATAATTTTCATTGTTATTTTTTCTCTCATTTTATTTGAATTATTTAAAATTGATTTTGTTTTTTTGTTCAGGCATTTTAAACTAAATATTTTCACTTGTTATTATTGCTATTGTTATTGTAGTTTCATACAGTCAGCCTCCTTCACCGCGTTGTTGCCGTTTTTTTTTTTGTTTAATATTCTCAACACAATAACTGGAATTCTAATTTTATTTTATTTTTTCTATTTGAAATATTTATTTAAAAACTACATTGATTGGTATTTTGCGTTTTCTGTTTGTTTTTATTCTATTTCTATTCGTAATGATCTCAACAGCATTTTTTTGTTAATTAATTTTCACTCTTGTGCTTTCCATCTCTTCATAAACAAATTGTGAGGTTAAATTATTGTTTTCTTTGAAATAATTTCTTTAAACTTTATATTACAAATAATAATTATTTAAAAATATTATTTTATAGCTGCCATTATTTATTTCAATTGTTATAATTATTTTATTTTTCTTTCGTCTGATGTTGTTTGTTGCAAAAACAATTGAAGAGAAATGTTGTGTTTTGTTTTCTTTTTTCTCACAAACTGCATTTTAATATATATAGAGTTGCCATATTAATTATATAAAAACTTGTTAAAGAAAGATGCCATATGAATTAAGTAATTTGAAAACTAAAAAAATCGCTTTTTACTAATACTAAAGAAAAATATTAATATTCGGAATAGATCTAGATCCCTAAGCAATTGAATTCAAATATTATGTTATAATAAAACAAATTAGAAATTGTTTACTGATCTCTCATAGTTTTAAATGTATAGGTACTGAAATTTTTGGTAAACAACAACATCTCTCTCGTTTTGCATTAAATCTTTGATAACAGTATAGGTATCGTTCTTAAAAGTACCTTTCTAATGGTATATAAAACATTATTATCCCACTAAGCGATTAAAAATATTTTTATGATTTTTTTGTTGTTTGTTTTTTGACAAATCTTCAGATATCTCAATAAAGTCACTATTTAATGATATTTTCGTTGATATCAAAACTTAAAGACAACACTTCAAGCTTTCATTTGAAACCCATTTTATATAAAACAATATATGTTATTAATATATTAAGCGATAACAGAGATTTTTATGATTTTGATAATTTTTATGTTTTTTTTTTACAAAATATCAGATATCTGAAAAAAGTTACAATATATTTTCATTTATATCAAATTCAAACTTTCCCTTGATATCCATTTTACTCACTTAACCCAGTAAATACCGAAAATATGGCAGTAGAAAAATTAACAATTTTTAAATTGGGGATGTTTCGATTTTTTATAAATTCGCTAAAAATTTATTGATGATTTAAGAAAAAATGTTTTTTAACCCATTTTTGTCCTTTTCTTAATTTAGTATTTTTTTATAAGTGGACTTAATATAGGTCCACAAATAAAATATGTGTCATATTCTCTTAAAAAATATTAATGCAATAGTCATTTGAATTCGTGAATCCTTTAGCAATTTTTATTAAAGTTGAAACTTTGAAAAAGAATTGATGAAATCCTTTTAAGTTTAAGCTTTATAACTTTTTTTGGTTTATAAAGAAATCTTAACGTAAATACGAGTATTATTAAATTTGTATAAACTTAATACAAAGATCTGCCCATAAGCCCTAGACAATAAAAAAATTGTAAGTTCTTTAATTGCAAAACAGGAATCATCTTTAAATTATCATTAAAAAGTATTTCTGACAGACGGCCCTTATAATAACAGTATGATCATTTTAGTGAACATTTTCAAACATGATTTATACCGAGATTTTGGGTATTGTTGTATGGAAAAGTCAGAATCTTTTTAATTCTTCAAATCATGAACAAGTTCATATACATCATATTGAAATTTCGAAAAATATTATTTTTTGTTTATTCAAAATTTCATATTTTTCATAAATTTTTCACTTAGAGTGAGATTAATAGCTTAAAATCCAACCTAAACTAGGCTTTGTTCCTGTAGTCAAAACTATCTTTTTTATTAACGTTTCCAAGAAAAAAATCAAAAACCCATTAACTCAAACTAAAAGTTCTCAAAAAATCAATTTGAACACACGGCTTAACTATTATCTCTTAATGGGTTAATAATATATGTTTTATATATCATTGAAAAGCTTTTTTTTAACACCTTTCAAATGATGAGACAATAAAAATATCAAAACTTCAGGTATACATTTTCCGAAAACTGTAGGAGAACAATCGTAAATTTTTACTTTGTTATAATTTTTGCATGAAGGGCTTTCACCATTTTGTAACGAAACATTTTTTTCGGTCATAATACCAAAGGGAAATTATTTGATTAAACTTTTAGTAAATTTTTTAATAAAATCTGGAAACCATATACGATACACCCCAAACAAATTTGTTTGTTATTAGTTTTTTTCTTCTTAATTCAAAAGTAAACAAACAAAATGTTCAATTTTAATACAAATAAAAAAATCAATTCAAAATTACTTACATTTACAGGGGCTCGTTTTCTTTCTTAGGGTTTGCATATTTTTGAAAAATTGCTTGACATCCGTGCGCTGCAACGTTAAGCACTTCTTGTGTCGACGATTTTCTAACAAATTAATGAATAAAAAACACAAACACACACAAAAACACGGCAAAAAAATACCGCAGTTAAAAAAAAGAAAAATAAATAAATTTATCAGAGATAAGAAAATGATAGAAGTACAAAATGTAATCGTGTGTAAATAAATATTTTTTTCATAATAAAAGAAAAACAATAACAAAATACCAATTTCTTTAAGTGAAAATAATGAATTAAGGAGTGAGATAGAAAAGTTATTAACATACGTTTTTCAATTTAAACGTATTATTTGGTTATTTTTTTGTTCAAGTTATCTCTGACAAACATGTCAATTATAATGTTAAATGTCAAACAAGTTAATCTTATTGTTAATCTGATTAAAATGCGCAAAAAGGGCGTAATAAAATTATAAAATATTTCGAACAAAACCCAACTTGGTCCTACAAAAAGTTGGCCAAGCATTTAAAGGTCTGAAGTCAACTTATAATAATATTATAGAGTACCGGGAAAACTTTTCCCTTGATAGAGGGCTTGGTTCAGGTAGAATGAATGGTATACGTGATATTACAAAATCCAAAAAAATTGAAAGCATGTTCAATTAAACTCCCAACACAAATGGTAGGAAAGCAGCTCGGTTACCACAGTAGTCCGACTACTTGGTACGAAACATTAAAGTTAATGCTGCTTAAAAAGTTCCTGATATACTAAAAATTTAGAGGCCAAAACCTGTGCACGGAAATTATAGTCAAGTTGTCTAAAACAATATTCTTGCTGCATAATGGGAGACGAAACGTTTGTTCTGGGAGATTTTTTGCAATTTCCTGATCAAAAATTTTATGCTGCTGGGGCTCGGGGAATGTTTAGGACCCAAAAGCTGTCAAAATTTGCAAAGAAATACTAGGAATGGCAAGCAACATGCTGTTGCACTAAAAGAAATCAATCACTTGTTAGAACGGGCTCTTATATAAAAATTTGCATCAAAGAATGTTTACAAAGAAGGCTGCTTCCATTCATAATAATACATAATGTGTTTTAGGACTGACTCTATAGTTAATAAGCCCTTAAGTGCTTTTTGAACTAAGAGAGGCTAATCCTCCAAACTGTCCGGAGCTAAGGCCAATGGTTTTTGTTTAAATCGAATTCAAGAGCACAACAAGTATGAATGCTACACTCTCCACCACAAATGCTTGTGAAGTAAATGCGTTATGTTTCGTACATACCCACATAATCATACAATATAAAAAGTTTTTCTTGAATGTAACACTTAATGAGTCATTAAAATTAGATATATTTTTTAAGCTATAACTTTTGTTCTACTGAACCGATTTTGATAGTATTTGCAATGTTAATAAAGTACATTTGTCGATTTATTATTGGCAAATTTACGAAAGTTCTTCGCTTGAAATTATAGGTTGTCTCAGATATCAGTCTATATCTTTTAATATACTAAACCGATTTTTGCTACTTTTAAATAGAAAACTTCTTAACACAATAACAAATATTCTGGGCAAATTTCAGTGGGCTCTGACAATTATTGTGGGTGTGAACGTGTCAAAAACAGAACATAGCTAATTGGACTCAGATTTTGATTTGATGCAAGAATATATATACATTATGGATTCCTACATGATTACTTCTTAGCGTTACACACTGAATGACAAGGTTAATATCGCTTGTAGAGGTGGCTGTACTACCAGTTCAAGCAAAGTGACAGAAACCACTATAAAAACGTTAATGGAATTGTTTCCGAAAAAAGTTCCAAATTACATCACTAAACTATAAAAATGTAATAATAATTTCCATCAACTGAAGTTTAGAGGTTTCGTATATCTTAACATGCAAGTTAAGAATTTTTTATCTCACTCCTTGTTATGAATTATTAGTGTGCTCGCAAATATTTTCACCATAAATTTGTTTTTTTTTTTTTTTGCAATAAACTTACGTTTTGTTTACTTTTTTATTATTACAGTTACTTTTGTTTTTGTTTTATTCTGTCAGATGTTGTTTTTGTTTTTTTTTTAAATCTGCTGAGAGTGAGAAGGGTTTTTGCCGAAAGTCTCTGAGAATTTTGTTTGTAAGGGGGTGGTTAGATGTAACGGCGTTTTTTGTTGTTGTTTTTTGACAAGTGGGAGTGGGGTGTAAAAACACACAAACAAAACAACACAAATTATAACACTGCGCGTCGATGTGACAGAAAAAAATCGTAACAATAAAAAAACACTCTGACAATTTAATTCACCGGCTTCTTCTACACTCACGCACACACATCAGCACAAACATAAAAAATAAGCTAAACTGAACTGAACCGAATGAACGAATACACAGCAACTTTTATCGATTTTTCACTTGAATGAAAAATTACGTCTGAAGCAAATCAATTGAATCAATTTTTTTCTATGTCGTGAATTTTTTTACTAGAATTTCCGATTATTTAACTATTTTCTTCAAAGGTTTTGTTAAAAGAACAAAAATTTATGCAAAAATTCACATTTTTAAATTTTATTTTTTTAAATTTCTGAAGTTTCAAAAAAAGGTTTTCTTTAATTTTATTTTATTGCATTTTTTCACATTTTATTTATTAAATAACTTTTTTCTTTTGCAATATAAATTTAATTTAATTATTTTTTTTCTTCTCAGGTTTTATTAAAAAATTTACACTTTTTTCTGTATAACATGAAATTTATAAAATTTCTTTTACTTGTTTAATATTTATTTTGTAAATTATTTTCTTTTTTCTATTTTCTTATGTAAATTAACACTAATTTGGTTTTATTAATTTATGGGAATTATTTTAGCTAATTCATTGCTTTTCTTTAGTTTTTTGTAAAAGGGTTTTTTTGATATTCAATAAATTTTTGTAAAAAAAATTTAGAAAAAAATTTTCTTTAATAAGTCCTCCGCCCTTAACGCTTTGAAAATCATTGAAAATTCGATTATGGCAAAGGATTTCTATTTGATGTCCTTTGACAGTTTAAACGTACATTTTGACAGTTATTTTTTAGTTCATAGAGAGTGAGAAATTGTAAACGGAAATTATTGAGATGCCATATCGTTGTAAGAGAAATTCTAAGTCTGGTCAATTGTAAAGATGTTTAGGGTTTGCCGTTTTTAAATTAATTATTATTCATATTTATAAACTTTTATTTATAAGGAAATTGAATATAAGAAGTCAGATTAAAAAGTTCTTAACATATGTTTTTAAAAACGAAACGACTTAACTTAAAGTTTAAAATTTTTATTTAATAAATAGCAGTTTATTGTTCTTTTACCACTCAACAAACTTGTTTACCCATAATGACAGGATGTCAAGTCAGGTCAACAATAAAAGGATACATTATTAATTCTTGTGTGTGGAAGCAGCCTTTTTTGTAAACATTCTTTAATGTAAGAAGAATCTTTTTGGGAAATTTTGACTGCTTCTAAGTCCCAACATTTTCCTCAACTATCCTTTGAGCACCAGCAACATAAAATGTTGGTCATGAAGTTGTAAAAAACTGCCAGAATATACGTTTCGTCATCCACTATGCAGCAAGAATTTTTTAGAAACCATGACTTTAATTTCCATGTTCTCTCATGGCTTCTTAATTTTTAGCAAGCGTTCCTAGAAGAAGTTTTTGAGTTCAGTATGTTTTTAAACTCTTTTGGGAATGCTTTCTATTTCTTGGCTTTAGATACATTATGTGAACCATTCCTTCTACCTTAATCAGGTTTTCTAGAAGACCCAAATATTATGAAAAAGGTTTCAATTTAAAAATGTTGAAATATTAGACATGAAAAAGAAAATTTTTTATATCATTATTTTTTTCAAGTCTCATATATTTTATCTATGATGGTTGGAGAGTATAAAATGAGCTACGAGAGATACCCATCATTGGATGGGTACATAAAATTATGTTAAATTATTTAACTTTAAGATAATTAATTATTTAAGTTTCATTTGATATTTTTAAAGTATTCAAATAACTTCTTTAAATACCTTAACAGTTCTGTTAGAAATCCGTTTCAAGTCTGGCAACACCATTATTGTAACAAAAAACTGTTCTCATTTATATGAAATGCAGGCGGTGATGTTAACGGCACTTGAAAAAGCGACATTTTTATATGTTCATTTGACTTTTATACGCCAATAAGTTTATTATTATTTTCTGTTTTTGATATTTATTGTTTAAACTGTATTTGTATTTATTGTAATAAATAGCAAAATTTAATATTATTTATTAAAATTAAAAAAAAAAAACAGTTAAAACAAAATCGCTTAAATTACCGGCAAAATATAAGACAATAAGCATTACTGGTTTAGTGTCAAATAAACTCTTCTCTCCCTCTCTCATTTTCAAATAATATATAAATTACATGAATTTAAAGAGATTTTAATATTTTTTTCTGTTTAGTTATAAATTCTAATTTTATAAAAAATTTAATTTTATTGAAAAAAATATAAAATTTATTAAAAATTAACGTTTTCTTATGCACTACAAGCATTTTGCTTGAACTGCGTCATTAGCAACAGCTGTTTTTGTTATTTCTCCTTCTTTGTGTTGGTTTTAACTTCTCTGAGCATCACCTTTGTGAATGTTGATGTTGTTGTTGTACTAGTAGTAGTTGTTGGAGAAATAAACATGTTTTACAATCATTTTGTGTAGAGTATTTTATACTTTTCATCAGTCTTCTTTCTATACTTGTTCCGTGGAGTCGCAAAAATTCCGATAGTGAGAAAAACGAAAAAGCAACAACAAGAGCAATATCAGTGTGAAAAATTAAAAAACAACAACTACCGCATTAAAAAAAAAAGAGTTTATAGTTTTTTTCCTTGCATCACCCAACTTGCATATCAGAAAAAGAGTGTTAAGAAAAAAGGTGTGTGAAAATAAAGAAATCGACAAAAATATATTTAATAAATGATTTTTATACAAAAGTGATCATTAAGTGATTGAAATTTAAAAAAAATTTTATTTCAAATAGAAAAGAACCCCCACAAATACCAACTGGAATTTTTAGTTCTTTTCGAAGTGAGTGAGTGTATGTGTTTGTTTTAAGAAAAAACATTTTTTTTTTCAATTTGTTAAAAGAAACAAGTGTATTTTGTTTTATTAATCAAAAAGAAAATAAAATATTGAAAAATTTATTTAAGTTATTTAAATTTTATTGATTTCATATTTTTTATTAAAAAATTTTCAGTTTTTGATAAAATTTTCTAAAATTTTTTACTCATTCAACTTCTTTTTTTCTACTCTTTCAATTGTGTTTTTATGTGTGTTTGTGTTGTATATTTTTTTTCAAATTCAAAAGCAGAAAACCAGTCTCGCGGCTGTTAACATCTCGACTAAAACCAACAACAACAACAAAAGCAAAAGCAAGGATTAATAAATAAAGCAACAACAAAATAAAAGAAAAAAAATAAGAAACATAATAACAAAAAAAGAAAACAAAGAAAAAGATCTCTGAGACAAAACAGCTCCAAAAAGTGAAGAAAAAAATCAACAGGAGAGTTAAAATACTACTACAGCAAAAACAACAACAATAATAACCAAAAAAAAAAGAACAACAAGAGCATTTTAAGTAAATAAAAAAACCAAAACAAAACCTTAAGCGAATTAAGAGTAAAAAAAACAAGGCAAATTCAAAACAAAAATTACTGTTCTTTTTTGTTTTATACCAACAAAAAACAAAATTTGCGTTATTTAAAATCTTTTCTTTTTGTGTTTATTGAAAAATTTAACAATAAAATCGATTTATTTTAATTTAATTATAATAAATTAGAAAAGAGAAACATTTCAATTCTTTTAAAGAAATTTCAAATTCCAACAAAATGAATAAAACTTGTGCTCGCTGCCAAAAGGTGGTTTATCCCATTGAGGAACTTAAATGTCTGGATAAGGTGAGTCTTAAATTATTGTTTTTGTTTTCTTATTCTCTTTTATGTTCTTTAGATTTGTTTTCTTAATTCACCTTGATTTTATATATTAAATCTTTGTTTTTTTGTTATTCTAATCTTTGGAAAGACTTTATCAGTTGTAAAATAACAATAAAAAATACTCAATGGCAAAAGACAAAAGACAACAACAAAAAATGTTATAATTAACGTCAATTTGAAATTCTATTGTTTTCAAGTTTTGTTGAAAAACAAGTGATGCCAGATATTTAGTTTAAAGTGATCTTTACAGAATTTAAACTGTAATTATCAAAATTAAACTTTTATTTCTAAAATAAGCTTTTAACCATTGAGCTTTGCTGCACAAATATTCTACTCCGTCCTAGAAAACAAATCCCAACATGTTTAAAAAAATCCTTAAAGAGGATTTGACCAAATTTAAAGATTTTCGCTGTAATATTTCTTCAAATATTCAATTAATATTATTTCCAGTATAACAATCTCTTGAGATAATTAATCGGGACGAATTTTAAAACTGGTAAATGGTTCCCTAAATATTCCATAATTAAAATTTGTTCTCTAACCAGTAAAACAGTTCCTTCAGAAATTAGTTGGGAACAAATTTAAAACTCTCATTATATAACTCTTAAGATAGTTCTTTAGATATTCGATAATCTATATTATATGGGTGTTTGTATGGGGGTACATCTCCCTTGGTTATTATTTGATGTTATTTGTTCAGTTTTACCTTTAATGTCAATTAAATATTAATTTAAGAAAATGAAATCAGGATAATGAAAGTTCACCGACTTTTCATCAATTCAGATTGTTGAGAACAAACCGAAACTCCATTTAAGACATATTTCCCAAACAAGAACTAGAAAGCAGTTATTCACAACTGACTTTTTAGGTTTGTGGACACAAGTTTAAAGCTTTTTCCCAAAATCACAAATTGTATCATCTAATTTGTCCATATCTTTATCCCCGATATTTAAGAATTTTTATTAAATTTAGTTATTTTTCGGTACGTAAATTTTAGCTTAGAAAAATATGTGTCACAATCACTTCTATTATTTTGAACGCAGCTGTATATAAATAAATTATTGGAACAGATAAGAATTTTCAAAATTTTTTATTATTTTATAAATTAAGATTTTTATTCGAAAAAAAATTGATATCATTTTAATAAAAAATATAAAAAATTTATTTCAAAATAATTTAATTCGAAAATATTTTGTAAATATTTATTCGGATTTAAAATTTAAATTTTTTAGTTGGATTTAAATCAAATTTATCTTTAATTTGATTTTTAAAAAATGCATTTTTTTTTAATTAAAAAAAAAAAAAATTTTTTTTTTTTTTTTTTTATTTGGTATTTTGTTTTATTTTAATTATTACAAAATGTTCAACTTTAGATTTTTATAAAAAATATAGATTTATTTAAATTCATAGTTTTTTAATATTTACAAAATTTTTAAAAAATAAAAATTTCGATTATTTTTATATTTTATTATTTTTTTATAAAATATTTATTTTTTTTTAATCTGATTATTTTTAATTTCAAAATTATAGATTTTTCTAATTTAGATTTTTTCAAAAATTATTTACAAATATATTGAATATTGAAAATAAAGGTTTTTCAAAAATCGTTTATTTTCTTTTTTTCCAAAATTTATATTTTTTATACAAAAATTATTTTTTTTTTTAATTTTTATTTTGCTGTTGAAAAAATTAATAATTAATGTTTGCTGGATTTTTGGATGCTTTAAAATTTATTTTATATTTTTTGGTATAAATATAATTTTTAAAAAATTAATTTATTTTAAATTTTATTTTTAATCAAATTTTAAAAATTTAAAAAAAAATCCAAATATTTATTTAGAATTAAATTTCAAAATCATAAAAAAATTAAAAAATATTTTAAAAATTTAAAATGTTAAAAATTATTTTGAATTTTATTTTAACCAAATTTTGTAAAAATTAAAAAAGATAAAATTGATAAATATTAAAAAAAATCTTTTATTACATATATTTTTTTTTTTGCGATAATATTTTTTTATATAAAATTTTAAAATTTAATATTTTAAAGCTTCAAAAGGTTTTTTATCAAAAATTTACTTTAATTTTATTTTTATTTATTTGTAAAAATTCATAAAATTTTAAATAAAAATATATTGATTTTTATTTTTAATCAAATTATTTCATAATTTGAAAAAAAAAAAAAAATTATAAAAGAAAAATATAAAAATCCTTGTTTAAAATTTTATTTTTAACTAAATTTTGTGAAAATTAAATTAAAAAAATATTTTTAATTTGTAAAAAATTTCGCTTAAAAAATATTTTTATATAAAAATATTTCGAAGAAAATTTAGTTTATTTTTTATATTTATATTTTATTTTAATGTTTATTTATAATTTTTTTTTTAAATTTATATTCGTGGAAAAATTTTTATTATTCCAAAATTCAAACAAAGAGACGTTTGGACGTGTTGATGGGTCAATTAAATTCCGTTTATATGAAGATCGTGTAAAAGTGACAGTTAAAAGTTACACGATCTAAACCTTTAAAAGGAAATTACAATTTTCTTCCAAAAATAATACATCAAACACCGGTCCATATTTTTTTTAAATTTTGTGACTTTAAAAGGCTTTGCGCCTCTCCTCTGTCCCTATTGGGAGGGTATTCATATTCTTCTATTCACTTTATCTATTTAAATTAATTTAACTATTTTGACGATTCACTTTAAAATTTCTAGACTTTGTACCGAAAGATTCTCAAAATGAAAGAAAAATTTATTTAAATTGTCTAAATTATTTTTTATAAAAACTTCCTACGCAGATAGAAAAAAAATGCCTCCACAAAATAATTAAATAAAAAAAAACAGAAAAAAAGTATCTTCAATTATAAATAATTTGAAAAAAATAATGTCTACAGTCCACATACACACACACACATTTAAAATTATAAAATGGGTTAACGTCTCTTTAAAAATCAAGTAAGGGAAGGCCAATTAGCAGCGAAAATAGCAAAAAAAACAGAGTCCAAAAAATAGCAAAAATTATGATGCAATCATATACACAAGTGTTCCGATCGAAGAAACGGAATGCAAACCGAATCAACTTTTTCTATATAAAGACACTGAAATTTATTTTACAGGGGGAAAATGTTCAAAACATGGGAAACATTTTTTATTTTTGATATATAAAATAGGATGTGTGTATTTATGTATGTAGTATGTATGTATGTATGTATGTATGTATGTATGTATGTATGTATGTATGTATGAAATGATCCCAATATACCCAAAAGTAACACAGGCTATCAAAAAGTCCGATAGAACCAGGGGGATGAGTTCCCAAGGAACTGTTTTACTGGACAAAACGTAGGATGGATGAGACCAGGTGTAGGGATATTGCCAAATATTGATTTTTGAATATCTAAAGAACTATTACAATGAGAGATCTCAAATTTGGCCCCAAACAACTTTCTCAAGGATCTGTTTAAATATACAAAACGTTGGACGGATAACACCACATGGTGAGGTACCCCGACTAACCAACGACCTAAAAACAATTTTTGGCAAAAGCAGCAATGCCGCAGTAAATAGAAAGAGCTTCATTACATCCTTGATCAGTCGCATTCTTCCCTTATTTTGATCATGTTCCATCCAAATTAGAAGAATGAATTCCATCTTTACCAATAAGGGATTTCCTGTTATAGAGTCTTGTCTAAATAGGCGGGGTGTTGCAATTTCAACTAATTGATTTATCACTGCTCCTGTTGCAAATTGTTCTTATTGTTGCAGGTGCAACTCTAAGACCACTTCCTTTATTTATAGGCTTTTCCCCCGATTTTTTTCTGCCCGTTACAAACATTTGCACAAACGCCTAATACCCCCACCACGCCCACCGTTTCTAGCAACGCAAATCCCATCGACGCAACTTGCAAAATTGCAACGACGTAAATCGAATTTTTTTTAATTCTTAAAAAACGAAGCAAATCGAAACGATGTAGATCTGACGACGAAAGTCGGGGCTTAAGTGTACATTTTTTTCAGAAAATCGTATGAAATCATTTCTGTTCTCTAAATTGTGCCATAATTAGTTCCACTCTGTTTTTAAGTGTAATAAAATGTATTAAATACTTTAGCACAACAACAACAACAACAACAAGAAATAACTATTTATATGTTTATTATTACAATTTTACTTATTTATTTGTTTGTGTATAATAAATGACTGCAATACAATCATATTTAACTAAATACATACCAACACATACACAAACATCTTTTTTTGTTTGTTTGTTTGTTAACTCATAGATACTTAAAATTTTGATAAGATCCAGCCAATATTCGTTTATATATAGAAAACAACTACACAAATAGTTAAGTTTTTTTTTTGCATATATAGTTTTTTTCCACCGATATACAATCAACCACATATAAAGTGTTATATATTGTATAACATGTGATGGGATAAATGGGGGTTTTGTTTTTGTTTTTTTTTTTTTTTTTTGGAGAAGACATGGAATTGTTAGAGGCATATGAAAATAGCATGGCAAAATTCTAGATACAAATATGTAAATTTTTAGGACCAGCAAACATTTTATAAAGAAAGAAGAAAAGTAAAATTTTTAAATGGGATTCATTTTTAGAAATCTGGTTATTTGTAGGACCTTGAAAGGATTCTGTTGTAGGAAATCATAAAATTTTAAATAAATTTTAAAAGTTTAGATCCTGAAAAGGGAATGGAAATCATCTTAAAATTGTAGATATTTTATACAGATCTGTAGCTGTTCCAAGGCCTGTTTTTTCAATCACTAATTGAACTCAAAAACCAGGAAACGTACAGTAAATGAAAGGAAATCTTAAATTTTAAAATAAATTTTAAAAGTTTAGGTCCTTAAAGGGACCATAAATCATCTTAAAATAACAGATATTTTGAACCGATCTGTGGCAAACATAGTGACAACTTCTGAGTATGAAATCTATCTATATCCTGTCCATAGATTCAAGAGCTTCATTATAACGATGTATATATTATGCTACAATATAGCATGGAGATCTTATGTGGTCCTAATTCTGACATGGTTCAATGGAACTATTTACATTTTGTTTATTCTACTCCTTGATTTTCTAGATCACTGATCTGAACGATAATAAAGAATTTCCGGTTTCTGTTATTAGAATTCTTAAGTTTAAATAAACTTTAAAAGTTTATATCTTAAAAAAACATATATTTCATTAAAATAGCTGATATTTTTGAACCGATTTGTAGGAAACTTCTTTCATAATAAGAACATGTTAGAGAAAAACCAGTTTTTGGGATCTAAATCAGATTAAAGCTCGACTGAGTTATAAGCTTTTTAAAAATAACAACTATTAAATCTGAAGTCTTTCAATATTCTGTCATGAGATCTGAGGATTCTGTGGTCTTGAAAGTCACTTGATTCAATAGAACTATCTTTATAAGGAATGAAAATGAAAAATTCGTAACATTCATATGTTAATAAAAACGAAACAAAAAATATAATAGTTTTAATCACAAGTGATGAACCGCACATTTTTAAACTCCTTTCTGGTCCTCTTAAATATCTCTTCAATGGCCTTAGCCCCGTCAGTTTGGAGAATTTGCCTCTCTTAGTACAAATAACACATTATTGTATTTTTACGACTCAAGGGCTTGTTTACTAAAGTGACAAGATGCCAAGTCAGGCCAAAAATAAGTGGGCACATTATGAAGTCTCAGAATAAAAGCAGCCTTTTTTTAACAATCCTTGATGTAAATTTCGAAGCTTATAAAGCTCGTTTTAAAAAAGCTGGTTTCTTTGGAAAATTGTTATTGCATTTGGCTCCTAAAATTTTCCTCAACATTATCAAAGCATCAGCAACCTAAAATTTTTGGCCAGGATGTTGCAAAAATCTGCAAAACATACGTTTCGTCATCCATTATTTCGAAAATTTGACTTCTTTGGCCTCTTTTGCTATATAAAATTCTGGTAGGACCAAGAGGAAAGGTCCCCTCTTTACAAAGCAAATATTGGTTTTCGAATAAGAACTACAACAGCGAGAGCTCCCAAATTGGTCCCAACAACTTTCTCAAGGAATTGTTTTAATGGACAAAACGTTAGACGGGTAGGACCAGGGGAAGAGGTACCCCCCATACAAAGCAAGTATTAATTATCGAATGAACTGTAATAGCGAAAGTCTAAACATTTTGCCTCAATTATGTAAGTGTGAAACACTATCACTTGAAAAAATATGGGACTTTTAGGATCAGGGGGAGAGGTTTCCTCCACACAAAGCAAATTTATTTAAATCGTTTGATAACACAACACGAACGTTTGCTTAGGGCCAGCAACGTCCTTAAAACTAGTTTTGGCGAAACGAAGTTTGCCGGGTCTACTAACATGATTAACAATATATTTTATATGTTTGACAGTTATTATGTTTAAAATAACTGACATATTTTGAAAAGGTAGCGCGATCCAAAAAATCAACTAATATTTGGGTTAAAAGTTTCAATGAAAAACGTGTGTTAAGAATTTTTCAATCTCACTCCTCATATTTTATTATCATCAAGAGAATTTTGTCGGCTTCAAAAATTCCCCTAAAATTATATATTTTAACTAAATTAAAAAAAAAGTTTGCTGGGTTACTGCCCTCTCATCACTGCAGTTAAGTTCTATAAATGTGTAAAATGAGTTCTGTCCATTTTCTGGAATAATTTCAGTCGTAAAGTACTTACTTTGAATATGTATGTGTATGTGTATTTCTCATTGATATATATTTACTTTAGTTAGTAGTTGTTGTAGTTGTTGTCATTGGTGATTTTCATTATTCTTTCTCTTTCTCTCGATATATATAAATCCATACACAAGTATCAAAGTATAGAAGTATCTGAATGTATATATATATATATGTTTACTATATAGAAGTTTGTTTGAGTGGCAACAAACTACTAACACACATTATTCACACACATTTTAAATTTATTTATTCTTAGGTTTTTTCCTACTTTTAACTTTATTCTGTCGTTGCAGTAAATTCCAGGAAATTTAGCAAAAACAAAAAAAAAAATAGGACTCCATACTAGAAAGGAAAATCAATTGAGGAAAATTAAATTAAGAAGAATTTCAGTTACACTTTTTTTTGCGAAAGGGAAATTAAGAAAATTTTAGGAAATATTTTAAGGTTAAAAATTCAACAAAATATGAAAGATCGGAGGATTAAGTATTGGAGTTAGATCTTATTGGACTTTAGCTTAAGATCATAAAACGATAAAAATTTTCTTGGTGAGATAATAGAGCGATCGTTACCAATTTTATGGCTTCTTAATTTTTATTCCAAAATTCTCATCACTGATCTTTGTAGGTAAAAGCAAAATATGAAAGTTTTGCAGAACAAACATGACGATCATGCAATATATATTCACACGTTTTACATACCCGATTTACCGAAATTTTCTCACAATATTACTTTTCACCAAGATTGGAAAATATTCATTTCCCTCAGTACATAAGAAGTAGAGTGCCCACATTTGGGTAAATGAGAAACCAAGTGATCGTGATCGTTGCAAACTAATATGCCGCGATCGTGTTAGACATTCAATATTTTTGGATTTTATCAGACACTTTGTATACAGAAATTGTGGCTCCAAAAAAAATGGTACTACTTGACAAAGAGCCATTGAAATATTTCTTATTAATTTTAAGGCAGCTTGATGTTGATTTTGATCGTCACAGCTTCGGTGACAAGCATTTGCCCGATAATTTATTTCACACACAATAATCATTTATTCTACTAAAATAATAAACAATTTGAATCAAATAATTGATTTCACATTTTTCATATACTAAAAACTTTTTTTCCGATCTCTTTCGATCTTGTTCTCATCCTATTTTAATCGTTTCTATCTTCCAAGCTTTAATTTGGATGAAGTAAACAGGACAAAAAGACTTAATAAATGACTTATTTATTTCATTAGTTGGAAATTTTGTACATACTGATCGCAAGAGGAGAAAAAGAGGGTGTAATTTAAATCCTTGAGAGAAAGAGAGGGAAAGAGAAATAAGATATCATGCTATTCTTTGTATAGTAAGAAGAGATCCAACTTATTTTCTTTGTTTTTAGTAGGGAACTGATATACCCCGGTTGTAAGAGTGCTTATAGCAAGAGAAAACTTAAAAATTAAAGCTCTTGAAAAAATTGAACATTAAATTTAATCTCTACATTAGATGGTTGTTGTTGTTGTTTAAAAATAGATTGAGGGAGAGAAAGCTGAAATGTTTAGGGCAGAGAGAGAGAAAAAAGGGAAGAAAAGCTTTGTTTCCAAATTAAGAGCAAAAAATTTCAGTGTAATGTAGACAGTAATTTTTGTGTTTAAAAAATAATTAGAGAGCACTGTAGAGAGAGAGAGAGAGAGAGAAATTAATTTATTTACAAATTACGAGTAATTAATTAAGAGGTAACGAAGAGAGTAATATTTGCAAAATAACAAGAAGGTAAAGTATAACTCATAACACATTGGGTCAATAGGGTTTACTTTGACACTAATTAATACTTCAATTGGATATAAAGATTGCGAGAGAGGGAAAGAGAGAGAGAAAGAGGAAGATATAACTTAAATTGAACAAAAAAAGATTAAACGGTTTACAAAATAAAATCAATTAATTCCAAGGTAATTTTGTGATTAATATGTAAATTTATGAAGTCATAGAGGGAGAATAATGTAGCATATATTTGTCTATCAATATTTCAGTTGAATGTAGAAAGGAGATAGAAAGAGATTTAAAATTGTAATGAGAGACAGAACGAAGATCAGCTTAAATTGTTAACAAAAATAAAAACCCATTAATTCTAAGAGAAGTACCCGACTTGCATCGTTCCGATTTGAATTGAAAAACTTCTATTTGCGTCGTTGTTAAGGTCCCTTTTACGTTGTATTGAATCCAATTTGCGTCGTTTTGATTTCGATTTTTGCCCTTAGAAACAGAAGAGTAATTAGGTTCGGACGTAAAGTAACCCTTTGCAAAAGGGACAGTGATAAAAGTAAATCAATTAATTTAAATTGTTGCAACTCTACAATCTAAACAAGATACTTAAGCAAGAAATCCGTTATTATT
This sequence comes from Cochliomyia hominivorax, assembly GCA_004302925.2. NCBI lineage: Eukaryota > Metazoa > Arthropoda > Insecta > Diptera > Calliphoridae > Cochliomyia > Cochliomyia hominivorax. The sequence goes on along the minus strand of PYHX02000413.1, from coordinate 19,531,814 downwards.
GGTAAAGATAAAGTCCATTCTTTTCATTTCATGGAACATAATCAAAATAAGCGAAGGAGGTAATAAAATATAAAGCTCTTTATTATTTACTCTGACCTTTAGAAAAATACTCCGACGTAAATCGGAGGCTCTAGTGTAGTTGTGTTTGGTAAATATAACGGTTAAGAGAGGAAGTTTTTTATGTTAAATCATTCCAAGGTAATGCAGAGAGTAATGAGTATATTTACAAAGTTAATCAACATCAATAAGGTGAAATTCGTTCCTTTACGAAAAAAAATGGGTCTCACCCTAATATTAAACTTTATCTGATATATATTTCCCTTTTTCTTGAAAAAGAAAATAATTTTGAAAATAAAACAACTACAACAACTCTTTCTTAGTCATTGACTTTTACTGCTGCAACTTGAGATATGAATTTTATTTTCTTTAACAACAGAAAAAATTAAAAAAGTTTATTTTTTTCTGTGCTGAAACATACAACAAAACGTGACTTTCAAGTGATTTTTTTCATTAGTTTTTATTTTATATATTTTTTGTTGTTGTTAGAAAAAAAATTGCATTTTTTTATTTTGGCGTAATAAATATTTTTAAGTTTTTTCTTTTACGTTACGTTTCTTTTTAAATAAAAACTTGTAAAACTGCTAAATTTAAGTAAAAACAAAAAAAAAAACTGTTGTCCGTTTTAATTTAATTAGTTTATTTTTCTTTATTTTTTATTATTTATATAATTAAAAATATATTTTTGTGATTTTTGTTTTTATTTTTTCCACAGTCCAACCCGTTTTTACGTTATTTAAATGTGTATTTAAACTGCAATTATGTAAAAATATTATTATATTTCGTAAATTATTTTAAAAAGTTGTTTTAAAATCTGCTAAAATAGATTGTAATTGACAAGACTAACAGCTATTTGCAGTTGAGACATTAATTGTGTTTTAGAGGAAACGGCAAACTTTCAGTGTTACCGGGGCCAATAACAATTTCCTGCATACAGCAAAAAAAATATGAAGGAAAAACAACATCGAACATAGTTGATTTGAAATTGATTCAATTTTTTTTCTTTAAGAAATTTTCCATATTTTGTTGAATTTGTGATCAAATAATATTGTATATATCACAATCTTACGTTATTAATATATATAAAATTATGTCATGATCAATTTTCTTTTCAAAATATTCTGTGAAACAATGTTAAATTAACATTTTTGTATCTATGAAGCCAAATCATAACTGAAAAATTTAGTTAAATTATTTCTATTTTAATTAATTTTACACTGATATTTTTTTCTGTGTGTGTGATCTTTGACTTTAATTTTAATAATCGATCATTATGCTTTCGATTTGGCCATTACAAATACACCCACAAGTTCTACATGGGTTTTAAGTTCAAACTTCAAGCCGGCAAGTCAAGCAGAGGTATTCTGTACAAAAAGAGATGAATAAAAAAACAAATAATGCAAATGTATTTGTGTCTTACGCTCTATGAATTGAAATATTTCTCTTATTACACAGAACGAAATTTATATATGATTCTGTTATTAATTTTCTATTTCAAATTTATACCATGCAAAACCACTCAGATTTATTAAAATGATTTCTAGAAAACAGAAATGTTTCTTCCCATTTTATATTCTAGATTTTTTATAACTGTTATTGATTTTTGCAGTGTACATCGATTAGAAAATATAAGACATTGACCAGCTTGAGACTAAATAAAGACTTATTTATTTAATTTATTAAGCCGAGATTTGAATTGATGATCGTGTTATGTCTGTCATGTGAGCCGAACAACTGAATATACTGGTATATTGTTTGGTTATCTCCGATTTAGACTTCTTTGTATTATCTTGCTGGAATATGGAAACTTCATCCACTTGTTCATTCTTAAAATGGAAGAAGATCATCTTCCAGCAAATTCCATATAAATTGTGCTTTTCATTTTTGTTAGAACAAAACAAATTTTAGATTTGCCAACTGCAAAAAAAAAAAAATGCTGCCCAAATCATAACAGTACCATCGCCGAATTTGCGTTTGACATTCGAACATCGTTTGCTATAATAAATCTTATGTATAACATGAATATGAGACTGGATCGCCTTAATTGAAAATGGTAATCTTTCGTCAAAGAAATCAAATTTTTTCACTGCTCTCTGCCCATTTTCTTCTTCCATTTTATGTTTTCATCTCTTGAGCAACGCTTTTAAAAGTCATTGAAAGATTTCGTTTGTTTTTTATTTGTGTAGAATGGAATTTGTTACGGGTTGTTTCTTTTGAAGAAGTGAACTTTGTTAATTTTGTTTTTTTTTTTTTTTTGGAAGGTATTCGAGTCCTTTCTTAAAGAATCTATGCACCACACTTGCAGAACGTATAGTTTTACAATTAATTTCTCTATTCGAAAAATGTTAAACTGATCGAACAGGAAAAGTTCCTTAAACTTTATGAAATTTATCAATTAAATTAGAAAATTTTGCTATAAAATTGAGATTTTTATTAAAACCGTATCATTATTTATATGCAATTTTCACAACTGCATCTATACAAATATTCTACATTAAATAGCACCAAGAAAAAAGAAACAGGAATAAGATAAAATATTGCTGTCTCCAATTAAAAAACGTTCAAGATTATTTTTAGCTGCAACCAACAAAAAGGCAAAAAAAAATTATATGCGTTTATAGGAATATGCACCAGATGAGTACGCAGACTAGAGGAATTAATTTAATTTATATATTTAATTTATTTATATTTTTATTAAAATATTTTCAAACCAATAAGAATGCTATCGAATCTTCTATGTCCACTACCACAAATCCATGTGAAGTAATTACATTATGTTTCGTACATACATACACAAACTCTAAAACATATAAAATATATGCAAAATTTTCTTAAATATTAACACAGAAACACTAAATGAGTCATAAAATTAGTTAAATTTTTTGGTTATAATTTTTTTTCCACTGAACCGATATTGATCACGTTTTGGAATGGTAAATGAGTTACATATATAATACTTTGTATTATGGCGAAATTTTAATATAATTTGTTGATTTGTAATTGTCTATTTTACAAAAAAAATCTTCGCTTGAACTAAGACGTTGCCTTAGATATCGATCTATAATTTTTATTATACTTGAACCGATTTTGCTGATTTTAAATAGGAAACTTTTCAGGAGACTGATGCTAAATTTCATTGAGGTTTATCAATTATTGCGAATGTGATCGTGTCAACAACAGACAAACATACAGATGGACATAACTAAATCGAGTCAGATTTTGATTTGAGGCAATAATATATTTATCCTTCTTAGCGTTGCATATGGAATGATAAAGTTAATATGATGGTGGAGGAAACAAAAATTCGGAATTATGAAGTTGAAATCGAGTTTTTTGGAAAATCTTTTCCAAACCACTAAATCAGGCCGTGTTTTTTTTTTTTTTTTTTTTTGAAATGACAAAAAGGTTTGTCATACCAGATTCATTTTGTTCTCTTTATTTGCACGAGAACACAATAAAATTTCTATATAAAAAATATATATAACCAAGACATTCCTTATTCATTCATATATGTATGTGAATAAATCACATATTTGGTACCAGTTTTAAATAATAACAAATAAAACCCAGTGACACACACACATACACACACACACATACAATTATTAAGAGATCAACATTCCATTTTACAATCTCTTCTTGTATTTATAACATTTGAAATATGTCGATAGCAACTAATTCACCTCAAGCGGTATTTCTATTTCACTTTGTTGTTTTCTTCTCCTTGTCATTTTACACAGAGATTTTTCTATTCTATACAATAGATTCTATCCAATTCTTCCTCTGCCCCTCTCCCATTTCCTAGAAGGGGACGAGGTCTGACAAATGTTGGCAACTGAAAATTTTAATCAAACTTTGATTTTTTTCTTCTTCATCTCCATCTCTTTAACTTCTTCAAATAACAATAGAAATAGTTTTAAATTAAAAATCTCTTGAATTCACAAAAAAAATGAAAAATAAATTCTAATGAAAATAGAAAAAACAGAAATCTTAAGATCTAAGAATATTTGTGATGTAACCGTAGAGAATAAAATTATAATAATAAAAAAAACTTTATTCTATTTAAATTCACCGGAAATACATATCTTAAATAGTGATGTTATGGAGAGAGAGAGAAAAAGAGATCATAAATGTTTTCCACAAAAAAATTTTTTATTGGAGAATTAAAGTCTCTGCTTAGTGTTGTGAAAAATTCGTATAATAAGAATTTGTTAATAATTTGTGCTAAAACAACTTCCTTTCAACTTCAGGTTAACTTGCATTAACCGAGGATCGCATAAGTTAAATTAAGGTTAAGTCACTAATGTGATCGTTTTTTTGGGAATGTAGTCGATATAATGAATTTTGATTAGAGCATTGAAATTGCTTTCACAGAGAGAAAATGATCGTTCTCTTACTGCGAGTATGAAAATAGTAGAATAATTAATCTCACTACGACAAGATCACTAATTCCACTAAAACTTTTCCAACACACGATTATATTATTATGGACAATCTGAAAAAAGATCAGTCTCATAGTCCACTCTTAAGTTATTTAAAGATCGATCTTCATTTAGTTAACACAAGAATAAATCAAACTGTTTTAGAGAATCTGATAAAAAGTTAATTCAAAAACTTAATGCGATCTTCTATTCTGAGAAATTAATAATAAAAAAAATCACATAATTGTAAGGTCGATCTTCGTTAAGTTAACACCAAATCAATTAGATAATAACAATATCGATTATATTGCCTTTCATCATGCATTATGAGAGATCACAAGAATTTAATAACAAGATCGTATCACAGAGTGAGATATAATCAATATTTATATTTGAGGATCTTTGTTTTTTAGCATACGATCACTTTTTGTACAGGATTTAAAAGGACAGTAAATAAGTGAAGTAAGAGGAAATTGTACTCAAGCCTCACTTGTCTGTATTTTTTAGCACAACTGATCTAATGAAATATCATCCGCGATTCCAAAGATCTCTTTTGGTTTTCACTACACTATTAAATCTTGTGCGTAATTTGCAAGAAAGAAAATGAGGATCTGATAATAATTATAGTAATTTCAAAACATTGCGGAGATCATGGCATTATTCTGATCCACGTAATTATTAAGAAAAATTGTAAGTTATTGTCAGGAGGTTAGATCGATTGATCAATACCAAGACTTAAAAGCAAAATGTTAAACGGCCTATGTCTTATTGAATGCTATTTCGTTGGCGATCACTGGTAATAACTTCATACACTTCAGAGAGACTTTCTTAATCGTCGAAGATATTTTTTGGAAATCATGATTGTCATATTAAACGTTAAGATCTGTTTAACAAAGTCAGCCAATAGTTTTTGACATGATCCTTAATCGGTAAAGTGGGCACTTCAGGGAATACCAAATGATCTGATGGTATCAGCTAAAATTGAAAATGTACTTATTACCGTTACCTACAGCATTTTTTCTAAGAGATCTACATAGGAGATATAGGAAATCCGCATGGAATTCAGAAAAAGTGTGGTCAGAGTTCATGCATCGAAAATAAAGTTATTCTCAACTAAAAGAAAATAAAAGTTGAGACTCAACAGAAAAATTGTCTAAGTTTTCGATTGGAGAGTAAAGTATATTCTCTCACAATAAAAAAGGAGTAAATAAAAGTCTGAACCTGAAGCAGAACTTGTCTAGTAGTGTCTTGACTAGACACTACTAGAGACGTAACATATTTTCTATAGTTTCGTTAAGAGTGAAATATATTCTCAACTATAAATAAAAAGACCGTCTTAAACCTAACCCATAGCATGACTAGAGCCTAGAGCAGTGATATCCAACATACACAATTCCTGACTCAAGAGATTAGACACTGCTCTAGACCAGTAATGTCCATCAAGTGAGTGAACATTAGAGAAGCGGCAACAAATTGTATTGAATTAATTTCCGTTCTGCTCAAATTGTGAGAGAGCAACAATCGCTTATAGTGTGTGTGTGTGTGAAGTAAGCTCAATTTGTGGTCTAACCTCTCGAGTCGGGTATGGTGAATTTTGTGCTAGAGTATCAGATACATACTGAACTATAGTTTTGCCTAAACAATTTACTATGTTTTCGATTACAGAGTTATTTTCTATTCTCTCTCAGGGAGAAGCAGAACTACAATTTCGTTTGAAAGTAAAATATTGTCTTGTCTTGAGACCAAAGCATGTACTAGTGATAGAGGGCGTTTTCACATTTATTATCTTGTAGGAATAATAATGAACTTTGGTATCACTGATCTTCTTATAAAGAGAGAGAGAACAGTTATTCGATTACATTTCAATTATCCACATCACCGTTATAAACACACAATTAAAACTTGTTGTGTAATTTATTGTGCGTTTAAATATCAAACAAAAACAACAAATATTTGCATTACTCACGCACTCACTCACTCTTACACATGTATGTACTTACATTCATAACGATCACTCCTTCATTTACACACAAGATCAACTAAACTGACAGACAGACAAACAGTAAATGACAGTAACAAGAACAACATAAATTTTGTCTTTAACTCCAAAATCCATTAATTTTTCATTTTCATCATAATAAATTTGTTTCTTGATAAATGTCCGCATTTTCTTTTGCTTGTTGCTGTTAAATATTCCGTTGACCGATCGACCGAGCGATCGACCTTGAATATAACAACAAGAATCTAAAAAATAATATATATTTTTTTTGCAACAATAACAAGTTTTTCATTTTATTGAAGTTTTATTCAGTTTTTGGTTCCAAAAATAAATCCAGTTTATTTTGTGGGTTTTTTTTTAACAAATTTTTTGCATTCGGAAACAACAAAAAAAAATTTTATTAATTATTTTTTGTTGTTAATTTTGCAATTGATTTTTGGTTTTTTAAAAATTCATTTTAATACCCTCCACCAACACAGGTGGTTATTGAGGGTATATTAATTTTGTCATTCCGTGTGTAACGCTAAGAATCATATAAAAATGCATCATATCAAAATCTGAATCGATTTAGCTATATCCATCTTACCGTCTGTCTGTTGAAATTTGGCTCGAGTATTTCTCAGTGTCCTAAGCTGTTTCCTGTGCATTAACAAATAAGTTATAGACCGATATCTGAGACAAGTTCAAAATTCTGAAAAGAGAACTTTTCTAGTTATTTCAACAGAAAATAATTGGATTTTAAGAAATATGGACTTCATCATTGTACAAAAAAAAAAATCATCAAAATCGGCTCAATAGCAAAAAGAAATTTAGGCTAAAATCTGATAAATTTTGATACACCCCAGACTCTGTGTGTTATATAGTTTGTCAATTTGAAGATATATTCCTGAAATTCCCCATATGTATTTATTTTGATACAACAATAAATCAAAAAAAAACAAACTTAATTGTGCTGGGTCATTATTTGACTTAGCTTCCATATGAGGCCCCTTCCCGGAATATGGTTAATGGCTTGTTAAAATCTTAAATATGAACCATTGTATTGAAATTTGGCGCAGTTGATTTTTAACCATTAAAAATAAATTTTATTAATTTGGTCCATATTTTGTTTTAGCTCCCATTTAAGGCCCTTTCCCGGAAAACTCGTTTGAAAATATAAAACTAATAAATCAAGATCAATTCTATTGACATTCGGTACAATTACTTTTCTAAGTGTCCTGAATATATTATTAATTTAACCAGTGTCGGTTCATATTTTTCTATAGCTCCCAAATATGGCCCCTTCCCGGAAAACTGGTTTGATCTTGTAAAACTAATAAATAAAGAATAAAGGTCTTCAATATCTTATTAGTTTGACCAGTGTCGGTTCATATTTTGCTATGGCTCCCATATATTACCCCATTCCCGGAAAACAGTTTTGAACTTTCCCATTCCTTTTTTCAAATGGTCACTTTCTGGAAAATTGTTTGAGTCTTAAAAGGTTTTTAAATTTGGACCAATTATATCGAAATTCGGACATTCATCTAAATGTTTTTCAATATATGTAACCGATTTTATGGATATAAAATATCTTTAACTCATGCTAATATTAGTGGGGCGTTAAGATTCGGCACAGCCGAATAGAGCATTTAATACTTGTTTTCATTTGTTTTTTATAATTTTGAAATGCTTTGATTGTTTTGGAATGTCTGGTATTTGTTACGCATTATTTCGAAGAACTTGTTTCTTTTAGAGGGAATTTAAATCGAATTTTATTTTTCGAAAAGAATAAAAGTGAATAAAAAATTAATTAATTTTTTGTTGAATTAACAGTAAATTTTCAATGAAATTATTATTGAAATTTCAAATGAAGAGAGAAAGAGTTGAGATAGATTTTTTTTCATGTCCAGATAATGCCGATAATACAAATTGGATTCTAATACGGGAAAGTTTAATTTTTCTTTTAACGAAAAAACTATTTAATAAACATATGAATAATCTTCTCTAGAGTTTAAACTACATTGTTGACCAGAGGCTAAACATTCATCTGGACTTAAGTGTTAATATTAATCTGCAATGGATCAAATTGAGGGGAGAGCAGTGATTGAATTGTCGTGCCTAAAATCTATGAGTGTAACTCTCTTTACACTCAGGGAATAAGAAAACTTTGTTTTCGATTAGAGAGTTAACTACAATATCCTCTCCTAAAAAAGTTATAATCTCTTTTGTATACTACAATTTGGAGACTAGAGGCAGTGTTGCCAATTGTTCTCTAATGTTTATCGTTAATTTAGCGGATTCTGGCATTCAAAAAAAACGCTTAAATCCGCAATTACCTCAGATTCGATTTTATTGAATTGGACTTATTATCCAATCACCTTCTTATAGGTGCAATAATAATAATGCTATACTCTTCTATCGGTATATTAAATTTCCAATTAATCCCACCGATCCAAAATTATAGATTTATTTCTATCGAATGGTATAAACATGTTGCATGCAACGGTGTTGTATATTTTTTCTATTCTACTACTTATTTGTACAAAATTTTATCGCCTTAGAAGCTTCACAAATCGCTAGAATTTTCGCTAATCTAAGGACTAAATATTGGTCACTTGAAAATCGCCAGATTTTGCGAAAAAATTCTCCAAATTGGCAACACTGACTAGAGATGAAACTATATACTTCATTAGAGACAATACCAGATGATAAGTAAGACTCTCGCCTAAAGCTAAACTTTAGTTTTGATTAAATAGAGCAAACTATATTCCCTCTCAGTGAGACATAACTGTTATCTTATCTGGGAACTAAAATTACAATAAGAATTGGAAATTGACTTAAATTGTGTTCTCACCTATAAGTAATAGTTTTGACTTAAAACTAAATTCTAGTATTAACTAGAGACTTGAGTTTCGGATAGATTCTAAACTATGGACTTGTCCAAACAATTAACAATGTTTTCCATTGAAACAGAACTATAAACTCGTCTAAATATATGCTTGACTAGAGACTTAAAACCAAATATAACCCAACTAAAGATTTAAATACAATTTAGACTAGAAACTATAAAGGGACGAATCCAGATCTTCGACTATGTATTATATTAGACACTAAACTACATTCTCTATTAAGAGCTAATTAGGAGTTAATCTTTGATATGTCAAAGTGACTATATTCTCCATCAGATACTACAAAAAAAATTTTGGTTCTAAAGTAATTTATTCATTACCAAGTCTACATCGCTCAAATGCAAGACGATTTGAGCCCGAAACATTCCACCCAGTATATTTCAAATAGTTTTTGATCAAGATTGTTATATGTAATCGAGTTTAATTAATTTTGATACAGGTACTATGAATCGCTTGACATGATTCTAAAAGCTCATAAAGCACTGTGCAGCCGAATTCGTATATCCATAGAATTCGGTTGTACAGATTTTCACTCGAAAATAAATCTGTTGCTTCTAAACTGCTAAACCGATTTCAATATAGTTACACGTAGTGATATTAAAACTGTAATCGATTTAAAGTTCTAAGTTTGGACAATGTGGATTCATAGGAGGCCAATCTTTAGGGTACAAAAATTTAACAGATTTTTTTTTGTTTTAAATTCAGATTTTGTAGGGATAACGAATGCAGACCCCTAAGCTGTTGGACAATTTCAATACAATTTCGCACAGTGTTTAAGGAAGTAAAAGTGATTTTATGTTTCAAGTTAGGACTTTGTGAAGCTGACGTAGACCAATTCATAGGACATAAAAT
>PYHX02000413.1:19403117-19521497 GCA_004302925.2 Cochliomyia hominivorax | reverse complement strand
TGTAGCAACAAGGTGTGGTTTGGTAGTGGCATAAAATTAGAAAGGATTGATAAAACAATTGTGGCAATTTGAAGTTTAACTTAACTTAGATTAAATTGCAAATGTTACAAAAATATTTTTGTATTATCAGACCAAACACCAAACAAAAGGAGAAAGAGAGAATGTGTGTGAGAGAGAAGAGAGATTTCAAAACTGTTTTGAAATATTTGTCAACAAAAATGTCGCATAACAATTTTGTGATTCGCAACAAGTTCCAGTACAAGAATAATAATTGGCATTTTACACGAAAAATAAAACCGGCTTTTAAGAACAACAAACATGTTGAAGAATTTATTTGATGCAACATTTGAAGCAAAATCTTAAAGCAGGGAGAGAAAGAGAGGTAGAGAACACACCTCAAGGTTTCTTTGATCAGCAGTGTTGACAATTTGAAGAATTTTCCGCTAAAATCTGGCGATTTTGAAGTGAAAATTTTTTTTGAGATTCTAGTGATTTGTGAAGCCCCTAAGGCGAAATAAAAATTACAACATTGTAATTCAATTAAATCGTATGGCGGATTTTTAGCGTTTTTGAATGCCAAAATCCGCTAAATTGACAATAATCGTGAAAAATTGGCAACACTGCTGATCAGTATTATTTTAAGTTCGTTTTAAAAATTACGCTTTTTTGTCTTTTCATTTCAAATACTTATAAACTTGGGCCTAAACTCAATAATTATGTTGTAGAAGAAACAGAATTATAATCTTTAGTACATGTGACTTCCAATCAATAAAATCCAAACAAAATTTCACTTTCACATTTTTCAAGTCATAAAAAAGCGCTAAAACAAGACAAAAGAAAAGAAACATAAAAGTTTACTCGTGATGAGCATAAAATTATAATATTTGAAAACTGGTTTCAATTTACAAATATACAAATATTCAAATAAGATCTCCTTCTATAGCTTAAAGCAGAAAATGGGACTTAACTTCAGTTTTCAGTGTTTTGTTTTTTTTTTTTATTAAAAAGACTTAACAGATTTTTAATTAAAAATTTTGTTTAAGAAAAAAAGACAAAATTTAGAATTTATGATTTTAAGACTTTTATTGGTATAAATTTGTTGGAAAGAAATAAATATTTTAATTCATTTTTGATTACAACAGAATATGGTTAAGGGCAAAAGAAAATTTCTGTTCACATTAGTCACTTTTTTTTTTTAATAATGTGTAACTGTCATTTTAGCAAAAATAATTTAATATCTTGAAAATATTCTTATTATTCGAAAATTTAACAAACGTGACTTTAATTTATTAAAAAGTTTATTTAAGAATCCAAAATAATGAAACAGATGTTTTATGTTCCCCCTTCTAAATAAACGTTTAAAGTTTTTAGCTGGAATTTACAAAAAAAAACTGAAAATCTAAACATTTTTCTTCTCATAAATAAATGCTGAATTAACAAATGAAATGTTTTTTATATTTTTATATATCGTTTTTTTTTTTTAAATTGCTTTTTTTTTGCTCAAATTGAGAGATTGTGTGTGTTTGTGTTGTTTAGAACTATTAAAATTTTATAGAAAATGACTCACTCACTCATTAGCAGCAGCAGAATTAAAAGTCATAAGAAAAACGAAATAAATTGTTTTAAAAGCAAAATCGACAATGAATAAAAACAATATTCGATACCAAAAATAGGAAAGTGATAGAATTGAAATAGAAGAGAATTAAAAGAGTGTATTCACTAACCAATAAATTTGTCTATAGTCAGTGTATAAATTAGTCCATAAAGTGGTATATAGTCCATACTCTAGTTCTTGGTCTGGTGTATACACTAAACAATAAATAAATCATACACTTGTCAGTGATCTCGTATAAAAAGCCAATGAAGTAGTCCATAGTGCATGATGTAAGACACTAACCCATAAACTGGTCTATAGTCTAGTGTATACACTAGCCCATAAACTGGTCTATAGTCTAGTGTATACACTAGCCCATAAACTGGTCTATAGTCTAGTGTATACACTAGCCCATAAACTGGTCTATAGTCTAGTGTATACACTAGCCCTAAACTGGTCTATAGTCTAGTGTATACACTAGCCGCTAAACTGGCTATAGTCTAGTGTATACACTAGCCCCTAAACTGGTCTATAGTCTAGTGGTATACACTAGCCCCTAAACTGGTCTATAGTCTAGTGTATACACTAGCCCCTAAACTGGTCTATAGTCTAGTGTATACACTATTGTATCGGCCCTAGTTTATACACTAAACCCATAAAAACTGGTCTATAGTAGTGTATACAAATTTTATGGTCTATAAACTTGTACTATGGTCTAGTATAACTAGCCATAAACTGGTCTATAGTCTAGTGTATACACTATAAACATAGTCTTGTATTTAGCCACTGGTCTGTCTACTATAAACTAGCCATAAACTGGTCTGTAGTCTAGTATTACATAAACTTGGTCCTGAACACTAGCCCATAAACTGGTCTATAGTCTAGTATATAATAGGATAAGTGTATAACAATAAGTGGATCTAGTGTAAAAGGTGACTAACATTATTCTGGTCTAAAATTTACAAGCCTATATATGGTTAGAGAAATATAAACATAAATTTATGATGATAATAATGAATCTAGTAAAAGATTGATAATTTAGACTTCAGTGCAAATATAATAAAAAAGAACAAATATCTAGACCAAAAATATTATAATATACTTAAATAATATGACTAAACAAATTAGATTTAAATCATACATAATTATAGATAGAATCCAACTATAGATTGAAGTTATTTAAATAAAACTATGAACAAATCTAGATCAAATCTACAGACCAAAGAATAGAACAAAATTTTGACCTTAGAGGATATATTTAAATATTAACCAAACTATACACGAAATACCTCAAACTATAAGCCAAAAGTATATGATACTACACATCAATACATAAAGACACAAATCAGTACAAGTATCAACTACTACAAACGATATATAAAATAAAGATCATATTATGGATCAAAATATAACCAAACTAGAGATCAACTTAGCCCAGAAGATTAATTAAAATACATATCATTGATCATATTATAATACAAATTATGGGGCAAATTATAAATATTATAATTATGAATATAAATCAAACTTCGTTTTGCCGAAAATTGTTGCTTTGTATGGGCGATACCTCCCCTGATCTTTTCTGTCCTATGTTTTATCCAGTAAAAGAGTTGATTAAGAAAATTGTTAGGATCAAATTTGAGAGCTATATCATTAGATATTTTATAATCAATGTTTGCTTTGTGTGGGCGATACCCAACCCCCTGGTTTTATCCGTCCTACATTTTCCCAAGTAAAAAAAGTTCCTTAAGAAGTTGTTGGGACCAAATTTGAGAATTATTGGTGTTATAGTTAATTAGATATTCATATAATCTAATATTTGCTTTGTATGGGGGTACTTATACCCTGGTTCCTGGTCGGATTTTTTATAGTCTATGTTACTTTCGGATATTTTGAGATCGTTCTTTGGAAATTTCATTAAATTTGGTCCAGCCTTTTAAAGCCATACATATATACATACATGCATGCATACATACATACATACATACATACATACATACATACATATATATATATATACATCTATTTATATACATAGATTATAGATCATATTATAGACCAAATAATTGTTAATAATGTGGACTAACTATATATCAACTATAGACTAAAATAGAAAACAATTTTTGGACTTCCTGAAGACCAGAGTTAATAACTAAAATATAGACTAAATTATAGGTCAATTTATAGTGTAATTTATTTAATAAATTATAGTCCAAAAAGTAATTAAAATAAGTCCAGATTTTAGAGCAAAATGTAGACAAAAGTATAAATCAAAATCCCACAATTGATCAACATCTACATAAAAACTATGGACCAAATTAGTTCAAATTAATTTACTTATATAATTATAACCCCAAGTCCAGTCTTAACTATAGATTTCAAAAAAGAAAACTATATATTAAACTACAAACTAGACTACTTTATAGAACATTAACTAGATAACAGGACATGGACTTGCTATATAAAAAGACTTGTTTCAAGTCTCTTACTTAACTTCACAGAACAGAGGAGAACACAAACTAGACGAAAAAAAATACTCAGACAAAACTTGGACTAGTCAATATTCTAAACTATAGATTAGTTTTCTGATCAGATTTTCATCTACATTCTTAATTAAAGTTCAAACTATAATTTAAGAAAAATGAGAGTCTAAATTATAATTCGGTTTACAATTTAAACAAGACTTTATTTTTAGGTTAGAATTCAAACTTGTCTTTTTAAGTATAATTAAAACAAATACTACAATCTAAACTAGAGTTAGGATTGGAATTTAAAATAATAATTTAAACCAGACCAGACTTAAGACTTTGAATTAAGCTTTAGGTAAGTTTAGAATAAATAAACTACTAATCAGGTATAGAAGTATCATGTAAACGTATAAAATTAGTCTGAGTTTTATAGTCAATTTAGCCTAAATTAGCTGTTTCATGATATGAAACGAAAAAAATTATATTATTTTATATTGAAATGGAAATCGGCTTAGGAATATAATTTAAAGTAAAATAATGAGATATCGCTATCTAAAGTTTTATGTTTTTATAATGTACGACTATAATTCTAGTCTTGATTGAAACGTCTAAAAATATTAAAATAAAATCTTGTAATTTCTAAGTTTTAAGAGATCGTCTCAGATATCGGTCTATAACTTTTTTTCACTGCACAAATTTTGCCACTTTTTAATTAAGTTACCTTTTGGGGCAATAAGAAATATTTAATTGTGGATGAAGGCGTGTCAACAAAAGACAACAGTATATAGATAAATCTGTTCAGATTTGATGCATGATGAATATACATACTTTATCGAGTTTTAGTTTTGATTTTAGGGTCAAATTTTAAATAATTTTGATCTTATCTTCACTTAGTAAAAATTAAATTAAATTAAAATTATCATCACTTTAAAATATTTTAATATAAAAATACATTCTTTTAACTGTCTGTTCTACAATTGACACCCAAAATAACGAATTATTTGAACCAGTAATTTAAAATCGTTTAAATAAATTGTTTATTTTGCAATATCTTTTTATAGTCCTCACCAAATATAGTTCTATTTCCATTAAAGCTATAAAAAGTAAATCAAGAAAAATAAAACGAAATAGAAAATTAAATGTTAAGAACAAAATGGAATTATTTGGTTCTGCATGAAGACATGTGACCGACACAGGAGGACAGACGAACAGACTGAAAGATAAACCGATAGAATAAAAATTTACTCAACTCGAAATGTATTAAAGTGTGAGATCAAAGAATTCTGAACAGACTAAAAACAAAGTATGGACAAAAATATTATCGCTGCAAAATGGATGACGAAACGTGTGTTATGAAAGATTTTTAGCAACTTTTATGTTGCTGATGGTTGAGGGAATCTTAAAGAAAAGTTAAGGACCCAAAAGCTGTCAAAATTTTCCACAAAAAACAATATACAATTTCAAACAATTTTCATCAAGGAATGTTTCGCAAAAAGGCTGTTTTCATTCATAAGACTTCATATTGAGTCCACTTATTTTTGGCCTAATTTGACTTCTGTCTCTATGGTAAACAACACCTTGAGGGCATTATGCCACATTATGTATTTGTACCAAGAGGGTCAAATCCTCAAAAAAGTGTTCGAAGAAGCTAAGACAAGTGGAAAGATATTGTCATCTTTTTAAGAAGAATTGAGGAGCACAAAAGAGATGATTACCACTTTTAAGTACACCATTCGACTTAGAATCATTCCCTGAGTCGATTTAAGCGTGTTCGTCTGTCTGTCCGTTTGGCTGCCCATGTAAAGCTTGTTCGCAAAGAAATTTGGCAGTTACTATTATTTGAGCCCAGGGACGATTGGCTTTGATCCTGAAATTCCGAAATATAATATGATTTTAAGCAAAGTCATATATTGAAAAAACGATGTGCCAAATTATATAAGGATGGGCCCATGATTTCTTATAGGTCCCATACAAACACCCTTCCAAATATCAATTTGAAACTCTTTAATCGCACAATTTACTAGGGTATTGTAAAAATATTTAGTCAGTTAAGAGATGAATAAAAGCTAAAGCCTCATTGCGAAATTTAACGAGGGTCGGTCTATAATTTTTTTCTAATTCCCATAAAACTCTACAGAAAAAAAAATCCGTTTAAAACGCATAAAATTCAAATAAATATTAGTTCAATAATAAATGAGGAAGGTAAATTATACGAGGGTCGTTCATAAATTTTTCGTAAAAGACATTTAGAATTAAGAATGTAGTGTAGGGTATTAATAGTCGGGCTTGACGGACTATAACATTTTCACTTGTTTTTTTGTTTGTGTGAAATTATAATAATTAAGTGATTTAGTGATTTCATTGTTCGTTGTTCCGTTGGATTTAAATTTCGAATATTTTAATTATTCATTAACTTTTATATAAATCAAATCGAAACTCCCTAATTATTATTATTTTAACAGTATTTAAACACAAATTAAAATTATTTTATTTATTTTTTTATTTGTTAAAAGTTGGGAATTTGAAATATTTACACAACAAAATATCGTGGGAATTTTTATAACAAAAATTATTAGAAATTGAGGAAAATGAAGAATGAAAAAAATAAATAAATTATTTGAAAATGAATTCAATAGAAATTAAGTTAAACCGCTTTTTTTCAAAATTAAACCACAATTAACACCTGTTATAAGTAAATAACAATTATGTTATAACAATTATGCTATAAAAGATATAACAAATTATAGGAGATAAAAAATTAACAATAAAAATAGAAATAAAACTAAAAAAGACTCAAATACTCTAGAGTGTGAATAGGAAAAATATATATGTAATGAATGACTGAATGACTGAATGATTGAATGACTGACTGACTGACTGAATGATTGCATGATTTGTTAAAGGAATGTTACAACAACAACATGTACATTAATGTAATATTACATGATGAACATATTTGAAAAATGTGTATCAAACAAAAGTAATTTTATTTTTATGCAGTTAAACTACGAGGGAGGTTAAGAAAATTTGTTGAGAAATGTTTACAGTTCTAACACAGAATGAAAAAAGATAGTAAATATAACGAAAAATAGTGTAGAATTGAAGTAAAATAGCTTAAATATCAGCCAACGAAACCTTTATTCATCATAACGAAAATTTTCGTAAATTTTTTGTAAATTCTTTAAATTAACGAAAATTTGTCAATATGATTATTTGAATTTGTTAATAAAAATGGGGTTATTTTGAATAAATATTATTCAATTTGAATAATATATTATTCAAATTGACAAAGATGTAATTTTGAACTTTTCTCGGAATATTTTTATTGAGCTTTCTGTCACTCCATCTCCGTTTAAAATATATCACACTTTTAGAGACCCTTTTTATACTCTTAAAATCTTTTTTAACAAGAGCTGAATATTTCTGTACTTGCCTTAGCTCCGGGCAGTTTAGAGGACTTTCCTTATTTTGGTATAAATACCACTCAAAGGCTTGTTTACCGTAGTCACTGGATGTCAAGTCAGGTCGAAAGTAATTGTATACGTTATGAATGGAAGCAGCCTTTTTTCTAAGCATTCCTTAATGTAAATTTCGTTACTTATAGACTTCGTAGGTCTTGCCATACCAAGACCTTTCTGGAAAATGTCCTCGAGCCTCAGTAAAATGAAATTTTTCACCAGGACTGGAAAAAGGTAATTTTCTTTGACGAAAAAATACTCTAGACGGTGCTGACTTATGCTCATGTTATTGGCCCGTACAATTTCATAAATAATTTCGTCGTTAATAGTGTTATGACTTTGGCAACATTTTCTGAAGTTGGCAAATCTAAAATTTGTTTTTTCCCAACAAATATTGCTGAAAGATGTTCTTCTCGTTCGAATGAAAAAGTGGATAAAGTTTGCATATTCCATCAAAACAATGGTGCGGTACATGTTTCAGAGCAGTCAAAATTGTGGTTTAACAAATGTCTCTGTTGGACTTGTCGATTTCCAGTCCGGACTTAAACCCAATAAAAAATTATTATTAAAATGTTATAGAGACTGATAAAATTAAGCGCTTTTAAGAAAAAAATAACATTAAAACTGGCAATAAACCCCTAAAAGGAAGCCTATGAGAACATACTACAGATTCTATAACAGTTTAAACTTTATTCTATGATCCAAACTAGAAATTAGTCTTATGACAAGATTATAGACTAAATTAAATGACTGTAATTTAAAGGAAAAAATAGAATATTTTGTAGAAGAAACTGCTAACGAAAACTTTGATTAATACTGAAACTAAATTAAAGACTATAGATTATGCTACGGTCCATGGCCCACATTACTGACTAGACTTCTAAGAAAAATACGGAACAGATTTCTTACAAAAAGTGAGTACTTTGTTAAACGTTATATCGACTTTTGAAGTCTAGAATATACTACAGATTACATAACAGTTTAGACTTCATTCTCTGGCCCAAAAAAACTATCTGATCAGATTGGGTACAATATATAAGTACTTTAAACTCGGTTATTTCAACTGGTCTAGAGGAAAGACCATAAACTAGAATCCATATTAAATTATATAACAGTTTCGACTTAATTCTGTGATCTTAACTTGAAACTATACTCCTTGAATAGCATTTTGTAACAACCCTCGTTTTTTACATCCACATTCACAGAAACATGATGAATTTATTTATTTCAAATAAATAGTTTTTTTCTGAAAAAAAGTCATTCATATTTCTCACACATTAAACAAATGTATTTCATTCATACATACATTCATTCATTAATTCATTCACTCATTCATTTAAATGATGTATTTTTTATGTTCTCATCATGTAAAAGTTAATATAAACATAACCTATAATTATTATCAAGTACAACAACAACAACAATTATAATAATCTGTATCTAATCATCAATCACCAACACTAAAACATGAATTACAACATAAATTACATTTATATTTACACACACAAATAATCATATGAAATAAACTAAAATAGTAATTTAAACTAAAACTAAACATAATTATGATGAAACTTCTTTAACTTCATTAACTAAACGAAAAAGAAAAACGTTTAAGGAATTTCAAATGAAAGAGAAAATTACACGAGTGAAATGTTTAAACGGAAAGAAAGAAAAAGAAAAATAAAAAAAGATCATAAAAAGAATACAGAAATGTTTCAAGTGAATTTAAACAATCAAAAAGAATGTAAAATCAAAAAAGAAATACACTAGAGCCTCGACTTGCTGGATTAACCGTTGTTGGTTTCGGAAACAAAAGAATTTTTGGAAAGTTGGAGTAAATAGAGAGAGCTTTATTATACCCTTCACCTGACTAGGTCAGAAGGGTATTTAGGGTAATTAGAACCCCCCCTCCCAAAGTATATATAATCTGGATCGTAATGAAAAAAACAAAAAAAAAACAATTGATTGAGCCATGTCCATCCGTAAGTCCGTGTGTCGATTGTAATCAAATTATGAAGCCGACCTATCGTGAAAATATATGAAATGCTTTCAAGAATTTTGCTATTGAAATCCTGGGAAATTGGTTAATAAATGTCGGAATATTAGCAAAAATCTGAAGGTGCCCCAAACTTTTTTCCGGGTTTTTGCTATTTTTTGAAAAATCTCAAAGAGTTGAAGACTTATTTTTTCACAGTTAGATTTCAATTAATTTAGCGGTTTTATGTGCTGAAGACATGAAATAAATCGGACCATTACTTCCTGAGTTATAGCCATAAACATATTTTCCGATATTTTGAACCCCTTATAAGACTTATGGATTCGGTTATGACACTGTTTGATTAAAATTTTTTCGCCCGAATTTCATCTTTCCCATTTTTTTAAATCGGTCCATAAACCACCGATATATTATCAATTCTTTCTTTACAAATTTAGTCCCATGTGGTTGTTGTTGTTTATAACTATAGAAAAACAACAACAACAATTAAAATATAGTTTTTGAGATTTTGGCCATTCTAATGGATTAAAAATATTTTTATAGATTTTTTCATTTGAAGACATAAACTCGATTGGGCCATTAATATCAAAGATATGAGCGAAAACTTATTCTGACGCTCCTGGGGCAGCTAAGGATTTAGTTGTCTCTCAGAAAAATTACTAATATTTTCAAATCGTTTCATAAATAGCCGAGATATTAACAATTCTTTATTTTTCTTGTGGTTGTTGTTGTAAGGCAAAATAATGTTTTCAACTTTTTGAACGTTCTATTTAAGCTAAAACTGTACCAGCAGATCGGAAATAATTAGGAGAATTTTAGAGTTGAAACCATCACAGTAATAAGTCCATTTTTTCTCCGAGTTTCGATATTTTGAACCTCCTATGGGATATATGGCCAAAATTTTGATGCAGAAATATGGCTAATTTCTTTTCTTAATTTTCGGAAATCGGCCAATAATTTGCCGAGTTATTATAAACTTTTTTTAAATTTATACCAGTATTGTTTTAGTGAAAGCGAAACTATTCGTGATCTGAATAAAATTTTGCATGCATATTGAGTGCTCTAGATAATCTATTTTGACTCATCAAAAGGCTCTAGTAATGAGTGACATTTTCTCCTTCCACAATTGATGACATTATGAAAGTCCGCAAAGGTTAAAGGTGTAAAAAATTCGGCACAGCTATGTAACCAAATTGAAAGAAGGGATTCAATCTTAACCAATAATCGATTTCTTGCTTTCACTGTCTCTATTCAAATTCTTGTTGTAGGTCCTAGTCCAAAAAATTTTTATCTATATTAACAGCCTTTTTCCCCCATTTAAAAAGTTTTATTACATTTAATTTTTGCTCCAAATGTTTTAGTTTTCTTTTACTTTCACTCATTTCTTTACGTCCTTAATGTACTTTGGCGGAAATCTTAACGTACAGGTGACGACTAGTACTATCAGTGATGATAAAAATGGGAATCCGCAATGCTGCAGTAAAAATTTAAACATTTTTAGCGTCGCTAATCAAAAAACAACGCAAGTCGAAATTACAACCGAAGCAAATCGAATTTCGGAATGATGCAAGTCGGGGCTCTAGTGTAAAGAGAAAATAGAAATGAGTAGAATTTGCATAGAATAGAAAGGGAAATAAATCCACAAGATAAATATTTATTCTAAACGTAAAAAAATAATGTGGCACAGTGACTCCAGAACGATTTTTCAAGGAAATAATTCTATACACTTTTCAGATTTTTCGTGATTATGTAATTCCGAATTCCAATGTTTCAAAAAAAAAATAATAATCCTGGCATTTTTCGGGACTCATTTATCCAGAATTTTCCGGGAAATCTCGTTAAATATAAATATTTTCAGTTTATTTTATTGTCAAAAATATACAAAACTTACTAGAACTAAACTAGAACTGAATTAAAACTGAACTTGAACTGAATTATAACTGAATTTGAACTGAACTTGAACTGAACTGAACTGAACTAGAACTGAATTAGAACTTTACTTGAACTGAAATAGAACTGAATTAGAACTGAACTTGAACTGAACAAGAACTGAACTAGAACTGAATTAAAACTGAAATAAAACTGAACTTGAACTGAATTATAACTGAATTTAAACTGAACTTGAACTGAACTGAACTAGAACTGAATTAGAACTTTACTTGAACTGAACTAGAACTGAATTAGAACTTTACTTGAACTGAAATAGAACTGAATTAGAACTGAACTTGAACTGAACAAGAACTGAACTAGAACTGAATTAAAACTGAAATAAAACTGAACTTGAATTGAATTATAACTGAATTTAAACTGAACTTGAACTGAACTGAACTAGAACTGAATTAGAACTTTACTTGAACTGAACTAGAACTGAATTAAAACTGAACTTGAACTGAACAAGAGCTGAACTAGAACTGAACTAGAACTGAACTAAAACTGAACTAAAACTGAACTTGAACTGAATTTGAACTGAACTTGAACTGAACTGAATTAGAACTGAATTAGAACTTTACTTGAACTGAACTAGAACTGAATTAGAACTTTACTTGAACTGAACTTGAACTGAACTAGAACTAAATTAGAACTGAACTAGAAATGAACTAGAACTGAATTAGAACTGAACTAGAATCTTATTTTTTTTAAATATTTTTACGACATGAGGTGTCCAACTTTAGGGTAATATGCAACGATTACAAGGTTTAAACTCAAATGGCTGTATGCCATTCATTCCATTAGTGTGTACCTATTACTATAACCACCAGTGTAAATATACATTTGTAGCATGTATTTTACCATTTTATTACGTATTTCTATTTATTATATGAATATCGTGTGTGAAAAGACCTTAAAAGTGCAACATGAGTGTAAACATATAAAAATAACATAACGAGTTGACAATTATTTGTTTTTGCCATTTATGGTGGCAGCTTGTTAAAAATAATAATGATAAATTTTAGAAAAATTGAAAAAAAAAATATTGTAGTTTTCAACATATAAAGAATATTTTCGCAAATTCAGTTGATTGTGCTGATTTTATAAAATTAATTTTGAAAAAAAAGAGAACTGAATTAGAACTGAACTTGAACTGAACTGAACTAGAACTGAATTAGAATTTTACTTGAACTAGAACTGAACTAGAACTGAATTAGAACTGAATTAGAACTGAATTAGAACTGAACTTGAACTGAACTAGAACTAAATTAGAACTGAACTAAAACTGAACTTGAACTGAACACTTAATTTGGTATGAAAATTGTTAAAATAAAATTTCGGTTAAAATGACATAAAATTATATAAATTAATATTAATTTCATTAATATAGAAAATAAAATTCAAAAAAAAAATAATTAAAAATAAATACAAGTGTTTTTTTATTATTATTATTATTATTATTATTATTATTATTATTATTATTATTATTTTTTCTAAATTTATTTCTTTTTTTAGTCTTGAAAGTCTCCACTAAAAATAGCGTCTGAATAAAAAAGTTAGCTTGTGTAAACATGATATTCTCAATTAACTTTTGTTTATTTATTTAGTTTTTGCTTTTTCTATTTCAAACAGGACGTTATTTAGACACTCTCTTTCTCTCTCCCTCTCTCTCTAACTCATAGTTAAATGACAACTTCCACTACAATTAAATTGCAACCCTGTCATTTACAAATTGTTGAGTTAGTGCGTGTTTATTGTTGTTGTTGTTGTTATTATTATTATTACTGTTTATTAACAAAATGCATTTAACTAGACAAATACAGTCAATTACAGTTAAATATACATTTACATGTCAAAAAATTATTAAAACAACATGCAGGCGAGAAAAAAAGAAAACAATAACAGTGATGTCAATTTGAAAGGAAAAAAACCAAACATTAAATTGTATTAATGTAAAAGAGAGACAAAATAGTTATATTTGACTGGATGAAGTCTAGTTTAGCTAAGATTATCCGTCGAGGTATAAACTTTTTCCACAAGTATTTGGTATCCAGAAGAGCGTTAGAACTTCAACATTCACATTTTTTAAAGGAAAAGAAATAGAGAATGTCAGATGATGTCAAAATATATATGATAAACTTTAATTCTGATTTTAAACTTTAAGGATACAAATACCACAAGCCGATTCCGAAAATCCGGGGATTTTTTGGAATTAATAAATTCCAAATACCGGGATTTGAAAAAAGAAAATGAATTAAGTTTATACGAATTCCCGTTCAGAAAAAAAGTTCAGAACAAAAAACGATTTTAACAGAAAATAAATAAATATCACGTTTTTAGGAAAAAATTCCAAACGATTTTCAATTTCAGATTAATATAACTTTTAAGGGACTCATATATTTCTGATAATTACAGGGACTCATATATTTCTGATAATTAGAATTTTATAGGGAATCTGGCATACAAATGTAGAATCTATGTTAAGCTCTGTAACTTAAAAAATGGAAGAACGACAGGAGGTAAAATGTGTTAAAATTGTATTTTGACTTGAATCTCTGAAACTATAAGAGATAACCAATACATTTGATTTTTATAGAGATTTACAAGGGCTAAATATATACGGAAATCCTTTTTTTAATTCACTAATGAATTTATGGTGATTTTCTTAAAAATCACACTTCCATTTTTGAAAGATTCATCGACTACGCCCAAATAAAAGTCTGTACTTATTCAGATAAATTTCAGCATTTGAAATATTATTGAGATAACTAACGGATCTAATGGATTAAAAATTATAGAATTATTTCCCAAAAATGATTTTAAACATAATAACCAACGCGGCCAACTTTGAAGATTCACTGAATATGGCCCTGAACAGGTAGGGCTCTATACTATTCCAAATCAATTCGAACACACTTTAAATCATGTGAAATTTCATAGAGATATCTCTGATGGTTCAAAACATAAATTTAAAGGGTCACAGACTACGGTCCTGATCAGGTAGCAGTCTCTATTAAAAAAAAAAACAATCTGATAAATCTTGAGCTCAAACCAAGTGAAATTTCATCAGGATATCTCTTATGGTTCAAAAGTTACAGCATTGTTTTGAATTAATTTTGACGTACTTTTAAGTCATTACAGCGAGGTGCCAAAATTTAGAGAGCCTCCAACAACAGATCTGACCAGATAGAGATGTTTTCTCTTCTAAATCATCTCGAAAACACTTCAGCTTAAACTATGAGAAATTTCATAACGATATTTCTTAAAGTTACAGGATTATTAAAGAAATTATTTTTGGAAACTTTTAAACATCACTCTACCTGAGGTGACCAAATTTAGAGGGTCATCGACTATGGGTTCTGGCCAGATAAACGTTTCTTCTCTTCCAAATAAATTAAAAAAACACTTCAGCTCTCAACATATTGAATTTTATTATTTTTCTAAGGACTCGGAAAACAAATTACAGAATCATTCTTTAAAACATTGATTCGGTCCCATTGTGCTATATTATTAACTTGTATAACCCATATCTTTATTTTAGTAATTTTCCTATGGACTTTAGCATAAAATTGCATTAATTTTTTTTCCTTATAAAACCCGCTTTTTTCAAAAATTCACATTTTAAATTTCATTTAATTTTTGGGAAAATTTTCCAAAAAAAAAAAAAATTAAAATTGAAAACCCGCATAATTTTTCCCAAAAAAAAAATAATTTTAAATTCAATTTTCTAATAAATTTTATGTTTAACAGAAACATTTAACCCCCAGAAATATTTATTAACTTTAATGTCTTTTTAAAAACAACAAAAACAACAAAGAACAGAGAAAAAACTCAGTCACCAAAAAAGGTCATCAAAAGTCATTTTAGTCTCGACTTGAGAAACGAGCGACAAATGCGTTTTTATACATTTTATTTCCATTTGATTTTTGTTTTTATTGTTGTTGTTTTTTGGTCAATTTAACATAAATTCACTTTAATAATTACGCTCCAATAACTTTTTCAAAATGTTTTCTTGTTTGTAGTTTTCATTGTTAATTTTTTTGATGTAAAACTACATCGATTTGAGTGCAGCGCAATTTTTTATATCAAAAAAAAAAGCGATGATACAGGTGTGTTTTTTATATAAAAAAGTGTTTTGTATTGTTGTTGTTGTTATTTTTTTAAATATAACGTGTATATTTATTTAATTATTGTGTGTTAATTCATCGTTTTTTTATATTGTTTTTGTTAAATATATAAAGACCAAGGTCAAGGTATTCTAGATGGAAAGTAAAAAGAGAGAGAGAGAGAGAGGGGGAGAATGAAATTTGATTGTTTTAAAACAATCATTTCTGAGAAAAATGAATTGTTTGCGATATAAGAATTTTTTTTTAAATTTATGAAATCATCAGATTACATTACATCATTGTAACGTATTTTCATACAAAAATTAAAGGAGACTTCTTGATGCTAAAAACAGTTATCTAAAAGAGTTCGAAATTGTTTCTATATAAAAATCTGAATCGATTTATTACACTGTTTAATAAAACTTTAATTGTCCAAAGTTTTCTTATTCTGAAATTCAAATTAACTAAAACTGACCCAGAACTGAAGTAGAGCTGAACTAAATCTAAAACCAGAACTGAACTTGAACTGAACAAAAATTGAACTAGAACTGAACTAGAACTTAACAAGAACTGAACTAGAACTAAAGTAGAACAGAACTAAATCTAGAACCAGAACTGAACTGAAATTAGAACTAGAAATGAACTAGATCTGAAGTAGAACTGCACTAGAACTGAAATAGAATTAAATGACTGAACCAGAACTGAACTAAAACTGAAATAGAACTGAACTAAATCTAGAACCAGAACTGAACAAGAGCTGAACTAAAGCTGAACTAGAACTGCACTAGAACTGAAATAGAATTGAATGACTGAACTAGAACTGAACTAAAACTGAAATAGAACTGAACTTGAACTGAAATAGAACTGAATTAGAACTGAACTAGAACCGAACTAGAACTGAACTTAATCTAGAACCAGAACTGAACAAGAGCTGAACTAGAGCTGAACTAGAACAGCACTAGAACTGAAATAGAATTGAATGACTGAACTAGAACTGAACTAAAACTGAAATAGAACTGAACTTGAACTGAACTAGAACTGAATTAGAACTGAACTAGAACTAAACTAGAACTAAACTAGAACTAAACTAGAACTGAACTAGAACTGAATTAGAACTAAACTAGACTGAATTAGAACTAAACTAGAACTGAACTAAATCTAAAATCAGAACTGAACTAAAACTGAACTAGAATTGAACTAGAACTAAACTAGAACTGAACTAGAGCTAAACTAGAACTGAACTAGAGCTAAACTAGAACTGAATTAGAACTAAACTAGAACTGAACTAAATCTAAAACCAGAACCGAACTAAAACTGAAATAGAACTGAACTTAAACTGAACAGAACTGAACAAAAACTGAAATAGAACTGAACTTAAACTGAACTAGAACTGCATTAGAACTAAACTAGAACTGAACTAAATCTAAAACCAGAACTGAACTAGATATGAAGTAGAACTGCACTAGAACTGAAATAGAATTGAATGACTGAAGTACAGTTGAACTAGACTGAACTAAAACTTAACTAGAAATGAACTAGAACTGAACTAGAACTAGAACCTGAACTAGAACTAATTACTACTATGTTAGTGCTAAATAGTAGTAAATTAGAACGATAGTTAAAATGAATTAATGTCTGAATTAGAATTGAACTAAAAGTGAAATAAAATTGAACTATAACCGATCTGAAAATGATCTATAACAAGAACAAAAACTGAACTAAAACTTTAATTTCCGAAAATTTCAATTATTTTTTAATTTGTTCCCTTTTTAATGTCACATTCGAATTTCACTTTCTCTCCCCAAAAACTACAAAATAAATCTTAAAAGCGAAAATAAACCTAAATTTTTTATAACCTCAAAAAACGCTTTCAAAATTAACTTAAAAAGTCAACAAAAATTGAAAATCGAAAACAATTGTTTTTGGAACAGAAATGTCAACAGTTTTGAAATGGAAACAGAATATCAGAGAGATAATTGTCCTAAAAGTGTTCATTAATTAAATGTAAATATTCGTTGAAACAACGAAAGAAAGAAAGAAAGAATAAATAACAAATTAAAACCTAAATTTACATTTGTGTTAAACAAAAGTAGTTAATACCAAAAAAAGAAAAAAAGAGGCAAATAAAATAATGTGAAACAAGTCCATACGATTCTTTCTTTGAATATTTGAAGAACTCAAACTAAAACGATTTTCGTAACCAAAAAAAAAAAAAAAAATAAAGTCAAAAACAAAATTTGTATCAAATTCTATTTTACTTTCTATTATTTTGCTACTTTTTCCGTTTTTCTTCTTCTATTTCCATTGTACCGTTAACATAGAAAATTAGAAAAAAAAAGTTTTGTTTGAAAATAAAATTTAGTTTTTGTTGTTGAACAAAACCTGGTATAAATATTTGATTATAATGGATGAATATTTACAAAACTAACGAGAGTTAATTGAAAAAGGACTATAAAAAAATGCAACTCTGAATGAGAATAACAGAGTTGTGTTACATTAAAATGCAACTCTGTTGTTATGATTTCATAGACAACAACAAGTATAATGAGGTTTTTTTTTCATATCGGGTCAGATTTAAACGCGATTTTAGAGGTTCTAAATATGTATGACTCTGAAAATGTTAATTAAGAAAATAATTAACCAGTCAGAGACAGTCTTTGTGTAACGCTAACAAGAAAGCATTAGATTGTGCTGGGGCCTTATTAGATTAAGCTTCCATTTAAGGACACTTTCCGGAATAAGCTAATGCTATTAAATACACAGCAATTCTACTGAAATGCGGCACAATTTGTTCAATCGACTTAAATAAATATATTACTTATATATCAGTCCATATTTTGTTATAGCTCCTATTTAAGGTCATTTCTTTGAAAATGATCTTAACGCTTCATTTCGGTTCATATTCAAATTATCACAAAAATTGATATTTTCATCCAAAAATTTCAATTTTTTCACTAAAAATTCAAATTTTCCAAAAAAAAAAAAAATCAATTTAAAAAAACACTTTTTACCAAAAATCGGAATTTTTAATAAAAATCGAAATTTTTAATTAAAATCTAAATTTTTAATAAAAATCGAAATTTTTAATAAAAATCTAATTTTAATAAAATCTTTAAAAATCTAATTTAATAAAATCGAAATTTTTACTAAAATCGAAATTTTTACTAAAATCGAAATTTTTTACTAAAAATCGAAATTTTTACTAAAATCGAAATTTTCCAAAAATTCGAAATTTTTACCAAAAATTCGAATTTTCACCAAAAATTCGAAATTTTCACCAAAAATTCGAAATTTTCACCAAAAATTCGAAATTTTCACCAAAAATTCGAAATTTTTACCAAAAATTCGAAATTTTAACCAAAAATTCGAAATTTTCACCAAAATTCGAAATATTCACCAATAATTCGAAATTTTCACCAAAAATTCGAAATTTTTACTAAAAATTCGAAAATTTTTACTAAAAAATCGAAATTTTTACTAAAAAATCGAAATTTTTACTAATAATCGAAATTTTTACTAAAAATCGAAATTTTTACTAAAAATTGAAATTTTTACTGAAAATCAAAATTTTTATTAAAAATCAAAATTTTTACTGTAAATCAAAATTTTTACTGAAAATAAAAATTTTTACTGAAAATCGAAATTTTTACTGAAAATCGAAATTTTTACTGAAAATCAAAATTTTTACTAAAAATCGAATTTTTTACTGAAAATAAAAATTTTTACTGAAAATCAAAATTTTTACTGAAATAAAATTTTACTGAAAATCAAAATTTTTACTGAAATCAAAATTATTACTGAAAAACGAAATTTTTACTGAAAATCAAAATTTTTACTGAAAATCAAAATTTTTACTGAAATTTTTACTAAAAATCGAAATATTTTCTAAAAATCTGAAATTTAACTAAAAATCTATTTAAAATCGGAAAAATTAAACAATTTTAATTTTCTCAAAAAAAAAAAAAAATAAATTTTCCTCAAAATTTATATTTTTACTAAAAATTCAAATTTTCTCTAAAAATATAAATTGTCAATAAAAATTCAAATTCAGATTTCACTAAACAAAATAAAATTTCACTAATAAAAATTTATGTTTTAATTTCACTAAAAGAAATTCAACTTTTGATTAAAAATTTTAATTTTCACAAAAATTTTATTTTTAATTTTCACCAAAGATTAAAAATTATTAAAAAAATTCAAAATTTCACTAAAAAAATATAAACATTCACTAGGAAAATTTTATTTTTAATAAAAAAATTACCAAAAATCAAATTTTCACTGAAAATTCAAGTTTTCATAATTTAAAATGTTTTAAAAAATTCAAATTTTTATTAAAAAAATCCAAATTTTAAACTTGAACTTTTTTAAAATTCAAATGAAATTTCAAATTTTTTGTAAAACAAATAAAATTTTTTACTAAAATTAAAAATTTTTTCAATTTCAAAATTCCGCTAAAATTCAAAATTTCAAAATTTTTATTAAAATTTTTTAATAAAACGTAATATTTTCTAAAAAAAAATCACTAAAAATAAAATTTTTCAATAAAAAATTTAAATTTCCCAAAAAATTTTATTTTTACTTCAAAAAAATCTAATTTCAGAAAAGAAAAAAAATTCTCTACAAAAAAATGATTTTTTTTTACAAAAATTCAATAAAAAATCAAAAATTCTAAATTTTAGCAAAAAAATATTTTTTATAAAAATTTTGACTGAAAAAATTCACAAAAAAAATTTTTACTTACATTAATTTTCATTAAACATTCAAATTTCACTAAAAATTTCAAAATTTTACTAAAAAAATCAAATATTTAAAAAAATCCTTGTTTTCAATCCCAAAATCGTTTCCAATTTAGCCACGTTTGGAACACCATCATTTAACGTTAAACAAAAGTGCTCTAGTTTTAAATGTTCATGTTCATGTTGTTGTTTTTGTAGCAATAAAAAACAATAAAAAAATTCACAAAAAAGTCAAACCAACAAAACGGAAAAAAATAATAAAAATAAAAATTAAAGTGGAGAAAATCTGTTAGTTTTTCTCGTTTTTCTTTATGGTTTCATATGCAGATATTTGTTTGATAGAAAACACAGGTTTCCTTCTTTCCTGCATGAAATTCCTTTTTTAAACAACAAAAAATTTGTTGTTGTTGTCGTTTTGTTGTCTTACTTTCATTGTTTTTGGTTATTGTAAGTTTTCACAGGAAAATTCATAGTAAACCAGAGTTGGAAGAAACTCGGAGCATAAACTTTATTTTCAAAATGATCTAAATTTTTACTCTTCTTTGTGAAGATTTAATAATAATACTCTTTTTTTCGAGTAAAATTTTTATATTTTTTTTTTCGATTTTGCCTCGGAACAAAAATCTTTAATTTTCAAAATGATCTAATTTTTACTCTTCTTTTTGCGAGATTATTATATAAACTCTTTTTTCGAGTAAAATTTTTATCTTTCTTTATCTTTTACTCTTCTTTCAGTTTTTTTGCAATTAAAATCCAGGGAAAATGGTCATAAACTTTTTTTCGGATTTTTCTATTTTTGAAGAACCTAAAGGAGCTGGAGCTTTAGATCAGTTAGATTTCAATAATTAAGCGGATTTATGCACTGAAATGAATCGAATCATTAGTTCCTGAGCTCTAGACAAAAATATATTTTCCTACATTTTAAACTCCCTATGAGATTTATGGACTTGGCACTGATTGATTAATCTTTTCTATTTTTCAAAATCGGTCTATAAACCACCGAGATATGGCCAATTCATTCTTAACAAATTGAGTCCCATGTGGTTGTTGTTGTAATGGTTCAGAAATATTTTTGTGGTTTTTTCATTTGAAGGCATAATTCCGATTAAGTTATTAGTTTCCAAGATATGGGCGAAAATTTATTCTTCAATCATTAAACTTTTTTCAAAGAGCGATCAAAAATAAAGCTCTTTTTTCATTAAAATTAAACTCATTGAAAGATCCAATCTTAAGAAGATTAAAAAAAAAAGAATCGCAACTCGTACTTTGTGGCAAACGGAGGAAAATAAAAAATAAATTTAAATTTTCATATAAAATACAATAAAACAATTATTGTTTTTGTTGTTTTCCTTTTTAATATTTAAAAGAAAAAATGAGATGAAGGAAAAAAAGAAGAGAAAATAAAAGAAAATAATATTTTATTCAAGTATAATCATTACGACAACTTGGCATTGTGGAATCCACACATCATCTTCAATTGCACTGATATCTCTACTTTGCCACAGGCAACAATGAGGAATAAACTACAGATGACAGAGAGTAAGTAAGAGAGCGAGCAGAGCGATTGTAGCAGCAGCATGTTGCAATAACACATGCCTCAATAGTTAGTTGATGGTTTTTTTCTGTTCTGTGTGATGAATGAACGAATGAATACAACAACAACAATAAAAGAAATAAAATTATTAAATGAAGAATGATGTAGAAAGAAATGTTGAACATGACTTTATTTATTATTTTGAACAAAAAAAAGGAGTTTAAGTAGTTGAATGAGAAGTAAAGGAATGAATTCTTTAAATAAGTTAGAATGTTGCATTCAGCTGTGCCGAATCTTAAAGACCCTCTCCCACTTCCATTATCATAACGTTTCATTAGTGCTTTCTGTCACTTTACAGGTAAGTCCATCTCAGTTTTAAAGTCTACCACACTTTGGACACCGTTTTTGTGCTCTTCAACTCTCTTCTAACAAGTGTCCAATATCTCCCCACTGCCTTTAGAGTCAGTATAGACTGTGGTAAAAAGCCCTTGATTGGTACAAGAACAATAATCAGCCAAAGCCTTCTTTGGTACAAATACCAGATTATTGCTCTTGTATCACTCAAGGGCTCTTTTACAATAGTTACAGGATGCCAAGTCAGGCTAAAAATAGGTGGACATATAATGTCTGTTAATAGGAACCAGCCTATTTTGAACACAAGCCTTGACATACACACAGAAAAAAAGTCGATGTAAAAACAATTAAAATAGAAATAAATTAACTATTTTTCATTTTGATTTTGCTTCATAGATAAAAAATGTTAATTTAACATTGTTTCACAGTTTCTTGAGAATGTTCTTGAAATTTTACAAAAACTAAATGAAAAAAAATATTCAATCTCAAATCAACTATGTTCGACATTGATTTCGCTTCATGTTGTTTTCTTCTCTCTGTATTTTTGGTAAAAATTAACTTTTTTTTTCAATTTTTTTAGTGAATTGAATTTTTTAATAAAATTATAGCAAAACCCGGTAAACTTCGCTTTGCCAAAACAATTTTTTAGGGCGTTACAGGTAGTTCTTTATGTATTCGTTTATCAATATTTGCTTTGCATGGGTGTACTTTCTCCCTGGATTTAACCGTCGAACTTTTTATTCAGTAAATCAGTTCTTTAAATATTCGAATCTCAATATTTGCTTCGTAAAGAGGGTGCTCCTCCTTGTGGTCCTATATTTCCGACGTTTTGTCCAGTAAAACAGTTCCTTGAGGAAGTAATTTTTTTCGAACTCTCATTGTTAAAGTTCTTTAGATATTCGATAACCAATATTTGCTTTACATGAGGGGTAACCCTACCCCTGGTCCTATCGGATTTTCTTATGGTCTATGTGAGTTTCGAGTTTTGTTCTGTGAAGATTACATTTGTTAATAATATTTTGCTCAATGTTTCGAACAATACTGTTCGAAACCTAAGCAACGTTTAAGTATTTATTGTCTTCATCAGCTGTTCGCAATTTAAGTAAATTTTAATATTTTGCATGTTATTTTTTTCACCTCAGCGTACTTTTTGGCCATAAATTGTATACATCGCTTTAGACTCTGATTTTAAAAAGTCTATAAGTTGCAGATTATGTCTGAAGCGTTGTACTGAATTCTCCCTTTTAAAAGATGTCATAGGACTGTTTTACGACAAAGCGCAGGATTAATAAGACCAGGAGGAGCGGTATCGCCCTTGGCAAATATTGATTATTAAATATTTCAAGATCTATAACAGCGAAAGTTCTCAAGGAACTGTTTTACTGGGAAATGGACGGATAAGACCAGGGGGAGCGGTATCGCCAGCGAGAGTTCTCAAATTTGAACCGTATCTATTTCTTAAAGCTCGATTTTACCAGAGCAAACGTAGAAAGGATAAGACCAGGGGGAGCGGTACCCCCATACAAATCAAATTTTAATTACTTATAATCTTTTTAAATCGGATGCAACACTAATGTTTGCCACGCCCTATTTTTTTTAGTTTTTAATTAAAAATTCAAAAAACATGATGCTTCTGGTGCAACAAAGAATTTTTTGTGGAAAATTAAAATTTTTAATAAAAATTTTTAATTTAAAATTCACTTTTATTTTATGATAAAATTGATTATGACTCTTGTTTAAATGAGTTTTTCTCTTTTTTCCCTAAATTTAATTAATTTACCATTTAACTCTTTGCCCCTCGACGACAGCACCACTTAACTTTAGGAGTTAACCAAATTTTCCATTTAAAAAAACTTGTAGTTTTTTCTTTTTGTCTTTTGTTTGTTGTTGTTTTTTCCAATAATAACAATTGTTATGAATGAAATAATGAACAAAATGTTCATCATCTTTATGCCACAAGTAGGAACTACAGTTAAGTACAAGCTGCTGCAAAAGTATTATAAAATATTAATTGAGTTCTTGTTGTTGCTGTTTTTCATTCTCTCTTTTAATGCTCCAAATTACCATAAAAACGAATCATAAAAATATTAAAATAAAACAAAATGCAAAAACTTTGACTGTTCGTTCATTTATTCATTCATTCATTCATTAAAAAATAATTTTTATAAATTTTTCTTTTCAATATTTTGCTATTAACTTCTCCTCCTCCTCCTCTCCCTCCCACTTTAACTGCAACTTACTTCACTTCATTGTTCTTTTCCACCACCACAAATGTATATTAACTGTGTCATTCCGTTTGTAACGCCCAGAAGGAATCAACTAAGGTCCCACAAAATATATTCTTGTATTACATCAAAATCTGAATCGATTTAGCTATATCCGTCAGTCTAGCCGTCTATAGGATACATTTAACCTCCTCGAAATCTATGACAGATGTTTTTCCTCTTCAGTTTGCTATTTAAAATTATCAATATCGCTTTAGTAGGGAAAAATATGGACCGATATCTGTAGCACCCTCAAAATTCGGAATAAAATTTACACATCCACAATAATGAACCGATTCCCACGAAATTAATAATTGTTATAGACAAAAACCGTCAATATCGGTTTAATAGAAAAAAGTTATGGACCGATATCTGAGTTAAACTCAAAATTCTGAATAAAAACTTTTCTAAAATTTACACGGCCACAATAACGATCCGATTCCTACGATATTAATATTTGTTATAGACATCTTCATTTTGTTATTTAAAATCGCCAATATCGGTTTAGTAGAAAAGTGTTATGGACCGATATCTAAGTTAACCTCAAAATTCTGAATAAAAACTTTTCTAACATTTACATGCCCACAATAATTACCCGATTCCTATGATATTAATATTTGTTTGCTATTTAAAATCGCCAATATCGGTTAAGTATAAAAAAGTTATGGACCGATATCTGAGTTAACCTCAAAATTCTGAATAAAAACTATTCTTAAACATAGTTCAACCATAAAGTACATCTAAGTGTAGCTCATTTTCATACCAAAAATCATTTAAGTCGAATGAGTAGAAAAAAGTTTTAGGGGAAATTATGCAAAATTTTGATACACCCCAAAGTCAGTGTGTCATAGAGGTTGCAATTTTAAAGATAAGTTTTTGTGAAATAAGACACACACTTATTTTAATACAACAAAAAATAAAAAAAATGTACGGGGGCCACTATTTGACTTAGCTCTCATATGAGGCCCCTTCCCGGAATACATTTTTAAAGTTCTAAAACAAACCAATTCAATCGAAATTTATGTTTCCAACTGGGTTAAAAATATCTTACGAATAGTGGTCTGTATTTTACTATATCTCCCATTTAAGGCCCCTTTCACGTAATAAGGCTTTATGCTTTAATATGGTCCATTTTTTTCGAAATTCGGTAAAAGTTTTCTTTCTAACAATATTGAATATATGTTACTCATTTAAGAAATATGGGTATTTTGTTATTCGGAACCCCTTCCCAAACTAGAGGTTTGAGCTTAAATACAAATTAATTTTATCGAATTGGAAACATTTATCGAATTATCGCTCCACACGTTTCTATAGCTCCCGTATAAGGCCCCTTTCCAAAAATGTTAGAGGTGAAGGGTATTTAAGATACGACTTAGCCGATTAAAGCATTCTTACTCGATTATATCACATACATTTTGAAAGTTTCCATTTTAGTCTTTTTCTATGTATTCAGTCGTTATTCTATATCATTTTGGATTTCTATATAAATTTAATGTAAAGTAAAGAAGAATATGGGCTGCTGGTTTTATTGAAAGTTAAGTCAGATAGTTTTTTTTGTTTTTTTATTCTATAAAAGACTTTAAAATTGTTTTGTATGCTTAAGTAGTCATTGTGATTATTTCATTAATAATGGTTACTTAATTAGTTCTCTTATTATTTTCATCTTAAACAGAAGAAGAAATAAAAACTAATTTTCACGAAAGATGATTATAAAGATTTTATAAGAATTATAAAAAAAAATCCAGTTAAAATAAACTGGAATCCATTTTAATACTTCTCATATTTATTTGTGCTTTTTTCCCCTCCCAGAGAGGTCTCAAAACGCTTTTTGGGTAATAATTCTAAAACTTTGGAACTATTGAATATATTTTGATGAAATTTCACATGGTCATTATTGAAGTGTTTTCGAAATGATTTGGAGCAGCACAAGTTCTTAGAGGGTCCAGAGGATGAGAAATTGATCGGTAAATTTGGTTACCTCAAACATGAAAATTTAAAAAAAAATCTTTAAAATTTAATTAAAAAAAAAACGAAGGAGTGTGATCAAAAAAATTCTTAACTCACGTTTTTGATTTAAACTTTTTATTATTTAGCTTTTTTATCAAGTTATCTATGTCATGACAGTTGTTATGTTTAATGCCAAACAAATGAATTGTAGTGTTAATCTGTGATTAGAAAAAAGTGCGTTTCAAAATTATTAAGTACTTTTAACAAAACACCAATTCGGTCCTATAAAAATATGTCCCAGTATTAAAAGATCTGCCATCAAACTGTTGTACAGTGCCGGGAGAACCTCTCTGTTCTGAACCTGGTTCAGGTAGAAGAAATGATTCATATGATCTTTCTAAAGATCATATAAATTCTTCATGCTGATGAAAAATTGTCAATATGACTATTCGAATTCATTAACAAAAATGGGATTAATTTGAATAAATATTATTCAATTTGAACAATACATTATTCAAACTGATAAAAATAAATTGATAAATATTATTCAATTTATTATTTGAAGAAAATTCTTCAATTTGAAGAAAAATTATGTTAATTAGAATAAAAAAAATCGGTTTATTTAACACATTTTCTTCGTAAAAGTTCTAGTTTCTTTAACGAAATTTTATTCAATCTTTTACCAAAAAGTTTTTTTGATAAATTTTCCTTCTTGGTAATTGAATTTGAAGGAAATTCGTCAATTTGAAGTACACTTATGTTAAATGGAATAAAATACTGTTTATTTAAAATACCTTTTTCTTCGTTAAAGTTCTACGAAAATTTTTCGTTAATATTTTAATGAAATTTTATTCAATTTAACATCTTTTACTAAATTTTTTAGTACATTTGAAGAAAATTCATCAATTTGAAGAAAATTCTGCAATTTGAAGAAAATTCTTTAATATGAAGAAAATTCTTCAATTTGAAGAAAATTCTGCAGTTTGAAGAAAATTCATCAATTTGAAGAAAATTCATCAATTTGAAGAAAATTCATCAATTTGAAGAAAATTCATCAATTTGAAGAAAATTCATCAATTTGAAGAAAATTCTGCAATTTGAAGAAAATTCTGCAATTTGAAGAAAATTCTTAAATTTGAAGAAAATTCATCAATTTGAAGAAAATTCTGCAATTTAAAGAAAATTCTGCAATTTGAAGAAAATTCATCAATTTCAAGAAAATTCATCAATTTGAAGAAAATTCTTCAATTTAAAGAAAATTCTTCAATTTGAAGAAAATTCATCAATTTGAAGAAAATTCTTCAATTGATGAAATTCTTCAATTCGAAGAAAATTCTTCAATTTGAAGAAAATTCTTCAATCTGAAGAAAATTCTTCAATTTGAAGAAAATTCTGCAATTTGAAGAAAATTCATCAATTTGAAGAAAATTCGTTATTTTAAAGAAAAATTATGTTAATTACAAAAAATAAAAATCTTTTAAAATTCTACGAAAATTTTACGTTAATATTACCTACGACATTTGCTTCAGTGAATATTAATAATTTTTCGATCTCACACTTTATGTACCGATTACCAGTTATAGATATAACTGCTAAACATTATTCCTAAACCCGATATGAGTCCAATTGTTTGTAAATAAAAATTAATTATTTAAAAATATAAACAAAAAAACAAGTTAAAAATTTTTAAAAATAACAATATTTTTGAAAATTAATTTCGTAATTTTTAAAGATATAAAAAATAACAACAACAGAAAAAGATTGAAATGAATGATTTTTTTTTTGATAAGAAAACTTTAATTAGAAATTTTTTGTTTTGTTCATGCAACAATTTTAATAACATTTAAATGATTTTTACGGAGATTTAAAGAAACAAAAACAACAACAATTTTTATCTATATCTGTTCAGTTCCCTTCCAAAAATGAAGTAAAACGAAAAAAAACTATAATTTTTATTACAGAAAAATATCTCCATAAAAAAGATAAGATAAAAAAATTTTGGGGGAAAATTTACAGTTGGAAATGAAATGAACATTATTTTTGTTGTAAAATATATTTTTTTAAGCTTTTTTTCAGAAACACCAATAAATGGATTATATAGGTCACCTGCTATGAGAGTGTGTGTGTGTGTGTGTGTGAGAGAGTGAAGTATTTAAAATGATATTTTATCCCATTTAACATCAGGCATTTGATCTTCTTTATTTTTCATAATCTCTTGTTTTTGTTATTTAAAATCATTAACAAGGTTGAGAAGGGGCCCAAATAAAACAACAAATAACATAAAAGTGATCCCCATTGAGTTCCCATCACAATGAAATTGAGTACCGTGTAAAAATAATAGAGGAAGTTCTAAAAAAACAATCAAAGAAGAGACTTAAAGAAGAAGAAAATAATATAAAAAGAAATTCATAGAAGTTAAGCAAAGTGATGGATGTATGTACATTAAGATGAAATTGATGAAGTTTATTTTTCCTCAAGTTGTCAGGTAACGTATAGGGTTTCTAAAGACTTTATTGAAAGGAATATCAGTCGAATTTAAAAATTTGAAATTAATTTTATCGCAAATTTTATTATGAATTCTTTGGTCCATCGCACCCGGATAGATTCCCAAATATTATTCAAAAAGTTGAAATATCAAGCTTTAAAGAATTGTGTAAATTTTCTTTTGCATTCCATAACAGAAACATTTAAAATAGAACCTTCGTAGTGGCATTCGGTCACTTTCAAATGGTGCAAATAATCCCAAAACAAATAATCCCAAGACATTTCTGAGGACTTTTTCTATTGATTTGCAGCAGCACAAAATCTTAGTTAATACAGAGGACAAGGAATGTACCTCCAATTTGTCATTTCAGATATGAAATTTTTTTCCAAAAACGCCAAACTTGGTGGTCTCAATTCGGGTACAAGAAACTTTCTGAAATTATGCTTGATTTCTATGTAAAATTCCAAATAATTGTTCAAATCTGATCCGATTAAAATTTTATTTAAAATTGTACTTTTAAAATTTTTAATAAATTCTTTCTAAAAAAATTCTTGTTCATTTCCTAGTTCAACTCTATTTCGGTTTTAGTTCAGGTTCTAATTCAGGTTCTAGTTCAGGTTCAAGTTCAGGTTCTAGTTCGGATTCAAATTCAGGCTTAAATTCAGTTTCAGGCTTAAATTCAGTTTCCAGTTTAGGTTCTAGTTCAGGTTCTAGTTCAGATTCTAGTTCAGTTCTAGTTTATTTCCAGTTCAATTCTAGTTCAATTGTAGTACAGTTCTAGTTCATATCTCAGTTCTCTTATTGTTTTCATTATGTAAAATTTTTCAAATGGTCCTTCGAACCCGGATTTACTAAAAATTGTTATGCAAGACCTCTTTATTTTATAATAACTACAATTGGTCCTTCGCACTTAAGTATTTAGTTTTCTTATATTGTTTACACTGTGCAAAAATTTAAGAATTTGCAAATCTTCAAAATGGTCCCTTCACACCTGGATTTAATAAAAAATTGTTAAGCAAAAACCCTACATTTTATAATAACTAAAATTGGTCCTTCGCACTTGATTAAATAATTTTCACCTGTTGTTTACACTGTGCAAAAATTTAAGAATTTGCAAATCTTCAAATGGTCCTTCGCATCTGGATTTAATAACAAATTGTTAAGCAAAAACCCTACATTTTATAATAACTAAAATTGGTCCTTCGCACTTGATTAAATAATTTTCAATTTTAAGAATTTGCAAATTACAAATGGTCCTCCGCACCTGGATTTAATAAAAAAAAATTTAAGCAAAAACCCTACATTTTATAGCAACTTGTCGTTTTAAAATTGATTTGTATAAAATAAAATAAATTTCCTAAGTTTCAGCTATAAATACATGATGGTGGTAATCAGTTGTTGATAAATTGTTTGGCGGAATTGATTTCCTGTCTTTTTCAAATTCAATGTAAATGTAAATGAAGAGGAGCTGGTTTAAAACGTAAAAAATAGATAAAGAAATTTAAATAGAAAATAAAAAAACCAAATGAAATGAGCGGCGTTTCTTTTTCTTAAAAAAAAGAACTTCAAGTGTATATAATTTTATTTTATGTCATTAATTGTCAAGTTTAATTGTTTTTTAAGTTAAAGAAAACTTAAAAAGAAAGAAAAATTTAAATAAAAAATGATAAATTGTGTAATCATTATAATTAAAGTTCTTTTTTTTTTTGTAAAACAAAAAAAACTTCAATTTGTAATTTTTTAAAAGAAATTAAACTCTCAAAAAAAGTGAAGTGAACTTTATTTTTTGGTTAATAAAAAGTTCAAAAAGGTCTTTAAAATTGAAAACATTTTTGTACTG
Organism: Cochliomyia hominivorax; assembly: GCA_004302925.2. Lineage (NCBI taxonomy): Eukaryota > Metazoa > Arthropoda > Insecta > Diptera > Calliphoridae > Cochliomyia > Cochliomyia hominivorax. The sequence goes on along the minus strand of PYHX02000413.1, from coordinate 19,490,786 downwards.
TTTGCATTTTCATTATTTTCAATTCAATTGAACTTTAATTTGACTTTTCAAGTGTAGATAATTTCATTTAACAAATAAAACACAAAAAAAAAACGGTGTAAAATTGGTAGCTGTTCCTTTTTTTCAATGAATGAAATAAAATTTGTTCATAAAAACAACAATAATAAAAGAATATGCAGCATAAAATTTTTCTTTAAATACATATTCTTCCCCTCTTTTTGTTGTTGTTGTGTTTTCATTTTCTTTAGCCCTTTGTTTTTGCTTATCATTATGATCGTAAAAGATCTTTTCTTTAAGAAGTAAAAGAAGTTTAAGTCGTGTGAGTCTCAGTCTCAGCGTGTGTGTTTTTATTATTGTAATTTTGTTTTATTCTTTTATTGTTGAACTTATTGCTCTTCTTGTGGCCGCTAGTGTTGATGCTTGAGTGAAAAATCTACAAAATATGGGGGAAGGTAAGCTAAGGGGAGAACATGATGTTGTAAATAAATTGAGAAAAAATTTGGTTTTATAAATATTATTTACATTAATTAAAAATTATGTTTGTTTTAAAATTTACAACTTTTAAACAATACTTTACATTATTTACATTTTTTACATCATGTAAACAATTTCACAAAATCATGTATTGATGACATTTCAAGTAAAAATTATGTTTATTCATATTTTTAAACATTTTTTACCAATTTACATTTTTGACATTCTGTAAACAATTTCACAAAATCATGTATTGATGACATTTCAAGTAAAAATTATGTTTATTTATAATTCCTCATATTTTAAAAAATTTTTTACCAATTTACATTTTTGACATTATGTAAACAATTTCACAAAAACATGTATTGATGACATTTCAAGTAAATTTTTTTAATACCTAAATTTTTAAACAAAATTTTACCTAATTTACATTTTCGATATTGTGTAAACAATTTCAAAAAAGCATATTTTACTAAGTTAAAATTACATTTAAAATTTTTACATTTTGTAAATTATATGACAAAAAATCCATATTTTACACCAAGTAAACAATTGCTAACAAAGCAAAGACATTACATACATACATTATGTACATTATTATTTAATTTTTTTATTTCAAATTATTTTTACCTAATTTACATTTCCGAAATTGTGTAAACAATTGCAAAAAAGCATATTTTACTAAGTAAAAATTGTATTTTATAAAACATTATCTTGTTTACATTAAAAACTTTAAAGAGTAAATTTTTACCCAAAAATATCTTTTGACAATTTGTAAATTATATGACAAAAAATCCATATTTTACATCACAATTAATAATTAAAAAAAGTGTAAGGAGACAAAATTTACATTTTTTTTATAACTTCCATTCTTTAAATTGTTTACATAAGTTTAATTTAAAAATTTTGTTTATATTTTGTAAAAATATGTAATTATTTATATATATTTTACACTAGGTAAATTTTTTCGTTATGTAAATAAAAGCTAAATTTTATCACACATTCATTACATCATGTAATCAATAAAATTTTTATTTCAAAAAATTCTTAATTTAAGTTGCAATTTTAATAAAAATAATTATTTACCATTTTTACACTGAAAAATTCAATTGTTTACATTTTCTACATAATGTAAAATTTGATTTTTTTCGACATTTTAGTTTGTTTATACAGAAAATATTATAAAAAGAATTATTTTTTTAAGAAATTGTAATTTGTTTAAATTTTTTACTTCATGTAAAATATTATTTTTCTTCAAAAATCTTCACAACAAAAATATGAAAATTTTCATTTATTAAATTTTAATTGTTTACATTTTGTAAATATTTGCATAAACAATGTTTTACACTTTCTTAATGTAAACAATAAAGACTATAAAATAGTAACCAGAAAATACTTTATAGTCTTTCCCTAGACTTGGCTATAATCTATACTCTAGAAGAGACTGTAAACAAACGAGAGTAGAATTTAGACTATAAACGAGAATGGTATATAGTCTTGGAACTCTAGTCTAGAGCAGCCTAATAAATCTATCCTCTTAGGGGTCAACATGATAAAAGACTATAATCTAATCTCTAATCAAAACTATAATCTCTGTCTCTGAACGAGACGTCATTCTAGTATCCAAACGAGACCATAAACTGATATCTAGAGGAAACTGTTATCTCTAGACGAGACTAAAATCTCGTATATTTTACGTCATGTAAACAATTTTTCTATCATGTAAATAATCGATTTTTTTTAGAAGAGGATTTAAAAAATAACTGGAATGCTAATGGGGTACCTTCCCTCATATTTTTAATATTAAAAAATTAAGTTTAAAATAAAACAAATAAAACACCAAAACTTCTATAGCTTTTGTTGTTGTTGTTAATTTTTTCTACATTACACCATCATCTTCATCACAATACCACATTTACATCACATTTGTTTTACATGTCATTTGTAATAATTTTTTTTCTGTTTTTTTCTTAATGTTCATACATTTGTTGCATTTTCGCTCTCTCTCTCTCTCTCTCTTTCTTTCCCTCTCTCTCTTAAATGTTACTCTTTTGTGGTTAATTGTGTTTTTCAAAAGATCTTTATTTTGACAGAAAACAACTCTAATTCTTGTACTCTGTTTTTTCCTTTTCATCATTTTTTTTCGTAGTTTTTGAACTCAAGTGCATAATTTATGCTTCATTTACCACACGTTCCTCCATAAACAGAATTATAAAATAAAAATCGAAAAAAACAAGAACAACAAAATGTCAAAAACTCAAAGATCCATTCATAAGAATCATTCAAGCGTCGAGAGCAATGAAAAGCAAAAAAAAAAAATACAACAACAAAATAAATTGATTTAAAATCCAAAGTCAAAACGGGAGCGAAAGAACAAAATAATCAAACTGTGATGATGATGGTTTTCGGATTTATTTCTTATTTATTTTACACGGGGAGTTCATGTATTTTTGACTTCTGTTCATGTAAACAATAAAAAAAATTTATTTATTTATGTTTTTTTTTTTTTTGTGAAATAATTTTTATGATTTTTTTTGTGATCATGTTGTCGAGGTGTTTAAGGCATCATAAAATTAGAATTGACACCTTCAGATTACGACATTATAATGTAAAGGTGTTGTTAGAAAATACATTTGGATACCTGGGTAAACTATTTAGTATTAAAATAGTTGTCCCAAATTAAAATTACATAAGTTTTAAAATTTGGAAAATTACCTTAAATTAGTTTAAGTCAAAATATTATTTTAAATGGAAACTCACCTGTAAAGAGAAGAATTAAACAATAATTAATAAAACGTTACAAAATTTTATTTAAAAATAAACTAAAATTAATGTAAAACATCATAAAAATAGTCTCTGGAATATAGTCTATAAACTAAAACAGAACTAGAACTGAACTAGAACTTATTGATACCATAAAGGATTCTCCAATCGAGTCTATAAACTAATCTCTAATAGAGACTATAAACATAATCTCTATAGAGACTATAACTAATCTCTAATAGAGACTATAAACTAATCTCTGATAGATGACTATAAACTAGTCTCTAATAGAGGACTTATAAACTAGTCTCTAATAGAGACTATAAACTTAATTCTCTAATACGATGACTATAAACTTAATCTCTAATAGAGACTATAAACTAATACTCTAATAGAGACTAATTAAACTCGAATCTCTAATAAGATGACTAATAAACTAATCTCCTAATAGAGGACTATAAACTAATCTCTAATAGAGGATATAAACTAGTCTCTAATAGAGACTATAAACTAGTCCTAATAGAGGACTATAAACTATAAACAATAAACTAGTCCTAATAGAGGACTATAACTAGTCTCTAGGTAAGAGACTATAAACTAGTCTCTAATAGAGACATATAAACTAGTCTCTATAGAGACTATAAACTAGTCCTCTAATAGAGACTATAAATAGTCTACTAATAGAGACTTAACTAGTCTCAAAGGACTAAACTAGTCTCTAAAGAGACTATAAACTAAACTAGTCTCTAATAGAACTATAAACTAGTCTCTAATAGAGACTATAAACTAGTCTCTAATAGAGACTATAAACTAGTCTCTAATAGAGACTATAAACTAGTCTCTAATAGAGACTATAACAGTCTCTAATAGAGACTATAAACTAGTCTCTAATAGAGACTATAAACTAGTCTCTAATAGAGACTATAAACTAGTCTCTAATAGAGACTATAAACTAGTCTCTAATAGAGACTATAAACTAGTCTCTAATAGAGACTATAAACTAGTCTCTAATAGAGACTATGAACTAGTCTCTAATAGAGACTATAAACTAGTCTCTAATAGAGACTATAAACTAGTCTCTAATAGAGACTATAAACTAGTCTCTAATAGAGACTATAAACTAGTCTCTAATAGAGACTATAACTAGTCTCTAATAGAGACTATAAACTAGTCCTCTAATAGAGACTATAAACTAGTCTCTAATAGAGACTATAAACTAGTCTCTAATAGAGACTATAAACTAGTCTCTAATAGAGACTATAAACTAGTCTCTAATAGAGACTATAAACTAGTCTCTAATAGAGACTATAAACTAGTCTCTAATAGAGACTATAAACTAGTCTCTAATAGAGACTATAAACTAGTCTCTAATAGAGACTATGAACTAGTCTCTAATAGAGACTATGAACTAGTCTCTAATAGAGGCTATGAACTAGTCTCCTAATAGAGACTATAAACTAGTCTCTAATAGAGACTATAACTAGTCTCTAATAGAGACTATAAACTAGTCTCTAATAGAGACTATGAACTAGTCTCTAATAGAGACCTATGAAACTAGTCTCTAATAGAGACTATGAACTAGTCTCTAATAGAGACTATGAACTAGTCTCTAATAGAGACTATAAACTAGTCTCTAATAGAGACTAACTAGTTAAGGACTATGAACTAGTCTCTTAATAGAGACTATGAAACTAGTCTCTAATAGAGACTATGAACTAGTCTCTAATAGAGACTATAAACTAGTCTCTAATAGAGACTATAAACTAGTCTCTAATAGAGACTATAAACTAGTCTCTAATAGAGACTATAAACTAGTCTCTAATAGAGACTATAAACTAGTCTCTAATAGAGACTATAAACTAGTCTCTAATAGAGACTATAAACTAGTCTCTAATAGAGACTATAAACTAGTCTCTAATAGAGACTATAAACTAGTCTCTAATAGAGACTATAAACTAGTCTCTAATAGAGACTATAAACTAGTCTCTAATAGAGACTATAAACTAGTCTCTAATAGAGACTATGAACTAGTCTCTAATAGAGACTATAAACTAGTCTCTAATAGAGACTATAACTAGTCTCTAATAGAGACTATAAACTAGTCTCTAATAGAGACTATAAACTAGTCTCTAATAGAGACTATAAACTAGTCTCTAATAGAGACTATAAACTAGTCTCTAATAGAGACTATAAACTAGTCTCTAATAAGAGACTATAAACTAGTCTCTAATAGAGACTATGAACTAGTCTCTAATAGAGACTATGAACTAGTCTCTAATAGAGACTATAAACTAGTCTCTAATAGAGACTATGAAACTAGTCTCTAATAGAGACTATAACTAGTCTCTAATAGAGACTATAAACTAGTCTCTAATAGAGACTATAAACTAGTCTCTAATAGAGACTATAAACTAGTCTCTAATAGAGACTATAAACTAGTCTCTAATAGAGACTATAAACTAGTCTCTAATAGAGACTATAAACTAGTCTCTAATAGAGACTATAAACTAGTCTCTAATAGAGACTATAAAACTAGTCTCTAATAGAGACTATAAACTAGTCTCTAATAGAGACTATAAACTAGTCTCTAATAATAAGAGACTATAAACTAGTCCTCTAATAGAGACTATAAACTAGTCTCTAATAGAGACTAAAGTCTATAGAGACTAAGTCTCTAATAGAGACTATAAACTAGTCTCTAATAGAGACTATAAAACTAGTCTCTAATAGAGACTATAAACTAGTCTCTAATAGAGATTAAACTAGTCTCTAATAAGACTATAAACTAGTCTCTAATAGAGACTATAAACTAGTCTCTAATAGAAGACTATAAACTATAATGAGTCTCTAATAGCTTAATGAGCCTAGAAATGAGTCTCTAATAGAGACTATAAATGAGTCTCTAATAGAGACTATAAATGAGTCTCTAATAGAGACTATAAACTAGTCTCTAATAGAGACTATAAACTAGTCTCTAATAGAGACTATAAACTAGTCTCTAATAGAGACTATAAACTAATCTCTAATAGAGACTATAAACTAGTCTCTAAAGAGACTATAAACTAGTCTCTAATAGAGACTATAAAACTAGTCTCTAATAGAGACTATAAACTAGTCTCTAATAGAGACTATAACTAGTCTCTAATAGAGACTATAAACTAGTCTCTAATAGAGACTATAAACTAGTCTCTAATAGAGACTATAAATAGTCTCTAATAGAGACTATAAATGTCTCTAATAGAGACTATAAACTAGTCTCTAATAGAGACTATAAACTAGTCTCTAATAGAGACTATAAACTAGTCTCTAATAGAGACTATAAACTAGTCTCTAATAGAGACTATAAACTAGTCTCTAATAGAGACTAATAAACTAGTCTCTAATAGAGACTATAAACTAGTCTCTAATAGAGACTATAAACTAGTCTCTAATAGAGACTATAAACTAGTCTCTAATAGAGACTATAAACTAGTCTCTAATAGAGACTATAAACTAGTCTCTAATAAGACTATAACTAGTCCTAATAGAGACTATAAACTAGTCTCTAATAGAGACTATAAACTAGTCTCTAATAGAGACTATAAACTAGTCTCTAATAGAGACTATAAACTAGTCTCTAATAGAGACTATAAACTAGTCTCTAATAGAGACTATAAACTAGTCTCTAATAGAGACTATAAACTAGTCTCTAATAGAGACTATAAACTAGTCTCTAATAGAGACTATAAACTAGTCTCTAATAGAGACTATAAACTAGTCTCTAATAGAGACTATAAACTAGTCTCTAATAGAGACTATAAACTAGTCTCTAATAGAGACTATAAACTAGTCTCTAATAGAGACTATAAACTAGTCTCTAATAGAGACTATAAACTAGTCTCTAATAGAGACTATAAACTAGTCTCTAATAGAGACTATAAACTAGTCTCTAATAGAGACTATAAACTAGTCTCTAATAGAGACTATAAACTAGTCTCTAATAGAGACTATAAACTAGTCTCTAATAGAGACTATAAACTAGTCTCTAATAGAGACTATAAACTAGTCTCTAATAGAGACTAACTAGTTAAAGACTAACTAGTCTCTAATAGAGACTATAAACTAGTCTCTAATAGAGACTATAAACTAGTCTCTATAGAGACTATAAACTAGTCTCTAATAGAGACTATAAACTAGTCTCTAATAGAGACTATAACTAGTCTCTAATAGAGACTATAAACTAGTCTCTAATAGAGACTATAAAACTAGTCTCTAATAGAGACTATAAACTAGTCTCTAATAGAGGACTATAAACTAGTCTCTATAGACTAAACTAGTTCCTAATGAACTAGCTCTCTAATAGAGACTATGAACTAGTCTCTAATAGAGACTATGAACTAGTCTCTAATAGAGACTATAAAACTAGTCTCTAATAGAGATTTATAAACTATAAACTAGTCTCTAATAGAGACTATAAACTAGTCTCTAGTAAGAGACTATAATCTTTCATTTGTCACAATTTTTGTTCAAATTTTTGATTTATGCTACTAAATATTCTAAATTACCAAAATAACTCTAAATAGTCTTGTTACAATTTAGAACAGAATAATGTAAAGAATTTCTTTTTCTTCTAGTTATTAACTAAATTAAACATAATTACTATAATTTTAACATATCATTAACAAAAGCTATTTTATCGCTTAATTACTCGTAGCAGTCATAGATACAACATCTTCGTAGTCATTTTAGATTTTAATAGCATTTGAAATGTTTTCTTCAGTTTTTTTTTTTTTTGGTTCGAATATGGAAAATTTTTGTTAAGCGAAAGTAAATGACCTCATTTGGCCTGATTTGAAAACAAATTATTTTTTGTAGAATTTTAGTCTTTTTCGACAATTTTGGGAAGAATGTTGTGATTTTGAACATTTGGCTGGATGACGATGATGATGAGTCTTGGTTGCATTTTTATAGCAACAATTACACAAAGCAAACTTTTAAAAAATATATAGACGATTTGCCAAAAAACAGAAGTGGTAGAAATCCAAATGAAAAAAATGTGTAAAACGAAACGAAAACAAATCCAAGAAAGAGGCCAATAAAACCAGAAAAAGAAAGAAAGAAATACTCCCGACAAAGAAAATAAAGAATAAACTTTGAATAACAAACCGAAATCAAATAAATTTTGTTAACAAGTAAAAATGTTAAAGTCGGTTTAGCGCGACTTAGTAATACCCTACACCACAATGTTTGATGAAAGGCCCTCGTATAATTTGCTTTTTTTTATTAATGCTTATGTGTGAATGTTTGTTATTAAACTAACATTTATGTGAATTTTTCTGCGTTTTAAAAGGAATTTTTGTCTGTAGAATTATATAGGAATTATGGACCGAGCCTCGTATAATTTCGTTCAAGGCTTTTGATTTATATTTATTTTAATTTGACTAAATATTTTTCAAATGCCCACGTATCTGTGTGATTTATGAGTCAGCTTGAAGCTGATATTTGGAAGGGGAAGGGCCCTATGAGAAATATTGGACCGATCGTTATATGATTTGCCACTCCGTTTTAGAATATAATGAAGAATATTATTACAATATAAAAACATATTTAGGACTTTTATTGACTTAAACTTCATTGGGGGGTCGGTGGGATGACATTTGTATGGGACCAGATCATAATCAATTTCAAGAGACTTTGTCCTTGAGCCAAAACAATAGTATGTGCCAAATTTCAAAACTGCGACCAGTTTTTGGCGAACAAGCTTTACATGGACAGCCAGACGGACGGACAGACATGCTTAAATCGACTCAGGTAGTGAAATACTGCACAAATCCATAATATACCCCACCACCTATGATGGTGTAGGGTATAACAATATAAGAGAAGAAAATTACAGTAAGAGAACTGAAAAAAAGCCACAATACAAGAAAATAACCAAAAAAAAAAAAAATGAGGAAAAATGTTGCAAACTTGAAGAAAAATAAAAGCAGCCAAGCGGCAAAATTTGCGCAGCTGTTGGGAGAATTTTGTGGTGGCAATAAAAAGAAAAAGAATTTTATGCCGGTTGTTTATTTTTTTGTGTCTTTCCATTATAACCATGGTCTTGTTAAGCCCCACATTTTAAGAGAGGTGGGGGGGGTGCAGATATATTTTGTTAACCAACCATATTTTTAACAAGTATTAAACTTAAATACTTCCCCTTCTTTTCTTGTTGTTATTTTATTGAACATATTGAGACCAAAAATGAACCGAAAAGGGGCTGAAAAATGTTGGCCACAAAACTATTAAGAATTGTGTGCAAAAAATGAGCCAGGAAATTGTAAAGAAAAACAAATCAAACAAACAAGCATTAATAGACTTAAACCAGAAAACAAGGACAAACGCTTTGAGGTTTCAATAAAACCAAAACAAAACATGGAAATGTCATCGATTCCAAATCCCCCCCCCCCCCCCCCAAAAAAAAAATATAGAAAAAATATAGAAAAAGACAAAAATCTTGTAAATGAAAAACGAAAATACTAAAAGTTGTATTTTGTATTTATTTGCGAAAATTCTTTGTTTACATTGGTCCCGTCAACAATTTTTTACCATAAATAGAAACCCCATTTTTAAAATTTTTTGATAACATTCTCCTCAGTCCAAGATCTCGAAAGAAATTTTACAAATCACTAAGCATATTAAAAACATTTATGCAATGGACATTTTGCCGAATGTCCCTGGTCCTATTTAATATTTGCATTACATGAGAGCTGCCTCTTACCTTGATCCTAATCGTCCCACATTTTGTCCAGTAAAACTGTTTAGAAACAGTTTTAATTGTTTAGTTATTCGATAATCATTATATTTTTGTATGGGGGTTGCTATCCCTTCCCCTGGTCCTCTTCGATTTACATTAGGTTCACTAAAATATTTCCTAGAGAAAGCGATTGGAACTCTCGCTGTTATAGTTCTTTAGATATTTAATAATCATTATTTGCTTTGTATGGGAGGATCTCTCCCCCTAATCCTATGCGTCCTACATTTTGGCCAGTAAAAATATCCTTGGGAAAGTAATTGGAATCAATTTGAATACTCTTGCTCTTTTTCAGTTCTTTAAATATTCTATAATTAATATTTGGCTTTTATGGGAGTAACTTACACCTTGATCCTAGCGGTCCTAATAATCTGATCAGTACAAAAAAATTCTTGAGAAAGTATTTGGTGTCGAATTTTGAGAACTTTTCCTTTTATAGTTCTTTAGATATTTGATAATCAACATTTTTTTGTATGGGGAAACATCACTCCCCATGATCCGCCCTTTATTCTGTCCAGTAAAACAGTTACTTGAAAATTTTATTGGGATCAAATTTGAAAACTCGTGGAGTAGTGTTTTTTTGAGATATGGAGGCTACCTCTCCCCCTGATTTTATGCGCCCCACATTTTGTCTTATCAATTAGTTCCTTGAAAAAGTGATTGGGACCAAATTTTTAAATTCTCAGTAAAATGGTTCTTTAGATATTCGATTCGATCAGTTTACAGTCGAAATAGTTCAGTTTGTCATTCATTTTATTAGCGAAAAAATGGATGAGAAACAATGTTATAAGTCGATTCATATTAACAGTTTTAAGTCGATTCAATAGTCCCGTCTAAATTCAAAAGTTTAGTAAATGATCGATTTTATAGTCAGATTTTAGTCGACTTCATAGAGCAGTTTATAATCAAGTACAGTTTGTAATCGAATCTTATATCTAGTTTTTAGTCGAGACTCGAGTTGAACATATAATTGAGTTTATAGTCCCCTTGAAAATTGAAACTATATTCTATTTATTTTCGAGTCTATAGTCAAGTTTTCACTCGTTACAGTTAAGATTTTAAACAGTTTTTATGGTCGAAACTATAGTCGTTTAGACGAGTCTATAGTCCAGTTAAAATTCAATTTTTTTAAATAAATTTTCACTTGTTACCTGTTTATAGTGAAAATTACCAATAATTTTATAATTGAGTAACAAAACTATAGTCCAATTTATGGAAAAGTCAAAAATTCAGTTCATAATCGAATTTACTATTTTAGAGAGGAAACAATAATTCAGTTTTTAGTCCATTTAGATTTCAGCTTTAAAGTTTTAAATCGAGATTATAGAGCAGATTTCAATAGTTTCTAGACACGTCTAAAGTTTTGTATAAATTCAGTTTTTTCTACATTCTAGATTCGACGAGTTTAAACTTTAGTTTCTAAAGATGCTATAGCTTAACCTTTAGTCGAAACAATAGTTTAAGTCTCTAATGGAAAATATAGCTTAGTCTTTAGACGAGAGACTATAAAGCTATAAAGTTGACACTATAGTCGCTATTATAGTTTTGTTTTTATACGTGACTATAGTTTATTAGCTGGACGACGTAAGTTTTTATACAATACAGATTTGACAAGTTTATTCTTTAGTTAATGTACGAGACCAAACCAGTTTAGATTGAGATTACAGTTTAATCAGTAGTCGAAACTATAGTTAAGCATCTAGTCGAATCTACAGTTTAGTCTTTAGATAGGACTACAGTTTACTTTCTAGTCGAGACTACAGAACCCTTTCTAGTCGAAACTATATTTTTTTAGTCTAAAGTCGAGATTACAGTTTAGTCTATAGCAAAAAACTGTTTCCAGTTTAAACTATAGTTAAGCATCTAGTCGAATCTACAGTTTAGTCTTTAGATAAGACTACAGTTTACTTTCTAGTCGAGACTACAGAACCCTCTCTAGTCGAAACTATATTTTTTAGTCTAAAGTCGAGATTACAGTTTAGTCTATAGCAAAAAAACAGTTTCTAGTTTAAACTATAGTTAAGCATCTAGTCGAAACTGCAGTTAAGTCTCCAATTGAGGCTACAATTTAGTTTCAAGTCTCCACAACAGTTCGTTTTCTTGTCAAGACTACTTTTTAGAGTCTATTCGATACTACAGTTTAGTTTCTAGTGGAGTTAGTAGTTTAAACTCTAGTGGAGACTCTAGTCGAGATTATATAGTTATCTAGTCCAGTTTTCATTTTAGACTCAAGTCAAGATAACGTCTAGTCAAGGTTCTTGTCTATTTTCTATTAGAGAATTTTTTCCATACTTTCTTTAGTCTTAAGTCCTAATTCTTGTAATAGAATCGTTAGCTCATTATCTGCTTAAAATACATATTTTTTTTAATTTCCTTCTTTTCGCTCGAATGCAAATTAAGTCACCCTAATTTCAATCATAACAAAAATAAAATTTTATTCATCTCAAATTCCCTTAAAACATACTTTTTTCTTTTCTCTAAAAATAGTTTATTTTTCTGTTGCTGCATCTTATCAAAAACTTTATTCATTGACGTATCTCTTACTACTGACTGACTGACTTACTGACCGACCAACGGACTCATAGAACGTCTTTACACAAATTGAGCCACAACACACACAAATTTGCATTTAACTTTCCATTGAAGTACATTTAAGAGAGAAATACGAAGAAGAATGAAGAGGGGAAAATAAGAATAAAAAAGTTATCACTTCTAAATAGAGAAACAAATTGTGTTTTGAACTTCTTCGTTTTCTTATTAAAATTATTATCATTTTATACAAATTTGTTACAATTGAGGAAACTCTCGACATTTAGAGGGCGTAAGATGATTAAAAATAAGTTAAGATGGAGTTTTATGATTGTAATTGAATGGAAGAATGATATGAATACTTGAAATGTGATAAATTCGAGAGAGAAAATAGAAAACTAATCAGGTTCGAAGGACCAAAATTATGAAAAATGGAGCAAATCTAAAAATATTCTATAAGCAGTGCTTGGACTATTTGTTACGAAAAGTTAAAGCTAATGCAGGTATAAAAAATACAGGGCTCAAAATGTTCCTGACCGAAACCCAGCTAAAAATTAAAGGCCAAAAATAGAGCATAGAAATTAAAGTCAAGTTTTCAAAATTTTCTTGCTGCATAATGAATGACGAAACTTATGTTCTGGCAGATATTTCGCAAATTCCTGGTCAAAAATGTTATGTTGCTTTTGCTCGAAGGGAATTAAGGACTTAAAATCAGTCAATATTTCTCAAAAAGGTCTCGGCAAATGAGGCCCATCATTTTTTACAACGGACTCTATAAATACCGAAATTTACATCTAGAAATATTTACAAAAATAGACAGCTTCCATTCATAAGACTTAGTCCACTTACTTTTGACCAGATAAACAAGTCATACAAGAACAATAAGTTGGTATTTTTAGCACAAGAGGCAACACCTCCAAACTGCCCGGAGTTAAGGCAAAAGGAGAAATAATGGGCTCTGGTTTTTAGAGTAAATTGAAGACCACAAAAATGTGCCTAAAATAAGTTAAATTTTAAAGGGAGATGGACTACCAGTTCGAGCAAAGTAACAGTTACCGAAAAGGCGTTCAAAATTCTAAATTAATGATTAAAACTATAAAAATATTTATTATTTTTTTTTCAATTTCTATTAAATAATGATGTATGTTAAGAATTTTTCGATCTCACTCCTCAGTTGAAAATTGTTCAAATTAGTAATGTTATCCAAATTATAGCTTTAAATTATAAAACTATCTAATCAACCTGGACTCCCACAGCCACTCTTAATGCATCAATTCTGCTTTTAAATTCTTTTCTATTTGTAACGGGTCAGTAACAGCGTTGCCAGACTGATGATTTTCTCATATCTTTAATGATTTTTTGAGATAAATTATGATTTGATGAATTTTTTGTTAAATGAAGATGTTTTTATAAGAAAAGCAAGTTTCGATTTTTCCCTAAAAAAGCGAATAACAATTTTTTTAAATGGGGAAGTATAATTTTGAAAACGATAATCAGAATAATGATATGCGATCGAAACATAAGTCTTATTATTAAGGAACTGTATTTAATTAAAATGGAAGGAGGAGTTGAGTTTTTTTATTATCAGAGAATTTTGAACGATTTTTAAAAATCTGGTTCAAAAGCAGCCGGAAACAAAGGGCAAATTTTCAAAATCGGAACTGGTGAAAAAGTGATCATTAAATGAAATTTAAGCATTTTGAGATTGAAATACAAATGAGGGCATTTTTAATCATTTGGGGAGAACATCATAAGACGTTTTGGTGAATTATAGCGAATTTTTCAATAATGCAAAATAATTTACAATCAATTAAATTTATTGTCATATTGAAGAAAAATTAATTGCTCAAATTCTAATTTTTATGTTTGTAAGCAAAAATTAATTGTGTATAGTTTTTTTCCTTACAATTTTTCTGGCAACGCTGGTCAGTAGCATTTTTAATTTCAGCTTCTTGTTCAGTTATGTTTGTTGCCGTGGCCATTTCCCACCCCCCCTCCAGTTATAGTTCAAAATAATACAAAAAGCTACAAAAGCAAAGAACTTTCTAAATATTTCACAATAAGTTCTTTTTGAACAATGAAAATCTTTCTTTTTTTTCTGTTGTAATTTCATAAACTTAATCAGTTTCTTTCAAAAAAAGTCGTCTTCGACATGACTGACGTTGTATACAACAATGTCGTCTTCACCTTTTTTTTCATGTCAAACATACACAAAAAAAACTGAAGTAGAATTTTATATTCACGGGATTTCAACTTTCAAAAAAGTGGTCAAAGAAATAAATTCCAAAAAATAGTTCTCTTTCAGAAAAAGACTTAAATAGAATATTGTTTATTGTATTATTTGGTTAAAGTTTTTGATAATAAAAATTAATTCTTTTGTTATTTTTAAGAAAAAAAATACAAAATTTAAATATTTAAACAAAAAAATAAATAATAAAAAATTTAGAAATTCAAAAATTTATAAAAAAAAAATTGAAAAATTTCAAACTCACTTTTGTCCAAATAAAACAACAAAGTCAATTTTGAAATCCAACAGATATTTCTAAGAAACAATATGGAATTTCAACCGGAATTTGGGTTAGAAGATCAAAGAGAATTATTTTTACAAATTCGAAAAATATTGGAATAAATGTGATACGCCCAAGTGAAGAAGTCACTGTTTTTCAAATGAAAATATAACTCTGACCATTAAAATCGGTTGGATTATGATGAATCTAGGTCCTTTCAAATATTCTTATTATCCAACTTTGGCATTTTATGGATCGGCCTCCGTTAGCACCACAAAATTCAAGTTCAAACCTTAAGCTCATCCACATTTCTACTCTCTTTAAATTTGAAATTTTTTAAAGATCTTAATTAGCTGAAACCATTAAAATCGTTTGGATTATGATGAATCCAGGTCCTTTCAAATATTTTTATAACCAGATGTGACCAACTTTGGCGTTTTATGGATCCGCCTCCGTTATCACCACAAAATTCAAGTTCAAAACTTAAGCTCACCTACACTTCTACTATCACCATGTGATATTACATTGAAATCGTCCAACCGCCTATGGATTGACCCCCGTTAGTTACTAAGTATAACCTCGACTAGAAAAATTCATTCATATAAAAATCGTTTGATTTGTCATAAAATCGGAATCGTTTTAAATATCTTTATTATCCGAGGCGTTCAAATTTTATGTCCTATGAATTGGTCTTCGTCAGCTTCACAAAGTCCTAACTTGAAACATAAAATCACTTTTACTTCCTTAAACACTGTGCGAAATTGTATTGAAATTGTCCAACAGCTTAGGGGTCTGCCCTCGTTATCTCCACAAAATCTGAATTTAAAACAAAAAAAAGCTGTTAAATTTTTGTACCCTAAAGATTGGCCTCCTATGAATCCACATTGTCCAAACTTAGAACTTTAAATCGATTACAGTTTTAATATCACTACGTGTAACTACATTGAAATCGGTTTAGCAGTTTAGAAGCAACAGATTTATTTTCGAGTGAAAATCTGTACAACCGAATTCTATGGATATACGAATTCGGCTGCACAGTGCTTTATGAGCTTTTAGAATCATGTCAAGCGATTCATAGTACCTGTATCAAAATTAATTAAACTCGATTACATATAACAATCTTGATCAAAAACTATTTGAAATATACTGGGTGGAATGTTTCGGCTCAAATCGTCTTGCATTTGAGCGATGTAGACTTGGTAATGAATAAATTACTTTAGAACCAAAATTTTTTTGTAGTATCTGATGGAGAATATAGTCACTTTGACATATCAAAGATTAACTCCTAATTAGCTCTTAATAGAGAATGTAGTTTAGTGTCTAATATAATACATAGTCGAGGATCTGGATTCGTCCCTTTATAGTTTCTAGTCTAAATTATATTTAAATCTTTAGTTGGGGTTATATTTGGTTTTAAGTCTCTAGTCAAGCATATATTTAGACGAGTTTATAGTTCTGTTTCAATGGAAAACATTGTTAATTGTTTGGACAAGTCCATAGTTTAGAATCTATCCGAAACTCAAGTCTCTAGTTAATACTAGAGTTTAGTTTTAAGTCAAAACTATTACTTATAGGTGAGAACACAATTAATCTCTAAGTCAATTTCCAATTGTTATTGTAATTTTAGTTCCCAGATAAGATAACAGTTCTGTCTCACTGAGAGGAATATAGTTTGCTCTCTCTAATCAAAACTAAAGTTTAGCTTTTAGGCGAGAGTCTTACTTATCATCTGGTGTTGTCTCTAATGAAGTATATAGTTTCATCTCTAGTCAGTGTTGCCAATTTGGAGAATTTTTTCCGCTAAATCTGGCGATTTTCAAGTGACCAATATTTAGTCCTTAGATTAGCGAAAATTCTAGCGATTTGTGAAGCTTCTAAGGCGATAAAAATTTTGTACAAATAAGTAGTAGAATAGAAAAAAATACAACACTGTTGCATGCAACATGTTTATACCATTCGATAGAAATAAATCTATAATTTTGGATCGGTGGGATTAATTGGAAATTTAATATACCGATAGAAGAGTATAGCATTATTATTATTGCACCTATAAGAAGGTGATTGGATAATAAGTCCAATTCAATAAAATCGAATCTGAGGTAATTGCGGATTTAAGCGTTTTTTTGAATGCCAGAATCCGCTAAATTAACGATAAACATTAGAGAACAATTGGCAACACTGCCTCTAGTCTCCAAATTGTAGTATACAAAAGAGATTATAACTTTTTTAGGAGAGGATATTGTAGTTAACTCTCTAATCGAAAACAAAGTTTTCTTATTCCCTGAGTGTAAAGAGAGTTACACTCATAGATTTTAGGCAAACAATTCAATCACTGCTCTCCCCTCAATTTGATCCATTGCAGATTAATATTAACACTTAAGTCCAGATGAATGTTTAGCCTCTGGTCAACAATTGTAGTTTAAACTCTAGAGAAGATTATTCATATGTTTATTAAATAGTTTTTTCGTTAAAAGAAAAATTAAACTTTCCCGTATTAGAATCCAATTTGTATTATCGGCATTATCTGGATATGAAAAAAAATCTACCTCAACTCTTTCTC
Organism: Cochliomyia hominivorax; assembly: GCA_004302925.2. NCBI lineage: Eukaryota > Metazoa > Arthropoda > Insecta > Diptera > Calliphoridae > Cochliomyia > Cochliomyia hominivorax. The sequence continues at coordinate 19,473,181 of PYHX02000413.1, read as the reverse complement.
TCTTCATTTGAAATTTCAATAATAATTTCATTGAAAATTTACTGTTAATTCAACAAAAAATTAATTAATTTTTTATTCACTTTTATTCTTTCGAAAATAAAAATTCGATTTAAATTCCCTCTAAAAGAAACAAGTTCTTCGAAATAATGCGTAACAAATACCAGACATTCCAAAACAATCAAAAATATTTCAAAATTATTAAAAAAATAAATGAAAACAAGTATAATTTCGGCTGTGCCGAATCTTAAACGCCCCCACCACTAATATTAGCATGAGTTAAAGATATTTTTATATCCATAAAATCGGTTACATATATTGAAAACATTTAGATGAATGTCCGAATTTCGATATAATTGGTCCAAATTTAAAAACCTTTTAAGACTCAAACAATATTTCCAGAAGTGACCATTTGAAAAAAGGTGATGGTTTCGGGGAAAGTTCAAAACTGTTTTCCGGGAATGGGGCAATATATGGGAGCCATAGCAAAATATGAACCGACACTGGTCAAATTAATAAGATATTGAAGACCTTTATCAATAATTGGTGTTATTATTAGTTTTATAATTCAAACCCGTTTTCCGGGAAGGGGCCATATTTGGGAGCTATAGAAAAATATGAACCGACACAGGTTAAATTCATAATATATTCAGGACACTTAGAAAAGTAATTGTGCCTAAATTCAATAGAATTGATCTTGATTTATTAGTTTTATATTTTCAAACGAGTTTTCCGGGAAAGGGCCTTAAATGGGAGCTAAAACAAAATATAGACCAAATTAAAAAAATTTATTTTTAATGGTTAAAAAATCAACTGCGTCAAATTTCAATACAATTGGTTCATATTTAAGATTTTAACAAGCCATTAACCATATTCCGGGAAGGGGCTTCATATGGAAGCTAAGTCAAATAATGACCCAGCACAATTTAGTTTGTTTTTTTGGGTTTATTGTTGTATCAAAATAAATACATATGGGGAATTTCAGGAATATATATTCAAATTGACAAACTATATAACAAACAGAGTCAGGGGTGTATCAAAATTTAGCAGATTTTAGCCTATTTTTTTATGAAGTCCATATTTGTTAAAATCCAATTACTTTCTATTGAAATAACTAGAAAAGTTCTCTTTTCAGAATTTTTAACTTGTCTCAGATATCGGTCTATAACTTATTTGTTAATGAACCGATATAACTGATTTTAAATAGAAAACTGCTTAGGACACTAACAAATACTCGAGCCAAATTTCAACAGACAGACGGTAAGATGGATATAGCTAAATCGATTCAGATTTTGATATGATGCATTTTTATATGATTCTTAGCGTTACACACGGAATGACAAAGTTAATATACCCTCAATACCACCTGTGTTGGTGGAGGGTATTAAAATGAATTTTTAGAAAACCAAGAATCAATTGCAAAATTAACAACAAAAAATAATTAATAATTTTTTTGTTGTTGTTTCCGAATGCAAAAAAATTGTTAAAAAAAACCCACAAAATAAACTGGATTTATTTTTGGAACCAAAAACTGAATAAAACTTCAATAAGATGAAAAACTTGTTATTGTTGCAAAAAAATATATATTATTTTTTAGATTCTTGTTGTTATATTCAAGGTCGATCGCTCGGTCGATCGGTCAACGGAATATTTAACAGCAACAAGCAAAAGAAAATGCGGACATTTATCAAGAAACAAATTTATTATGATGAAAATGAAAAATTAATGGATTTTGGAGTTAAAGACAAAATTTATGTTGTTCTTGTTACTGTCATTTACTGTCTGTCTGTCTGTCTTTCTGTCAGTTTAGTTGATCTTGTGAGTAAATAAAGGAGTGATCGTTATGAATGTAAGTACATACATGTGTATGAGTGAGTGAATGCGTGAGTAATACAAATATTTGTTGTTTTTGTTTGATATTTAAACGCACAATAAATTACACAAACAAGTTTTAATTGTGTCTTTATAACGGTGATGTGGATAATTGAAATGTAATCGAATAACTGTTCTCTCTCTTTATAAGAAGATCAGTGATACCAAAGTTCATTATTATTCCTACAAGATAATGAAAAGTCTTTATTTGTAAAAACGCCCTCAGTCTCTGGCACTTTGTTTGGTCTCAAGACAAGACAATATTTTACTTTCAAAACGAAATTGTAGTTCTGCTTCTCCCTGAGAGAGAATAGAAAATAACTCTGTAATCGAAAACATAGTAAATTGTTTAGGCAAAACTATAGTTCAGTATGTATCTGATACTCTAGCACAAAATTCACCATACCCGACTCGTGAGGTTAGAGTACCAATTGAGCTTATTTCACACATACACACTATAAGCGATTGTTGCTCTCTCAAAATTTGAGCAGAGCGGAAATTAATTCAATACAATTTGTTGCCGCTTCTCTGATGTTCACTCACTTGATGGACATTACTGGTCTAGAGCTGTGTCTAATCTCTTGAGTCGGGAATTGTGTATGTTGAATATCACTGCTCTAGACTCTAGTCAATGCTATGGATTAGGTTTAAGACGGTCTTTTTATTTATAGTTGAGAATATATTTCACTCTTAACGAAACTATAGAAAATATGTTACGTCTCTAGTAGTGTCTAGTCAAGACACTACTAGACAAGTTCTGCTTCAGGTCCAGACTTTAATTTACTCCTTTTTTATTGTGAGAGAATATATTTTACTCTCCAATCGAAAACTTAGTCAATTTTTTGTTAAGTCTCAACTTTTATTTTCTTTTTGTTGAGAATAACTTTAACACTTTTTCCGAATTCCTTTCGGATTTCTTATATCTCCTACGTAGGTCTCTTAGAAAAAAATGCTGTAGGTAACGGTAATAAGTACATTTTCAATTTTAGCTGATACCATCAGATCATTTGGTATTCCCTGAAGTGCCCACTTTATCGATTAAGGATCATGTCTAGCTGACTTTGTGAAACAGATCTTAACGTTTAATATGACAATCATGATTTCCAAAAAAGATCTTAGACGATTAAGAAAGTCCTCTTGAAGTGTATGAAGTTATTACTAGTGATCGCCAAAGAAATAGCATTCAATAAGACATAGGCCGTTTAACATTTTGCTTTTAAGTCTTGGTATTGATCTACCGATCTAACCTCCTGACAATAACTTACAATTTTTCTTAATAATTACGTGGATCAGAATAATGCCATGATCCCCACAATCTTTTTAAATTACTATAATTATTATCAGGTCCTCATTTTCTTTCTTGCAAATCACGCACAAGATTTAATAGTGTAGTGAAAACCAAAAGAGATCTTTGGAAACGTGAATGATATTTAATTAGTTCAGTTGTGCTAAAAAATACAGACAAGTGAGGCTTAAGTACAATTTCCTCTTACTTCACTTCATTACCGTCCTTTTAAATCCTGTACAAAAAGTGATCGTATGCTAAAAAACAAAGATCCTCAAATATAAATATTGATTATATCTCACTCTGTGATACGATCTTGTTATTAAATTCTTGCGATCTCTCATAATGCATGATGAAAGGCAATATAATCGATATTTTTATTATCTAATTGATTTGGTGTTAACTTAACGAAGATCGCTCTTACAATTATGTGATTTTTTTCATTATTAATTTCTCAGAATAAAAGATCGCATTAAGTTTTTGAATTGACTTTTTATCAGATTCTCTAAAACACAGATTTATTGTTGTGTTAACTAAATGAAGATCGATCTTTAAATAACTTAAGAGTGGACTAAAGACTGATCTTTTTTCAGATTGTCCATAATAATATATCCGTGTAAAAGGAAAAGTTTTAGTGGAAGTAGTGATCTTGTCGTAGTGAGATTAATTATTCTACAATTTTCATACTCGCAGTAAGAGAACGATCATTTTCTCTTTGTGAAAGCAATTTCAATGCTCTAATCAAAATTCATTATATCGACTACATTCCCAAAAAACGATCACATTAGTGATTTAACCTTAATTTAACTTATGCGATCCTCGATTAATGCAAGTTAACCTGAAGTTGAAAGGAAGTCGTTTTAGCACAAATTATTAACAAATTCTTATTATACGAATTTTTCACAACACTAAGCAGAGACTTTAATTCTCCAATCAAATTTTTTTTGTGGAAAATATTTATGCTCTCTTTTTCTCTCTCTCTCTCTCCATAACATCACTATTTAAGATATAATTTTTTTAATTTGTATTTCCGGTGAATTTAAATAGAATAAAGTTGTTTTTTATTATTATAATTTTATTCTCTACGGTTACATCACAAATATTCTTAGATCTTAAGATTTCTGTTTTTTCTATTTTCATTAGAATTTATTTTTCATTTTTTTTTGTGAATTCAAGAGATTTTTAATTTAAAACTATTTCTATTGTTATTTGAAGAAGTTAAAGAGATGGAGATGAAGAAGAAAAAAATCAAAGTTTGATTAAAATTTTCAGTTGCCAACATTTGTCAGACCTCGTCCCCTTCTAGGAAAAGGGAGAGAGGCAGGGGAGGTAATTGGAAAGAATCTATTGTATAGAATAGAAAAATCACTGTGTAAAATGACAAAGAAGAAGAAAACAACAAAGTGAAATAGAAATACCGCTTGAGGTGAATTAGTTGCTATCGACATATTTCAAATGTTATAAATACAAGAAGAGATTGTAAAATGGAATGTTGATCTCTTAATAATCGTATGTGTGTGTGTGTATGTGTGTGTGTCACTGGGTTTTATTTGTTATTATTTAAAACTGGTACCATATATGTGATTTATTCACATACATATATGAATGAATAAGGAATGTCTTGGTTATATATATTTTTTATATAGAAATTTTATTGTGTTCTCGTGCAAATAAAGAGAACAAAATGAATCTGGTATGACAAACCTTTTTGTCATTTCAAAAAAAAAAAAAAAAAAACACGGCCTGATTTAGTGGTTTGGAAAAGATTTTCCAAAAAACTCGATTTCAACTTCATAATTCCGAATTTTTGTTTCCTCCACCATCATATTAACTTTATCATTCCATATGCAACGCTAAGAAGGATAAATATATTATTGCCTCAAATCAAAATCTGACTCGATTTAGTTATGTCCATCTGTATGTTTGTCTGTTGTTGACACGATCACATTCGCAATAATTGATAAACCTCAATGAAATTTAGCATCAGTCTCCTGAAAAGTTTCCTATTTAAAATCAGCAAAATCGGTTCAAGTATAATAAAAATTATAGATCGATATCTAAGGCAACGTCTTAGTTCAAGCGAAGATTTTTTTTGTAAAATAGACAATTACAAATCAACAAATTATATTAAAATTTCGCCATAATACAAAGTATTATATATGTAACTCATTTACCATTCCAAAACGTGATCAATATCGGTTCAGTGGAAAAAAAATTATTAATAATTTATGAAATTAATTAATAATTTAATGAATTAATTAATAATTTATTCTGTGTTAATATTTAAGAAAAATTTTCATATATTTTATATGTTTTTGAGTATGTGTATGTATGTACAAAACATAATGTACTCACTTCACATGGATTTGTGGTAGTGGTCATAGAAGATTCGATAGCATTCTTATTGGTTTGGAAATATTTTAATAAAAATATAAATAAATTAAATATATAAATTAAATTAATTCCTCTAGTCTTCGTACTCTGGTGCATATTCCTATAAACGCATATAATTTTTTTTTTTTTTTGCCTTTTTGTTGGTTGCAGCTAAAAATAATCTTGAACGTTTTTTAATTGGAGACAGCAATATTTTATCTTATTCCTGTTTCTTTTTTCTTGGTGCTATTTAATGTAGAATATTTGTATAGATGCAGTTGTGAAAATTGCATATAAATAATGATACGGTTTTAATAAAAATCTCAATTTTATAGCAAAATTTTCTAATTTAATTGATAAATTTCATAAAGTTTAAGGAACTTTTCCTGTTCGATCAGTTTAACATTTTTCGAATAGAGAAATTAATTGTAAAACTATACGTTCTGCAAGTGTGGTGCATAGATTCTTTAAGAAAGGACTCGAATACCTTCCAAAAAAAAAAAAAAAAAAACAAAATTAACAAAGTTCACTTCTTCAAAAGAAACAACCCGTAACAAATTCCATTCTACACAAATAAAAAACAAACGAAATCTTTCAATGACTTTTAAAAGCGTTGCTCAAGAGATGAAAACATAAAATGGAAGAAGAAAATGGGCAGAGAGCAGTGAAAAAATTTGATTTTCTTTGACGAAAGATTACCATTTTCAATTAAGGCGATCCAGTCTCATACTCATGTTATACATAAGATTTATTATAGCAAACGATGTTCGAATGTCAAACGCAAATTCGGCGATGGTACTGTTATGATTTGGGCAGCATTTTTTTTTTTTGCAGTTGGCAAATCTAAAATTTGTTTTGTTCTAACAAAAATGAAAAGCACAATTTATATGGAATTTGCTGGAAGATGATCTTCTTCCATTTTAAGAAGGAACAAGTGGATAAAGTTTCCATATTCCAGCAAGATAATACAAAGAAGTCTAAATCGGAGATAACCAAACACTATACCAGTATATTCAGTTGTTCGGCTGACATGACAGACATAACACGATCATCAACTTAAATCTCGGTTTAATAAATTAAATAAAGAACTTTTTAGTCAGTCTCAAACTGGTCAATGTCTTATGTTTTCTAATCGATGTACACTGCAAAAATAATTAAAAGTTACAAAAAATCTAGAATATAAAATGGGAAGAAACATTTCTGTTTTCTAGAAATCATTTTAATAAATCTGAGTGGTTTTGCATGGTATAAATTTGAAACATAAAATTAATAACAGAATCAAATATAAATTTCGTTCTGTGTAATAAGAGAAATATTTAAATTAATTGAGCGTAAGACACAAATACATTTGCATTATTTGTTTTTTTATTCATCTCTTTTTGTACAGCATACGTCTCCTTAACTTGCCGGCTTGCAGTTTGGACTTAAACCTATGTAGAACTTGTGGGTGTATTTGTAATGGCCAAATGAAAGCATAATGATCGTTTATTAAAATTATAGTTATCTAAGATCACACACAGAGAAAAAAATATCTGTGTAAAATTAATTAAAATAGAAATAATTTAACTAAATTTTTCAGTTATGATTTGGCTTCATAGATACAAAAATGTTAATTTAACATTGTTTCACAGAATATTTTGAAAAGAAAATTGATCATGACATAATTTTTTATATATTAATAACGAAAGATTGTGTTATATATAATATTATTTGATCACAAATGCAAAAAATTTAGAAATTTCTTAAAGAAAAAAAAATTATTCAATTTCAAATCAACTATGTTCGATGTTGATTTTGCTTCATATTTTTTTGCTGTATGCAGCTGATTGTTATTGGCCCCGGTAACACTGAAAGTTTGCCTTTTCCTCTAAAACACAATTAATGTCTCAACTGCAAATAGCTGTTAGTCTTGTCAATTACAATCTATTTTAGCAGATTTTAAAACAACTTTTTAAAATAATTTACGAAATATAATAATATTTTTACATAATTGCAGTTTAAATACACATTTAAATAACGTAAAAACGGGTTGGACTGTGGAAAACATAAAAACAGAAATCACAAAAATATATTTTTAATTATATAAATAATAAAAATAAAGAAAAATAAACTAATTAAATTAAAACGGACAACAGTTTTTTTTTTTGTTTTTACTTAAATTTAGCAGTTTTACAAGTTTTTATTTAAAAAAGAAACGTAACGTAACGTAAAAGAAAAAACTTAAAAATATTTATTACGCCAAAATAAAAAATGCAATTTTTTTTCTAACAACAACAAAAATATATAAAATAAAAACTAATGAAAAAAATCACTTGAAAGTCACGTTTTGTTGTATGTTTCAGCACAGAAAAAAATAAACTTTTTAAATTTTTTGTTGTTAAAGAAAATAAAATTCATATCTCAAGTTGCAGCAGTAAAAGTCAATGACTAAGAAAGAGTTGTTGTAGTTGTTTTATTTTCAAAATTATTTTCTTTTTCAAGAAAAAGGGAAATATATATCAGATAATGTTTAATATTAGGGTGAAGCCCATTTTTTTTTGGTAAATGAACTAATTTCACCTTAATGATTTTGATTTAAACTTTCTCTTCGTATAACTCTGTAAATATACCCATTACTCTCTGCATTACCTTGGAATGATTTAACTTAAAAAATTCCTCTCTTAAACGTTATATTCACCAAACACAACTACACTAGAGCCCCGACTTACGTCGTTAATGGGAAGCCAGAGAAATGCGATGCAAAAGTGAAAAGTCACTTTGAAATCACTAGAATTTTTTACTAATAGATGGAGTCTTTTTCTTGAGGTCAGAGTAAATATAAAGAGCTTTATATTTTATTACTTTCTTCGATTATTTTGATCATGTTCCATCCAAATGAGAAGAATGGACTTCATCTTTACCAATAACGGATTTCTTGCTTAAGTAACTTGTTTAGATTGTAGAGTTGCAACAATTTCAATTAATTGATTTATTTTATCACTGTCCCTGTTGCAAAGGGTTACTTACTGTTGTAGGCACTAATCCAAGAGCTCTTCCTATGTTAACAGAATTTTCTCCTGATTTAAAATGTTTTAATACCTCTAAGTTTAAGTCCAAAACTTATTACTCTTCTTTTACTTTGATTCATTTCTTAACATAACCAGACTGTTTCTAAGGACACAAATCGAAATCAAAACGATGCAAATTGTATTCAAAACGACGTAAAAGGGACCTTAACAACGACGCAAATAGAAGTTCTTCAGTTCAAATCGGAACGATGCAAGTCGGGGTCTAGTGTACTTCTCTTAGAATTAATGGGTTTTTATTTTTGTTAACAATTTAAGCTGATCTTCGTTCTGTCTCTCATTACAATTTTAAATCTCTTTCTATCTCCTTTCTACATTCAACTGAAATATTGATAGACAAATATATGCTACATTATTCTGCCTCTATGGCTTCATAAATTTACATATTAATCACAAAATTACCTTGGAATTAATTGATTTTATTTTGTAAACCGTTTAATCTTTTTTTGTTCAATTTAAGTTATATCTTCCTCTCTCTCTCTCTTTCCCTCTCTCGCAATCTTTATATCCAATTGAAGTATTAATAAACTTATACTACAATATTCTTCTCGTATTACTTTTAAATGTAAACGTATTACTCTTTGCATTACCTTGGAATTTATTGGATTTATTCTAATCATTTTAGATACTCTCTCTCTCTCTCTCTCTCTCTATCAAATAATTCAAGTTTTGTCTTTCTCTCTCAGTGTCAAAGTAAACCCTATTGACCCAATGTGTTATGAGTTATACTTTACCTTCTTGTTATTTTGCAAATATTACTCTCTTCGTTACCTCTTAATTAATTACTCGTAATTTGTAAATAAATTAATTTCTCTCTCTCTCTCTCTCTCTACAGTGCTCTCTAATTATTTTTTAAACACAAAAATTACTGTCTACATTACACTGAAATTTTTTGCTCTTAATTTGGAAACAAAGCTTTTCTTCCCTTTTTCTCTCTCTCTGCCCTAAACATTTCAGCTTTCTCTCCCTCAATCTATTTTTAAACAACAACAACAACCATCTAATGTAGAGATTAAATTTAATGTTCAATTTTTTCAAGAGCTTTAATTTTTAAGTTTTCTCTTGCTATAAGCACTCTTACAACCGGGGTATATCAGTTCCCTACTAAAAACAAAGAAAATAAGTTGGATCTCTTCTTACTATACAAAGAATAGCATGATATCTTATTTCTCTTTCCCTCTCTTTCTCTCAAGGATTTAAATTACACCCTCTTTTCTCCTCTTGCGATCAGTATGTACAAAATTTCCAACTAATGAAATAAATAAGTCATTTATTAAGTCTTTTTGTCCTGTTTACTTCATCCAAATTAAAGCTTGGAAGATAGAAACGATTAAAATAGGATGAGAACAAGATCGAAAGAGATCGGAAAAAAAGTTTTTAGTATATGAAAAATGTGAAATCAATTATTTGATTCAAATTGTTTATTATTTTAGGAGAATAAATGATTATTGTGTGTGAAATAAATTATCGGGCAAATGCTGTCACCGAAGCTGTGACGATCAAAATCAACATCAAGCTGCCTTAAAATTAATAAGAAATATTTCAATGGCTCTTTGTCAAGTAGTACCATTTTTTTTTGGAGCCACATTTCCTGTATACAAAGTGTCTGATATAATCCAAAAATAGTGAATGTCTAACACGATCGCGGTATATTAGTTTTGCAACGATCACGATCACTTGGTTTCTCATTTACCCAAATTCGAGCACTCTACTTCTTATGTACTGAGGGAAATGAATATTTTCCAATCTTGGTGAAAAGGAATATTGTGAGAAATTTTGGGTAAATCGGGTATGTAAAACATGTGAATATATATTGCATGATCGCCATATTTGTTCTGCAAAAACTTTCATATTTTTCTTTTACCTACAAAGATCAGTGATGAGAATTTTGGAATAAAAAAATAAAGAAACCAATAAATTGGTAACGATCGCTCTATTATCTCAACAAGAAAATTCAATAAGATCCAACTCCAATACTTAATCCTCCGATCTTTCATATTTTATTGAATTTTTAACCATAAAACTTTCCTAAAATTTTCTTAATTTTCCTTTTGCCAAACAAAAAAGTGTAACTGAAATTCTTCTTAATTTAATTTTTCTCAATTGATTTTCCTTTCTAGTATGGAGTCCTATTTTTTTTGTTTTTGCTAAATTTCCTGGAATTTACTGCAACGACAGAATAAAGTTAAAAGTAGGAAAAAACCTAAGAATAAATAAATTTAAAATGTGTGTGAATAATGTGTGTTAGTAGTTTGTTGCCACTCAAATTTAAAATAAGAATATTCATACAAACTTCTATATAGTAAACATACACATATATATACATTCAGATACTTCTATACTTTGATACTTGTGTATGGATTTATATATATATATCGAGAGAAAGAGAAAGAATAATGAAAATCACCAATGACAACAACTACAACAACTACTAACTAAAGTAAATATATATCAATGAGAATACATATACACATACATATACATATACAAAGTAAGTACTTTACGACTGAAATTATTCCAGAAAATGGACAGAACTCATTTTACACATTTATAGAACTTAACTGCAGTGATGAGAGGGCAGTAACCCAGCAAACTTTTTTTTTAATTTAGTTAAAATATATAATTTTAGGGGAATTTTTGAAGCCGACAAAATTCTCTTGTTGATAATAAAATATGAAGAGTGAGATTGAAAAATTCTTAACACACGTTTTTCATTGAAACTTTTAACCCAAATATTAGTTGATTTTTTTGGGATCGCGCTACCTTTGCAAAACATGTCAGTTATTTTAAATGTAATAACTGCCAAACATATAAAATATATTGTTAATCATGTTAGTAGACCCGGCAAACTTTGTTTCGCCAAAACTAGTTTTTAGGACGTTGCTGGCCCTAAGCAAACGTTCGTGTTGTGTTATCAAACGATTTAAATAAATTTGCTTTATGTGGGGGAAACCTCTCCCCCTGATCCTATAAGTCCCATATTTTTTCAAGTGATAGTGTTTCACACTTACATAATTGAGGCTTTCGCTGTTACAGTTCTTTCGATAATTAATATTTGCTTTCTATGGGGGGTACCTCTCCCCCTGGTACCTCTCTCCTACCCGTCTAACGTTTTGTCTAGTAAAACAATTCCTTGAGAAAGTTGTTGGGACCAATTTGGGAGCTCTCGCTGTTGTAGTTCTTATTCGAAAACCAATATTTGCTTTGTAAAGAGGGGACCTTTCCTCTTGGTCCTACCGGAATTTTATATAGCAAAAGAGGCCAAAGAAGTCAAATTTTCTAAATAATTATTCTTGCTGCATAATGGATGTTTTTGCAGATTTTTTGCAACATCCTGGCCAAAAATTTTAGGCTGCTGATGCTTTGAGAATGTTGAGGAAAATTTTAGGAGCCAAATGCAATAAAAATTTTCCAAAGAAACCAGCTTTTTTTAAAACGAGTTTTATAAATATCGAAATTTACATCAAGGATTGTTAAAAAAGGCTGCTTTCATTCTGAGACTTCATAATGTGCCCACTTATTTTTGGCCTGACTTGGCATCTTGTCACTTTATTAAACAAGCACTTGTGTCGTAATAATACAATAATGTGTTATTTGTACTAAGAGAGGCAAATTCTCCAAAGTGACGAATATTGAAAGACTTCAGCTAGTAAATCAGTCGAGCTTTAATCTGATTTAGATCCCAAAAACTCTAACATATTCTTATTATGAAAGAAGTTTCCTACAAATCGGTTCAAAAATATCAGCTATTTTAATGAGATTTATGTTTTTTTTAAGATATAAACTTTTAAAGTTTATTTAAAACTTTAAGAACTCTGATAACAGAAACCGGAACTTCTTTATTATCGTTCAGATTAGTGATCTAGAAAATCAAGGAGTAGAATAAACATAATGTTGATAGTTCCATTGAACCATGTCAGAAATTAGGACCACATAAGATCTCCATGCTATATTGTGGCATAATATATACATCGTTATAATGAAGCTCTTGAATCTAAGAGCAGGATATAGATAGATTTCATACTCAGAAGTTGTCACTATGTTTGCCACAGATCGGTTCAAAATATCTGTTATTTTAAAATGATTTATGGTCCCTTTTAGTACCTAAACTTTTAAAATTTATTTTAAACTTTAAGATTTCCTTTCATTTACTGTACGTTTCCTGGTTTTTGAGTTCAATTAGTGATTGCAAAAAGCCAGGCCTTGGAACAGCTACAGATCTGTATAAAATATCTACAATTTTAATATGATTTCCATTCCCTTTTCAGGATCTAAACTTTTAAAATTTATTTAAAATTTTATGATTTCTTACAACAGAATCCTCTCAAGGTCCTATAAAAAAACAGATTTCTAAAACTGAATCCCATTTAAAAATTTTACTTTTCTTCTTTCTTTATAAAATGTTTGCTGGTCCTAAAAATTTACATATTTGTATCTAGAATTTTGCCATGCTATTTTCATATGCCTCTAACAATTCCATGTCTTCTCCAAAAAAAAAAAAAAAAAAAACAAAACCCCCATTTATCCCATCACATGTGTGTACAATATATAACACTTTATGTGTGTGTTTGATTGTATATCGGTGGAAAAAACTATATATGCAAAAAAAAATAATAAATAAAACTTAACTATTTGTGTAGTTGTTTTCTATATATAAACGAATATTGGCTGGATCTTATCAAAATTTTAAGTATCTATGAGTTAACAAACAAACAAACAAACAAAAAAAGATGTTTGTGTATGTGTTGGTATGTATTTAGTTAAATATGATTGTATTGCAGTCATTTATTATACACAAACAAATACATAAGTAAAATTGTAATAATAAACATATAAATAGTTATTTGTTGTTGTTGTGCTAAAGTATTTAATACATTTTATTACACTTAAAAACAGAGTGGAACTAATTATGGCACAATTTAGAGAACAGAAATGAATTTATATGATTTTCTGAAAAAAATGTACACTAAAGCCTCGACTTTCGTCGTCCGATCTTCATCGTTTCGATTTGCTTTGCCTTTTAAGAACTAAAAAAAAAATTCGATTTGCGTCGTTGCAATTTTAAGTTGCGTCGATGGGATTTGCGTTGCTAGAAACGGTTAGTTTTTATACCCTACACCACCATAGCATAGTGGTGGGGGTATAATGCGTTTTTGCAAATGTTTGTAATGGGCAGAAAAAGTATACCGTTCGACTGAAAATCCCTACCTGAGTCGATTTAAGCATGTTCGTCCTTCGGTTCGTCCGGCTGGCTGTCTATGTAAAATAATAATTTGAAATCTGATTTTTATAGATCCATTTTTTTCATATAGGCCTCATACAAATGTCCCCTTGGAATGGAATTTTTGATCTATAAAATTCCTAAATATAAAAAGATGTAAATATATTTTGAAGGGGAGTTGTATGAAAATTATGAGACCGATCCTCGTATAATTTGGCACATCATTTTAGATGTAATAAAAGAATTTCCTTAAATTCCCATTCCTGGAGGAACATTTTCATTAAAACAATTTCCAAAGGCATCGGCCTTAGACCAAAATAATAACGCATGTCAAATTTCAAAGTCGTTAAATCGACTCGAGAAAGTGATCCTGAATCGAACGGAGTACTTATACTTATATACGCACAAAATACCCCCAACCACCAATGATGTAGGGTATAAAATTGTTAATAAACTTTGATGGCAACATAATGAGAGAGAATGAAAGAGAGAGAGAGAGCATTAAATAATCAGCTGTGCTTATACTGTCACCATGTGAGAGTTTTTCCACCATGAGTGGTGCCAAGAACAATTGTTGCTAAAGTACATTAAGGATGTAAAAAGTGGGTCAAACTAAAAGAAGAATAAAAAGTTTTAAATCGGGGGAAAAGCCTATAAATAAATGAAATGGTCTTAGACTTGCACTTGCAACAATAAGAACAATTTCCAACAGGGACAGTGATAAATCAATTAGTTGAAATTGCAACACCCCGCCTATTTAGACAAGACTCTATAACAGGAAATCCCTTATTGGTAAAGATGGAATTCATTCTTCTAATTTGGATGGAACATTATCAAAATAAGGGAAGAATGCTACTGATCAGGGATGTAATGAAGCTCTTTCTATTTACTGCGGCATTGCTGCTTTTGCCAAAAATTGTGTTATCCGTCCTACGTTTTGTCTATTTAAACAGATCCTTGAGAAAGTTGTTTGGGGCCAAATTTGAGATCTCTCATTGTAATAGTTCTTTAGATATTCAAAAATCAATATTTGTTTTGTATGGGCGATATCCCTACACCTGGTCTCATCCATCCTACGTTTTGTCCAGTAAAACAATTCCTTGGGAACCCCTCCTCCTGGTCATATCGGACTTTTTGATAGCCTGTGTTACTTTTGGGTATATTGGGATCATTACATACATACAATCACACATACATACATACATACATACATACATACATACATACATACATACATACATACATACATACAAACATACATGCATACATACACACACATCCAATTTAGATATCAAAAATAAAAAATGTTTCCCATGTTTTGAACATTTTCCCCCCGTAAAATAAATTTCAGTTCCTTTATATAGAAAAAGTTGATTCGGTTTGCGTCCCGTTTCTTCGATCGGGACTCTTGTGTATATGATTGCATCATAATTTTGCTATTTTTTGGACTCTGGTTTTTTACTATTTTCGCTGCTAATTGGCCTTCCCTTACTTGATTTTTAAAGAGACGTTAACCCATTTTATAATTTTAAATGTGTGTGTGTGTGTGTGTGTTTGAACTGTAGACATTCTTTTTATTTCAAATTATTTATAATTGAAGATACTTTTTTTCTGTTTTTTTTTTTTTATTTAATTATTTTGTGGAGGCATTTTTTTTCTATCTGCGTAGGAAGTTTTTATAAAAAACAAGTAAGAACGCTATATTCGGCTATGCCGAATCTTAAATACCCTCCACCACAAATTCGTGTAAAGTTAATACGTTAGGTTCCATAGACACACATATACTCACAAATGTATATAACACAGAAATACTTAATTAGTCATAAAATTAGTTACAATTTATGCTATAAAATTTTTCTATTAACTGCCTTTTTTCTACCAATTTTCATTGAGCTCTGTTAATTTTTGCGGATGTGGGCAGACAAAGAGATTGACGAAAATCGATTGAGATTTTGACTTGATGCAAGAATATATACATTATGGGGTCTGAAACAATTCATTCTTAGCGTTACATACAGAATGACAAAGTTAATATTCTCTCTCTACCACTTGTACGGTGGAGCGTATAAAACAAAAATATGCTTGTTATAAGCTCAAAACTATTTTCCGGGAAGGGGTCTTATATGTAGCTCCCATATAAGACCCCTTCCCGAAGTTTGGACCAAGATTGTTCATATTTATAATATACTTTGATTATAGTTAGAAAAATCATTGTGCTAAATTTTAATGGAATTGATCTTTATTTAAATGTTTTATAAACTCTAATCCGTTTTCCGGAAAATCCCGTTATAAGGGAGCTATAGGAAAATTTGGACCGATACAGGGCAAATTAATATAATATCTTCAGAACAGTTAGCAAAATAATTGTGTCGACTTTCAGTAGAATTGGTCTTTATTTACTCGAGAAGGGGCGTTATAATGGAGCTATATCATAATATGGACCCATTTTAATAAAGTTTACAACATATATTTAAAATAGCTAGAAAATTTGTTGTGCCAAATTTCAATAGAATTGGTTCAAATCTAAAAGTGTTATAAGCTATAAATCATATTCCGGGAAGGGGCCTTATATGGGAGCTATATCAAAATATGGACCCATGTAAATAAAACTTAATACATATATTTAAAATAGCTAGAAAATCAATTGTGCTAAATTTCAAAAGAATTGGTTCAAATTTAAAAGTGTTATAAGCTGTAAATCATATTCCGGGAAGGGGCCTTATATGGGAGCTTCAAATTTAAGAGTTTTATAAGCTATAAATCATATTCCGAGAAGAGGCCTTATATGGGAGCTATATCAAAATATGGACCCATGTAAATAAAATTTATAGTATATATTTAAAATAATTAAGAGATTAATTGTGCCAAATTTCAAAAGAATTGGTTCAAATTTAAGAGTTTTATGAGCTATAAATCACATTCCGGGAAGGGGCCTTATATGGGAGCTATATCAAAATACGGACCCATGTGAATAAAATTTATAGTATATATTTAAAATAGTTAAACAATTATTTGTGCCAAATTTCAATAGAATTGGTTCCAATTTAAGAGTTTTATGAGCTATAAGTCAAATTCCGGGAAGGGGCCTTATATGGGAGCTATATCAAAATATGGGTCCATATTAATAAAATTCACAATATATATTTAAAATAGTTGAAACAATAATTGTGCCAAATTTCAAAAGAATTAGTTCAAATTTAAAAGTTTTATAAGCTATAAATCATATTCCGGGAAAGTCCTTATATGGGAGCTATATCAAAATATGGACCCATCTTAATATAATTTATAACATATATTTAAAATGGCTAGGAAATAAGTTGTGCCAAATTTCAATAGAATTGGTTCCAATTTAAGAGTTTTATGAGCTATAAATCATATTCCGGGAAATGGCGTTATATGGGAGCTATATCAAAATATGGACCAATGTTAATAAAATTTATAACATATATTAAGAATGGTTTAAAAATTAGTTGTGACAAATTTCAGTAAATTATCTTAAAAATTGCGGTCCATATGACACAAAGAGTTTGGGGTGTATCAAAATTTTGCATATTATAGCCTATAACTTTTTTCCGGTTAATCAGATTTTGATAATTTTTGGCACGATGATGAAGCACGTGTAATTGTATGCTAAAATTAATTTTTTGTTTTAGTCCAATTACATTTTTAGAAGAAATTATAAGAGTTCATTTTTGAAATTTTGAGGTTGTTTCAGATATCGGTCTATAACTTCCTTGCTTATAAACCGATATAGCTGGTTTTAAATAGCAAACTGCTTAGGACAATAACAAATAATGTGGCCAAGTTTTATTGAATTCGGTCAATTATTCTAGGCGTGAGAATGTTTCCAACAGACAGACAGACGGACAGACGGACATAGCTAAATCGACTCAGTTTTTGATTTGATGCAATAATATATATACATTGTTGGGTCTGAGATGATTCCTTCTTGGCGTTACATACAGAATGACAAACTTAATATACCCTCACCACTTGTGGTGGTGGAGGGTATAATAATTTAGACAATTTAAATAAATTTTTCTTTCATTTTGAGAATCTTTCGGTACAAAGTCTAGAAATTTAAAGTGAATCGTCAAAATAGTTAAATTAATTTAAATAGATAAAGTGAATAGAAGAATATGAATACCCTCCCAATAGGGACAGAGGAGAGGCGCAAAGCCTTTAAAGTCACAAAATTTAAAAAAAATTATGGACCGGTGATTGATGTATTATTTTTGGAAGAAAAGTGTAATTTCCTTTTAAAGCGTTAGATCATGTAATTTTTAACTGTCACTTTTACACGATCTTCATATAAACGGAATTTAATTGACCCATCAACACGTCCAAACGTCTCTTTGTTTGATTTTTGGAATAATAAAATTTTTTTCACGAATATAAATTTAAAAAAAAATTATAAATAAACATTAAAATAAAATATAAATATAAAAAAATAAACTAAATTTTCTTCGAAATATTTTTTTATATAAAAATATTTTTAAGCGAAATTTTTTACAAATTAAAAATATTTTTTTTTATTTTAATTTTCACAAAATTTAGTTAAAAAAAATTGAAACAAGTATTTTGATATTTTTCCTTTATAATATTTTTATTAAATAATTTGGTTTATTAAATAATTTGGTTAAAAATAAAATTCAAAATAGTTTTTATTTAAAATTGTAAGAATTTTTACAAATAAATAAAACTAAAATTTAAGTAAATTTTTGATAAAAAAACCTTTTGAAGTTTTAAAATAATAAATTTTAAAATTTTATATAAAAAATATTATTCGAAAAAATTAAATTTTTACAAAATTTGAAAAAAAAATATATGTAATAAAAGATTTTTTTTTAATATTTATCAATTTTATCTTTTTAATTTTTTCAAAATTTGGTTAAAAATAAAATTCAAAATATTTTTTTAACATATTAAATTTTTAATTTGAAATTTAATTCTAAATAAATATTTGGAATTTTTTTTAATTTTTAAAATTTGGTTAAAAATAAAATTTAAAATAATTTAATTATTTAAAAATTATATTTATACCAAAAAATATAAAATAAATTTTAAAGCATCCAAAAATCCAGCAAACATTAATTATTAATTTTTCAACAGCAAAATAAAAATTAAAAAAAAAAATAATTTTTGTATAAAAAATATAAATTTTAGAAAAAAGAAAATAAACGATTTTTGAAAAACCTTTATTTTCAATATTCAATATATTTGTAAATAATTTTTGAAAAAATCTAAATTAGAAAAATCTATAATTTTGAAATTAAAAATAATCAGATTAAAAAAAAATAAAATATTTTATAAAAAAATAATAAAATATAAAAATAATCGAAATTTTTATTTTTTAAAAATTTTGTAAATATTAAAAAACTATGAATTTAAATAAATCTATATTTTTTATAAAAATCTAAAGTTGAACATTTTGTAATAATTAAAATAAAACAAAATACCAAATTTTAAAAAATTAAATTTTTTTTTTTTTTTAATTAAAAAAAAAATGCATTTTTTAAAAAATCAAATTAAAAATAAATTTGATTTAAATCCAACTAAAAAATTTAAATTTTAAATCCGAATAAATATTTACAAAATATTTTCGAATTAAATTATTTTGAAATAAATTTTTTATATTTTTTATTAAAATGATATCGATTTTTTTTCGAATAAAAATCTTAATTTATAAAATAATAAAAAAATTTTGAAAATTCTTATCTGTTCCAATAATTTAATTTATATACAGCTGCGTTCAAAATAATAGAAGTGATGGTGACACATATTTTTCTAAGCTAAAATTTACGTACCGAAAAATAACGAAATTTAATAAAAATTCTTAAATATCGGGGATAAAGATATGGATTAGAATAAGAAGATATTAATGTATACTTTCTGGGATTTTGGAAAAAAAACTTTAAACTTGGGACTACAAACCTAAAAAATCGGATGTGAATAACTGCTTTCTAGTTCTTGTTTGGTAAATATGTCTTAAATGGAGCTCCCATTATGCCAAAAATATGCAAATGATGCGACCTTAAGGAAAATATCGGTTTGTTCTCAACAATCTGAATTGATGAAAAGTCGGTGAACTTTCATTATCCTGATTTCATTTTCTTAAATTAATATTTAATTGACATTAAAGGTAAAACTGAACAAATAACATCAAATAATAACCAAGGGGAGATGTACCCCCATACAAATACCCCATATAAATATAGATTATCGAATATCTAAAGAACTATCTTAAGAGTTATATAATGAGAGTTTTTAAATTTGTTCCCAACTAATTTCTGAAGGAACTGTTTTACTGGTTAGAGAACAAATTTTAATTATGGAATATTTAGGGAACCATTTACCAGTTTTAAAATTCGTCCCGATTAATTATCTCAAGAGATTGTTATACTGGAAATAATATTAATTGAATATTTGAAGAAATATTACAGCGAAAATCTTTAAATTTGGTCAAATCCTCTTTAAAGGATTTTTTTAAACATGTTGGGATTTGTTTCTAGGACGGAGTAGAATATTTGTGCAGCAAAGCTCAATGGTTAAAAGCTTATTTTAGAAATAAAAGTTTAATTTTGATAATTACAGTTTAAATTCTGTAAAGATCACTTTAAACTAAATATCTGGCATCACTTGTTTTTCAACAAAACTTGAAAACAATAGAATTTTCAAATTGACGTTAATTATAACATTTTTTGTTGTTGTCTTTTGTCTTTTGCCATTGAGTATTTTTTATTGTTATTTTACAACTGATAAAGTCTTTCCAAAGATTAGAATAACAAAAAACAAAGATTTAATATATAAAATCAAGGTGAATTAAGAAAACAAATCTAAAGAACATAAAAGAGAATAAGAAAACAAAAACAATAATTTAAGACTCACCTTATCCAGACATTTAAGTTCCTCAATGGGATAAACCACCTTTTGGCAGCGAGCACAAGTTTTATTCATTTTGTTGGAATTTGAAATTTCTTTAAAAGAATTGAAATGTTTCTCTTTTCTAATTTATTATAATTAAATTAAAATAAATCGATTTTATTGTTAAATTTTTCAATAAACACAAAAAGAAAAGATTTTAAATAACGCAAATTTTGTTTTTTGTTGGTATAAAACAAAAAAAGAACAGTAATTTTTGTTTTGAATTTGCCTTGTTTTTTTTTACTCTTAATTCGCTTAAGGTTTTGTTTTGGTTTTTTTATTTACTTAAAATGCTCTTGTTGTTCTTTTTTTTTTTGGTTATTATTGTTGTTGTTTTTGCTGTAGTAGTATTTTAACTCTCCTGTTGATTTTTTTTCTTCACTTTTTGGAGCTGTTTTGTCTCAGAGATCTTTTTCTTTGTTTTCTTTTTTTGTTATTATGTTTCTTATTTTTTTTTCTTTTATTTTGTTGTTGCTTTATTTATTAATCCTTGCTTTTGCTTTTGTTGTTGTTGTTGGTTTTAGTCGAGATGTTAACAGCCGCGAGACTGGTTTTCTGCTTTTGAATTTGAAAAAAAAATATACAACACAAACACACATAAAAACACAATTGAAAGAGTAGAAAAAAAGAAGTTGAATGAGTAAAAAATTTTAGAAAATTTTATCAAAAACTGAAAATTTTTTAATAAAAAATATGAAATCAATAAAATTTAAATAACTTCAATAAAAATTTCAATATTTTATTTTCTTTTTGATTAATAAAACAAAATACACTTGTTTCTTTTAACAAATTGAAAAAAAAATGTTTTTTTCTTAAAACAAACACATACACTCACTCACTTTGAAAAGAACTAAAA
Source organism: Cochliomyia hominivorax (assembly GCA_004302925.2). Lineage (NCBI taxonomy): Eukaryota > Metazoa > Arthropoda > Insecta > Diptera > Calliphoridae > Cochliomyia > Cochliomyia hominivorax. Next base: position 19,451,588 of record PYHX02000413.1, on the reverse strand, counting down.
ATTCCAGTTGGTATTTGTGGGGGTTCTTTTCTATTTGAAATAAAATTTTCTTTTAAATTTCAATCACTTTATGATCACTTTTGTATAAAAATCATTTATTAAATATATTTTTGTCGATTTCTTTATTTTCACACACCTTTTTTCTTAACACTCTTTTTCTGATATGCAAGTTGGGTGATGCAAGGAAAAAAACTATAAACTCTTTTTTTAATGCGGTAGTTGTTGTTTTTAATTTTTCACACTGATATTGCTCTTGTTGTTGCTTTTTTCGTTTTTCTCACTATCGGAATTTTTGCGACTCCACGGAACAAGTATAGAAAGAAGACTGATGAAAAGTATAAAATACTCTACACAAAATGATTGTAAAACATGTTTATTTCTCCAACAACTACTACTACTACAACAACAACATCAACATTTACAAAGGTGATGCTCAGAGAAGTTAAAACCAACACAAAGAAGGAGAAATAACAAAAACAGCTGTTGCTAATGACGCAGTTCAAGCAAAATGCTTGTAGTGCATAAGAAAACGTTAATTTTTAATAAATTTTATATTTTTTTCAATAAAATTAAATTTTTTATAAAATTAGAATTTATAACTAAACAGAAAAAATATTAAAATCTCTTTAAATTCATGTAATTTATATATTATTTGAAAATGAGAGAGGGAGAGAAAAGTTTTAATTGACACTAAACCAGTAATGCTTATTGTCTTATACTTTGCCGGTAATTTAAGCGATTTTGTTTTAACTGTTTTTTTTTTTTTAATTTTAATAAATAATATTAAATTTTGCTATTTATTACAATAAATACAAATACAGTTTAAACAATAAATATCAAAAACAGAAAATAATAATAAACTTATTGGCGTATAAAAGTCAAATGAACATATAAAAATGTCGCTTTTTCAAGTGCCGTTAACATCACCGCCTGCATTTCATATAAATGAGAACAGTTTTTTGTTACAATAACGGTATTGCCAGACTTGAAACGGATTCCTAACAGAACTGTTAAGGTATTTAAAGAAGTTATTTGAATACTTTAAAAATATCAAATGAAACTTAAATAATTAATTATCTTAAAGTTAAATAATTTAACATAATTTTATGTACCCATCCAATGATGGGTATCTCTCGTAGCTCATTTTATACTCTCCAACCATCATAGATAAAATATATGAGACTTGAAAAAAATAATGATATAAAAAAATTTTCTTTTTCATGTCTAATATTTCAACATTTTTAAATTGAAACCTTTTTCATAATATTTGGGTCTTCTAGAAAACCTGATTAAGGTAGAAGGAATGGTTCACATAATGTATCTAAAGCCAAGAAATAGAAAGCATTCTCAAAAGAGCTCTGTGAATTTTTGAAAACATACAAAACTCAAAAAGTCTTCTTGGAACGCTGCTAAAAATTAAGAAGCCATGAGAGAACATGGAAATTAAAGACATGGTTTCTAAAAAATATGTTTGCTGCTTAATGGATGACGAAACGTATGTTCTGGCAGTTTTTTACAACTTCCTGGCCAACATTTTATGTTGCTGGTGCTCGAGGGAAAGTTGAGGAAAATTTTGGGACCTAGAAGCAGTCAAAATTTCCCAAAAAATTCTTTGTATGGCAAGCAAAATTTACATTAAAGAATGTTTACAAAAAAGGCTGCTTCCACACACAAGACTTAATAATGTATCCCATTATTGTTGACCTGACCTGGCAGACTGTCACTATGGTAAACAAGTTCTTGTGTGGTAAAAGAACAATAAATTGGTATTTATTAAATAAAAAATTTTAAACTTTAAGTTAAGTCGTTTCGTTTTTATAAACATATATGTATGTAAAGAACTTTTTAATCTGACTTCTTATATTCAATTTCCTTATAAATAAAAGTTTATAAATATGAATAATAATTAATTTAAAAACGGCAAACCCTAAACATCTTTACAATTGACCAGACTTAGAATTTCTCTTACAACGATATGGCATCTCAATAATTTCCGTTTACAATTTCTCACTCTCTATGAACTAAAAAATAACTGTCAAAATGTACGTTTAAACTGTCAAAGGACATCAAATAGAAATCCTTTGCCATAATCGAATTTTCAATGATTTTCAAAGCGTTAAGGGCGGAGGACTTATTAAAGAAAATTTTTTTCTAAATTTTTTTTACAAAAATTTATTGAATATCAAAAAAACCCTTTTACAAAAAACTAAAGAAAAGCAATGAATTAGCTAAAATAATTCCCCATAAATTAATAAAACCAAATTAGTGTTAATTTACATAAGAAAATAGAAAAAAGAAAATAATTTACAAAATAAATATTAAACAAGTAAAAGAAATTTTATAAATTTCATGTTATACAGAAAAAAGTGTAAATTTTTTAATAAAACCTGAGAAGAAAAAAAATAATTAAATTAAATTTTATATTGCAAAAGAAAAAAGTTATTTAATAAATAAAATGTGAAAAAATGCAATAAAATAAAAATTAAAGAAAACCTTTTTTTGAAACTTCAGAAATTTAAAAAAATAAAATTTAAAAATGTGAATTTTTGCATAAATTTTTGTTCTTTTAACAAAACCTTTGAAGAAAATAGTTAAATAATCGGAAATTCTAGTAAAAAAAAATTCACGACATAGAAAAAAAATTGATTCAATTGATTTGCTTCAGACGTAATTTTTCATTCAAGTGAAAAATCGATAAAAGTTGCTGTGTATTCGTTCATTCGGTTCAGTTCAGTTTAGCTTATTTTTTATGTTTGTGCTGATGTGTGTGCGTGAGTGTAGAAGAAGCCGGTGAATTAAATTGTCAGAGTGTTTTTTTATTGTTACGATTTTTTTCTGTCACATCGACGCGCAGTGTTATAATTTGTGTTGTTTTGTTTGTGTGTTTTTACACCCCACTCCCACTTGTCAAAAAACAACAACAAAAAACGCCGTTACATCTAACCACCCCCTTACAAACAAAATTCTCAGAGACTTTCGGCAAAAACCCTTCTCACTCTCAGCAGATTTAAAAAAAAAAACAAAAACAACATCTGACAGAATAAAACAAAAACAAAAGTAACTGTAATAATAAAAAAGTAAACAAAACGTAAGTTTATTGCAAAAAAAAAAAAAAAAAACAAATTTATGGTGAAAATATTTGCGAGCACACTAATAATTCATAACAAGGAGTGAGATAAAAAATTCTTAACTTGCATGTTAAGATATACGAAACCTCTAAACTCAAGTTGATGGAAATTATTATTACATTTTTATAGTTTAGTGATGTAATTTGGAACTTTTTTCGGAAACAATTCCATTAACGTTTTTATAGTGGTTTCTGTCACTTTGCTTGAACTGGTAGTACAGCCACCTCTACAAGCGATATTAACCTTGTCATTCAGTGTGTAACGCTAAGAAGTAATCATGTAGGAATCCATAATGTATATATATTCTTGCATCAAATCAAAATCTGAGTCCAATTAGCTATGTCTGTTTTTGACACGTTCACACCCACAATAATTGTCAGAGCACACTGAAATTTGCCCAGAATATTTGTTATTGTGTTAAGAAGTTTTCTATTTAAAAGTAGCAAAAATCGGTTTAGTATATTAAAAGATATAGACTGATATCTGAGACAACCTATAATTTCAAGCGAAGAACTTTCGTAAATTTGCCAATAATAAATCGACAAATATACTTTATTAACATTGCAAATACTATCAAAATCGGTTCAGTAGAACAAAAGTTATAGCTTAAAAAATATATCTAATTTTAATGACTCATTAAGTGTTACATTCAAGAAAAACTTTTTATATTGTATGATTATGTGGGTATGTACGAAACATAACGCATTTACTTCACAAGCATTTGTGGTGGAGAGCGTAGCATTCATACTTGTTGTGCTCTTGAATTCGATTTAAACAAGAACCATTGGCCTTAGCTCCGGACAGTTTGGAGGATTAGCCTCTCTTAGTTCAAAAAGCACTTAAGGGCTTATTAACTATAGAGTCAGTCCAAAAACACATTATGTATTATTATGAATGGAAGCAGCCTTTTTTTGTAAACATTCATTGATGGAAATTTTTATATAAGAGCCCGTTCTAACAAATGATTGATTTCTTTTAGTGCAACAGCATGTTACTTGCCATTCCAAGTATTTCTTTGCAAATTTTGACAGCTTTTGGGTCCTAAACATTCCCCCGAGCCCCAGCAGCATAAAATTTTTGATCAGGAAATTGCAAAAAATCTCCCAGAACAAACGTTTCGTCTCCCATTATGCAGCAAGAATATTGTTTTAGACAACTTGACTACAATTTCCGTGCACAGGTTTTGGCCTCTAAATTTTTAGTATATCAGGAACTTTTTAAGCAGCATTAACTTTAATGTTTGGTACCAAATAGTTGGACTACTGTGGCAACCGAGCTGCTTTCCTACCATTTGTGTTGGGAGCTTAATTGAAAATGCTTTCAATTTTTTTTGGATTTTGTAATATCACGTATACCATTCATTCTACCTGAACCAAGCCCTCTATCAAGGGAAAAGTTTTCCCGGTACTCTATAATATTATTATAAGTTGACTTCAGACCTTTAAATGCTTGGCCAACTTTTTGTAGGACCAAGTTGGGTTTTGTTCGAAATATTTTATAATTTTATTACGCCCTTTTTGCGCATTTTAATCAGATTAACAATAAGATTAACTTGTTTGACATTTAACATTATAATTGACATGTTTGTCAGAGATAACTTGAACAAAAAAATAACCAAATAATATGTTTTAATATGTTTATGAAAAACGTATGTTAATAACTTTTCTATCTCACTCCTTAATTCATTATTTTCACTTAAAGAAATTGTGTTTTGTTATTGTTTTCCCTTTATTATAAAAAAATATTTATTTACACACGATTACATTTTGTACTTCTATCATTTTCTTATCTCTGATAAATTTATTTATTTTTCTTTTTTTGACTGCGGCATTTTTTTGCCGTGTCTTTGTGTATGTTTGTGTTTTTTATTCATTAATTTGTTAGAAAATCGTCGACACAAGAAGTGCTTAACGTTGCAGCGCACGGATGTCAAGCAATTTTTCAAAAATATGCAAACCCTAAGAAAGAAAACAAGCCCCTGTAAATGTAAGTAATTTTTAATTGATTTTTTTATTTGTATTAAAATTGAACATTTTGTTTGTTTACTTTTGAATTAAGAAGAAAAAAACTAATAACAAACAAATTTGTTTGGGGTGTATCGTATATGGTTTCCAGATTTTATTAAAAAATTTACTAAAAGTTTAATCAAATAATTTCCCTTTGGTATTATGACCGAAAAAAATGTTTCGTTACAAAATGGTGAAAGCCCTTCATGCAAAAAGTATAACAAAGTAAAAATTTACGATTGTTCTCCTACAGTTTTCGGAAAATGTATACCTGAAGTTTTGATATTTTTATTGTCTCATCATTTGAAAGGTGTTAAAAAAAAGCTTTTCAATGATATATAAAACATATATTATTAACCCATTAAGAGATAATAGTTAAGCCGTGTGTTCAAATTGATTTTTTGAGAACTTTTAGTTTGAGTTAATGGGTTTTTGATTTTTTTCTTGGAAACGTTAATAAAAAAGATAGTTTTGACTACAGGAACAAAGCCTAGTTTAGGTTGGATTTTAAGCTATTAATCTCACTCTAAGTGAAAAATTTATGAAAAATATGAAATTTTGAATAAACAAAAAATAATATTTTTCGAAATTTCAATATGATGTATATGAACTTGTTCATGATTTGAAGAATTAAAAAGATTCTGACTTTTCCATACAACAATACCCAAAATCTCGGTATAAATCATGTTTGAAAATGTTCACTAAAATGATCATACTGTTATTATAAGGGCCGTCTGTCAGAAATACTTTTTAATGATAATTTAAAGATGATTCCTGTTTTGCAATTAAAGAACTTACAATTTTTTTATTGTCTAGGGCTTATGGGCAGATCTTTGTATTAAGTTTATACAAATTTAATAATACTCGTATTTACGTTAAGATTTCTTTATAAACCAAAAAAAGTTATAAAGCTTAAACTTAAAAGGATTTCATCAATTCTTTTTCAAAGTTTCAACTTTAATAAAAATTGCTAAAGGATTCACGAATTCAAATGACTATTGCATTAATATTTTTTAAGAGAATATGACACATATTTTATTTGTGGACCTATATTAAGTCCACTTATAAAAAAATACTAAATTAAGAAAAGGACAAAAATGGGTTAAAAAACATTTTTTCTTAAATCATCAATAAATTTTTAGCGAATTTATAAAAAATCGAAACATCCCCAATTTAAAAATTGTTAATTTTTCTACTGCCATATTTTCGGTATTTACTGGGTTAAGTGAGTAAAATGGATATCAAGGGAAAGTTTGAATCGTTGTGTACAAAATTTGATATAAATGAAAATATATTGTAACTTTTTTCCGATATCTGAAATTTTGTAAAAAAAAAAAACATAAAAATTATCAAAATCATAAAAATCTCTGTTATCGCTTAATATATTAATAACATATATTGTTTTATATAAAATGGGTTTCAAATGAAAGCTTGAAGTGTTCTCTTTAAGTTTTGATATCAATGAAAATATCATTAAATAGTGACTTTATTGAGATATCTGAAGATTTGTCAAAAAACAAACAACAAAAAAATCATAGAAATATTTTTAATCGCTTAGTGGGATAATAATGTTTTATATACCATTAGAAAGGTACTTTTAAGAACGATACCTATACTGTTATCAAAGATTTAATGCGAAACGAGAAAGATGTTGTTGTTTACCAAAAATTTCAGTACCTATACATTTAAAACTATGAGAGATCGGTAAACAATTTCTAATTTGTTTTATTATAACATAATATTAGAATTCAATTGCTTAGGGATCTAGATCTATTCCGAATATTAATATTTTTCTTTAGTATTAGTAAAAAGCGATTTTTTTAGTTTTCAAATTACTTAATTCATATGGCATCTTTCTTTAACAAGTTTTTATATAATTAATATGGCAACTCTATATATATTAAAATGCAGTTTGTGAGAAAAAAGAAAACAAAACACAACATTTCTCTTCAATTGTTTTTGCAACAAACAACATCAGACGAAAGAAAAATAAAATAATTATAACAATTGAAATAAATAATGGCAGCTATAAAATAATATTTTTAAATAATTATTATTTGTAATATAAAGTTTAAAGAAATTATTTGAAAGAAAACAATAATTTAACCTCACAATTTGTTTATGAAGAGATGGAAAGCACAAGAGTGAAAATTAATTAACAAAAAAATGCTGTTGAGATCATTACGAATAGAAATAGAATAAAAACAAACAGAAAACGCAAAATACCAATCAATGTAGTTTTTAAATAAATATTTCAAATAGAAAAAAATAAAATAAAATTAGAATTCCAGTTATTGTGTTGAGAATATTAAACAAAAAAAAAACGGCAACAACGCGGTGAAGGAGGCTGACTGTATGAAACTACAATAACAATAGCAATAGCAATAATAACAAGTGAAAATATTTAGTTTAAAATGCCTGAACAAAAAAACAAAATCAATTTTAAATAATTCAAATAAAATGAGAGAAAAAATAACAATGAAAATTATTTTGATATAAACAAATTAATGAAAATGGGCTTGATTTGTTTAGAATCAATTTCAATATACTAGTGGCCATTATGGGTTTTGGATACGACGCAACACCCAAAAAATTTGCTAATTATAACAACGAATAGCTTCCCAAACTCCAGCAAACTTTGAGATTACAAAAATATAAATTTGTATTGGAATTTTAAGAGCAGCGGTGCCAGTCGTGGAGGTGTCGTGCGAGGTGCAATTTGCCGTAGAACCACAGACCTCACAACTAATGTTATAATTTAATGTCTTTATTGTTATTCTGTGTGTTTTTTCCTGTATCTATATATGTATATATCTGCTATAGTTTCATTATGATTGTTTAATTCAATTGCCGCAATTGCTGTTTCATTAAAAATAAACCATAAAAAACTATAAAAAAAGACAATAACGCAACATCAGACAACAGCCAAAACTGAAAACAATCACATTATTTTTCCTCTACTGACTTAGTGTGTCGTTTGTCTTGCTGTGCCTCAGTCTGTCTGCCTGCCAGTCAGTCAAACAGTATCAATTTCTTCAACATTATGGTTAAATCTTTAGTATCCAAATTATCATCTGCCTCTTCAACATTATCGATTGCCAGCACATTTGGTAGCAGTCATGGAAAACATCATAACGATAATAATACAACAACAGCTGCTGGCTCATCTACAGCTTCCACCGCTATCTCTGGGGATAATTATTTAAAATGTAAATGTTTATTTTTTAATTTATTCTTTTTTCTTTCATATTTTTTGTGTTTGTTATTTAAAATTTGCTAATTTACAGTCTTTTTTCTCTCTAGAGGGATTTGGAGCTCGCTGTTGTGTGTTTTTCTGTAGTAATCAATTAGTTTTTATTGCTGTCATTAATATAATTTGGTGTTTGTTTTGTGAAGAAAAGTTCAAATTAGTTTAAGAATAAGTTCTTTAGTCAATTCTATTTGAGTAGTTCAAGAGGCTAAATATGAATTGTTATAGATATTTGGACTATATTGTTTGAATGGATAGTTTAGAAGTTAGAATATATAGTTTATAGTTTCTGGGACGAATTTGATGCAATATTTTAGAAGTAGAAAAGCTAAAGGCTTAATATTATATAGCTGTAGTTCATTAGTAATTCCTCCCGTAATACAATTAGCCTTACATTCGCTATGCCAGTTATATGCGTCATTAAAATTTTATCACAAGTATTTTTTGATTTCCTTGATCATGTTACCTTTTTGGAACATCTCAATTATTATTTTTAATGTCAAACAAATTTATATATTATTAATCGAGTTAAAATGATTGACTAGAAAAAAGTGCGTACTAAATTTATTAAAATGATAGAAAATCTCGTTCAGGTAGAAGTAATAGTCCACATGATGTTTCTAAAGCCAAAAAAGTTTTCAAAAGAGCTTCCAACACATTTGGTATAAAAGCAGAAAAGTGAAAGACAATGCAGGTTTAAAAACTTATAAGACTCAAAAAGTTCTTCGTTAGAACGCTATTAAAATTTAGAAGCCAAAAACAGTGTACGGAAATTGAAGTCATGTTTTCAAAAAATATATTTGCTGCATAATGAATGACGAAATGTTTGTTTTGGCAGATTTTTCGTAATTTCCTGTTCAAAAATTTTATGATGCTATGCTCGAGGGAATGTTGCACAAATGTTTAGGACCTAAAAGCAACTAAAATTTACCAAAGAGTTCTTGTCATGGCAAGCAATACACAGTTGCGGCAAAAGAAGCCGAGGTCTTAGAATGTTTACAAAAAAGGCTGCTTCCATTTATAAGGCTTCATAATATGTACTTTTTTTGGACTCGCTTGTCTTCCTGCTATGTTAAAAAAGCCCTTGAATTATACATCCTCCAAACTGCCCGGAGCTAAGTTCAGTGGTGAGCTATTGGGCTCTTGTTAAAAGATAATTGAAGAGCACAAAAAATGTGTGGTATATTTTAAACTAAGTTAGACTGAAAGATCCTCAATTTTTACTCTACAAAAGTAAACAAACAAATCCCTTGATACTATAACCAAATGATAATTAAGTTCAAACATTAATTTTCGTTTTATTTTTATTTAAATTTTTAGATCGCAATGATCCGGGGCGTTTTTTTGGCGATGGCGTGCAATTCAAAGCCAAACTTATTGGCATCTTGGAGGTGGGTGAGGCACGTGGCGATCGCATGTGTCAAGAGGCCTTACAAGATTTAAAAATGGCCATACGTGCTGCTGGCGAACATAAACAACGCATCACAATACATGTCACCATTGATGGTCTACGTTTGCGAGATGAGAAAACTGGTGATTCTTTATATCATCATCCTGTCCATAAGATCTCATTTATAGCTCAAGATATGACTGATTCACGAGCATTTGGTTATATATTTGGTTCACCTGATAGTGGACATCGATTTTTTGGCATTAAAACTGACAAGGCTGCATCACAAGTAGTGTTGGCTATGCGTGATCTATTTCAAGTTGTCTTCGAATTAAAGAAGAAGGAAATTGAATTGGCAAGACAACAAATACAATCAAAATCATTACATCACCATGATGCACAGCATCAATTGTCTTCATTGTCATCATTGAAAAGTGCTGCGGCTGGCACGGGAGGACAAAATGATCTATCGGGCTTGGGAGGTTCTAATACATCAGCAGCTACTTTGAGTATGTTAAATACTATGGTCAGTAGTTCAACAAATACACCAAATGCCAGTCGCTTGGGTGTTAATTTAGATTCTAAGGGAGCTTCAAAAGAGGTAAAGAAAGTGTTGAGCTCCATACTATAAATGATATATATTTAATGTTTAATTTGATTTTAAAGATTTCTCCCGAATCAGTAGCTGATTTGGTGGATTTAGAACAAGAACTTAGTTCTTTACAAAGAGGTATTACACAAATGGAACGTATTACACCGAATGATTCTCATTCACAACAAAACACCTCAAAAACTTCTGCTGGAGGAGCTGGTGGTACTGATGATCCGTTTGGGGATTCATTTACTAATTTTCCGGTTGGTTTTAAAATGATGCGACATTTCTAAAACATTTTGCTAATAATTGTTTTATTTAAACATTTCTTGTAGACTTTACCTCCTCCCGAACCGGGACGTTCGCGCAGTAAAACTACTAAAGCAAACGATATAAACATAACTGCAACCTCCAGTGTACAGACCACTAGTACTGGTAAATATTTTTGCTCTCTTTATAGATTATAATGAGTATAATATCAATTATCTATTGTTCAGGTCTTAACACAACAACTACTACTGTAAATCTGCAACCTCTGGACGATGATGATGATAATTGGCTAAGAGAATTGGATGCACACAACGATGTTTTTGATACCTCTAAAACAGTGGTGCCTGGTTTAATGGGTATGCCACCTTTAGCAAGTACTCTCTCAAGTGCTGTTCCCTTAGCCTCACGTGCCCCATTAGCTGCTCGAGAATCTTCGGATACACCACCCAATCACATATATGAAACTGTATCATGTTCCGCCAATAATACTTTACCCTCAGATATCGCAGAATTAGCAAATATAACCAATAATGGGATTAATAATACGGATAATAATACAAATTTAACCAATAGTTCTAGTCTAACGGATATTTTTCAAACGGCAGCAGCAGAGACACAAAACTCTAAATTGGATATTAAATCGGGTAAGTTTGAGAATTTATCTTAATAGAAAATTATATTTAATTTAAAAATGTTAAATATTTAAGTTGAATGTTGTTTTTATGTTTTATCACTAAATCAATTAACAAAATTCACTAAACAATAACAAATAACCAAACCAAACTAAAACCATCCATCTAAGGTTTTAATACAAATTAAACATCATCCATATCTTGTATTTGTGTTTAAAAGCCTTTTATGTTCATTTCTTCCTCTTCTTATTTATCTGTGTATTTTTTGTATACAAATTTAAGTTTAATTTGCACTTGTTTTTTGTAAAGAATTTATTATCTTTTTTCTTTGTGATTTAAGAACCTGAAAAATATTTTGTTAATTCAAAAATTTTGGTATAAAACTGCGTGAATAAACATTTAAATGATCAACCTTTCAGGGATTATTTTCCACTCTTTTAGGTTTTTTTTGTTTAGGAAAATTATTTCATAACAATTATTCGAAAATTTCTTTTATGAAGGAATATAAACTCTTCTTTTAGGAAGAGAATAAATAAATTATCATCTTGAAATTCTCAAAAGGTTCCCAGAAATAAAATTAAACGAATTTCTTTTTAAATTAAAAAAAAGAAAATTTTAAATAAATTTTCTTGTCCCATTAAAAAACATTTTTTTTAAATAATTATTTTTGACAAATTCCACATTTAAAAAAATAAACTGTTTAGGAAATTTTGTATTAAATTCCTTTTTGCTGCTAACACGTTACGAAATTTTGAATAAGATTTTAAGGAGTGAGATCGAAAAATTCTTAACATTTATATCTAATTTCTATGTAAACAAAATATGATGTATGTAAGTATGTATGTATGTATGTATGTATGTATATATGTATGTATGTATGTATGTATGTATGTATGTATGTATGTATGTATGTATGTATGTATGTGTGTATGTTACGTATAGATTCCAAAAAGGTTGGGCCAATTTTGATGAAATTTTTACAAAATGATCCCAATATACCAGAAAGTAACAAAGGCAATAATACGTTCCATTAGAACCAGCGGAACGGATACCGTCCATACAAAGCTAATATTGATTACCGAATATCTAAAAAACTATAACAGTGAGAGTACTGAAATTTGGTACCAATGACTTCCTCAAAGAACTGTTTTAGTTAACAGCAAGTTGGACGGATAAGGCCAGGGGGAGGGGTATCACCTTGACAAAGGTAATATCGATTTCCGATTATCTAAAGAGCTATAACAGCGGGAGTTCTCTAATTTGGTCACAACTATCTCCTAAAGAAACTGTTTTACTTGGTAAAAGGTTTGGACGATAAGACCAGGGTGAAGGGGGATATTCCTACAAAGGAAATATTGATTATCTAATATCGTAAGATTAAAATGTTGTAGCAATTTTGCTACTGTGAGACCCCGAACACAAAAGTGTAATGTTTTCTTAGAGCCTAAAAACAAAAGCCTTTAAACTTTGCTTTGACAAAACGAAGTTTGCCTGGTCTGCTAATATTTAAATAAAAACGAAATCACTACACTTAAAGTTTTATTTTTTGTATTTGATAGAAATTATTATTTGAAACTTTTTCGCAAACGCTCCCATAAACGTTTCTGCTCGAACAGATTCTTCCATTCTCTTTTAACAAGAACGCAACATCTCTCCAGAGGCTTTAGCTCGAGCATGTTTAAAGGATATGCCTCCTCCTTAGGCATTTTTTTTGTAAACATTCCTTGAGATAAATTTGGGAAAATTTTACTGATTTTGGGTCCTAAATTTTTTTCAACATTTTCTTGAACATCAGCAACATAAATTTTTTTGACCATGAAGTTGCGAAAAATAGTCCAATACATACGTTTCGTCATCCATTTTTAGAAAAAAACTTGACATCAATTTCCGTGCTCTATTTTTGGCCTCTAAATTTTTGTTAGCCCTTTTCTCTGGAATTTTTAAGCCTTGTATGTTTTTAAACCTTCATTAGATTTAACTATTCTTACCAAATATTTCGAACACTGATCTAACGGATGTGTTGGCAGCTCTTTTGAAACTTCAAGTGGACCATTCGTTCTACCTGAATCAGGTTTTCTATTAATGGACAAGTTCTCTTGATAGTGTTTAGTAGCATAGAAAACAGTTTGGCGGCAGACCTTTGGTTCTTGTAGGACATAGTTGTGTTTTGTTGAATAATTTGGATTTTTTAAAACAATTTTCACATCTGCTTGTATAGAAATATTCCACATTAAATAGCACCAAGAACATTTTGTTGAGTGAATAAGAAAAAATCTTGTTTAGTTTAAGAAAGTTGCATCTCATTAAAAATCTTTAACTTTATAAAAGAAGAGAAAGAAATTAAATCCGTTTATAGGAATATGTATCAGTGTAGATAACAGTTTCATAATTTTGCATGGCGAAACACTTGTGTAAGTATATTAAACTCACTACAGTGTCGCCCTCTTCTTCATGATCTGAAATCTGCTTCAATAAGCTGGTAACCTCTCAATCCTGGCGATGTCAAACAAGATAAATTGACTCCTATTCCGATATAGGTTTAGTTGGACTGAAAGCTGTTTCAAATGAATTTGGCATAAAATCGACAGACAATTTTAACTTATTCAAACTTATTAATGAACCATATTTTTTAAACTGAAATCTAGTGCTGGTCAAATAAATACCTTCAAGTTGTTTAGTCCTAATGTGAGGCCATTAGGATCCATCTTAATACAATATGATTTTTTTATTTTATTCTGAATTAATAAGATATTTAAATTTTATTTTTAAAATAACTTTTAACACCATTTGTTGCACATGCACATTTAACCACAAACTCACCAAAAGAAAAACCCCAAACCAAAACAAACAGCCAAACAATCAAATGAAACCAAAACCAAAACCAAACCAAAACCAAACCACCCAAATCAAATCAACGAGTATCGTATCAATTCTATAACAATTTTCTTTATAAACTCTTCTCTTAAATGTGTTTTTTTGTTATGTTTTTGTTATTTGAATTAAAAAAAAAAAAAAACAAATGAAATAATAAAAAAAAATCTCTTGTCGCTGTTTCTCGTGGTTAAAAAGAATTTTTTTGTTTGCTTTATTGATTGATGATTGATTGTGTTTTGTACTTTTGTCCAAATTGATCAGATGCTTTCACAGATTTGGATCCTTTAGGTACTGGTCGTACCAGACCTTATGTTGATAAAAAATACTTTTTCCAAGAGCTTAAAAATCCACCAAAAAAAGTACTGAAAGATTTGACAACCACAACAACAGCAACTACTGCAACAACAACAACTAACGCCACAATTACAGCAATAACAACAGTAAACGCTATAACAACAACAACAACAACAGCTACTACTAATATTAGTAAAATGATGTCTACGTCAATGGCATCAACGACTAGAAATTTATTAACAAAGAATTTGGCTGATTTGAATCAAAAAACTTTAGTGACAGATAGTATATTAAATTTAGGCGATTTAGATTTACAAAGCATACAATATCAACAGCAACAACAACAGCAACAGCAACAACAACAACAACAATTGCAATATCAGCATATGCAGCAACAACAGCAATTGTATAAAATATCTAGTGCCAGTAGCACATCTAACATCACCACCACCACAACAACAACCAATGCCACCACCACCACCACCATCTCCACATCCATTACTAATACTAACAATTTGAATAGTTTATTAACAAACCTAACAACAACTGCAACAATATCAGCCGCTGCAGCAATAACAACAACATCAGCTTCAATTTCATCATTATTAACAACAACTAGTTCATCTTCTATGGCAACATCAACAAATACTATAATTAATTTTGCAACAACAGGTACTACTATCACTTCTACTACTTCTAAACCCTTTACCACAACAACTACTACAACTAGTAATACAAGTACTGCTACAGCTATTTATTCATCCATTAGTAGTGGTAGTAATAATACAAATATAATTACTTCTACTACTATAAATTATGCTAATAATAGTAAAAATGTTATGGCTAATTTAGCCTTTAGCACAGCAACAGCTAACAATAATAATAACAACAACAACAGCAACACCACTATCACCACAAATATGTTTAATAAAAATCATATATCATTAGGAAATGAAAGCACTAATAAAAATACTATTACCACAACCACCACCAAGTCCACCATAAATACCATTAATAATACAATTTGTGCCACAAATAATTTAAATGTAAATGCTTCTTCTACTTGTTTTTGTATTTGTACTTGTACTTGTACTTCTTCTTCTTCTTCTTATTGTTGTTCCTCTCCTCCTTCTTCTTCAACATCTTGTGCCATTATAAGTTCTGCTTTAAATAGTCGTGTATCGAATTTAAATTCTTTAATATGCACTTGTCCCACCACTACCACCATCACATCTTCTCTAATTAAAACATGTACAACAACTAATATATCAACTAATAAGAATAAAATAATAATCATAAATATACTAATTCAACTATTAATAATATTAACAATAAAACTATTCCTAACACTTATAATAGCAATAATTATCATAATAAGAATAAGAATAATAGTGAAATTATAAGTAGAAATTTATTAATAAATCATCAATCTCAAACCTCAACATCTCTAACAATGCCCATGTCAATGTCAATGTCAGTGTCCAAGTCTATGGTCATGTCTATGCCAATGCCCATGTCCATGTGCTTAAATAATATGAATATGTGTAAGAATAATGGTAGTTTTGGTGAAGGTGGTGGTCAAGGTCGTAACGTGTTAGCAGTATTTCAAAATGCATCTGCATCTGTCTCATTATCTTCATCAACAATAACAACAACAACAACAACAAAGAAAACATTTACTAACACCTCACCACCATCATCATCTTTCACCTTTACCACCACCACCAATTCCACTACCACCTCTACCACTACTACTACTACTACTACAACAATATTCACAACTATAACAACATCAACAACTTCAACAACTTATCAAAAAACATGTAGTATGAATCAAACTAATAATACATTACGTTTTTCTCGCTATCATTCTCCTCTAGAACCAGTTGCTGCCAATCCTGCAGATCCTGTTATGTTGCCCCGTGATACTGATCCCTTTTCACCCACACGCAAGAAAAGCGATCCCTTTGAAGAAGGTGGAGATTTATTTTCAAAATTGGATCCTTTTGAATTTGAATTTAGTGGTGGCACCAGTATAGCTGACAACTCCGACAAGCCACGTAAACCAGGCACTTCCTCCCTATCGCCCTCATCAGTAGAACAACTTGCAAATAATACCAATCAAGATCTTTTGGCGGGTCATTTACAAGTAAATCTGCCACCCGAAAGTGATTTATCAACACAAATATCCAGCACGATTCGATCACGACCAGTACCATCTTCAATTTCCTCAAATACCAATGCATCGGGTATAGCACCACCCTCAGCGGGCTCTTTACCACCCGCTGCTATGCTAAAACAACAAACGGTTGATGTAATTTCCAGCATATCGAATAAAAAAATGCCTCACTTATTTGGTCAATCGTCTAGATTTTCTAAACGTGATTCGAACTCCATCAATATGCGCCGTTTGCAAGAATCGGATTCATTGAGTGAAACTGAAACTGCTCCTGAACCTCCACCCCGTCCGGATTATGGTTCATGTGTTGAACCACCTCCTTTACCACCTAAAAAGCAATTTAATGATTTTGTCATAAGATCACGTACAACTCCTCCACATATTTTGAGTTCTACAGCAACGCCCTCTTCCTCATCCTCTTTAGCAAGCAATCGTTATGATAGTTTAAATTCTGCTATGGCTACAAAAAGCTTAACTGGACGTTCAGCTAGTACAGATGTGCCTCCCATACCATTGCCTTCGCGACGTGTAGGTCGTACCGATGGTTCGTATCCAGGACCGGGTAGACCACGTAAGCCTGGTCATACAGAAGATGATTATTTGGCTCCTATTTCTGTTGTAGGTTCAATGAGTGCAGCAAGCTCTTCTGGAAATGTTCTTATGTCAGATGTGCCTCCATTATTGCCACCGCCCACACAAACCTCTTCACGGACCAGAACTCAACGTCAACAATCTCTTAATCAAGCCAATAAAGTTCATGATATTTATGAAAATAAAAGTGAAATATTACAACAGATACAGCAGCAACAACAGCAACAGCAACAACAACAGCAACAGCTGCAACAAAAGATTTTAGATCATCACAGTAGCGCTCCAGCAGCCATAGTTCCTGACATTACACTCACCCAGTTACTCACACTGGGCATTGATGAATTGGCGGTTAAATTAAATGTGCCTACAAGTAAACTCTCCACCATGACTTTAGTAGAATTAACATCGTATCTTTCTGAGTTCTTGGAGCAAAGTAAGCCTTCTAATATCCAGGAAACAAAAGTGGAAACTACTCATGAGGATACACATCAACAAAACGCTCCCATATTTAAAGTTAACTTTGATCAAGAAGCTACATTTGTGGCGAAATTTGATGATACATTTGGAGAAGATTTTCAACAACATCATCAACAACAACAACAGTCTAATACGAATTCGAATGCGGTCGCAACTTTCGAAGCCAATTTTGCCCAATTTGATAATGTTAAAGTGGAGCCTCCCGTACAGGCCATTAATCCAAGTGCCAATATGGTGCCATCTGCAGATCGATATGCAGTTTTCCGTGAGATAATCGATCAAGAATTACAACAGCAACAGGAAAGTGTTGATCTTATAGGAGATGTAATGGAATCGGATGCACCCCACACCTCAGATGAGAAACAATTTGAATGTAACACAATTACAGATCTGGATATGAATGTAAATCAACCACAAGATCTTCTAAGTGGCGATATGTTGGAGGTTTCAGGACCCCAACCTCCCAAAATAGATACAAAAATAACGGAGGTATTAGCTCAAGCTAAAGATCGTTATGCTGCTTTGCGTGATTTAATATTGGTGGAAAATTTATTCGATAAGCCACCACCTAAACCACCCGCCATTACCACCGAAGTGGAGGGTGACAGCAAATCTCCCTTCCAAGGTTTTAGTGGTTTTAATGATGACGAAGAAGATCAAGACTTAAGACAATTAATGGATCAAGCCTCTACTCTCGATGCCACTACCCAGCAACAAAGACTGGGTTTGGTTGATAGTCGTGGTTTTCTGGTAGAACCATCCTCTTCAGCCATTACTGTGGAAGAAGATGAAGACGAAGAAGAAGAGGAACGTCGAAATAATGGCCGCGAAGATGCAGGAGTTCTAAGTAGTGCTGATAGCAATGAAAAGGAACAAGACAAAGATATATTGCCCACAACAAAATACGAACAATTGGCCAGTTCAAATCAACAATTGGAAGAGATTGAAGAGAAACCAGAAAAATACGAGGATAATCCACAGATTAGTATTACCCAAAGCCAAATGCCTGCTAGTAATGATGGTAAATATTTATCGGTGGTTAGTGTAGCTTCATCGGGTCTATCGGGCTCCAAAGATGATTTGGAAATCGATGATTTAATGCATAGAGCCATTTCGAATTTGTCGCTAGACTCACGCGAGCGCAGTTCCCCAGCCGCAGCTGGGCAACAACAAGCACAGCAAAATACTCATACAGCTACTTCTACTATGACACCACCGCATTTCAATGACGTTAGCACTTCCCCCATACCTTTGCAAAGGTCTCCAGCACCTTCTTTTGGTAGCCAGCAGAATAAATCTCCTAATAACAAATCTCCTCAACAAGTATCTCCTCTACCCACACAACTTACGGTGGTTTCGCAAATAATCGATGCTGCAACTAAACAAATACAAAATGAGGGCATCTCAAAGAATTCTAACGATTCCTGGGCCACATTTGATACGCCCCAACATCAACCAGTTATTACATCCGATAAACGAGCCAGACCTTCTGCAAAGCATGTGACAAAAGTTAACAATTTCCTAAATTTGCCTCCTCCACCTGGTTCCATTTCGAATTGTTCTCAAAATGATAGTGCTATAGAATCACCTTGTTCTTCGGATCCTAGGGAAGAAGCTTGGCATAAGCATGCCATGGGTGGTAGTAGCTTATCACTTGGAAACCAAACAGCAGCTTTGGGTGGTGGAACTGCAGGTCAACGCCGCTATCACAAAAAGAACGTCAAAATACTTCTTCCTCTTCGCGAGATCTAAGTTGGGATGAAGATCAAGGAAGTATGCCACCACCTCCAGCCCACATGATGGACTATCCACAAAGCAAACGTTTGTCGGGACAAGGTAGTCTAACAAGCGACCGTCATGGTTACTATAGACGTCATGCCAGACGCATGAATTCCTGTGATGATGAATACGAGTGAGTAAATGATGAACTAATAATAAGATATGAGATTTTAAAGGTTTTCATCTTTTTCTTGTAGTTACGAACAAGATTTTTCCACCAGCACCCGAAGGGATAGAGATCAATGTAAATATAAACATAGTTTGAGCAGAAGTCGGGATAATTTTGATATGGGTAAGTTAAGAGCGTATTGTTTTTTTTTTTAATTTGTTTATATACGAATTAATTATTTTCAGACTCTCCTGGTTGGTATCATCATCACGGTGCTCCACATCCCCACCATACTTGGTCGTCCCAAGATATTGAACAGGTTAGGGGTCGTAATTTTGAGCGCTCATCATATGAGCGGACTACTTATGGGCCACCCATTTACGATAAAAGAGGAGTGGGCCCACCACTTCCAGCTACCTCCAGTTACGATCGCCGTTCCGCTGGGGCAGGAGCATATGACAAACGTGGCAAATACTATCGTGGTGAATCAAATCTTCGTTCTTCTGAACGTATTTATAATTTGGATGACTTCGATGAAATGTTGGCGGCTTCGGGAAAAATACCCGCTCATCTTGCCTCCATGTACGAAGAAATGAAAGCTGAATGTTGTTCGCCTACAATGGGACCAACACACCGACAACGTACGGCTGATTATATGTATGAACGTGATCGCAAATCTTTTGATCGGGAAAGTTTAGAATCCTATGAGGGTTCTAATATACCGCAGAGGCGAAGACGTCGTAGCTATGATAGTGGCGGAATTCCCTCTGATCCTTATGGCAGTTGTGATAGTCGTGATGAATATGGTGGTCATGGACGTGAACGTTGTGTTATGACGGCAGATAAAAGTCGTTCGTTACGTAAATCATTGAAATCTTTACGTGTTACGGGTGATATAGATTATGATCAGGATTCTGAAAAAGAATATCATTATCGTGATCAAAGATCACGTTGTGATACTAGAAGTTTACAAAGGCCTAGTCAATTAGCTACACAAGGAGTAGGTGCTGGCATAGGAGGATCAGTAAGTAATGTTATGAGTTCTCAGGGTCGAATACGTAAGAGTAGTGGTTCATCGCCTTGGGATGGCGAAGGTATGTAGGATTGAAGATTTTAATTCTATTAATATTGAATTAATAACTTATTTCAAAATATAGAACCTCCTTTGCCGGGACAAAAATCTGCAACATCCTCTTGGAAAAGGCCCTCTTCAGCTGCCGAAGCTGAGAGACGCAGAGCAGCAGTTAAGGGACAAACGCCCTCGGGTTCAGATGAAGATAAAGACAGAAGGTATTTAAATAGTGCGTAGCGTTTCTTTCAGTTTAAGTATATTTTGTAATGATCTTTAACAGATATCGCAAGAAGAGAACAACACGTTCAAAAGATCTACCAGCTATATCCAGCTCAGCCGGACGTTACGGTCGCTCAGGGAATTATGATTATATTTCTTGTGAAGATCTCGATGATGATGCTGAAGATTATGTGGATGAAGAAGAGGAGGAGGAGGATCATGGCATTGAACATGATGATGAAAGATCACCAGCCGATGAAGATAAATTTGCTCGCCTTGAAATGCGACGTCATGAAATGCACAATCGTATGATGGATGCCCATGTGAGGAGGAGGAAAGAAGTTCCACCCTCTCAATCACAAATGTCATCAATGACATACCGTAAGGGTGGAAAGGGAGGCTACATGAGAAGACCTTTGCCACCACCAACAGAACCAAAACATCCTCAAGATTATGGTTTCGATGATGATGGAGACGATGGAGAATATGAACAGACTCCCACACCCCGTTCTAATACAAGCAGTGCTTTACCCACAGCCACACCTAATACGGCAACCAAATTTAGTTTTGATGTTGGTTTCGAATCTGATTTTAATCAATCCTCACCACCACCAGCTCCAGCTGGAACAGCATCTAGTTGCAATTCAACACCTGCGGCGAATGTCAGTGCAGCCAATACTCCGGCTTCTAAATCATCTTTTAGATTCTCCAATGATTTTTCGGGGGGACAAGATAGAGATAAACATTTTCAACATCCACCAACAGGATCATTACAGCAATATGATTTGGAAAATCGTGGCATATCTCCACAAACCTCTACTCAAACCAGTACACCAAAACTACGATTCGATGACAATGTTAAGGTGTCACAATTTGATGATGCCTTTGAAGATGATTTCTCTAAGGCCACATTTGAGGCTTTCCAAAATGATGAGGTACAGTGGCAAGAAACGTCCATACAAAACAAAACCGCCAAACAACAAATGCGCAATAATAAATTGCAACAGCGGCAACAAGAACTGATAAAAAAATCTGAATCTGTAAATATTTTTGCCAAAAAAGTCGAAGATCCTTTCGAAGATGATGAATTTTTCAATAGTCCTCCCACTAGCACAGCAGGAACTAACGATAAAACGGAAACAAATAAAACGAATACTAATGGTACTGCTGTTGCTGCTGCTGGTAATGGAGGTGCAAATGGTTCAGCAACAGCGGGTAATATGAGTGCTGGAGCAGGGGGAGGAGGTGCTGGTTGGGATGATGACAATACAAATTTTGCCAAATTTGATGAAAATATGTGATTTGATAAATTATTTCATAAAATTGAAACAGAAAACTGCAATAAACACCAAATAAAATTAAATAAACAATTGTATCACAATTGTGATACTTTAAATATCAACGAGGGCCTTAAATATCATCAAACCGAAAAAGATGAAAAAGAAGATGATGACGATGATGACAATTATGCTGAAATAGATGTGTTAGCCACTAATGATTATTATTATATAACTAATTTAAATCAATATTATGAACAACAGCAGCAGCAACAACAACAACACCAACATGATAATAATATAAAACTTTCATCATTATCATATAAACCTTATCAACAGCAACAACATAATAAACATCATTTAGCATCATGTTTAAGGATGGATAATAAAAAACCTTTATATTATACTGATACCTCTTCGTCGTCATCATCATCTTGGTCTGATTTTAATACCAATAATAATAATAATAATAAATATAACCTTAATAATAGCAACAACAATAGCAATATAAAATATCAATTAACAACAAATCGTATTAACACAACATTTAATTATTTAAAATGTCAACATCACAATCAACAACAACAGCATCACACCCATCATCATCATAATGAACAACAACAACAACAACAGCATCAATATCATCAATCGATATTAGAAAAACCTTCAACAGCAATAAATTCACTTAAAGGCATTTCATTAGCTGCCTCCTCAACTTCCTCATCAAGTGTTTTACGTAACACACAGAAACGTTGTCGCCGTAAGTTATTTGCTTTTAATTTTATGTTGAAAAATTTAATTACATATCGTTTCAAATACGATATACTTTAAAAATGTTTTCTTTTTTACATAGATTTTTCTACTTGTTTATTTTAGTTTTTTTTCGTTATAACATTTTTCTAGACTAATTTGCATTTATTTAAAATTGATTTGAAATTAATGTGAATTTTGATGGAATTTCTCATTTTTCTTCCTCTTTAGATTACATTTTGTAGGATATGAATTTAGTAAGGAAATATTTTCAATTCATTTCATGAGAGATTCTACTCTGTTCCAATGGTAGTATTTTTTAATCTGGGTGCAAAATAATTTAAATATGGTCCTACGAACTGGATTATTAACTTATGAATTTCAAATAAGGCCGAGTGCGTCTTGAAGCGTCCCGGAACGGAGATCAAATGGTCGTGAAACTCTCTTGGTTGTTGTAATAGTTCGGTTGTAGTCGATAGTTTTTGGGGAAAAAACTTTCGTTTGATACATATGTCGCTGGGTTGAAATCATGTGATAAGGGATCTCTGAAAACGTTGTTCAAATCTATTCTTAAATACGAAATCTGATCCATAGGATCTTGCATATAACTATGTATGTTATATTCGTATATACGAATATCTTTTCCTTCATGCCTCGATGGTAACTCCAATTATGAAATATTGAAGTTAGGATGGTTTCGCCGATGACAACTTAGAAGAAACTGGATTGAGGACACTTGAAAACAGTTCAATGGAAGATTATATATAAACCTCTTGTGTTCCCTTTCTTTTAATTTTTAAGCAGAATTGGTGTCCTGTAAAGAAATAGAGAAGAGAAAGAGCAAAAGAGGGGGCATTGGGAAAGGGAGATAAAGAAATTTAGAGGCCAAATGAACAAACTTCCTATCCAGTTTGTGGTCCTAACAGCCAACGCACGCTAAGAATAAGTTCAATAAGAGTCGACAGTTCTACAACTGTCAAATCCTCTATCCCATCAAGGATTCGCTGGGCTAACCATACCACCTTTGTAAGCTAGAGCCTCGGACATTTACAAAGTAAATATGCCTCTGTCCTCAATTCATCTTCGTATATCCAGCAGATGCCTGACGTGTCCAGTTCCATTTCATTGTCATATGACAATGTCCAGTCAAGAATCTTTGTAAACATTCCTTAATGTAAATTTCCGACTTTTGAAAAATCTTTTTGTGAATTTTCTCTCGAGCATCAGCAATGTTATATTTTTGACCAGGAAGTTGCTAAAAATCTGCCAGAACATACGTTTCGTCATCCATTGTGCAGCAAGAATATTTTTCTTATAAAACTCGACATCAATTTTCGTGATCTGATTTTGGTCACTAAATTTTTAGCAGTTTTCCAATCAGGAACTTTTTGAAAATTGCATGTTTTTAAACCTGCATTATCTTTAATCTTTTCTACCAATTAATCCGAGCAATAAGCTAAACGGGCTACTTTCTTCTTTTGAAAATGCTTTTTATTTTTATGCTTTAGAAACATCATGTGGACAATTCATTCTACCTAAAATAGGTTTTCTATCAACGGAGAAGTTCTCCCGTTATTGTTCAATAACAAAGGAAAAAGAATTTTTCAATCTGACACCAGAAATTTCTTTAGTCTCAATTCATAAAGTTTTGGCGAATTTAAAAAAAAAATCAATATACCCGAGGTGTCCCAATTTGTATGGTCGACTACTACGTTCCTGACCTCATAAAGGTTTGCATTTCCTACAAATGAACTCAGAAACATCTCAGCTCTAAACATGTTATTATGATAACTATAACGGTTCCAAAGTTAAACAGTTATTTAAAAAAATCGATTTGAACGCACTGTGTAATGGTTCTGATTACAACACCAAAATAGGATGGAAAAACTCAGAGCAAAATTATTATTTTCAACTGCTCCTTCTTTTTACTCTTCTTTGAGGAATTAAAAAAATACAACTCCCTTTTTTCGATTAAAATTTTAATCTTTATTTTTCGATTATGCTCGTGTGCAAAATCGAAAAAAATATTTTATTCTACTTTTAGCGAAGAGCAAAAAAAGATCAATATTTTTTTATTCCCCAAAATTGCGAAATAATTGAAAAGAAAACAAAAATATGCACAAAGAAATGTTTTGTTGTTATAAAACTTACTGTTGTTGTTTTATACTAAAAAATGCAATAACAAAAACACACAAAAATTCATACAACAAAAGGAAACTTATCGTAATATGTGAGTACGTTTGTATATTCATACAAATATTGTAAACAAAAACAAACATCACTTTTTTAGCTTACACACGTCAACAACAATTTGTGCAAATTATTCATTTTAAAATTCTTTTTCGGATTTTGCTCTTTTTGAGATTTCGCTCTTTTTGATTTTTATCATTTTTTAGAATTACACTCTTGCTCAAAGAGCGATAAAAATGAAACTCTTTTTTTAAATTAAAATTAAACTCTTTGAAGGATCCGATAGTTCGAAGATTAAAAAAAAGAGTGAAAACTCGTACCATGGAATCTTAACAATTTTATGTAAATGTTCTGTTCTTATATTAATATTTCATGACTTTTTTAAATTACCAGAATCATTTTAAAATTCATCAAAACATTTTTTTAAGATTTTCAATTTTTTCTCTAAACGAGGAAGCAACTTGTACATTTCAAATTCGCATTTAATTTCGAAAAAAACGATAACTTTTAAGCATTTTATAATCATTTAACCATTTTTTACATTAACGAAAATACTCTCGAAGAAGAACAAATAAAAGGATTTTTTTTAAGAAAATTAAATAAAAAAATATTTAAAATAAAAAACAATTTTGAAAAAAAAATCTATAAATTTTGTAGAAATTTAAAAAAAAAGAACGATTAGATTTTTTAATCTATGAATCTCTTTATACTAACATTTGTTTTAAATAATAAACTTAAGTTAAACAGGATTTAAAAAATTTAATCTTTAAGTTTAAATCTTGTTTAATTTAATAAACTTTTACTCATTTAATTATATAAACGAAATCAATTTATTGTTCTAATTTTAATTATTGTTTTATTAATTTAAGTTTTTAAATTATTTTTGTACATACAAAACCCAACAAAAACTATTCTAAAATTGTAAATATAAAAAAAAAAAATTAAATTAATATACGGAATTTAATTAAACTTAACCATTGTAAATGTAATTTATATATATAAAAAATCTTTATATAACAAAATTATATGTTATTTAAAAAAAAAAAAACGTTTTAAGTTTAATAAAAAAAAGAACAAAAATTAATAAAAATTAACTATACTCTTAAATTTACTCTTAAATAATAAAAAAAATATAGATTTCCTAATTAAATTACTTATTAAAACGAAGAAAAAAATAATAAAAAAATATTTAAGATTTAAAAACAAGAAAAATTTGTTAAATAAAAAAAATATTTAATTAAACTTAAGTTCATTCAAAAAAATTGTTTAAGTTTTTTTTAAAAATTAAGTAAAAAATATATTTTTCCTAAATATAAAATTCTGTCCGTTTGATAAGTTTTTTTTCTTAATGAATAAAATAAATTATAAAAAAAATATTTAAAAGCAAAAAAAATAAATAAATAAATAAATAAATAAATAAATAAATAAATAAAAAATAATAAAATGTATTTAAAAAATATACTCGTGCTCTTCTCCTAAAACTAATCACCAAAATTATTTAAATTAATGAGAAAAAAAAACATTTAACAAAAAAAGTATTTAAATAAAATCTAAAATAAAATTAATTACATTCACTAAAAAATAACCACTAATTGCATGTGTTATTTATACAACAATTTACATAAACAAAAGTAAAACCAAAATCCATAAAAAAGTTAATAAATTATTAAAAAAAAAATAAACAAAAAAAGAAAAACTTTAAATAAAATTTATTTAATAATAAAAAAAGTCATCCAAACTAAAAAAATAATTAAAACAAAAACAAAAAATAGTAAACAAATTCATACAATAATTGAGAGAAAAAACCGTAATATTGAAAAACCTTGATATTGAACAAGAATTAAGAAAAAATAAATTAAAATAAAAATATTAAACAATTTATTGAATGTAATATTGACATTAATTATACAAATATAAATTAAAAAAAAATAATAAAAAAATTTATAATGAAGTTTTATTTAAGTTTTAAGCTGAAAAACTAATTAGTTGGGGGAAAAAAGTACCTTTTCATTTCCAAGACTTTTCATCCATTTTGAATTATGAAAAAAATATTGAAAAATTTAAATTTCTATTCTAACTTTTGGACCTTTAGTCTGGTTAACTGCTACAAAGGTCAGCTTGTACTTTGGAGGTTCTTAATGCCTCATTGTATCTTATCCCCATTGAGCAAGTAACGCATGGATATGCGAGGATTTTGAGCATTCAGCCAGATTATGCTCTTGAATATTGTTACGCTCTATATAAACTTTAATAGAACGTTCATAATTCAAATAGTCTCCAGAATTGAATGGAATGGGGACATAGTTCTACACTGATGGCTGCAAAATGAGATGTGGTGTATGGGCTGGTGTTTTGAAATATGCATTTCATATCGACTTCCTAATGATTGCTGTGTATTTCCTATAAGAGAAACATTTCTTGATAAGAGAAACATTTCTGGAAGTAACGGAAAATTATTCGACAATCCGCCAGCATTTATGTCACTAAAAGACCATGTGATTAAATCCCTATTAGTCAGCCGAAAGAGAGAAAAGTTTGGATTCCTGCGTATTCCTTTAATAATAGGCCGATGATTGAGCCAGAGAAAGTTCTGCATATAACATATCTAAACGGAGTCAGTTGCAATGTTGCTTTCTCAAACAGGCCTAAAAATATAGTCTAACCAAAGTACTTACAGAGTTGCCAAGGAACTGACCTTGTTGATGTAGGAAACAACACCCGAATCATAGACGTGTTTACCACGGTTCATTTCATGTAAAGAAGGCAATTACAATTAGAATTGGATTAACCTTTAATAAATATTGGCACAGCTGCAACAATTTGGAGATAGAGGAAAGTGTTCTACATCTCCTATATGTATGCTCGACCAAGGCAATCAAAATTAAAAGAATCCTGGACAACTTATTGTGAAGTATAACAGTTTAAACTAAACAATCTACTTAGATACCTTACAGAGATGGGATAGATCTAGTACTTCGAACTACTGACAGATCTACAATAGGTACTTATTTTCTTGCGTGTTTATATCCAGTGCCCATATGAAGTCCCCTTCCTATACTAACTTAAACGCTCATGATTAATCTAACAGCATTTATGAATGATGAATTTTGACTTAAATTTTATTCCAACAATCTTAATCGTTTTATAACAATCGATCAATAATTTCTTATAGATAACTTATAAGGTCCCTTCAAAAAATCCTTTGAACATTCACAACTGTCATTCAAATTGTTTTGAAATTCGACATATTTATTTTGAAATATTTTACCAAAACCATAATGATCCATGAGTCCCATATAAGATCATTTTAACCCCTCTCCTTTTTGAAATTGAAGAACATTTCATTAGATTAATTTTTATGAACCCCAAATTGTACCATACAATGCTCCCATTCCGGTTGTTATATATTTTATGTAACGTTTCAAAAGAAATCAAAAGGTACCCTTGATAAATTAAAAAGTACCACTGAAAAGTACTATTGATATATTCAAAAAGTGTCACAATAAACGCTCCTATTAATTCAATCCACTTGGTTCAAGTCAAGTCACCCATTAACGTATTTCATGCAGGAAGGTTAATTCCTGGACCGTCTAGGATCACGCTGTTAATGTCAGCTTTTGTTAATGCGCTATTTAAGTGATATGATGTGCATTTTAGGAAATCCATACTGATGGTGAATGACTTCAAAAGTATTTGTAACTAAGGATGCGTGTTTTCCCGGGTTTTAGAATCTGGATATTTTTTTTTTTCGTTTTCCAAGAATTAAATACTTTTGTGCAGGACCGTTATAATATTTACACCACCGAAGGTGCTTGGGTTATTATGCGATTGTAACATGCAGAAAAAATGGTGTTACACCCATCTTTAAGTATACCATTCGATTCAGAATCATTTTCTGTCCGGTCCATGTAAACGTTGTGAACAGTCTACAGGTCGCATTTTT
The DNA here is from genome assembly GCA_004302925.2 of Cochliomyia hominivorax. Classification (NCBI taxonomy): domain Eukaryota; kingdom Metazoa; phylum Arthropoda; class Insecta; order Diptera; family Calliphoridae; genus Cochliomyia; species Cochliomyia hominivorax. The sequence continues at coordinate 19,422,566 of PYHX02000413.1, read as the reverse complement.
TTTAAATATTTCAATAAAATTTGGTACATATTATTTTGGCCAAAGAACGGCGCCTATTGAGATTGGTCACGTTCGTTCCAAAATTTCAGGTACTTTCCATACAAATGTTCTTTCGGCAATATGGTTTTAAGGTCATAAATGTCCTAAATGCAAAGCGATTTAAAATTTGACACAAGTCTTATAATTTACTAAAATGATGTGTCAAAATATAAGAGGGTCGGTTCATTATTTCTCATAGATCACATACAATATCCATCCAAAATCACTCTTAAGGGTAATCTAATTAATCTAATAATAATTGGTCAAATTAAGATAAATATAAGCAAAAGTCGATCTGCAAAATTCTACGATCGATTTGGATCGGTTCATAATTTTTTGTGAATTTCGTTATTTAAAAAGCTCGTTGATTTTTCTTTTCCAACTGCATATTGTTACCCATAAAATAACTTTTTGAGACATTTTGGACTGCTTTTAGGTCCTTTACTTTACTTCATCTTTCTCTCGACCATCAGCAACATATAATTCTGACCGGGAGCATATGCTTCGTTGTCCATTATGCAGCAAGAATATATTTTTTTACATTATATTTTTTGACTTAAGAAACATCAAGTGAACTATTTCCTCTACCTGAACCAGGTTTTCTCGGTACTGTTTGACGGCAGACCTTTGAATGTTTGGTCAACGTTTTGTAGGATCAAGTTGAGTTTTGTTGAAAATATCTAATAATTTAAGAATGCACTTTTCTCTGGTCACTCATTTTAATTGGATTAAAAATATATTTATTTGACAATAAAGAAAATGACTGACATGTCCTCATTTATTACATCTCATCCCTGAACATTACAAAAAAGCAACAGTTAAATGATTTTGATTTTGCATCTACAAAGTTTCATCATTTTTATTTTCTCTAAATTGCATTAAAAAAATTAAGTAAGCAAAGCATTTTGTATGTAATTCTTTCCACTTTTTGTATGGAAATACAATAAAAAAAAATTAATCTACTTAAAGTTTAATTACTTGGAAAGCAAGTACAATAAATACATATATATATTCATATCATCTTCTCAGTATGATATTTAAATTTGTTTATGTTAATCTTTAATAATAAAATACATTTTAATATGTGTTTTAATGTATTTAGTTTTAGATTACTACGTAATCATAATTTAATTGATTGTTAATTTAATCTAAATTTAGTTGTATAAAAAAAATTGTTTCGTTATTGTCATCGTTTACTATGTGAAGCGTTTTTAGTTTTCGGTTGTTTGTTCGAAGTTTATGTTTTTAGGTTGTTTTTTTTTTTGGTTTTTCACTCTAAAGTTGCAGGTTGTTTTTTGTTTTATGTTAAAATTATGCACATTTTAAAATGGAAGCCCTGTATTGGCATTAAGCAGACCATCATCTTTGGCTAAACGTTGTGGACCCAAACCAATTTTAGTGTGTATTATATACTTCAAAAGATTACGTTCATTGATCGGAAATGAAAAATTGCCATTCAAAATAATATCATCATTGTTTGTTGAAGCACCACTAGTTGTTTCCAAGTCCACTGATATGCCTTGATAATATTCTACATTTGTACAATGATCATTAGGAAAGGATTTTTGTAAAGCTTGTAATACTGAAGGTACATGTTCCTTCAGTACATACAAACAAGCATTTGGTCCCGCATCAAAAGTATAGGCCACACGTGTATGACCCACAGCTGTATTGTAGGCATGTACAAATGAGGCTATAGCATGTGATACATCATTCATGTACACACAAGGTGGATAAGTATCCAAAGCAATGGCATGAAATTGATTAGAATCTTGCATTGCAATTTTGGCGAATGTCTCAAAATCACGCTGTTTTATAGCATCCTTTATGGCATTAATTCTTTGGGGTACACATTGTTTAGCACGATATTTTATAAGTTCCGAAGTCTCTACCGCACGTTGCATTCCTTTAGTAGAACTAGTTTTTTTACGTCCATCATTTACCACCAGTATAAGGACATGCATATTTGGCCAATGTGAAGCACTAACAACAGGTATTGCTATGGAATCGGAACCATCTTCCTGTTGTCCCATATGCCAATGAACAAAACCTCCATGTAAACTACGACAAGCTGAACCACTACCTTGGCGTGCTATAGCAGTGAGTTCTTCATCGGATATGCCATAGAGAGAGGCTAATGTATAGACTAGACAAGCGTAACCGGCAGCACTTGAAGCCAAACCGGCGGCTGTGGGAAAATTATTACGCGACACAATATGTAGTTTCCATTCGAGGGGAAATTTAAGGGATTCACCTTTGGCTAAAGCTAAGCGTTGTACTAGAATTGAAAAAAAAATGAAATTAGATTTTAAAGAATTTTGGGAAATTTAAAAAGATATTCTGTTTGAGACTAAATAAATCTAAAGATAATTTTAGGACAGATTTGACTTTTCTGCTCTCAGTACAAGGATTAGTACTCCAGAATTTTTTGACTACAGAGAATAATAAAAATTTGGTGTTTTTACAAAACTGATGTTAAAGGGATCTAGAAAAGAATTATAACTGAACTAGAATTTAATTGAATTAGAAAAGAATGAGAACTAAATTAGAATTGAATTAGAACGCAACTAGAATCTAATTAGAACTGAACAAGAACAAGAACAAAAAGAACTGAGCTAAAACTGAATTAAAATAAAAATAGAACTGAATTAGAACTTAATAAGAATTGAAATAGAATTGCTTTTGAACTGAAATAGAACTGAACTAGAACTTGAACTGAACTAGAACTGCACTACAGCTGATCTAGAGCTGAACTAGGACTGAGGTAGAACTGATCTAGAACTGAAATCCAATATCATTTTTAATATATGAGCGGCCCTAAAAGTACAAACACAAATATCTGTTGATTACATTTCCATTCTTAAATTCTTTCCTAGAGTTTCTGAAATTTCACTAAGCTCTCTCCTTTATTAATTTTGGCTACATTTCAAAATAAAATCAAATCTTTTAATTAAAAAAAATCATAAAAGAAACTTACAAGCTTTTAAACATCTCATAATACGAGGATTTTCTTCAAATGGCACCTCCTCCCCATTCAACCACATTCGATGTTCCTTAAACGATGAACAGGCAGCAGCTGTGGTTTTAGCACACATCTAGATTTCAAAGTTAAAGGCGAAAGGGGAGAAATATGAAAAACAAAAGAAATGAAAAAAAAACGCATGTCAAAGGTGGCATATTGTGCTACATACAAACAGACATACATATACATTTACATTTTACAGCTTTAAAAAAAAGAAATATATAAGAAAAGAGCCTTAAATACTGTTTAGCATATTGTAACAAAACCATTGTTATACACAATAACTTGGTCGTTCCACTGCTTACCTCATCAGTGCTAAGAGTCATGCTTAATGAATCGTTTATCGGTAAAATCAATTCTTCATCTCGTTTGCCCCCTTTATTTTTCCAAGGAAAACAAAGCAAACAAAAACAACAATAAACATCGAAATAAAATTATGCCATAAATTCATATTTTGCCCCAAAACAATTTGGATTAAAGTGCCAAATACACAATCACACAGCAGCCACCCAAAAAAAAAAAAAAAAAAGAAAGAGAAAATGTAAATAGAAAAGAGAAAGTTTATATTAAGAAAAGGAATGCAATTAAATAAAATGTTTAAACACTAAATATCACTTACAATATTTAATTAAGGCGATATTTACGGGTGCAATACACGTTTCAATAAACATGATTTTAAGTACTTTTTCAATTCGTATTCACTTAAATAATTAATAAAAACTAATAATTTTTTAATTTTATTTCAGGTTTAAGTAAAAAAATTTATAAGTTTTATTCAATTTTAATACAAAAAAATACAAAATAACTCAAGACGAAACAAACTTTACGCTAAGAAATTTACCAAAGAACTGTCAACTTTCTCTTAATACAAAATTATACCAACAAATTCAAAACAAACAAAAAAACTCAAACAGCTGTCTTTTGGGAAGTGTTTGGTAAGGTGAAATATAAACAGCATTGCCAGCTTGAAGAAATCACATGTATAGGAAAAATGTCGTTAATTTATAAATGTGTGAGTGCAGTTTTTGGCAAAGTCATTGAGGAAGAAATATAATTGTGAAAAATGGTAAAAAAATAAAGGAAAAACTTAACGGAATTGAATAAAAATTATATCATTGTGTTCGTTAAGGAAAATGTGTGAATTTGAGTGAAAAATCTTTGTGAAAAGTATGAAATTTATAAGGAAAATTGTGCTTCAAGAAAAGAGCTACAGGAGTAGCAAAAAAATGCATGACAGCTAAAGTGTGACGAAGAAAATTAAAGAGAGGAAATGCAGCAACAAGTGTGACAAAGAGAGTGCAAAAATTGATCTCTTGATGTAAATGCAATAAGAACAGGAAACGGAAATATGAAATAGTGCTAGAAAATGTAAATATGAAATTTATTAAGGAAATTAAAGGAAATAATGAGGAAATAATATGAAAAAAAGAGTGAAGATTTGAAATAAAATAAAATAAAATAAAATAAAAAAAATAAGGTAAAAATAAAATTTAGTTCAATAAAATTAAATAAAATTAAATAAAGTAAAGTAAAGTAAAGTAAAGTAAAGTAAAGTAAAGTAAAGTAGTAAATTAAAGAAATGTAAAGTAAAGAAGAGTAAAATAAAGTAAAAATACAAAATAAAATCGATTTGTCCTTTGAAATTAATGTTAAAAGAAAAAGTGGAAAATATAATAAAAATGAAATTTAAAAATATAATTTGAAGATAAATAAATGATAAATAGAAAGGAATAGAAAAAGGTGCATAATATTGATCTTAGAATATATTTAATTATTTGCGTTGTATAACACAAAGAAATGAAGTGATTTATATAGAAGTATAATAGAATAAAATTAAATAAGTTTCAATTCATTGAAAAAGCCATAAAATAAAAGTGGCTTAATAATAAAAAAACCAAAATGAGTTAAACTGCTATATTCGCCCATGCCGAATCTTCAGTACCCTCCATCACAAATATGTGTGAAGTAAATACATTGTGATTTGTGTTTATGAACGTACATACATATTTACAAACGATACATTAAATAAAAGTTTTATTTAAATATAACAAAAGAATCTTTAATGAGTTAGAAAATTAGTTATATCTTCGACAATAACTTTTTTTCTACTGAACCGATTTTAATAATTTTTGGAATAACAATAAAAACTTGATTTTCAATAAACAATTTTATAAAAGTATTTCTCTTGAATTAAGAGTAAATTTCATTGAGCTCTTTCAATACCTGTGAGCGTGCCAAAAACAGACTGACAGGCAGAAAAACGTAATAACAATGTTAATTTACACTGATCACCAATTGTAATGGTGGAGGGTGAATTAAATTGAATAAAATTAATCAGGTGAGTTCTTTATAATATTTCAATTAATTTTTTTCCTTGAATTCCAATTGCCTTAAAATTTCACGTATTTGAAATGTCCAGATATTGAACCATACATTTCAATACTTTGGTCGTTATAAAATCAAAAACTCTCTTTCTAATATCTGGACATTATTATTCTTCATTAAATTTTATAATTGATCTTCTGCTCATTAAAATAAAAAAGAGCAATTACGAAATTAAGGACAATGTGTAATCAGTTAAAGATTTTGGCAGAAATTAAGTCGAACAATTTCATAGTATAAATTAGATAAAAATTGTAATGGCAACGTCTGAACTGATTGATCATAATAAGTAAAGAATTGATCGATTTAACCAATTTCCTTTTTAATACCTCATTCTCAAGAATATTTTCAAGACAAAATCCTTAAAAAATTCAGAAAATTGCATCATTTCTGAAACAAAGTAGTTCTAATTTCTGTGTGTCCACTGTATTCTAAATTAGAACAGTTAAAAAACATTAACATTTTGTAGGTTATATAAGTTGATAATTATGGCTAAAAAGGTTTATGTTTTAACTGAAACAAATATTTTGTATTTCCTTAAGGTTCTTAACTAAACTTAATTAATTTTTATGTCAAAACTGTTATATATTTCTGCAAAATGTTATACGAATGTTATTAAACTGTTATAAAAATGAATTTGGATTTTAAATGAGGACAAAGTTTTTTACAATTTCTCCTTAATATTGGGATTTATATTTGAACTGTATTACACTTAATTTTTTATAAATCAACAATTGGATCCATATAGGATTTTACTATGCAGGTATTTAAGAAGAAAGAGTAGGGAAAAAGGAATTTTCAAATATAATAATTATAAAAGGATTAAGAGAGTTTATGCATTTTCAATTATAAATTATATCTTTAATAGAATGAGAATTTCTCCTTAAGTAAAATGCCTCCAATATTGATATATCCAATCTAGCATTCCTAAAAGGGTTATCGCTTTCAAAATTTTCTATCTTTTGCTATCCCCATGTATATATTGCTCCGTACTATTCATCTGTTTCCTTATGGGTTTCTGATTCCATTAGATTGCCTTCTAAGTTTGAAGTCGATTCATCACCATTATTGTCAATTAATTTAAATTTTGGATATTGGATCCTTATTCAGAATGATCGATTTGTGACAAAGTGTATTGTGGGTTTTTTACTGTCCCACAAGGATGCAACAGGTGGTAATTAAGTGATTGAATCTGTTAGGTTGCGATATCTGTCAGTATTCAGAGGAAATTTGGTCAAGGTCTATGAGTACAGGAAAAATTAAAGTCTGTATCTAAGTACAGCGGGGTATATCTATCGGTAATGATAACATTCGTAATATTTATGCTATAACTATTTTTCAACTGAACCGATTTTAAAATTTGTTTGGCAAAAGTTGAACTTGAACTTTTATGTTGTACATTTTCATCTACTAAACTGATTCTGATAGTTTTAAATAGGGAAATAACAATCAGAAGTGTTCAAAGTTTACATCATGTTGGCCTAATCCGACGATCTTCTTAACACCAAGTGTGTACTATACTGAAACCAAGGCCACTTGTTTTTTTAATGGACAAAGGTGGTAATTAGGATTTCATATTGTCTGGATTTAAAATTTCCTCTTTTTAAAAGGTTGAAGCTTTCCAATCTCCTGTAACTGTTTGAAACACTTTTGCCGACATATGACAACACATCGCGGGAGTAACAACCTCACAGCGATTTTGGTTCAAACCATAGCCTGATATGGAATCACAAAGTCTGAAAGGTCTCAACAACAACCAGGTCAATATGACAAAATCTAGTTCTACCATATCAGGGTCTACTGATACCCCTGCTACCAGACTTTAATCCCTTCGAACCAACTTGCCTCTTAGTTTCGCGACCAAACTGTCTGCACTTTTCTTACTTCAATAACGAGACCGCAATAAACCACAATAGAATGAATAAGTGATTATCAACAACAGAGAGATGGAAAAGCTTAACTGATTCATATTTTGAATTAAGAGACTTTGAAGGGAATGACAAACTCTTATTCGCTATTTATGGCAGTGGAGGCTGTCAAAGAATATCAAAAAGTATACATTTGTGATTTATTCTTTTAAAAAGGGACGAACATTATGTGGTTGTGTTGTAAATTAAATTAAATTAAATTACATTAAATTAAATTAAATTAATATGTGAGAACATTTTGTGGTCTATAAGAACTCCAAAATCTTTGTACTTATTGAAAACCAATCGCATGCTTTTTTCGCATTTCCTTTCACTGCATTTTGGTAAAATATTCAAAGGATAAAAGGATGTTAGAGAAATAAAAAATTACAACTGAAAAGAAAATAAATTTAAGTAAATTTTCTAAAATTCCCAGAATGGAATTTTATTATTTTTCTTTAATTTATTTCCAGATTTATTCATTTTTTGTTTTCCAAATATTTCAAAATCGTAACCTTGAAAAACAATATGAAACTACTTTTTATGGGTTTCTATTATGATTTTGCTATGAAGGTAACCTGATAATAAATTTACTTAAAAATATTTACCAGTTTTTTTAATATAAAAATTAAATTAATTTTATAAAATAAAAAAATAAATTAATAATAAAATGCAAAAGTAAGAAAATTTCAAGCCAAAATGTCTAAAAGGCATTTTGCCAACTGCGACACTAGATAAATTTTGTTGGAATCAAATTTTCGTTTTGAAAACATTTTCAAATTTGGTATATAAAATACGGTTTATGGTCATTTAATATTCATAACAATTGAAATCAGTTAACAAACAACTGTTAAATTACAAATAAAAAGTTTTGTAAGAATTTACAAAAGTTTTTAAAAATTAAAAAAATCCAAAGACAAAAAAAAAGTCTGCAAACATGTTCAAATCGGTAAGGATTAATTCCCACATCTGCTTTATCACTTAAAATTAACATTAGTTTTTCATTTAAAGTGTATTGTTTTACTTACCGTATTGGCTTGTGCTGTAGCTGAACCAGGTCACGCTGTAGCAGCTCCCTTAGCCGCTGCTCCAGTTGCTGCCCCTATAGCTGCCGCCTATGCCACACCCTATGCCGCTGCTTATACTGCTCCATATGCTGCTGCCTATTCAGCACCTTTAGCAGCTGCTGCTTATACTTCACCTTATGCTGCTGCCTACACTGCACCCTATACTGCCGCTTATTCAGCTCCTTATGCTGCTGCTTATACAGCTCCTTATGCTGCTGCCTACACAGCTCCTTATGCTGCCGCTTATGCAGCTCCCTATGCCACTTCTCACAGTCATCGTGTAGATGTTTTTAATAAATACAATGCTGCAGTTACTGTTGCTGCTCCTGCTAAATTAATTGCTTCAGCTCCTGCTGCTTATGTTGCTCCTGCTTATGCTGCTCCCGCCAAATTGTTAGCATCGGCTCCAGCTGCTTATGTTGCTTCAGCTGCTTATGCTGCTCCTGCTGCTATTGCTACCCCTGCTAAGTATGTAACACCTGCTGTAGCTGCTCCTGCTAAATTGCTAGCTAGTGCTCCTGCTAGACTAGTGGCACCAGCTCCAGCTATTTATTGATTTGATCACAATTACCTCAATCCAGCAACTTGAAACCAACATTACGCTCATTTATAATTTTACCAAAATGCTTTATTCGATATAACTCGAAACTGATTTATAGTTTTTAATAAAAATCCGATCTATTTTCACTCTGCAATTAAAATAATTTTTTTGGATGAATTAACTAGAACTGAACTAGAACTGAACTAAAATTGAACTAGAACTGAACTAAAATTGAACTAGAACTGAAGTAGAACTAAACATTAACCAAAATGGAACTCGAACTGAAATGAACTTGAACTAAATGAACAGAACTAGAACAGAACTGAACTAGAACATAACTAAAACTGAACTAGAACTAAATTTTAACCGAAATGGAACTCGAACTGAACTTGAATTGGCTGAATCTGAATATAAAATTGCTTGAGCAAAGATAAATGTCACCGCCTTCTATAGCCATTAACCAAATCAGTCCAATATTACAAAAGTGAATAGACTATATCATATCCTTGGCTTCTGCTTCCCAAGATACTAGATCTAAGTACTGTATTTTAGTTTACTCTGCAACTCTGTCTCATCTCATCTCTTGGTGTTAGTTACTAGACCGGAAATGTGGTCAGAAGGGGGAGGGGACACCAGTTTCAAAAGCTACTCCCGGACTTTCCGAAAGAGTTATTCATCTACAGTACTTTTCACCTTAAGGGGTACCTGGTTCACTTGGAATAAGACTTAAGTGTCTAGTAAAACTTCGAAGGTTATTTTATTCCAGTATCGACTCTCAGAATATTTGTTTACCTTATATGTAACTCCCCTTTTTGTGCTAACTCTTAGGAGGAATTTTCAGCTCTTCTGGTGAAAGACTTCCTTTTTTACTTCTTATTAATATTTTTACCGATTAATTGGATGCTTTCGAGTACGAAGTCTTGTCACAATGATAATTTGGGTCAGTGTAGAAATTTTAATGAGTCTGTTGTTCCCCAATTTAAACTGAGTTCGAATATTTGTTCTTAATATTATTTGAGAATTTCGAACTTAAGAAATTTAAACTAAAGTTTGTGAAATTAATGAATGAAATAAAAATTTTCTGGGAACCTAAAGAAAATCTGAAGAAGGTTAGACTTGACAACTGCTAGAAGGTCTGCCTTTAATTTAATTTGGTTCTTATGGTTTGAAATAATTTCAAAATTTACCCCTAATTTCCATTTTGGTCTGTTTTGTACGAGATCTGCTAAAATATAAAAGATTTTTTAAGCGAAAATTTACTCTTCGTGAATTCATCTATAAAGAGAGAGTTACAATTAAGGTTTAAACTATAAAAATTAGATGGTCTAGTATGACCATCTATTGTTAGGAATAGCAATGATGAGGAACTAATTCTTAAAGACAAAAATGTTGTTGGTTAATTTAAAATGGCTTTTAATGGAAAACTAATATAAATGGTCTCGATTACTCTTAATCAGTTTGGCATCAAATCTAGGAATCTAGAATGTTATTGCTTTCTACCTCTGAAATTTTGATCCGATTCGAAGGATCATAAAAAATAATATTTTTCTCTAGAATTCTAAATAAGAAAGTCTTCTTTTTTTCGTTAAATAATTATTTTAAATAATTATGGATTTTTTATTACAGCTAAAATCAGTCCATTACGGATAACAAAAGAACTAAATAAAATTTTTAACAAAATTAATCCTTAATACTGTTGTCTCCTCACCAGGCGTAAGCGGCAGCGTAGTGAGCATGAGGATAAGTTAAGGGAGCACTGTAGGCCAAAGGAGCAGCATAAGGAGCGGCATAAGCAGCAGTAGCATATCTAGCTACAACTGGAGCAGTATAAGCGGGAGCAACAACTTTAGCAACGTGAGCTAAGGGTGCAACAACACGGGGAACAGGAGCTATAACACGAGCAACAGGAGCTGCAAAGGGAGCAACAACTCTGGAAACAGGAGCAGCTACGGGAGCTACAATGGGAGCATGAGCAATACCATTGTAAGTTCTGGCCACCACTTGGCTGCTGGTGGCAGTAATCACGGGAGCTGGGGCAGCCAACAAAGGAGCACCAATTAAACCAGGTTTGGCAGCAGCGCAGGCAATAACGGCAAAGATAACAACGGCCTAAAAAGAAGTCAAATAAATTTATTACTCGAATTGTCCTTGAAGTTCTCCATTTTAACAAAAAAAAGAATTCTTACGTATTTGAACATTTTGTCGAGATGAGTTTAATTCGTGTTTTTGGGGAGGAATTCGAATGAACTGATGGTTTTGAACTGTAAATGCGTTTTGACAATAATTCATAAAACTTTTTCAGTTTTTATAATAAAATTAAACACAAAATACTTTTTGTAAAATCAACTGAACTGACCTCAGTCAATATTAACTTAAAATCAAAAACGCACATTAATACAAATATTTGTTTATTTTTGGATTTTCTAACCTAAAAACTTAACTCTTTTTTTTCTTGTAGGTGTTTTTTGGGTTTAATTATGAATTCTTTTCACGCACAACGTAACTGAAACGTACGTTTTCATATTCACCATTTAGTGGGTTTTTATGGCAAATCACTCATTTTTGAAAATTGGACACAACAACAAAAATGTTGTTGATTTATTAATTTTACAATATTTAAATTTTAATTTTTAACGGTTTCCAATTTTGGATAAAATATCAAAAAAATAATTAAAATAAAGAGAGGTTAATGTTAAACGTAGGTCATGTTGAATTTATAAAAATTTTGAAAAGTTTTGGAGGAAAATTCAATTTTTATTATCAGAAAACTTAAAACGGAAATAAGAAATTAAGAAAATTATATCAATTTGTGATCACTTTAAAAAATTCACACCAAAAACACTTCATTCACTCCAATCAAGAAAATAAGCTTAATTTGTAATCATTTTGAAAATTTCATTTTTAAAACCTAAAATTGGCTCTAGTTCCTTAAATAAGCCTCCAATCAAGAAAATAAGCTTAATTTGTAATCATTTTGAAAATTTCATTTTTAAAACCTAAAATTGGCTCTAGTTCCTTAAATAAGCCTCCAATCAAGAAAATAAGCTTAATTTGTAATCATTTTGAAAATTTCATTTTTAAAACCTAAAATTGGCTCTAGTTCCTTAAATAAGCCTCCAATCAAGAAAATAAGCTTAATTTGTAATCATTTTGAAAATTTCATTATTAAAACCTTAAATTGGCTCTAGTTCCTTAAATAAGCCTCCAATCAAGAAAATAAGCTTAATTTGTAATCATTTTGAAAATTTCATTATTAAAACCTTAAATTGGCTCTAGTTCCTAAAAATAAGCCTCCAATCAAGAAAATAAGCTTAATTTGTAATCATTTTGAAAATTTCAAGTTAAAAACCTTAAATTGGCTCTAGTTCCTTAACTAAGCCTCCAATCAAGAAAATAAGCTTAATTTGTAATCATTTTGAAAATTTCATTTTTAAAACCTAAAATTGGCTCTAGTTCCTTAAATAAGCCTCCAATCAAGAAAATAAGCTTAATTTGTAATCATTTTGAAAATTTCATTATTAAAACCTTAAATTGGCTCTAGTTCCTTAAATAAGCCTCCAATCAAGAAAATAAGCTTAATTTGTAATCATTTTGAAAATTTCAAGTTAAAAACCTTAAATTGGCTCTAGTTCCTTAAATAAGCCTCCAATCAAGAAAATAAGCTTAATTTGTAATCATTTTGAAAATTTCATTTGAAAAACCTAAAATTGGCTCTAGTTCCTTAACTAAGCCTCCAATCAAGAAAATAAGCTTAATTTGTAACCATTTTGAAAATTTCAAGTTAAAAACCTTAAATTGGCTCTAGTTCCTTAACTAAGCCTCCAATCAAGAAAATAAGCTTAATTTGTAATCATTTTGAAAATTTCATTTTTAAAACCTAAAATTGGCTCTAGTTCCTTAAATAAGCCTCCAATCAAGAAAATAAGCTTAATTTGTAATCATTTTGAAAATTTCAAGTTAAAAACCTTAAATTGGCTCTAGTTCCTTAACTAAGCCTCCAATCAAGAAAATAAGCTTAATTTGTAATCATTTTGAAAATTTCATTTTTAAAACCTAAAATTGGCTCTAGTTCCTTAAATAAGCCTCCAATCAAGAAATGAAGCTTAATTTGTAATCATTTTGAAAATTTCATTTGAAAAACCTTAAATTGGCTCTAGTTCCTTAAATAAGCCTCCAATCAAGAAATGAAGCTTAATTTGTAATCATTTTGAAAATTTCAAATTTAAAACCTTAAATTGGCTCTAGTTCCTTAAATAAGCCTCCAATCAAGAAAATAAGCTTAATTTGTAATCATTTTGAAAATTTCAAATTTAAAACATAAAATTGGCTCTAGTTCCTTAAATAAGCCTCCAATCAAGAAAACAAGCTTAATTTGTAATCATTTTGAAAATTTCATTTTTAAAACCTAAAATTGGCTCTAGTTCCTTAAATAAGCCTCCAATCAAGAAAACAAGCTTAATTTGTAATCATTTTGAAAATTTCATTTGAAAAACCTTAAATTGGCTCTAGTTCCTTAAATAAGCCTCCAATTAAGAAAACAAGCTTAATTTGTAATCATTTTGAAAATTTCAAATTTAAAACCTTAAATTGGCTCTAGTTCCTTAAATAAGCCTCCAATCAAGAAAATAAGCTTAATTTGTAATCATTTTGAAAATTTCAAATTTAAAACCTTAAATTGGCTCTAGTTCCTTAACTAAGCCTCCAATCAAGAAAATAAGCTTAATTTGTAATCATTTTGAAAATTTCATTTTTAAAACCTAAAATTGGCTCTAGTTCCTTAAATAAGCCTCCTATCAAGAAAATAAGCTTAATTTGTAATCATTTTGAAAATTTCATTTGAAAAACCTTAAATTGGCTCTAGTTCCTTAAATAAGCCTCCAATTAAGAAAACAAGCTTAATTTGTAATCATTTTGAAAATTTCATTTGAAAAACCTTAAATTGGCTCTAGTTCCTTAAATAAGCCTCCAATCAAGAAAATAAGCTTAATTTGTAATCATTTTGAAAATTTCAAATTTAAAACATAAAATTGGCTCTAGTTCCTTAAATAAGCCTCCAATCAAGAAAACAAGCTTAATTTGTAATCATTTTGAAAATTTCATTTGAAAAACCTAAAATTGGCTCTAGTTCCTTAAATAAGCCTCCAATCAAGAAAACAAGCTTAATTTGTAATCATTTTGAAAATTTCATTTGAAAAACCTTAAATTGGCTCTAGTTCCTTAAATAAGCCTCCAATTAAGAAAACAAGCTTAATTTGTAATCATTTTGAAAATTTCATTTGAAAAACCTTAAATTGGCTCTAGTTCCTTAAATAACCCTCCAATCAAGAAAACAAGCTTAATTTGTAATCATTTTAAAATTTCAAATTTAAAACCTTAAATTGGCTCTAGTTCCTTAAATAAGCCTCCAATTAAGAAAACAAGCTTAATTTGTAATCATTTTGAAAATTTCATTTGAAAAACCTAAAATTGGCTCTAGTTCCTTAAATAAGCCTCCAATCAAGAAATGAAGCTTAATTTGTAATCATTTTGAAAATTTCAAATTTAAAACCTTAAATTGGCTCTAGTTCCTTAAATAAGCCTCCAATCAAGAAATGAAGCTTAATTTGTAATCATTTTAAAAATTTCAAATTTAAAACCTTAAATTGGCTCTAGTTCCTTAAATAAGCCTCCAATCAAGAAAATAAGCTTAATTTGTAATCATTTTGAAAATTTCAATTTAAAAACCTAAAATTGGCTCTAGTTCCTTAAATAAGCCTCCAATCAAGAAAACAAGCTTAATTTGTAATCATTTTGAAAATTTCATTTGAAAAACCTTAAATTGGCTCTAGTTCCTTGAATAAGCCTCTAATCAAGAAAACAAGCTTAATTTGTAATCATTTTGAAAATTTCATTTGAAAAACCTTAAATTGGCTCTAGTTCCTTAAATAAGCCTCCAATTAAGAAAACAAGCTTAATTTGTAATCATTTTGAAAATTTCATTTGAAAAACCTTAAATTGGCTCTAGTTCCTTAAATAAGCCTCCAATTAAGAAAACAAGCTTAATTTGTAATCATTTTGAAAATTTCATTTGAAAACCTTAAATTGGCTCTAGTTCCTTGAATAAGCCTCTAATCAAGAAAACAAGCTTAATTTGTAATCATTTTGAAAATTTCATTTGAAAACCTTAAATTGGCTCTAGTTCCTTAAATAAGCCTCCAATTAAGAAAACAAGCTTAATTTGTAATCATTTTGAAAATTTCATTTGAAAAACCTTAAATTGGCTCTAGTTCCTTAAATAAGCCTCCAATTAAGAAAACAAGCTTAATTTGTAATCATTTTGAAAATTTCATTTGAAAAACCTTAAATTGGCTCTAGTTCCTTGAATAAGCCTCTAATCAAGAAAACAAGCTTAATTTGTAATCATTTTGAAAATTTCATTTGAAAAACCTTAAATTGGCTCTAGTTCCTTGAATAAGCCTCTAATCAAGAAAACAAGCTTAATTTGTAATCATTTTGAAAATTTCATTTGAAAAACCTTAAATTGGCTCTAGTTCCTTAAATAAGCCTCCAATCAAGAAAACAAGCTTAATTTGTAATCATTTTGAAAATTTCATTTGAAAAACCTTAAATTGGCTCTAGTTCCTTAAATAAGCCTCCAATCAAGAAAACAAGCTTAATTTGTAATCATTTTGAAAATTTCATTTGAAAAACCTTAAATTGGCTCTAGTTCCTTAAATAAGCCTCCAATTAAGAAAACAAGCTTAATTTGTAATCATTTTGAAAATTTCATTTGAAAAACCTTAAATTGGCTCTAGTTCCTTGAATAAGCCTCTAATCAAGAAAACAAGCTTAATTTGTAATCATTTTGAAAATTTCATTTGAAAAACCTTAAATTGGCTCTAGTTCCTTGAATAAGCCTCTAATCAAGAAAACAAGCTTAATTTGTAATCATTTTGAAAATTTCATTTGAAAAACCTTAAATTGGCTCTAGTTCCTTAAATAAGCCTCCAATTAAGAAAACAAGCTTAATTTGTAATCATTTTGAAAATTTCATTTGAAAAACCTTAAATTGGCTCTAGTTCCTTAAATAAGCCTCCAATCAAGAAAACAAGCTTAATTTGTAATCATTTTGAAAATTTCATTTGAAAAACCTTAAATTGGCTCTAGTTCCTTAAATAAGCCTCCAATCAAGAAAACAAGCTTAATTTGTAATCATTTTTGAAAATTTCATTTGAAAAACCTTAAATTGGCTCTAGTTCCTTGAATAAGCCTCCAATCAAGAAAACAAGCTTAATTTGTAATCATTTTGAAAATTTCATTTGAAAAACCTTAAATTGGCTCTAGTTCCTTGAATAAGCCTCCAATCAAGAAAACAAGCTTAATTTGTAATCATTTTGAAAATTTCATTTGAAAAACCTTAAATTGGCTCTAGTTCCTTGAATAAGCCTCAATCAAGAAAACAAGCTTAATTTGTAATCATTTTGAAAATTTCATTTTGAAAACCTTAAATTGGCTCTAGTTCCTTAAATAAGCCTCCAATTAAGAAAACAAGCTTAATTTGTAATCATTTTGAAAATTTCATTTGAAAAACCTAAATTGGCTCTAGTTCCTTAAATAAGCCTCCAATTAAGAAAACAAGCTTAATTTGTAATCATTTTGAAAATTTCATTTGAAAAACCTTAAATTGGCTCTAGTTCCTTGAATAAGCCTCCAATCAAGAAAATAAGCTTAATTTGTAATCATTTTGAAAATTTCATTTTGAAAACCTTAAATTGGCTCTAGTTCCTTAAATAAGCCTCCAATCAAGAAACAAGCTTAATTTGTAATCATTTTGAAAATTTCATTTGAAAAACCTTAAATTGGCTCTAGTTCCTTAAATAAGCCTCCAATCAAGAAAACAAGCTTAATTTGTAATCATTTTGAAAATTTCATTTGAAAACCTTAAATTGGCTCTAGTTCCTTAAATAAGCCTCCAATTAAGAAAACAAGCTTAATTTGTAATCATTTTTGAAAATTTCATTTGAAAAACCTTAAATTGGCTCTAGTTCCTTAAATAAGCCTTCCAATCAAGAAAACAAGCTTAATTTGTAATCATTTTGAAAATTTCATTTGAAAACCTTAAATTGGCTCTAGTTCCTTAAATAAGCCTCCAATTAAGAAAACAAGCTTAATTTGTAATCATTTTGAAAATTTCATTTGAAAAACCTAAATTGGCTCTAGTTCCTTAAATAAGCCTCCAATCAAGAAAAACAAGCTTAATTTGTAATCATTTTGAAAATTTCATTTGAAAAACCTTAAATTGGCTCTAGTTCCTTAAATAAGCCTCCAATCAAGAAAACAAGCTTAATTTGTAATCATTTTGAAAATTTCATTTGAAAAACCTAAATTGGCTCTAGTTCCTTGAATAAGCCTCCAATCAAGAAAACAAGCTTAATTTGTAATCATTTTGAAAATTTCATTTGAAAAACCTTAAATTGGCTCTAGTTCCTTAAATAAGCCTCCAATCAAGAAAACAAGGCTTAATTTGTAATCATTTTGAAAATTTCATTTGAAAAACCTTAAATTGGCTCTAGTTCCTTAAATAAGCCTCCAATCAAGAAAACAAGCTTAATTTGTAATCATTTTGAAAATTTCATTTGAAAACCTTAAATTGGCTCTAGTTCCTTAAATAAGCCTCCAATCAAGAAAACAAGCTTAATTTGTAATCATTTTGAAAATTTCATTTTAAGACCTTAAAATTGGCTCTAGTTCCTTAAATAAGCCTCCAATCAAGAAAATAAGCTTAATTTGTAATCATTTTGAAAATTTCATTTGAAAAACCTTAAATTGGCTCTAGTTCCTTAAATAAGCCTCCAATCAAGAAAATAAGCTTAATTTGTAATCATTTTGAAAAATTTCATTTGAAAACCTTAAATTGGCTCTAGTTCCTTAAATAAGCCTCCAATCAAGAAAAAAGCTTAATTTGTAATCATTTTGAAAAATTTCATTTGAAAAACCTTAAAATTGGCTCTAGTTCCTTAATAAGCCTCCAATCAAGAAAATAAGCTTAATTTGTAATCATTTTGAAAATTTCATTTTGAAAACCTTAAATTGGCTCTAGTTCCTTAAATAAGCCTCCAATCAAGAAAATAAGCTTAATTTGTAATCATTTTGAAAATTTCATTTGAAAAACCTTAAATTGGCTCTAGTTCCTTAAATAAGCCTCCAATCAAGAAAATAAGCTTAATTTGTAATCATTTTGAAAATTTCATTTTAAAACCTTAAATTGGCTCTAGTTCCTTAAATAAGCCTCCAATCAAGAAAATAAGCTTAATTGTAATCATTTTGAAAATTTCATTTTGAAAAACCTTAAATTGGCTCTAGTTCCTTAAATAAGCCTCCAATCAAGAAAACAAGCTTAATTTGTAATCATTTTGAAAATTTCATTTGAAAACCTTAAATTGGCTCTAGTTCCTTAAATAAGCCTCCAATCAAGAAATAAGCTTAATTTTGTAATCATTTTGAAAATTTCATTTTTAAACCTTAAATTGGCTCTAGTTCCTTAAATAAGCCTCCAATCAAGAAAATAAGCTTAATTTGTAATCATTTTGAAATTTCATTTTTGAAAACCTTAAATTGGCTCTAGTTCCGTAAATAAGCCTCCAATCAAGAAAACAAGCTTAATTTGTAATCATTTTGAAAATTTCATTTTTAAAACCTTAAATTGGCTCTAGTTCCTTAAATAAGCCTCCAATCAAGAAACAAGCTTAATTTGTAATCATTTTGAAAATTTCATTTGAAAAACCTTAAATTGGCTCTAGTTCCGTAAATAAGCCTCCAATCAAGAAAACAAGCTTAATTTGTAATCATTTTGAAAATTTCATTTTGAAAACCTTAAATTGGCTCTAGTTCCTTAAATAAGCCTCCAATCAAGAAAATAAGCTTAATTTGTAATCATTTTGAAAATTTCATTTGAAAAACCTTAAATTGGCTCTAGTTCCGTAAATAAGCCTCCAATCAAGAAAAAGCTTAATTTGTAATCATTTTGAAAATTTCATTTTAAAACCTTAAATTGGCTCTAGTTCCTTAAATAAGCCTCCAATCAGAAACAAGCTTAATTTGTAATCATTTTTGAAAATTTCATTTGAAAACCTTAAATTGGCTCTAGTTCCTAAATAAGCCTCCAATCAAGAAAACAAGCTTAATTTGTAATCATTTTGAAAATTTCATTTGAAAAACCTAAAATTGGCTCTAGTTCCTTAAATAAGCCTCCAATCAAGAAATGAAGCTTAATTTGTAATCATTTTGAAAATTTCATTTTGAAAACCTTAAATTGGCTCTAGTTCCTTAAATAAGCCTCCAATCAAGAAAATAAGCTTAATTGGTAATCATTTTGAAAATTTTCATTTGAAAAACCTTAAATTGGCTCTAGTTCCGTAAATAAGCCTCCAATCAAGAAAATAAGCTTAATTTGTAATCATTTTGAAAATTTCATTTTTTAAAACCTAAAATTGGCTCTAGTTCCTTAAATAA